>CM057835.1:15587956-16187956 GCA_030068075.1 Paguma larvata
TGGTTGCAACTACTTATCCTCCTCCCATCTTTCTGGGCCTCAAAGAACCAGGTTCGGGTTCGAAGGAGATTCCACGGGATCATGCTGGGCTCCGAAGTTTTAAAAACTATTTTGCCCAGGTGTTTTGTGGAGACTGTAAGAATGCTCCCCCCCTCCCCAGTACTTTCATAATCTGTAAGAGTTCTAGGTCTGATAAAGACCAGTCTCGGGGCCAAGGACAGAACTGGAAGGACGGTTTGCAAAAGTGCCCGAGTGCCAAGAGTTTTGAAACCTGAGCTCATTTTTCTGAGGCCAGCATTCCACGTGAGCTAGCAGACTGTGTGGCTCCGGGAGGACAGGTCCCGTGGATATAGCTCAGCTTTGCCGTGAAGACAGAGGTCAGCTAAGACACAGAGGTGAGAACGCACGGGGCCAGGCGGGCGGCGGGGAGCTGCCGAGGAAGGATCATGCCTGCGCATGAACCACGATGGAGTCTCAGGGTTACCGGCTGGGCTGGGGCGCCCTGGGCTCTCCCCGGTTCTCGTATCCCTGGGCAAACATCCTCAATGTAGTCTGGCTCTTAGGAGAGAACTGCCCAGACGCTCACTTCTCCAAAGGGCAGTTTCATGTAAACATTGAAAGCATGGGGCCCCGGGGCCCCAAATGCCCTAGTTCAAACCCAGCTCAGTGCTCAAGACTGTACCTTAAGGGCAAGTTAATTAATTTTTTTTAGCGTTTTTTTTTTTAATTTTTTTTAACGTTTACTCATTTTTGAGACAGAGAGACACAGAGCATGAGTGGGGGAGGGGCAGAGAGAGAGGGAGACACAGAATCCGAAGCAGGCTCCAGGCTCTGAGCTGTCAGCACAGAGCCCGATGTGGGGCTCGAACTCACGGACCGTGAGATCGTGACCTGAACCGAAGTCGGACGCTCAACCGACTGAGCCACCCAGGTGCCCCTTTTTTTAGCGTTTTTATTTTATTTTTGAGAGACATAGAGACAGAGAGTGAGGAAGGGAAGGGCAGAGAGAGAGGGAGATACAGAATCTGAAGCAGGCTCCAGGCTCTGAGTCGTCAGCACAGAGCCCGACGTGGGGCTCGAACTCACAGATTGTGAAATCATAACCTGAGCCGAAGTCCGCCGCTTAACCGACTAAGCCACCCAGGTGCCCCAAGTTAATTAAAATCTCAGCCACAGTTTCCTCATCTGTAAAATGCAGGTAATAATAGAATCAGTGACCGAGGAGTATAAGGATTAAATGAGATGATACTTGGGAAGCCCTGTAAAAAAGTGCCTACACACGCCAAGTATTTGTGTCGTTAGTCTTTGTGCCAAATTCTTGGAAAATCATCATCCATTAAAAGCTTGTAGGAATGTGGCTTTCTTAGTATTCTAGCACGAATAGGCCCCTGTTTTGGTTAAGAAACGTATCCCACCTTCTTGGGGCGCTGGGGTGGCTCAGTCAGTCAAGGTTCCCACTTCAGCTCCGGTCATGATCTCATGGTTTGTGGGTTCAAGCCCCATGTCAGGCTTTGTGCTGGCAGCACAGAGCCTGCTTCGGATTCTCAGTCTCTCTCTCTGTCCCTCCCTGCTTGCACTCCCTCTCTTAAAAACATTAAAAAAATTTTTTTAAAAAAGAAATGTATCCCACCTTCTATAAGACTCTAACAACCTTTAAACTGAACTCCCAAGATTTTTCTATACAATACGGACTGCCATGTTCGCTTTAAGTATAATTGCCCTACTGGAATATCGTGGCCTCCTCGGGTGGGGGCCCTCTATACCGTTGCCAATTTTCTTGGCCTGACCCCATTAGAAATTAACACAATGTCACAAATGGATAGATTTATAGAGAATATTTCGCTTTAGAATTAACCACAGCTGGGTTTTAACTAGCCACCTCCTTGAACAGTTTACTGTCTCTCGTGGAAGCAAACTAGAGCTGACAGGGTGGATGGCACACGACCCTGCATCGAAATTTTCGAAGGGAGTCCATTAAAATTACGACTCTGATGCAACAGGCATGTTATATATGTCACTAACTCCTTTCAACAACCCTATGAGTCGAAGATTGTTGTTTCTATATTATACATGGATACACTGAGCCCCAGAAGGACTGCACGATTTTATCAGAGTCACAGAGGGTTTAGGTTGTAAACTGGATTTTAAACCTAGGTAAATCTGGGGCGCCTGGGTGGCTCAGTTGGTTAAGCAGCCGACTTCAGCTCATGTCATGATCTCGCGGTCTGTGAGTTCGAGCCCCGAGTCAGGCTCTATGCTGACAGTTCAGAGCCTGGAGCCTGCTTCGAATTCTGTGTCTCCCTCTCTCTCTGTGCTTCTCCTGCTCATGCTCTGTCTCTGTGTCTCAAAGATAAATAAACGTTAAAAAAAAAAAACAACTCCAACCTAAAGTATTCTTCTAAACCTAGGTAAATCTGATTTTTGTCTAATTTCTTCCCATTTCAGAATGCTATTTCTTTTTTTTCTTTTTATTATAATAGTTTATTTTCAAATTGGTTTACATATAACAGCCCAGTGTTCATCCCAACACGTGCCCTCTTTAATGCCCGTCACCCCCTCTCCCCCCTCACTTGCCCCCCTCACCCTCAGTTTGTTCTTAGTCTTTGAGAGTCTCTTATGTTTTATCTCCCTCCCTCTCTGTGTCTTTTTTTCCTTTCCCCTCTTCCCCTCCCCCTGGTTTTTGCTTAGTCTCACAAAGTCCACCTATTCGTGGAAACATATGGTATCTGTTTTTTTCCTGAATGCTATTTCTATAAGTCCATTTTATAAAGAGGGAGGTAAGGTCAACCTCATATCCAAACGAAAATGATATTTTAATTATAGATTACAGTACGTACTTGAGATCTGCTAGCATGGGTAAGAGTTATCTTTATGCCACCAAGATATGCCGAAGGGCCTTTTGGCTTCGATTGGAAAACTTTTAAGGTCAACAGTCTTGTTACCTCTCACATTGGCTTGATACCATATTACTGAGCTGAGTCTCCCAGTTCTCAATAAATGTTAAATAAGAACTCTTAACCCCATGGAGGAAAGGGATATAAACAGAGTTGGCTCTACAGAAATACAGCACAGAAGTTGTATATTGGAATGACTGACACTCAAAGGAATCAGCTCATAAATGCTGGGATAATTCTTTTTTTTTAAGTTTACTTATTTTTCATCTGAGAGGGAGAGAGAGTGGGGAGGGGCAGAGAGAGAAGGAGAGAGAGAATCCCAAGCAGGCTCTGTGCTATTGATGCGGAGCCTAATGGGGGCTTGAGCCCACGAGCTGTGAGGTCACGACCTGAGCTGAAATCAAGAGTCAGATGCTTAACCCACTGAGCCACACAGGTGTCCCAACCCTGGGATAATTCTAATGCCATTTACTTGACCAGAGATCACATAGGGTGAGCCAGTGGTCCTACCTCTAGTGCTGGCCCCTAATCCTTCCTTGTGTATGCTGGTGGGGACCCAAGAGATGGGGCCATCTCAGCTGCATAGACTGCAGTCTCCATTTGTCCCAGAAGGAGCTCCAAAGTTAGGTGGTGTTAGAACACACTTCTCCTAGAAACCCTGGGGTCTGATCCTACAACTCGACAGGTCGAGGAGACTGCCGATTCCTACTGTTTCAACAAGCTCCTCCTTTGGGAGAAACCCCAGACAGGGGCTCAGAGAGAGAGAGAGAGAGAGAGAGAGAGAGAGAGACAGAGAGAGAGAGTGTGTGTGTTTAAGAATACAACATCGAAATCGCATGAACAACGTTTCTTGATTTTTTTTAGACATTTGACCAAGTAAGTTCCCACTCTTTTTTTCATTGTTTGTACAATATTTCTCTTAGCAGCCTGTCTACACATGGGCTAATTAATCTTTTAAAATTGATTTCAAAGTTCGGCAACAATTGTGATTCCGTCATGGGTGCAGGAATCCGAAGTTTCTTCCAGTCCTGGGAGAAAATTCCAGAGACCCACAGCTTCCATATGTGTTCTGAATTTGTGCAAGTTAAAACGAAGGCACTC
Organism: Paguma larvata; assembly: GCA_030068075.1. NCBI lineage: Eukaryota > Metazoa > Chordata > Mammalia > Carnivora > Viverridae > Paguma > Paguma larvata. Next base: position 15,591,952 of record CM057835.1, read on the forward strand.
TTAAGGGCAGGGACAGCGTCCACACCCCAAAAACTAGGACTTTAAAATACTTTCACTGTGTTAACATGTTTGCGTCTTCTTGCCTGAAGCATTTCCTCACAACGGCTTGGAGATTGGCACACTTGAACACTTCTCAAGGTGTAACCCTGCTTCTCCAAGCCAACCTGGCTGTAGCGTGATCAAAACGGAAACGGAAGGAAAGGTATCAGGGCAACCTTTCGGGGGATATTATTTTATAGGTAGAGCACTCAAATCCAGTAGGAGCTCTAACCGCACTTGTTGAGTCTTGTTTCTATGACAAGACCTTTACCCGAGAGATAATTGTCGCTATATTTCAGGGACACCAACAGGAAGAATCTGTGATTTTTTGGGAGCAGTTTATAGGCCTTTCCTTTACAGCTGCCTTGAATTTTGTAACTGATCATGGAATCATCTTGAATTGACGTCTGTATACTGATCCTTCCAACTAACTTCAGCTTCATCGTATTATTCATCTTAACGTCCTTTGCCTTAGTTGCTTTATCCAACCGGACTCAATTCTGTATAGAATGTACTACCCATAATGCATATAATATAGAGAAGTGGATGCACTGTAAGCCACGAATCCTTTTTTATAAAAACAAGTAAACAAAATAAGTCGTGCCCTCCACTGGTGGTTCCTGTTTCTTAAAGCCGTTTATCTTTTTTATTCATCTCTTTTTTTCTATTTTCTCCAAATAAGTTATTGGAGTCCCTTAAAAACGAGTGGAAAAGGCCACTGGTCTCACTTAGAAGGGCCCTAGGGCCAAGGTTCACTTTTCTTTTTTCCTCTCACCTTGCTTTCATGTGCTGGCGTCTAGATCCTCCAGTTAAGCACTCTCCCTCCACGCCGCCCCCTACACTCCATGTCCAGTCCACCGGGGAGCCTACAGCTGAGTCTGCACATTATAATGCCCTAGACACGGCCCCGCGTCCCTGGGACGTGGTAAACTGTGTAACAATCCACTCTCTGGTTTGTCTCAGCGAAGCTGACAGGTCTCTATGGAAAACCTCGCCGAGAGTGGTATGCTGGAAAGAAATCATGCAAAGACGCCCCGGAGGAGCATTTAGGTCCCTGTCATTAATCTTTGCAGCACTCCTAGGAAAGAGGCAGTAGGTGAGGCCTCTCACCCGGTGTTTCCTAAGTGAGAGAAGGCGGCACATTGTAGGGGCAAGCGGGGTGGGGGGCTCGTGCACAGTCGCGGAAACAACGAGGGTGTCAGGAAATACACCTAAGACGCTGGAGGTCTCTACCACACGCAGCCTCCTTCACGGGCTGCAGCCCGAGCAAATGCACGTTTTGTCTTCTGCAGGAGTGTTTAACTTTTGGGGGGACTGGTATCCATACAAGGCCATCTCCTCTCCTTCCGCGCGCCTGTGTTCTCCAGCCCAGCCCCCCAAGCCTGACACTAAATGTCGTGCTATCAGTAGCTGCCAGGAGCTTAAATTCCAGGCCTCCGGGCAAAGGTTTCCTCCAGGTCTCTGCCCCGGCTCACCTCTTCCAGAAGCGCTCTGACCACCCACGCCTGGGATTTCCTCCTCAGGCAACGCTGGGCTGACTGCTCGGCCCCAGCACATTCTCTGACGCCTGGTTGTCCGATGTGCTGGGGGCAGTGGGCTGCAACTAAGGCCGCGGCAGAGTTGGCTTTGTCCCCGATCTCCTGCCACACAGCTCCGCGTAATGGGCGTGGTTTCAGTCTTACCGTTCTGCAGCCTGAACGACTTCCTCTGAAAAGCTGCGTGTCTCCATATGTGGCTTATTATCTATTTAATGAAAGCAGTAACTAATCTTTCTCGCCATTCTGTTGTTTGTAGTACCGACATCCACGATGCAACAGTAGGAAAACAAAGCAAGTAAAAATGAGAAAAATATAGCGAAATACCAGAATAGAGTAATTGGTAATAAACACAGAACCTCCTACTGCAAAGCGCCTTCCCTGCAAGATGGAGATTAAACCTGTTTGTGGCACAATCTAAAGTGATAACAATTTTCACAAGTGTGCTTAGAAGGTTCTCGCCTTAGAAACCCAAACAACCATCGTGAAATAAACCTCCATGTATCTAGAAAGCAGAAAAAAACGAGAACATTAAAACTGAAAAATCTGTGCAATAATTAACATTAAAAATACTAATAGTTAATGCCTACTGAGCATGCAACGCATGCTGGGCACTGAGAAAAATACTGTATATGCATCACCTCATTTAAAACTCATAGGGGTGCCTGGGTGGCTCAGCCCGTTGAGCATTCCACTCCTGATTTCCTATCAGGTCATGATCCCACCATCTTGGGGTGGAGCCCAGCGATGGGCTCTGGGCTGAGTGTGAAGCCTGCTTAAGATTCTCTCTCTCCCCTTGCCCCTCTCCCCAGCTCTCGCTCTCTCTCTCTCTCAAAAATAAAAAGTAAATCAATCAACCAATCAAACATTTATGAGGGAGACTGCCCCATTTTGCTGCTGAGAAAAGTTAAGTTTCAGAAAGATGAAGTTGCCCAAAGTCACTTCCTAGCTACCTTCTACCTAGGAAGCCAAACAGCCTAGAGTTGAATTCAGGTGTTTTGAGTTTTTTTCCCCCTGACCCTATGATCCTCACTCTCCAGTTCCCCAAGCTTCTGAAGTGTCTTCCGAATTACCACGTGAAAATTTATTTCTTGTGTGTACACCGTATGTTAATATCAAGTTTGTTTTATGGTCTGCTGTCTCCATGTAAGATTTGCAGGGAAGAAACACCTCCCTGAACTAAGAAATCAGACTCCTAGTTTCAAGGGATAATGCATCAAATAAAATTCACCTTCATGAATGTGAAAAACCTTCGGAAAACATAAAAGCATTCTACAAAAGGAGGTAGTTGTCATTGCTGTTAAAATGTCAAGGTGTATGTGATATGCATTGGTAATTCTCAGTTGACCAGAATGTTCTGAATCAAAACACCTGCTTGTTAACAAGCTACTTTTCCTCCTACAGCTGCAAAAAAACCCCACGCGTCTGTTGGAGGCTTGGCGTTACAACCTCGTGCTTGCAATGGATTTCCGGGCCACGACCACTTGCTGGCTCCGTCCAGCACGACTGTGTCACGAGTTTTTCCTTAACAGGCACGGAAAAACGCCTGATGTTCAACCAAGCGTTAAGATGCAGAGGTGTAACAAATTAAGGTGGGGTCCTCACCAAACCCCCGGATTTACTGCCCCCCACCGGGCTGTTCCGGCTCGCGTAAACACCCGCGGCACCCAGCAGTGCGCAGGGCAACGGCCCCCTCCGCGTCTCACCTGGTCTTCGAGGAGTTTCCAGCGCTCACGTGTGGTAGCCCACGTGGCGTGGAAACAGCACGAAAGCCAATTAAGGCAAGAGGCTATAAACCCCCCTAGGAAGAGGGGCCGAGAGTTCCTCACTTGTCTCCACCGCGGGTTCAGAGGAAATAGTGGCTTTACAAGTGCAAACGATCAGAGACCTTTCTTCTAAGATCTTCAGGAAGACACGCTACTACGTCCTGTAAGCTGCGGCGTCTCGGGCGTAGAAAGACGCCGTGGCCTTCGGACCCCTTCCTCCCGAATCCTGCGGGGAGAAGCCCGGGGGGCAGGAAAGCACGGCGCAGGCGCTGGACGGGGAAAGCCGGCCGCACGCCTGCCCTGGCCTTCAGAAGTGACCTGACGCCAGGAAGGAGGCTGATTAACCCCTGGGCTCCCCCTCCCTGTCCCGGGGGTGCGAGCCGGCTCCTCCTCCTCCTCCTCCCCCTCCTCGAGGTCTAGCCACCCTGGAGCGAGATGCGCACGGCCGCCGGCCCTCCACGCCCGGCCCTTCCCTCCCAGCCCAGGAAGAGGACAGGGGAGGGCACAGCCCAGAGTCGAGTCCCGAGAGTCTGAGGGTCGGGAGCGAAGAGCCCGGGGAAGACAGCGAAGACCCCATGTACCTCAGGCGCCCCTTCCTCTCGCTCCTCCCTGGAACTTACACCTACCCCTCGGTTTTTGACCTGACCCCGGGCCCCGCGACGCCCCCAGACCCGTGCTTCAAGCAGGTGGAGCCCCTGGTCTCCATCGCCCCCTGCTGGCTAGCGGGAAGGCGGTGGCCGCCGACGAGCCCGGCGCAGGCAGGGAGAGAGCTCCGGCGCCGCCGGGAAGAGGCCGGGAGCTTCCCTGATGGTGCCGCCGCCTCCGAGTCGGGGAGGAGCGGCGAGGGGGCAGCTGGGCAGGAGCCTGGGTCCGCTGCTGCTGCTCCTGGCGCTGGGACACACGTGGAGCTACCGAGAGGAGCCCGAGGACGGCGACAGGTAAGTGCTGCCAGCCCCGGCTTGGTCCGCGCCCGGCTCTCGGGGTGCGGGCGGTACCCCAGCTCCTGCAGGCACCCGCGCGCCCTCGCTCCGCCCGCACCGGCTGGGTGCTCGGCTGTCCCGGGCGGCATCGACCTCCGCTCCCTGCCCGGGCTTTCCCATCGGTGAAGCGGCGTTCCCTGCTCCCGCCGCCCATGGGGCGCGGTTCGCGCTTCCGGACCCCCAGCCCGGGGACTCGCGCCCGGTCCGCGCGCCGGGCCGCCGCTCCCTGCCACCCTCGCGCACCCTGCCCTCCGCTCTCCTGCGGCCAGCGAGCGAAGTTGCCTTTTCCAACTTTTATCCCCCCTTCTTTTTAGAGAGATCTGCTCGGAGAATAAGATCGCCACGACCAGATACCCGTGTCTGAAGTCCTCGGGCGAGCTCACCACGTGTTTCAGGTAAGTCCCGGGGCACTGCCGAGTCCGCGCCGGCGCACCCTGCGTGGCGGCTCGGGAAGGCGACTCCGCGGACGAGCGGTTTGGAGACGCGCTCGCTGTTGCGCCGAGACGTGCTTGGGGAGTTGTTCGGTGCAAACCTTCTGGTGTGGTTTTTTGGGCCGAAGCGACGACGGGCCACCGAATGTGCACCTAGAGCTGGCGCTCTGAAACCCCGAGGTGTTGACCACCTCCTGGCACACCGTACGTGGTAGCCATAGGAGAGGAAGAGGCTGCAAGCTTCTAGGGAAAGTGGACTGGACTGTGGGTGTTAAACGGTGCGCCGCAGCAGAGACGGACAGGAGCGTTTGGGTTTTAACAAAGCTGACAAGCAACTGCTGGGGCGTAGACTGTCTTTTCACTGTCCGCTGGGACAGCGTGTGACACTGTCACGGTCTCCGTGGGCAGATGGAGGGGGGGGAGGTTTGCGGACTGCGGACATAGTTGTGTTGAGTGAAAACAGAACGTCGAGACTGAGCCCAGAGGAGAGAATTTCCTGAAAACGCAGTCTACAGGTGACCTGGGTGCTTGTTACAATCACCCCTGATCCCGGAATCTGTAGACGGGGAAGTGCTTCCCAGGTGGCTGTCATTAAGGAGAGAATCCCTGTTCCCTGCTTGCAACCTTCTAGAGGTGAGGGTCGGGTTGTTTTCACTGGTTGAGTTCTTGCTCTCCCTGGATGCAAAACGCATACCCATTGACATGAATTGCGTTTTGAAAGTACTGTGCAAAATTGGGGGAATCCACACTCGAGCCACACTGTCTTGGGGGGTCCTACACTCTGGGGGGGGTGCGGGCAGGATAAATGGTGTGTAGCACAAGGTAACACAGCAGTCCCCAGAGGGGAATTTGGAAAACGGCTTTACTCCTGATAATGTTACGGAGGAATCAGCGTTTTCAGCTGTGGACACCTTATTTCACACGTCCAGAAGCTTGCATGTGTTTCCAGGGCTGACGAGTTAATGGGATATAAAAACGCAATCCGTTACATCGTGTACTGTACTTAAAAACCTGTTGTTGGCAGTGGACTGACCCCATCATTTAAGTGACTCCGTACTCCTTGGGCTCAGGAAGGCTGCTCTTCTCCAGGACGTGGGTTCGGTTTGCAGGTGTAAAGCCTTGAAGAGGTTAACCGCGTAGACAAGGTCACCCAGCTGGTGAGGTGACCCGAGGGTGCGGGCTCCAGGATTGCTGCCTGGCGCGCTAGCCCTGTGTGCCAGCCATGTGACCACAGTCCTAGGACACACTGTTTTCCTATCAACACAGCACGAAGCTCTAACTTAATGAGAGGTGTCCCTGAGATGGTTTACTCATTAGTTCAGGGCCTGAAGGTCAGACCGCATGTAAATCAGGGCCGTTGCCGAATGCGTGGCCAATCTTCAGAAATCACTCGGTGCCCCATAAGTGTCTGAAGTTGACTTTGTTACTGCCGTTGCCATCGTCTTGCCTAGATTTTTAAAAACCGTGTCTTTTCTCGACACGAGAACTTGGGAGACCCTATCCGTGTCTGGACAAGCTGTTTCTTTAGATAGCTGTTCATGAAAACTCTTAAGAGCTAACAATGGCTCTTTTCTGTCGCAGAAAAATAAGCTTTGTTGGGGAGGGGGGGGTGAGTGGAATGGGGACGGGGGGTTTTCAGTTAGGGGGAAATGGGGTTAATGGTTCCTGTGAATAGGCTTCCAGGAACAAAACCAGAGAATAGAGTTCTGTGTATATTCCATTGGCTTTGGACTAGGTAATCACTAAGTTATGGAAGTAAAGTCAAAGGTAGGCAGTTGCTGCCCCTGTTTGCTCTTGAACCTGAAGGATGCAGGAATACTGTGCTTGGTTTGTGAACTGATTGGCCCAGCCCCATAGACCCTTGCTACCCTAAGCGATCTGGAAACCAGATCCTCTGGGAGCTTGTTAGCCTCGAGGCCCGCCCCAGACCTCCCGAATCAGAACCTGTATGTTAAGGTAACGTACGTTAAAGGTTAGGCACTTACATAGAAACCACGGTCTTCAACCGGCTCCCTGCGGAACCCCCTTAGACCAATCCTTAGAGGCGCACGGAGGCTTCTGCAGGTGCACCCGCTGCTCCTCCTACCGCGTTAAACACTGAAAGGACCGGCCTTCTGGGAAACCAGACTCTTCACCTCTTGGCTGACCCTGAATTAAGCTTAAGTACAGTAGCTGAGATGCTGCTTAGGGAATGCGGGCAGATGGTCCCCACTCTTTGCTGCTTGTTCTTTGAACGGTTTTTAGCACTAGTGAACTGCAGAAGTCCCTGCTGAACTTGTTAGAGTTCGTGTGACTTGAAAAAAATTGTGAAGGATCTTCTCCTTTTCGCTATGTTCATAACGGGATCTGTTCATAAAAGTGTATGGGCCCCTAAATGATCTAGAGAATGAAAGAGGAGTTCAGAATCTGGGTTCTGGAACGCCCCTCACCGCCACCTGTCCCCACTTGGCTTACGCGGTTTCATCTGAGCACCTTGCCACGTTAGCCTTCTATTAAATGACAGCTCGAGGACTTTGTACTCAGCACTATTCCATGCACTTGACCTATGTCCTTTCTCATCCTCAAAGCCGCTAGCATTTGCAGTTATGTGGGGAAAGAACCAAATCTCCGGGATTAAGCAAACTTGGGGGCGCAAAGTTAATGCGCGTGGGAGCCAAGATTCAAGCCCGGGTTTGTTGGACTTTGAAAGTCCAGGCCTAGGCCCCTTCATCCCAGACGGATCTTACAGAGGAGGCAGAATTTTCTGAGATCTTGAGACTAGAAGTTCAGATGGCTGTGCTTTCAGAAGACGCTGATTGATGGACTCCCTCACCATGACTAGTAGTTTTTTTTTTTAATTACCACTGCCCTCGATCTGTCTTAAACAGTGGACTTCATATGACTCCATCATACACAAAATTGGTTCCTATGTGTACAGCTTCCCTTCCTTGAAGGATTTCTCCTACAGGGTCTGTCTTTAGAGACTTTCTGCCCCAATATGCACCGTGCCCAGTGCCCCAAGTTCAAACACTTGAGTGCATGCCGGTGACTGTTTAAGGTGGAGCGTGGGTTGGGTTGGTCAGCGTTAGAAGCTGATCTAGAGTGTGACTTAGCTACTGGGGGGGCGGGGGGTCACCCGACTCAGACCCCTTCCCTCAGCCTCTAAGTTTACTCTGGCCAAACCGAGTGCGTGCATTTATCGTGGTCTCGCCCTCTTGTGGCTGTGGAAGGTTCTCCTACAAGTTGACTCTTTCCCATCCGTGGAGCTTTGAACAAAATCTGTGTGTTTATCTTTCATTTATTGGGTCTGTCAGTAAAATGACCAAGGCTTTTGGAAAATGAAAACCGATGGTGCAGGAAATGTGTAGGAGACCCATTCTTTTTTTTTTTTTTTTTTTTTTTTTTTGAGGTTGTATCTGATAAACATCGTAACTTTCCTGACCCATGATCAAGAGTCTATTAGACTGTAAAATAGCCTTACAAACTGCACGTAAAAGAGTAAGTCACTGGCTCTGATCTCTGTTGGTAGACCTGATTTTTAGACCAAGGCCTTTGAAACTAACCAGGATATGATCGACAATCCAGGTCAAGGTCCTATCTGTGTTCCTACTGTACTGTCGGGGACGGAGAGGAGATTAAAAGGAGCTAGGAATGGCTTTCTGGGCAAGAAAAATCCTTTTAACACCATGTTATGTGTTAAATTTGTACTAGGTGTGACTGTCCTGTGGTTCATGGACACAAGGTCCCTAGCTGCCCCTTGGTATTCGTTGTTTCGTAGGGTCTCCTTAGCTACTGCTTTTAGGGTCCTGCTCCCATGGGAGATAATGACCATGGGATGCAAAAATTCCCACTCTTCTGTGACGTAAGCATTGCCAAATGCTGTCAAAATGTGGACGTTAGCGTGATAGCTCTGCCAAGTGTTTACTTGGGATGCGAAGGACTGCATAGTCCCTTAGAGCCGTACTGCCGTCCACGCTGAGGCTCCGTGGGAGGAGAGCCTGGAGAACGCACGATCTGTGGGTCCCAGAGCCCCTGCGGAGCACGTGAGGGTCAAACCCTGCACAGTAATAGAAACTGTCTCTGAATCCCAGCTCGACTAAATCGTGACCTTGAACGGTTTCATGACCTTTGGTGGTGTCCTTTGTAAAGTGAAGATCCTTTATTCGTACTGGATATACAGGGTTACCGTGATCGAACGAGCTGGTATATGTAAAGTACTTAATGACCCTTTGTGATTATTCCTGAGTTGTGTTTGGCATGTTGGATGCACATCGTGAGTGTCCAATAAGCATCTACTGAGTTTGGAACAGGATGGTAGAAGATTTTGGAGAGAAACTCAGACCACATCCAGGAACTATATCTATCTACCCCTGGGCACAGCAGTTTTTAGATGCCTTTCCAAATGTGGGGAAGCCCAGAAATCCAGTGCCTTCGGAAAAATCAGAGCATTTCTTTGCTGCTTGCTTCCTGACTACATTAGGTGTCCTGCTTGTGTGATGAGATGAGTAGGCAGAAGGCATAGTTCCCCCCACCCCCACCCTGTGCAAGGGATCTTCGAGGCTTGTGCCTTGTCTGGAGTCACAAAGGGGTGTTCTTGGTGGAGACCGGAAGACTAGGAAGCCGACCCTCCAGTCCTCAGCCCACTACTCTTCCTTTTGCCTCTGTTCTGTGGCCAGCATAGCTCAGGACGGGCACCAGGAGGCCACCCTGTGACTAGTTGTGGTCTCACTCAGGGTACGCTGTCCCTTGTTTAGAAAGTATTTGTATCTTTGTGACTGGCCATCTCCTAAAGACAAGGGTGTAATAGAAGAGCAGGCGACAGGTGGAGGTGGCTTTGTGCAGAACTGATTACATCAGGACACATCGCAGGCAGCTCGGGTTCCCCTGTTAGACCCTTTGTCACTGGATGGTCCACCCACGAGGGCATTGGAGTGTCTGTCCCCTTGTCTAGGACCTTATCCTCCAAGGCTAGTCTCCTGCCTGGACAGTGTCTTGTACCTTGTCCAGTGACTGGGTGAATGTTACAAGTGCATGAAAGTTGGCTTTACTAGGCTCTCTAGAATTCTCGTTGCTCTCCTATCCAGGTATGTCGCCGCCTCCAGTCTGAGGGATAAGAAGGCTTTTTTCTAGAAACCGGGTTTCCTGCGCTGCTGGCAGAGGCCAGCATTGCCTTCATTGGTTCTCTGCTTGACCTGTTTTAACTGCTAATGTGTTACAGGTGCTGATTCTGGAAGCTACAGCTAATGCCATGCACTCGCTACTCCAAATAACACCTGAAGACGACATGGATGTTCCTGCCTGTAGTTCATTGTCCTGTAGATCCTGGCTTTGAAGTGGGGGGTGGGGGGTGTTGCAGTTTTAAAAGGGGTCCTGCTCCCTTCCACGTTTATCTTCAGCCGCAGAGAACAGGTGTGGGAGGCGGGGAGGGCGGAAGGTATCGGCCAAGGCGGGGTCGCTGTATCACTTTTCCCTCCTCCTCACAGGAAGGACACAAAGTGCTAGGGAACAACTAAGCATTGAATTCACCACAAAAGGCTGTGCTCTCACTGGGGTGCCCTTCTCCTTGTCCCTGAAGTCCGTGATGCCTGACTTCCTATGTTAACTTCATCTTTTCTAAGTGAAGCTGTGTGGGTGCACGCCCCGGGAAAAAGCCAGTGCACTCTTTATTCTAGAATACTCTATCAAGAGAAAGTTTGCATTTCAATCAGGAGGTTCCGTGCCAGTGAGCTCAGCTTCCCCAAGCCCACCGCCGCCTGCCCAGCGGGGTCCTCCCTGCTTTTGTGAGTCAGTGGCTCTTGCCTGCGTTGGGAGCTCTGACTGTCCAGAGAACAAAGGTCTGTTTGTTGCTTTTCTTTGGGGGATGAAAACGTAAACAACAATAACATCTGTGGCTTTTCAAGCCTGGTTCTTTTCCATGAAGCCATTGACCAGTTTTCAAGTTTTACCAACAATTCTGGTTCATTTACTCAGCAAATACTGGAGGCTCTCCGTGCCAAGCACAGTGCCAGGGACTCAGAAGGTCTATGTAAAAGGCAGAAAAACCACCTCTCCCCTCCTAGAACTTAGGGATTTTAATTCCATTTCTCCTTCAGTAAAGGAATTTCGAGCCTTGGATGTGTTTGGCACACATCTGACTGAGGTCACATTTTGGAGGGCCTACGAGCTTAATTTCTGGTGGCCCAGCTGTATCCTTTGAGCGAAAGAACCCCCGCCAAGCAGAGACCCGAGAACCCAGGGCCGGTGGTAAGCAAAGTTCTGCAGAGGTGCTAGTGAGAAAATTAGCGTGTGCCCCACGTCTCTCCCAAGAATTACTGGAATGGGAGAGTGTTAAAGAGTTGAGTTCTGGCTCTTTGCCCTGTGAGGTAGAGGACCGCATCAGAACCCCCCCCCCCCCCTGCCCCGGAGCAAATAACCAGTTCACCTCTGCTCTCCCCCACCCTCCTGCTTGCCAGCAGTTACTTGGAGCAGACCCTTCTGAGAAGGACTGTCCCTCCGCATTCCTTCCTTGTCCTACCCCATCCTAGATCATAGTTGTAGCTGAACCTTCTGGACAATTTCTTGAGATGGAGGAGGGAGAGTGGGTGGTGTGAAGTCTTACACACTTAATCCTTTTGAACAGAGCAAAGCAGCACAGCTTTCTGGCTTCAGGTCCAAAGTGTGTGGGAGCTCGGACGCGTGAGTATGCTGCCTTGTTCAGTCTGGCAGAGCACGGGTGAGCTTGGTTGTCCTTTCTGCTCTTGAGGATTTCAGGAACCCGGATCGTGTCTGTTCTCTGCCTTCATCTGTTCTCAACCTTTCTTGACCGTGTCAGTGGACCGTTGTGTGTTTGCCCCGCTGGGGTGAGGCCCTCCAGGGAATGGGGATGGCAGCCGTCAGCCCAGCAGCGGTGGTCAGAGAACCTGCAGGAGGCCGGGAGCGGCCCCTCTGCTCTGGGGTCTGGCTCTGGGAGTTTGTACAGAGCAGGAATCGGCGAAATAGGGCACATTATGCTTTATGCAACTCCTGGTCGAAGAATGTAGATCTTTGAAGAGTTAAAAAGCAACAGAGACCTCACTTGCCGCCCCCCCCCCCCCCCCCCCCCCCCCCCCCCCCGCCAAGCCTCTGATCTTTATTGTGTGCTCTTTACAGAAAGTTTGTCAGCTTGCAGAGAGCCGTCTTCAGAGTCCGGTAGCAGGGTTCTCCCTGTGGAACCTTGTCCGTGGATCTAAGTTCTCCAGGTGACTTTAGGGACCTTTTGTCAGCTTCATCTTCAGGTCGTTGCTTTTCTAGTCTCTTATTATATTTGGATCTCCTGACCTGGGCATCTTGGTGACTTGGCTTCCTGATCTCTGGGGATGTTGTTGTTGAGCTGGAGCTCTGTCCACCACCCTCCCCCACGAATCTTCCCCAAATACTGTAAGTGGGTGGAACTTGTCCGTGTTCTAAAGCTGGTCTTGTTGCAGGTAGTGGAGTACTAACTTCTCTGCGTGTTCCCAAGCCCCGGCTTCCTGCGATAGTGGAGTAGCCCGTGGCTTGCCAAGGCGGATCTTCCCCTCCCCCACCCCTGACGCCATACTTTCTTTCCGGATTGGCATGTTGATGATCCCATGTTCTTGTTGACTCAGAGCCGCCTCTCCATGTATTTGTTTTGAATTTCTACAGTGGAAAACTTTGCCTTCAAAAAACCAAACGATAGTACCTCTTTGAGGAGCCTGCATCAAAACCTTTCAGTGGGGGTGGGGGCGAGGAGACTGTAAATCAGTTGCAGCAGTACCTTTTTTTCCTTCTACGGCTAAAGTATTCTACCATTTCTCTGTTCCACGGAGCGCATGGTGTCAGTCATTAAACTTTTAAATTCAAAGTCTTAAGTGCCTCTTAAAAATGTCGACTCTTTCTGTAAAGATCCCAAAGACGCATGTTAGTGGTGCCTTCTGATACTGAGCATGTGGAAAAAGTGAAGAAAAACTACTTAGAAGAAATAATCTGAAAGGAGAAAAGCTAAATCTCCTGGCCTTCTGGGGAAAGGAAAGGAAAAGGTTGGAACGCACCACCTGACCTGTTAGGAAGAGGAACGCGGATGGGTGTGGCAAAGAGGTATAAAAACTTGCTAAGGAATAGAGGGCATCTTGGGGAGATGGAGTTGGGTGGAGAAAACATTTAAAGTCACGTGGGAGCTTCTGCCCTTGGTAACCGCCATTTTCACGGATTCAACTCAACGGAAGTGAAAAGGCATACTTGTGGGAAGGGTGACAGATCTACACCCGTAGTTTCGTGACCCGTTGTGTGTGCCCAGCACTGCTGCCCTGGAGAGGAGGCTGTCTGGATGCCTGTGCGGATGGGGTGCCTTGGCTTCCCCCATCCCCCCCACACCCCCAGGTGCTCCCTTGCTTTGATCCCACTTGGCATTGCTCTCTGGAATGGGCCCAGGTTTCCTTTGGGAGTCTCTCTAGTGAGACGGCTCATGCTTTTTGTAGTGGGAAAGTTGCATGGCCGGGCAGAGGTGGCCTTCCTAGGAACCCACGAAGACTCTTGGCAAGGCGGTTCCAAACAATTGCACTGGAATTTAGTTCTGGCAGTCCTCGAGAGGTTAGAAGAACCTAGAACACTATGTCCGTGAGATTTGATCTGAGAAAACTTGAAAGGTGATCTTCAAATTCGGTAAAAATTGAATTTAACACCAACTTGCATGTCTTCTAGAGCTCACTCTTGCATCCTCTGGCCTAGCTGGGCGGACACGGGGGAAAGAAGTCTTATACAGGAACCTGGTACTTTTGTGGAGGTTACTTAGGTACCAGTTTTTTTTCTATTTTTTTTGACTGTTTATTTTGAGAGAGTACACACACACACAAACAGGGTCGGGAGAGAAGAGAATCCCAAGTGGGGGCCATGCTGTCAGTGCAGAGCCCGACATGGGGCTCCATCCTACAACCCCGGGGTCATGACCTGAGCGGGAATCAAGAGTCTGATGCTTAACTGAGCCACCCAGGTGCCCTGGCCACCAGCTTCTGTTTGGAGTACAGCTGGAAAAGGGGAGACTGAGGGAGTTCAGATACCAAAACAAAACACAGGGGAAAGCGGGGTGGCTGCTTTGCGAGTCTTCACGCCCGTTCCCACACGAGGTCCTGGAGCAGGTACGTGGCAGAGCCGGGGCTCTAAGACCGGCTGACTCCAGAGCCCATGCTCTTATCCACGGGGTTCTTCCGAAGGGCCTGATCTTTCCAGTTCCTTTGCTTGTTTCTCCCCAACCGCAAACCAAAAAGTGGCGTTTAGCGGGGAGAGGTACTGCTGGGAACGAGACTGTTCATCCCACAGGAACTGCCCGAAAACGTAAGGCAAGTTCTCAAAAATGGACCCCCGCCCCAAATTTCCCCGTGTCCGTTTGCGAGGCCTGCCTGAAGGACGAGGCTCGGGTGGCTCTAACAGAGACCCTCTTACAATTCCTGAGGCCAGAAGTCGGAGCTGGGGGTGTGGGTAGGACTGCTCCCTTTCCAGGCGTCCCCCTGGCCTGCGGAGATTGCTGCCTCCTGAGGTCTTCACCAGGTCCTCTTATAAGGACGGTGCTTCACGTGAGATGGGGCTGATCTAGACCTCCTTTTAGCTCCCTGAGCTCCTCAGAGCTCCTGTCTCCAAATACAGTCCCGTTCTGAGGCACCGGAGGTAGGGCTTCCGCTTTGGGAGGTCGCAGTTCAGCCCTGCAACCTGCCCTCCCGATAAAACCCAGCCCCCCCTGGGCCGTGTGGAGGGGATGTTCCAGGTACATACTGTAATTTCCACGAGTGGCCCTGTCCCCCATGATCCTGGGTGAGCCGGTGAAGCTAAGTGCCCTCCAGACCACTGATGAAAGAAAAGGCTTAAACTGTCTAAAATCGCATAAGCCGTATGTTCGCATCTGTGGAACCTCTCTAGGCTGACGTCAGATAGAGGCCGTATTCGGCTCTGATCTTCCGTAGAGGCGTCAGGACCACAGACGCCGGGCCCCGCTCCAGGTCTTCTGAAACGATCTGCATTTTAACAGAAGCTGCATCTTAACAAAGTCCTTGGGTACTTCCTCTGCACGTTACGTTGGGAAGCGTGGTCCTGCTCACCGCTGCGTCGTTCCAGGGTTTGCGCACTCTCTGGTGGCTCTTCGCCTCCGACCTAGAGCCCTGTGGGGATTCATAGCCTGGGCTGCGCACCGGAATCAACTGTGAGCGTTTAAAAAAACAAAACAAAACCCTAGTGTCCCCGTAGCACAGTGGACCCGGGTGTATTGAAAACTCTGAAGGTGGGGGTACCTGGTACTAGGAAATCTCAAAGCTCCGTGCCCGATTCTAACTACTGGCCAAAGCTGAAAACCTTGGGGCAAAGGGCTAAAAAGGGAGAGCGTAGCCGGGCTCGTTGCCAGCAGGTAAATGGGTCCTCCTGTCTTCTGTAACTGCTGCAGGTCCGTGCCCCTCAACAGGGAAATTTCTAGCTTGAGTTTGTGTTGGTGGACCGTGCATCAGCCCGGTGTCTTCACCCCTTGTCTGTTAGGCCCCGGTCTTTCTCCCAGCGTCCCCTTTCCGCTCCTGTGGGGTGACTCGAGGGCAGTCGGGGAGCCGTGGTGTGGGTGGAGGTGAGGCAGACTGGTCTTCCTGAGTTCTGCGTTTGAAGCTGGCGCTTCGAAGCCTCTTGTGTGGACCCCATCCCTCTTTCATTCCCTATTGCAGCCGCTCAGCTTGGTTTCTGGAGCTACTTCGTGACCTTTGCTTTTGGGGAAAAAAAAAAAAAATTGCTTTGTTGCCGCACTGCATGAACCTTCTCCCAAGATCTAAACATGGCCCGACGTATTATGAATGAAAGCTTTTCCCTGTCAAGCTGTGTTTTTCTTTCCTTGCAAGCATCACACGCAAACGCACTTTTTTTTTCCACATAGCGTGATAGGAAATCTGTGTGCCGGCAGAGAGTCTCTTCCCATTCCGTTTTTTGGTTTTTCTTCAGTTCTCTGATCACTGAGAGAACTTCTCGATCCCTAGGAAACGAGGCTTTCTATGGGTTTGCAATTAGCTAACACAAAGCCGCATGCTCAGGTTTGACTGCACGGTCATCACCTGAGCCCTAGATTTACCATCTGGTCTTAAACCGGGCAGTCCCCGGATAGGTCTACATAGAGTGCCAGGCTACGTACAAATAATTGCTTTTTTTTTTTTTTTTTTTTTTGAGTAACAGCAATCACGTGGATTAAATCCTAGAAATAGAAATTACTGTAAGCAGAAATGCAGTTGGGTTTCATGAATCGGTGTAGTCCTGAGGCTCATTAAAGAGGGGTTTCTTTGAATTACACTTTGAGCGTCTGACAGCATAACTTGTGACGCCCTATTAGAGAGGATGTAATCCGGACAGATATTTAAAATCTCCAGGCATGAAAGGATCCTAACAACACACTCAGCACTCCCGCCACCACCCCTCCCCACCGCGATCTTTCAAGTCTTTTCCCGGGGCCCCCTAGTGTTTGGGAACCACGTTTTCAGGCTGCGGCACAGATGAAAATTATTTGTGGAGGGCATGTTGAGGTCACTAGCGAGGGCTGCTCGGGGTGGGAGGTGCCTGGCCTGGGAGGCTCTGGCGGTCCAGCTGCCACCTGCTGTCCCAGGGCAGAAGGAGGAGGTCTTGTTACACCTGGAGCCACCTGTGGGGCGTGGGGGCAGGGAGGGGGGCCTGTTCTGCATCTCCCCTCACCCACCCTCATCGCTCTTAGCCTCTGGGCTCCGTTCAAGCTGCCCCACCCAGGCCGGCGTCTTCAGTGAATCCTCAGGTGCCTGTAAGAACCATTTTCCCCATTCATCCTTTAAGATGACTGTGTCGTCTCGAGATGTGTACTTATCCCGTTGGTTATCTGCAGGTCGGTTGTTGGGTTGTTTGGACACATTCGGTCCGTGCTTGTGTGTGTATCTGACGTGGTCTCCGCAGCCGTTCTGTGCAGCCCTCGGTGCCGCCGGGGACACGGAACGCCCTGTGCCCTGGAGAGAGGAGGGTTTCGGCCATACTTCCGAGAAGTAGGTGAAAGGAGTCCCTCTTTGAAGTTCCTGCAGGGGTAGGGACACACAAAAAAGAGGAACTCTTCCCTTTTTTAATCATGATGCTTGTTCTGTGTGCATTTCACAGCCTAGCCATGTGGACTTCTAACCGGGGGTGCTCCCTAATTCCCTCCCCAGGGGAGTGACTGCCAAGGGGCCAGTGTGTGTGTGTTTTGCTCTTCCCTGTGCCGGTGTAACAATATTTGTAGTTGCCTCTTACAGAAATGGACTTGTTCTATAATTGCTTTTTTCCCCTCACTGAGTCAGTGAGGACCACTCCTTGTCACCTAGGGTGCTAACTCATTTTTACAGCGCAGTATCTCCTTGTCTGAATGCACGTTAATTCAGCTCCTCGCTGGGGAGCTCCGCGTGGGGCAATCAGGTGCCGAGAGGCCCTCCCTGATGCTTTTTGATGGGTTCAGGTTTTTAAACTTAAGATGTGGACTTCAAGTACATCAAGTTCGGCCTAAATCAGAAGCAGCGGGTAACCTAGCACCACTAGGTCGTACTTGGGGCTGGAGCCTGCCACGCCCGTACGACCGGTCGCTGCCCTCCTAGGACTGTGGGTGTTGGTCCCCATAACCCTAGAGCTCCCTGATCCTCGGCTGTGGAAGCTCGGGGCTTCGACTTCGTTCCTTCTAGGTCTGGTAGTCTGTGACTGATCACTCCTGCCCAGAGAGCAGAACAGACGGAAATGGGCTTAGTTTACAGCCCAGGGGATTTGTTTGACATAAAGAACGTCTTAACTGGGAAGACCCATGGAGTATTCTGGATACTTACTCTAATCCGCCTTAAAAGCAGGATAGCCACCGTGAGCTGTGCGCGGAGTCTCTGGAAGGCCTCTGGTAGTTGTTCTTCCCCCGTTATTAAAGAGAAGAATGTCTTTTTACCCCCCAGGTATATACTCTTGAAAGCGAGTCTCCCCTTGGCTGTGAGCCCAGGAGCCCATCTTCCCATCACACCCCACCCGACGACCGACTGGCTTCTGTCTGCTTGCTTTCAAGACCTGCAGTCCCACAGACCAAGCTAAGGGGGCAGTGGCAGGCGGGGGGTGAAGTTTGTGTTTCCTCATGTAGGGGAGAACCTCCTCGTGACCTCCTTGTTTCTAGAAAGAAGAAATTGTTGCATTTGGGGAGACTCATGTTAACAAAGTGGGGAGGAAAGATGACCTCAGATGAGAAGGCTTTCTCGTAAAATGTCCTGTGCCTCTTTTATCCTAACATGCTGGGCTTAATCCGCGTGTCTTACGCTTACAGAAACTTTTATTACGGAATTTGTTTCGATGTGTATCCTTTTGCGTTTATTTATCTAAGGGCCCTGGTGGGGACTGTGAGTGCTTACTGGCCTGCAGCCGCACTGCCGGCGTCTTCATTCTGCTCGGCTTCTTGTTCCGTATTTGGATCCGTGTAGAGCCGCCAAGGGAGAAGGAACACGGTGAAACCAGGAAACACGGTCTAACAGGCTTTAGACCAAGAGCTTCGTTGGCAATCAAATTACCCACATCAGAGGATGCGGCATCTCTTGAATTACCTAGATAATTATCTGATTTTTTTTATAGGGAAAAACTTTTAATTTTATTTAAATCCAAGTTAGTTAACACATAGTGTAAATAACTTCAGAGGTAGAATTCAGTGATTTGTCACTTACATATAATACCCAGGGCTCAGCCCAACAAGTGCCCTCCTTAATGCCCATCACCCATGGAGCCCAACACCCCTCCAGCAACCCTCAGTTTGTTCTCTGTATGTAAGAGTCTATTCTGGATTGCTTCCCTCTTTTTATCTTATTTTTCCTTCCCTTCTCCTCTGTTCATCTGTTTTGTTTCTTACGTTCCACATAGGAGTGAAATCATGTGATAATTGTTTCTCTGCTTTCACTTAGCGTGATACACTCTACTTCCATCCACGTTGCTGGAAATAGCCAGATTTCATTCTTTTTGATTGCCGAGTAATAGTCTATCGTGTAATATACACCACCCCTTTATCCATTCGTCAGTGAACAGACATTCGGGACCTTTCCATTGTTTGCCTGTTGCTGGTCTAGCACTACCGTGAACATCGGGGCGCAGATATTTTTAACCCCCTTCTGCATGCTTTAGGCCGTCCCGTTTCAACAAGATGCGAGTCCACCGGAGCTTCACATCGAGTTGACGAGTTTCTCGTTGGCTCGAAGTTCGATCCCGGGAACCTTTTTGCGCACTACGCTACTTTGTCTGCACGTCAGCTCGTGTTCCTTCTGCAAACGTTTTCACCAGGCTGGGGGGGTAGTTAGATGAATGACTGTAAACCACAGCCTTGGCTCTTCAGTGTACTTGCATCATCACAAAGAGGGGAAAATGCAAATTTACCTCCTTTTTGAAAGTGAAAAGCTGGCCAAAATTTCCCTCTGCATTTTTTAAATTCTGAAATATGCTACGGTAGGAAAATCAGTTCCCAGAGACTCAACTACTGATATCGGTAATTAACAAGCTTCTCCACAGGGGCGCCTGGGTGGCTCAGTTGGTTTAGCATCCGACTTTGGCTCAGGTCATGATCTCACAGTTGTTAAGTTCGAGCCCTGCGTTGGGCTCTCTGCTGTCAGTGCTGAGCCTGCTTGGGATTCTCCCTCTCTCGAGTCTGCCCCTCCCCTGCTCATCCCTGCCCCTTGAGAGCAAAATTATATTAAAAAATTAATACATTAGCTTCACTAATATCAAAAAGCAACTTAGACATTATGAACTGAAAGGTACCCGTAGCCATAGTCCTTTTGTTGTTAATGTTCTCATGTCCAGTTCATGTGCCTTTTTGATGTTTTACATATTAAAGGAAAATCAGTATAACTTTTTTAATGTCCTACCATAGTTTTAAACATTATCTAAGTTAGAGTTTAGCATCCGGTGACCCCGCAGTGGGGAAGACATATGGTAGGCCCTTGACCCTTCCCAGGCCCCCTGCTCCCCCGACCCCAGCACCACGTTCCAGTTTTCAAAACTTTTTATTTTTTCGCCTGTAGCTCTAAGTAACTTACAACTTTGTGTCAGTTGCTGGTGTGGTCTCTTGACAAGTTCCTTCTGTGGGAGAGAATTCAGCTGTCCTCAGCCCCCGTCCACACACTTCCCGTCTTTGCAGCCCGTGGACTTCTGGTTTGGGCTAGACTGCTTCTCATGGTCTTCAGGGATGGCTGTGGAAGTGCTGTTGACCTCCGGGCCCTGCTGAGTGCTTTTCCTTCCCTCTGCATTTTGCCTTTCCTGTAGTTTAAAAAACAAATTTGGCTTTAAAAAAATAGAATCCTGAATCCAGCCCCCAAGTCCCCCTCCTTTGTATAAATTTCCTCCCATCCTATTTAAACTTATTAAGTGTTGTGTCATTTCAAACTTCTTGGAAAAATTCCTTCCAGAACTTGAGGCCTGCCCTGGTCCGAACTGGTTTCTTGCTGAGCCTGCCTTGGCTTTGAGAGCTTCCTACTCTCAGCCTGGGAACTTTCTGGTGTCAGGTTCTGGGTTTCCTGGACCCTCTGTTTTCCCCTTTTCTGATTTACTGTTTTGGTGGAGCATACAGTCTAGTACTTTCCTGAGAAAGAGTCTTGGGTAGGATGGATTATATACATATGTGTGTGTGTGTGTGTGTGTGTATATTATACATGTATATGTAATGTGTGTGTGTGTATTATTCATGTGTATGTAATGTGTGTGTATATGTGTATGTAATGTGTGTGTGTGTGGATATAGAGAGAGAGGGAGAGAGAGTGATTTTTTTTGTTTGTTTCAGCAATTCACCTGTCCGGTTCACTTGCTCTCCCCTGGATGTCTTTAAGACGTTGCAAAGATAATCCTTCCAAACAAATGGTGATAACTCCCCTCCCCACTCATGACACAAACACCACTGCCCTCTACCTGATGAGTTGCTCTAGACTGATCTAGATGCAATTTTCAGTTCTTTTCTTTTTACCTATCCTCCGTATCCAACATTTCATCAGATATATCCAAACTTGGGTTCTGTTTACTGCCACCAACCTGGTCCAGGCCACCCATATGTTTGGTCTAGACTATTGCAACTGTTGTCTTTGCTTCTGTCCTGCCTCTTGGAATCTATTCCCATGCATCAGAAAGTGAGATCCTGAACCTTAAAAGGGATGGTGCCTGACCCCAGCTTAAAATCCGTCAGTGGTTTCTTATTGCCCTGGAAACAAAATAGATACTTCTCACCCTAGCCTGTGAGGCCTCAAGTGATCTGACCTCTGCCTGTCTACCCTCATTCTATGTTCTTTCCTCAGTTCAGCTCTGTCCCATTTCTTTAAATGGCAGACTTCTTCCTTGTCTTTCAAGTTGTTGCCAATTTGGTTTCCACTGCCTGGATAAAAGGTCTTCCCCCACTTAAATAAAAACACAAAACCCCAGTCACAGCTCCCAGTCGTGCAGAAGTTACATTGTTACCACAGAGTTCTCTTCAGTTCCTATGGCTCTCCATATCTGTCTTTGTTTTATTCTGTAACCCTACTTAAGTCAATTTGTAGCTTTGTTTTGTTTCTTTTCCTGACTAGCCATAAGGGCAAGATCACGCCTATTTTACTTGGTTTACTTGGAATCCCCTGTGCCCAGCCCAGCGCCTCCTCCACACAGAATGCGTGTTTGGGGAAAGGTGAATGAATGCACATGGTCACGGGGCAGCAAGATCATCCTCTGAAACCGAGCCATGTTTACTCTTTGTGGATTTAAATCCGTACTTGGACCTATTCCAGATCTGTTAGGCGGTTTACATAAAATACGAGAAGATAGCATAAATTAAAAAGACAAAGAAAACTGGGATTGAAGAAATGGAGCCAGGAGTGAGGGTAGGAATGTATACCATGCAGACACACAGACTTGCTCTGGGTGGGCCAGCTGGCTCTGAGCGCTCCAGCAGCCGGTGAGAACCCGCTACCCAAGTCCGTATGGTAAAGACTGGACAATGTCTGGGAGAACTACAGCCGTTCTTCATATTAAGACCAAAGAGAAATTGCACCCAAAGGTCATGGTAAAAAGAACAGTACGTAACGTGATGAAGTCTTTCGTGTAATGGACACGGTCAGTGTCACAGGAATAACTCTTAACCATGACCTTCAAGTGTGTGCTGCCGCTGTCCTGCCAAGTCCCGTTTGCTTAAGGCCCATTTATGGGCCCCTGTGATGTTGCTCAGGCCGGACGTGCTGTCTGCCAACCGCTGTCTGCGCCGTGTGATGACTTTCGCTGCCGCTTTGCTTTATGCTGCTGCCTGCTTCAAGAGAGGACCTATGTGGGTTGGGGACAGGGGTGTCCACTCCGGCTTTTACTACTTGGGACTTACTTTCTTTGTCCTAACCAAATACCGCTGGCTCTTACCGTGGCATGGTTTCTCTTCCTGCTCCTTTCTTTCCAGACTTTTCTTTTTCCATCTATCCCACTTGTAGGTCTGGTATATACTTTCTCTGGCATCTCTTGGTTTAAACAGGTCTAGTCCCCAAGGCGATACTGCGAGCATGTTGTGAATCTTCTTTATCTTCCTTCCATTCTGGAAGGACCGGTTTTCTCTATCTCCTGGGTGCTGTGGGGCTTTCCAGCGCTAGTCTATGTTCACACAGTCACTAAGATTCTGAGGAGAACGGACGTTATTTTCCGTAGCTCTGTGGAAGAGTAAATTAAGTCTGAATGTGGGAGCTGTCCACTTAAGCGAGGCCGCCCAGAGCCAAACCGTGCTCTGAGGAGCAGGCGATTTCATAAGTTTGCTTAGTTTTCATATTGCTTGGTTTTCTCCACAGACAGCTCAAAGCGAAACCAGCCATTGAACATACCAATCATTATTAGAAAAAGTAAGCAGAATCCACAGATTTCGTCGCATCTTGGGTAGGCTACAACATGGACCCCTCTCCCTCGGGACCGGCTTTGATGCCAAAATAGGATATGATGAGACAGATGACCGAACACCGTTTGCCACACAGGCTGCCACTGTTGGTAATGAAGTTTCCTTACCGGTCCTTGGAAGCATTCATAGCAACAAAAGTTGATGACACTTGGTTTGGTCAACTGGCTGGCTCTGAGTTCTTTCCTTCAACATGCCTCTCACCTGAGTTGCAATTTAACAGTGGAGGTTGTGTTAACTATTTCCATTTTGTGCTTCATGAGAAGCCAGAGAAGATGAAGGTAGGAACGTGTACAAGGACGTGCAAATGACAGTCTTGGAGGCAGTCCAGGAAAGGCCTTTCGAGCAAATCCTAGATATGATTAAATGCTGGGGTTTGCCCAGGGGTGTTGAGGTTTTAGGGCCATAAGCTATTATTTATTAAATTCTTGCAGAAAATAAACTGTTATTCCCAATGGGAACAGTCATTGTTTCCCCCCATTTATAACACAGTTATTGCTTATACAAGATTTCTTAAGAATGCGAATATTGTGTAACAACAGAAGAGATTGCGTTTAATTTTTTCTGGACATTGCCAAATACACCCTTCATGTTAATTTTGGCTGTATTCAGAAATATCGACCGTTTACTAATCATAAGATGTGTTGCACACTTCCTGTGTCCATGCACCGGGTTAGGCAATACGCGATTTTCTTGACCCCTTTCAGCAACCTATGAGAATTTCTATTCTTCACAAATGAGATAAATTAAGGCTTAGTCAAGCAACTTAATGTCCTTTAGCTTGTAAGCGACTGACCCATGTTGGAGTAGTGTTTCTGGTCGTGATTATTCTGTATTTCTTTCTTAATTTCCACGGAATCTGGTTCCATCCTCTATTACGGCGTACCTGACCGCCTTACATCTTAGTGACCTAAAACCAGGATTTGCTTGCTCCTGGTTCTCTGCGTTTGCATTTTGGGCCGGGCTCAGCAGGGACGGTTTGCATATGATGTTGGCTGGGGAGACGCAGCTGGGGCTGGAGGAAGCAAGGTGGCCCCCTGTCACGTGTGGGGGGCCTTGGTGCCGGCTGCCAGCTGGAACGCCTCCGTTCTCTACGTGACCTCTCTACCTGCTCCTTCATTCAGTAGTCTGGGCAGGACCTCATTTCATGGCGGTACAAGCATTCCAGAAGCACAGAGATGGAAATTGTCTGAGGTGGAACCTTTTAAGGCCTCAATTACTGAAGACTGGAACTAGTGTAGGTCATTTTTGCTGCATAGTGGTTTTCTGTGTGTGTGTGTGTGTGTGTGTGTGTTTAAGTTTTAGAGCGTGAGAGCATGAGTTGGGGAGAGGGGCAGAGAGAGTGAATCTTAAGCAGGCTCCGTGCTCAGCACAGAGACCTGAGCCGAAATCAAGAGTAGGACTCTCAACCAACTGAGCCACCCAGGTGCCCATTAGAATTTCTTGTATTTTTTTTTTAATTGCAGTGTAGTTAACCTACAGCATTATTAGTTTCAGGTGTGCAATATAGTGATTCAGCAATTCCGTACGTTATTCTGTGCTCATCAGGATAAGTGTACTCTTAATCCCCTTCACGTGTTTTACCAACCCCCCATCTCCCCTCTGCTAACCGTCTGTTCTTCTAGTTGAGCCTATTTTTGGTTCCTCTTTTTCCCCCTTTGTTCATTTGTTAAATTCCACACGTGAGTAACATCCTATGGTATTTGTGTTTCTCTGACTTATTTTGCTTAGCATTATACCTCTACATCCATCGATGTTGCAAATGGCAAGATTTCATTCTTTTTTTATGGCTGAATAATAGTCCACACACACCACGTCTTCTTCACCTGTCCATCTGGGATGGACACTTGAGCTGCCTCTGTGATTCGGTTATAGTAAATAAGGTTGCAATAAACAGAAGGGTGCGTGTATCTTTTCTAACTGGTGTTGTATCTTTTAGGTAAACACCCTAGGTGCCCTTCCTGGATCACCGGGTAGTTCCATTTTTTAATTTTTTGAGGAACCTTGAGACAGTCTTCCACAGTGGCTATACCAGTTTGCGTTTCCACTAAGCATGCGCGAGGGTTCCTTTTTCTCCACATCCTCAGCAATACTTTGTTTCTTGAATTTCTGATCTTAGCCGTTCTGACGGGTGAGGTGGTATCTCCTTGTGGTCTTGATCTCATTTCCTGAGGATTGATGTTGAGCATCTTTTCATGTGTCTCCTGGCCATCTTTGGAGAAATGTCTGTTTGTCTTCCCATTTTTAATGGATTATTTTTTTGTGTTGAGTTATAGAAGTTCTTCATGTATTGCGGATACTAACTCCCTATTGGATAAGTCATTTGCGAACATCTTCTCCCACTGTCTTTTAGTTATGTTGTCTCCTTTGTTGTGCGGAAGCTTTTTATTTTGATGTAGTCCCAATAGTTCATTTTTGCTTTTGTTCGCTTTGGGAGACCTACTAGCAAGTTGTCATGGCTGCTTTAAGAGATGCTCTCTTCTCAGATTTTTTTTATATATAAATTTTTTAATAGTTTATTTTCAGTCTATTTGTCTTTAATCCATTCTGAATTTATTTTTTGCATATGGTGTAAGAAAGTGGTCCAGGGGTGCCCGGGTGGCTCCGTTGGTTAAGTATCTGACTCTTGATTTCAGCTCAGGTCATGATTACTCAGTTCGTGAGATTGAGCCCCATGTGGGGCTCTGTGCTGACAGTGTGGGACCTATTTGGGATTCTCTCTCTCTCTGTCTCCTGTTCATGCTCTCTATCTTAAAAAAAAAAAAAAAAAAAGCGTCCAGTTTTATTCTTTTACATGTAGTCCAGTTTTTCCTGCACCATTTGCTAAAGAGACCATCTTTGTTTCCCTTTTGTGTATTCTTGCCTCCTTTGTTGAAGATTAAACGACCATATTGCAAAGTTACGGTGGAGTGCTCTCTTTTGCTCTATGGATCGAGGTCTATTTGTGTGCCTGTATGTACTACTTTGATTCCTACGGGTTTGTAATCCAGCTCAAAATCTGGAATCGTTACCTCCAGTTTTGTATTTCAATATTACTTTGGCTATTCAGCATCTTTTGTGGTTTCATACAAATTTTAGGGTTGTTCTAGTTCTGTGAAAAATGCCGTGGGTATTTTGGTGGGGACTGCATTAACTCTGAAGATCGCTTTGGGTAATATGGACATCTTAACAAAATGTTTCTAAATTTTGAGCATAGAATGTCTTTCCATTTGTGTCTTCAATTTCTTTGATCAGTGTTTTATTGTTTTCAAAGTACAGGTCTTTCAGCTCCTTGGTTAAGTTTTATTTTTAGGTATTTTTGGTGCAGTTGTAAATGGGACTGTTTTCCTAATTTCCCTTTCCTCTACTTCATTATTAGTGTATAGAAATGCAACAGATTTCTGTACATTGATTTTTGTATTCTGCAATCTTAATTCATTTATTTGTGGAATCTTGAGGGTTTCCTATACATAGTATCATGTCATCTGCATATAGTGAAAGTTCCTTACCAATTTTAATGCCTTTTATTCCTTTTTCTTGTCTGATTACTGTGGCTAAGAATTTCAGTACTACGTTGAATAAAGGTGGTGAGAGTGGACATCCTTGTCTTATTCCTGACCTTAGGGGAAAAGCTCTGTTTTTCTGCATTAAGGGAGGATATTAGCTGTGGGTTTTTTGTATATGACCTTTATTATGTTGAAGTATGTTTCCTCCAGACCTATTTTTTGATGACTTTTATCATGAATGGATGTTATACTTTGCAAATGTTTTTCCTGCATCTGTTGAAATGATCATAAGGTTTTTATCTTATGTGATATATCACATTGATTTTGTGAGTATTAAACCACCCTTGTATTCCAGGACTGAATCCCACTTGATTATGGTGAATGATTTTTTAGATGTATTGTTGGATTTGGTTTGCTAATATTCTGTTGAGGATTTCTAGATCTATTTTCATCAGGTCTATTTTTTTTTTCTAGTGCTTTTATCTGGTTTGGTCTCAGGGTAATGCTAGCCTCATAGAATGAATTTGGAAGCTTGCCTGCTTTGTATTTTTTGGAATCCTTTGAGAAGAAATAGGTATTAACACTTCAAAAGTTTGGTAGAATTTACCTGTGAAGCCATCTGGTCCTGGACTTTTGTTTGTTGGGAGTTTGATTACTGATTCAATTTCATTGCTGGTTATCGGTCTACTCAAATTTTCTATTCCTGATTCAGTTTGGTGAGGTTATATATTTCTAGGAATTTAGCCATTTCTTCTAGGTTGTCCATTTTGTTGGTATATAATTTTTCATAACCTCTTACAGTCCTTTGTATTTCCATGGTGTCAGTTACTTCTCTTTCTTTTCTGAGTTTGAGGGTTTGTTGTTGGGGTTTGAGTCTGGCTTAAAGGTTTATCAATTTTATTGATCTTCCTGAAGAACCAGCTTCTGGTTTCATTGATCTGTTGTTTAGTTTCTATATCCTGTATCTCTGCCCTTATTTCCTTCTTTCTACTGGTTTTTGGGTTCTGTTCTTTTTCTAGCTTTAGGTGTTGTAAGGTTAGGTTGAGATTTTTCTTCTTGAGGTAGGCCTGTATTGATATAAACTTCCCTCTTAGAACAACTTTTGCTGCATTCCAAAGATTTTGGACCATTGTGTTTTTGTTTTATTTGGTCTTAATTTTTTCATTTCTTGTTGGCCTATTCATTTAGATACATGTTATTTAATCTTCATGTATTTATGCTCTTTCCAGATTTTTTCTGTGGTTGATTTTCTAGTTGCATAGCATTGTGGTTGGAAAAGATGTGTGGTATGACCTCAGTTGTCTTCAATTTGTTGAGACTTGTTTTGTGGGTTAATATGTGATCTATTCTGGAGAATGTTCTGTGTGCACCTGAAAAAAGTATATACATGTGTGATGTTTTTACAGATGGTGTGTTCTGAATGTATCTGTTAAATCCTTCTTGTCCAATGTGTCCTTCAAAGTCCCAGATTCCTTATGGATTTTCTGTTTGGATGATCTGTCCATTGATATAACCAGGATTTTAAAGTCCTCTACTATTATCATTTTATCAGTGCCTTTATGTTAACTATTCTATGCATTTGGGTGATCCCGTCTTGGATGCATAAATATAACTGTTAAGTAATCTTGGATTGTATTTTTTTTATTATTATAGTGCCCTTTGTCTTTTATTAGGTGGTTTTTTTTTTTTTTTTTTTTGAGAGCGTGAGTGGAGGAGGGGCAGAGGCAGAGAATCTTAAGCAGGCTCCATGCCTAGGGCAGAGCCCAACATGGGGCTCACTCTCACCCCTATGAGATGACCTGAGCTGAAATCAAGAGTTGGATGCTTAACTGACTGAGCCACACAGGTGCCCCATTTTAGAGTTGTTTTAAAGTCTTATTTTAAGTGATACAAGTGCTACCCCAGCTTTTTTTTTCCTCACATATTTGCATGATAAATATTTCCTCATCCCTTCACTTTCAATCTGCATGTGTCTCTATGTCTGAAATAAGTCCCTTATAGGCAGCGCATAGATGGGTCTTGTTTTTTATCCATTCTGTCATCCTGTGTCTTCATTGGAGTGTTATTCCATTTACATTCAAAATAATCACTGATTTGATTATTGATTTGCCATTTGTTACTTACGGTTGTTTTTGTAGTTGCTCCTTTCTTCCCTTGCTCTCCTTCATAAGTTGGCTTTCTTTATGTACACTTGGATTCCTTTCTCTCTCTTTTTTTTCCGCTTATCTACTATTTTTCAATTTGTGGTTACCCTTATGTTTGTATAGAACATCTTTTGCATATGGTGGTCTGTATTAAGGTGATGGTCACTTTGAACCCATTCCTTACTCTCTCCCACCACCCCCATGTTTTAGGAGCATGGTGTCGTATTTTACCTCCTTTTCTGAGTCCCTTGACTGATTTTTACAGGTCCACTTCTGTGTTCCTGCTGTCGCGCTCCCTGCTTCTCTTATGCCTGCTTGTGCTCTTTCCTTTCCACTCAGAATCCCCTTCGACATTTCCTGTAGGGCTGGTTTAGTGCTCATGAGCTGTCGTTCGAGAAACTCTCTCTCCTGTTCTGAATGATAGCTTTGCCTGGAGTATTTCCGCTGCAGATTTTTTCCCTTTTCGCCCTTTGAATATATCCTACCACTCCCTTCTGGCCTGCAAAGTTTGCTGAACAATCCACCGATAGCCCTAAGGGGATTCCCTTCTATGTAACTGTTCTCTTTTTGCTGCTTTTAGCATTTTCTCTTTATCACTGCTTTTTGCCATTTTAATTACCGTGTATCCCAGCGTGGACCTTCCTGGCTGATTTTTATTAAGGGCTCTCTGTGCCTTCTGGATCTGTATTTGTTTCCTTCCCCAGATTTGTGAAGTTTTCAGTTTATTTCTTCAAGTAAATATTCTGCCTCTTGTCCTCCTGGGTTCCCTATTATTGAGTGTTGTTATGCCCGGCAGTGCCACTGAATTCTATTTTCATTTTTTGTTACTTTTTTTTCTTTCTTGGTCAGCCTGATTGCTCTCTGTTACTCTGTCTTCCAGGTCGCAGATTCATTCTTCTGCTGCCCCTAGCGCGCTGTTTATTCCATCGACTGTAAATCATTGTGTTCTTTGTTGCTGATTCTTTTTTTCTCTCTTTAAGGATCTCACTGATGTTGTCCACTCTTAAATCCAGTGAGTATCTGATTTTTTTAAAGTTTATTTTTGAGAGCGAGAAAGCTTGTGCAGGGGAGGTACAGCGAGAGGGGGGAGATAGAGAATCTCAAGCAGAGATGTGGCGGCGGGAGGGGTGCTCAGGGCAAGGGGAGGGCTCCAAGTCCCGCTCCGTGAGATCATGACCTGAGCTGATATCGAGAGTTGGATGCTCAGGTGACCGAGGCACCCAAGTGCCCTGAGATCATTTGTTTAAATTCTTTATCAGGCGTGTTATCTCCATTTGCTTAGGTCTCTCGCTGTGATTTTGTCCTCTTCTTTCATTCGGGAGATATTCCTCTGTCTCCTCGTTTTGCCTAACTCTGTTTCTCTGTTAGGAAAGTCAGCCGTGTCTCCTGCTCTTGAAAATAGCGGCCCTATGAAGAAGAGGCCCTGTGGCACCCTGCTGTGCAGTTCCCCCCTCCCCCCCCATTCACCAGAACCTGGCACTCCATGGGTGTCTCCTACGCGTGGTGGCCAAGCCGCTTTTTCCTTCAGCCCAGTCGTCCTGCAGCGGCTCTCTCTACCTGTCACATGCAGGGTTTGGCCCCTGTATTGTCAGCGAGCCAGCATGGGGCTGTCCTGGGCTTGAGTCGAGTCAGACCAGGCATCTGCCAGAGATGTGGCAGCACCAGACGGTGAGAGGTTTTCCCCGTGCTGTGCCCGAGAAGCTCTGCTTGGTGGGCAGGGCTTGCCATCAGACCAGCTGCCTGTCCGCGGCCCACTGCTGGGGCTGCAGGCCGAATGGTGTGTGCCGTTACCTTTCCTGCTCCCCAAGGCAGGAGCCGCTTTGGAGCGGTGCTGGCCGCCGTTGGCGCTGCTTGTGCACTGCTAGGTTTATGGCACCACTTTGGGGCGGGTTTTGGCCAAGAGGGTGTTGGAGGGGGTTTATACCCCAAGCGTCAGCAAGTGGAGTAGTGTGTGTCGGCACTGTGCCGGCTCCGGCAGGTGGCTGTGTGTTTATGCCAGGGGGCGGCGGGGGGGGGGCGGGTGAGAGGGAAATGGCATCTGCCAATTCCTTCGTCCCGGCACAGTCTCCCAACAATCTGTCCATCGTGGGACAAACTGCTTTCCCTCCTGTGAGCCCCAGGTGTTTTTCAAACTGCTCCTTCCAGGCTGTCTCTGCCCAGGCTGTTTGTTCTGCTGTCTCTTGAAGGGCGAGGACTCCATCTCCTCTTGCCCTCCTGGCTCTCCCAGAGCCAAGCCTGCTGATGATTAGGAGAATTCCAGGTTTTAAGTCCTGGTCGTAAGAGCCCAAGAAATTTGACTCCTCTGGCTCTCAAAGCCAGATGTTGTGGGGGGTCATCTGCCCCGTGCGAGCCTCCCCAGTGTGAGCATCTGTTTCTCTCCCTTCTTTGCACCTGTGGGTCCGTGTAGCTCCCAACTCGCTTCCCTTTCTACCCTCTTCGAGGTGGCCACCACCCTGCTTTCAGTTGTGGGGTTTGTTCTGCCGGTCCTCGAGTCGTTGCCTGGGTTATTTACACCGTTCTGTCACCTGGTTGGCTCCGGGACGAGGTGAGCTTATGGTCTACTCCACCGTTTGCCCCAGCCGCCTCTGTGTGCCGTTCATCAAACCGAGCGCCAGGGCCCGCCCAGATTGCAGGGAGGCGGCCGCCCAGATGGGCGGGAGGCTTGTTGGAGGCTGTTCTTGCGGAGCAGCTTTGCTGTAGGTCTCTAACCACCAGCCCGTGGACCAGAATCCTTCTCACTCGATGTCTTTTTTTCTGTTGACTTAGGGTCTCCTGTGGCTACTCGGACTTTCCACCCAGCTGCTCCCGCCATTCCTTTGCTACGTTTTCTGTTCCCTTTCTAGTTCTGTACACAATCGCAGTGCGGAGCTCTTGGCCCCAGGGTTCTAGTTTGGTTATGGTTGCCTTGGCGCACTTACTCGTCTGTGTGAATAAAGACCGTCCCATGTCCACAGCTACAGACCTTCCTGCTTCTCTCGTTCTTTGGAAGGCCGTGCACATTTCACTCCTCTTGCTTGACTTCCCGTGTTCTCTCCAAACTAGCATCCTGCCAGCCTTCTCGTTATTGCCAACGGAGCCAACACTTCCCTGGCTCCATGAACCTGCTGTCTCGGAGTGAATATTGATCCCTCTCTTCCCTCTCCTCCATGCTTCTCTGATCCACCAGGTAGGAGCCTTGACATGTGTTCGCCTTCCGTCTCCACTCATGCTCAGGCTTCTGTCCCCTCATCGCTCCTCTATTCTCCCTGCAGTTGCCACTGCTCTTTGGAAAGTGCTATTGACAAAGCTACCTCCTGTCACCTTCCTCCACTGGTTACTTATCGGTGGCTCTTTGAACCCCGGTCCGTCCTTCTGGACCTGTCAGCCGCTCCTTCCTGCCCCCTCCCCGTCCCAAACTCAGTAAATACTTAGGTGAGAATCCCCCCCCCCATTATCATTGAAACGCATTCAACTGCTTTCTGTGTGGAACCATGCTCAAGGCCAAATTGGGGCCCAGCTTTGAATGTCTTGGGTTTAGATTTTATGTTGAAGCGTTTCTGAAATGCTCCTTTGTACAATGGAGTGACAGGATGGAAAACTGGGGAGGCCGGGGGAGAGTAGGGTGCACAGTAGTAATAGAATATTTCGCTAAAAGAGACAGGTCTGCTTTGAGGAAGTAGCATTCTGGAAGTGGATACCTAGCTGGAGGTGTAGACGGGGCGGGGGGGGGGGGGTGGGGGGCGTGTAGTTGTGTAGGGTGTGAGCCGTCCACTCCCGTGTGCACGTGTGTGACAACAAGGCAAGTCTTAATTATAAGGAGGTGGATAACCTCTCCATCTTCCCTCAGGCTCGTTCTTTCCATCCTGAGCTCCTGTTTTCCTCCTCTCAGATCCTTCTTTCACTTTCTTGCACTTTATCCCCCTTTGAGGAAGAAATAATCTGTTAGCACTTAGGTTGATTGAAAATTACAATGAACCCAATGTGGTCCCCTCCCCCGCCCTCCCAAATTCGTATGTTGTACTGAATCCCCGATGTGATGGCATTAGGAGGCGAGGTCATGGGGGGGAGTGATTAGGTCATGGCAGCGGAGCCCTCACGTGTGGGATTCATGCCGTTAAAAAGAAAATAAGGAGCCAGAGAGCCCTTTCTGCCCCGTGAAGACACAGCGAGAAGACCGCTGTCTGTGAACCTGGAAGCAGGCTCTCCTCCGACTGAGTCTGCTGGCACCCCGATCTTGGACTCCCCAGTCTCCAGACCCATGAGACATGAGTGTAGGTGGTCTAAGTCACCCAGTCTCTGGTATTCTGGTCTAGCAGTCTGGGCTAAGCAATCATTCCTATGAAAGTGTCCATTTCCTTAGTTGTGAGATAAAATTAACAGGAATACTGTAATCATCAAAAATGTAATACCTGTGAGTCTTGCTTAAAAACTGGGAGAACCAACCCCCCCCAACACACACACACACACACACACACACACACACACACACGCCATGCCTCCTCTCTCTGTCCTACTGTCCTGCTGCCTGGAGCGCAGTGGGGGTGCGGGAGTGGAGATAGGGGCCCACGAAAGCAGGAAGCGGCAGCCCAGTACCCTGCCAGCCTGTGCTGTCGACGGACTTCGTAGGAGCGGGAGGAACCTTTATCTTCAAGTCACTGCTAGTTGACTTTGTAGCTGCCAAATAGATCTTCCCGTTAACGTTACGTTAGGACTGCTACATGCGGGGTGCTGAGTGCACGCTACACTGGGTGCTTCTTACTCAAGGGCCTCATGAGGCAGCCGATTCTCATATATCTGACCCGGGCGAACAGAGGCTGAATGTGGCTGGTGAACTTGCCTGAGATCCCACAGCTGGGAGGCGTCCCTGCCTCTGGGCTTCCGTCCAGGTCAGCCTGACCCTGGGCTCAGGAGCTTCTCGCCGTACCAGCTGGACAACCCACGTCTGTCTAGAGGTTTGTGGACAGACTGGAGGAACCAAAGTGATAACCAGGCAGGTCATTTCTGGCCCCCTCGTGGAGTCTAGGGGAGAGGTCACGAGGTCACCGTGGTCTTCCTCCTGCCTCAGCCTGGGGGTCTTTGAGCCTCTGCTAGAGACCTGGCTTTGAAGGCAGCTTGCCTCTAGTTGCAGGGACGTGGCCGGGCTGCCACCGCTGCACACAGGCCCTGAGGGACGATTGCCCCACACCTCCCCCTCCCCTGACTCTGTCCTCTGAGCCACAGGGACAGCCCTTGTTACTGTATCTTTCAGTGCTATGGTCTTGCCTCTGCCTCGTGTGGATTCAGGGGTCAAGACTTGAAGGGAGCAGGCGGCCGTTGGCCAGAAACCCCACTGCTCGGGGGGGGGGGGGGAACGTAAGCTGGTTATAGAGGTCGGGTGCATCGGCCACAGGCAATGTCGGGCACCGACGGGATCTTGTTATAAGAGTACGGCCCAAGGCCTCTGTCTTTAATGTTTGCAGCCATGGTGCGGGGTGGACGATGCTATACTGGAAAACAGTGACAGCCGGAATAAAATAACCGCAACTCAGAAGCGGGGCTGCCGGCTCCTTGGTAGTTCCCACTCTGGGCCTGGTTTCCCCAAATCCTACGCACACCTTTGTGAATAACTGCAGAACAAAACTTGCCTTTGGGAGGGATGCACGGACCGTTCCTCATCTCTGTCGGCAGTGAGCGAGCCTTAGGAAGGAGAAAAGGGTGGCTTGTAGCTTTGTCATAAGTTTTATGATCGTAAGGCCTCTCCAGCAGGTAGGATGTGGCAGCTTCCGCGGGCCCTGGGTACTTGCATGAATGCCATCTGCTCTCAGCTTTCACAAAAAGGGGATGTTCCCAGGAGGCCGTTAAAATCTGGGTCCTGTGCTCCCTGAAGAGGTGACCCTGTGCAGGCTCGTTCGGATCGTTTGCTCCCTGTCCCTTTGGCCTTGCCCCCAGGTTTTCACTACTGCCTTCTGCACGTCGTATCCGTCACGTGTTGGTGAACTCGATGGGTTAACCCCAGCCCGCACGGGGTTCTCGCTCAGCTAGAGCCGTGTTCCTCAGGCGACAGGAACCGCCAGAAAGCAGGTGTTCAGTAGGCTCATTCGTCCTGTCTCCTGGCGAGCAATACGCTTTTCAGTGGGAAACACTTAAGCAGCAAGAGCTTGTCCCGGAGTATACGCGTGAACTCAGACCTGTAAACACGGCCGCTCTTGAGTGTAACGCTCCCTGACGTCTAGAGGTTTCCTTTTATTTTGCCTTCAGAAGAAAATCAGGTTTTCGTGCTGTCTACACATTAGCGAAGTGATATTCCTGGGTATTTCTATGAGCTTAGTGTTTGCAGTTGCACCTATAAAGTGAGCATAGCCTGATAAATGGTTGGTTAAGATGACGTTGCTATATCCCTACTTTTTGAAGAGTTTTCATATCAGGTTGCTTAATGATTATCCAACACTTGGGATAAAAACGATTTCCTATGGGCTCCCTCCGTGATTACAAGCCATCTAGTCTGACGTCTTGGTTGCCGTTAACCATCGGGAGCCTTTCGTGCTAATTGAGAAGTCAACACACGTTCCGTGCCGTAACCAGTAAGATCAGGTTTCAGATGCTGAGACAGGGATCCTCTCCCTTGAAGATCGTTACTGGCTGTGAAGTAGGGCTGTTTGCCGGGGTCCTCGTGAGCGAGCTTCCGCGTCGGAAGGAGCACCCTCGTTGGAGGGGCAGATGGTGGCAGGCGCACGGAGGGGAGAGAGCTAGTACGTGCCACCACTTCAGCTTGGTAGGGTTTCTCCCGCCGAGCCGTGAGAAAATTGCAGTGGCATCTGTTTGAAGTCCCGGCGGACTTTAGCTACTGGCCTTCTGTAGGTAAATAATCCCCAAGAGAGAAGCCGGTGGGAGGGTATTTAAAAATTCTGACTCTCTTCCTCGTGTTTCTTACCAGTCTTTTTGGCTTTGTTTCTGCCTCAGCTCATCTCTTTGGTACTGTTTTTCAGGTCGCTGGTGGGTAGCTCTTAATTGGGAAGAAGTGCTTAATTGCGGCGACGTGGGTTAGAGGCCGGGAGTCGGGGTGGCTGGAGGATTTCTGCTGAAGCAGCGTTCGCGTGGAGTGTGCCCATCCTGTTGACTTGGAGTCGTGTGTTTCTTGTGAATGTCTTAAAGGGGGTGAGTTAATGCTCTGGGGTGTGTTGTTTTCATTTTCGTTTTTGTTTTGAGAGGCTGAGTGTGAGTCGGGGAGGGGCAGAGAGAGGGAGACACAGAATCTGAAGCAGGCTCCAGGCTCTGAGCTGTCAGCACAGAGCCTGACGCGGGGCTCGAACCCATGAACCGTGAGATCATACCTGAGCCAAAGTCAGATGCTTAACCCACTGAGCCACCCAAGCGCCCCAGTGCTCTGGGTTCTTACAGCAA
Organism: Paguma larvata; assembly: GCA_030068075.1. NCBI lineage: Eukaryota > Metazoa > Chordata > Mammalia > Carnivora > Viverridae > Paguma > Paguma larvata. The sequence goes on from CM057835.1 coordinate 15,627,536, forward strand.
GTCTCTCCTCTCAGCCTACAGCCCCGTCACCACCCAGAGTGATCTCCCCCGTTCTTCTTTATCCTCACCTACCAGATGCACACGGATGGTTCTTTTCTTCTCCAAGGCTCTGGAGGCCCGATGGCCCTTCTCTGGAGGCCCCGCAGGCTCAACACACACAGTGCGTCGGAAACAGAACTCCTTTCTCCAGCCTAGTGTTCTAGTCTGGTTGACGGTTTTCAGCACCCAGTCTGCCGGTCTCCCAGGCTGCAGTCACGGAGTTACCTGTTTTTCTCTGCCTTTCAAAAATCTCCAGGCTCTCTCCGTTGATACCGAGGCCTGTACCTCCACCTCGTGAGAGTCTCAAAAACAAGATCTTTTCGTCTCCAATGTCACTGAGCTCATGATTTCTTGCCTTAAGTATCGTCTGCTAGCCTCAGCCTCTGAACTGGCTTCCTCCATGCGGCCGCGTCACCTTGTTGAGACAGCCACTCTGAAGTCCCCCAGCTCTTGGCTTTGCCTGGAGACCACCTCTTAGCTTGGCCAAACCAGCGGTGCCGGTCTGTAAGCCCATCTCCTCCCCCTCCCCGTCTCAAGTCCCTGCCTCCCCGAACTCTGTCACAGCAGTGAAGATGGGCCAGCCAAATCGGGACACTTGAGAAGGAAAATGCTGTTAACGATTATCCCGCTGTCCCAAGCAAACACGTGGACTGGTGTGGGCAAATCAGGGCGTCCGTTCACTCCATGTTGCCTCTTCCCTGGGGGTCCCCTTCCCACTTAGCCAGCCGATTCTCACTATCCTCAAAACTCAGCTCAGATCTTACCTGCTCTGTGCACCCTTCTGTAACTGGAGAAAAATCCTAGTTTTGTCTTTCAGGCTTGATGTTGCTTTTTCATGCTGTCTTTTTTATTTTTAATTTTTTTTTAATGTTTATTTATTTTTGAGAAACATAGAGGCACAGCGTGAACAGGGGAAGGGCAGAGAGAGAGGGAGACACAGAGTCGGAAGCAAGCTCCAGGCTCTGAGCTGTCAGCACAGAGCCCGACGCGGGGCTCGAACTCACAGACCGCAAGATCATGACCTGAGCTGAATTCGGCGCCCAACCGACTGAGCCACCCAGGCGCCCCTCATGCTGTCTTAAACAAAGCATGTGTGGGCCCTGTGTCCCACAGAGGGGGTCTCCCCGTGACCGCGGGCTCCGTGACCAACCGTAAAGAACATTTCTCCTCCTCTGTGTCCCTAGCATCCTGCCTGGTGCCTGGCATTTGGGAAGTAGTAAATCTTGGTTGAATTAAAACCATTTTTAAAATATTAAACACATTGAACTTGGAGCCAGGTGTCCTTCTGTTGCATACCTTGAGTGTCACGTGACGTGATGTAATGATGGCCAGGCTTGCCTCCAGGCTTTTACTGTTTGTCCTGCCTTCTAGCCTCCAACCTGTGCTTTGGTATTTAAATGCCCTGATCCTCCTGAGCCTACTGTGGTCTTATGGTCTTCCTTTATGTATTTCCATACCTTCTGCGTCACGCAGTTCTCACTTTGCAATTCTGTATCCGGTGACCCTTAGTCCATCCCCCACCCCCACCCCCAACTAGACTGTTAGCACAGCGAGGAAGGGAGCCCTTTGTCTGTCCTGGCCACCTTCCTACCACAGTGGCTGGCATCAAGGAGGCAGTCAGCATTTCGGGCATGGGAATAGGGTCAGTTCTCAGTGTTTGTGGGTTACATATTTGCCAATTTACCTGCTTGCTAACATCTGTTTGCGACTCCCCCAAATCCATGATCGTGGGACTTCGGTGGTCGTTCGAAGACCCATGCAGAGTAGTGAGAACTTTGTCCTGATGTGCGCATTCCCCGCTGGGGGTGGACAAGGTCTGTTGCCTTTCAGTGCTCCTTCCGGAACCATCCTTTTTTCGTGTGGTCTCGGTGCCAGGTTTTCCGTATTTTTGTGTCTCTTATTGATTTCACTGTTTGAAGTGGACCCCAAGGATGGTCCCACCGTGCCGTCTCCTGTTTCCAGACGCAGGAGGCTGTGGTGTGCCTCAGAGAAGACCTAAGCCTTGGGGAAGCCTCGTTCAGGCGTGAGTTAGTGCGTGCTGTTGGTTGTGATTCATTGTTCATGGGTCAACGATATTAAAGAAGATGTCTTTAAACAGGAACATAAAACAAAGTTATGTAGCAGTCAGTTGACAAAAACGTGACCACGGTCTTGCGGGAACCTGGTGCTGTATTTCCCCCAGTAGCAGCGTATTCGTGGATTTAGTGTTTGTGGCAGCCTTCCAGACCGTAATTATGGTAAATAAGGAAAACTGTAGGAGCCCCACTTCTCGGGGAAATTCAAGCTCTGAGAATTTCAGTGTCTCGCATCGAAGCAAATCGCTAGCGAGGGCAAGACCTAAAGTTTTCATTCATTTCATTCAACCAATATGTATCGAACCACTACTGAGTCAGGCACTGCATACATTTGACCCTCGGGGTCCTTCGCCTCCCCCCCCCACCCCGAAACAAATGGATGTGAACAGAGTTTCCTAAGTTTTTCAGTAAATTATTATAAACAAATAAAGCTCAGTCACACGAATCCCCAAACTCCTTTTGAGCTGGACCAAAAATATTTACTGTGTGTTTTTGGTCTTCGATCTGCAGGTCCGTAGAGACGCCTGCTAGATGGCCAAGTTGTTTTTTCAAGTCGCAATATTTTCCAGATGAATTCCACCCTGGGAGTGTGTTAGCAGTATATTGTTGGAACGTCTCCAGGGAAAATAGCTTTGGTAGAGGGGGAAAAATAGACATTAAAAAATCTCCTGTTGCATGATCGAGTCATCACGGGAGGAAACAGTGTACAAAGATGTATTTATTTATACATTTCCCTCTCGTCTGCCAGGTATTGAGATGTCTAAGCAAAAAAGGCGTTCGTAAGATTGTGGTTAGCCTTTTGGCCCTGGGCTTGTGACGTTATTCTAATGAGAGACCAGTTCCAGCTGATCACTTCCGAGTCTAGTTTCCTAAGCTTTTCAGGAGGGTTTTTTGGATTACCTCCCATCATTTTTGAAAAACCAATTGGGTTGAGCTCTTCCTTTATTTGTAGAGGCAGAAAATGGGGGTGGAGTCTCTGACTTAAGTGGACAATAGTGTGTAAATTTCCCTTTGAAGGAAAAATCCGCAAAGAACACATAGACATGTCAAAGCCAAGTACCCGAGCAGTATTTACATGGTGTGGTTTAAATAGTTAATACGCCCCAAATGTTTAATCTTAGGCTCGAAGCCTTTACCTTCTGCATGGGCATACCCAGAATACTGCGGGGAGGACTACCCCGAAGAGTAATTTCAGTATTTAGGAATTGGGGCGCGGTCACCGAGAATACGTTAAGCTTCTATTTTCCTTAGTGGAAAAAAAAAAACAAAACTGAAATGTGAAGATTCGGCTCTGTAAGCAGTCGGTCTCTCTAAAGAGGGTGTTTTTTTCTCTCTCGTGGGTTGGACTGAATGATCTTTTACTAACCTAGTTAGGTTTATACTTCCAGTGTCTGTGAGAAGGTTCGTGTTTCCAGGCAGGACTACAGCTGGGATGTAGCATGCTCTCGCTTGAATCAGGAAAAGGCATCTCTCGCTCTAGGCTGATACACAGGGGTTGCAGGCTGCATTTTGGCCTGATAGCCCCCCCAGCTGCGTGCCCGTATGCAGGGCAAAGCTGTACAACTGTACAAGAGAGGTCCTGAGTCCTGGGGAGGTGGGCATAAGGAGAATAATCAGGGGCTCTAAGAGACCCAGACGCTGTCTATTGCCGACCGAGGATGTAGCTGAGGAGCTCGGTGTTCTACAGGGAAGGTACTGGAAAAAAGGGACTCCGTGTCCACAGAGACTTAGGACTGGAAAGATTTCTGCACTCTCTCATTTTACAGGTGAGCAGACTGTCACAACTTTCATCTGGGTGTTGGATCACGTAGCCCCTGGCCGGCAGTGGAGAAAGAGTTCCTGCCTCAGTCCACTGGGGGGGTGCGGGGGGGGACCTTCTGTTCCTCTGTGCCTGTATAACACAGCCACATGGCGGTGGGTGCCGTGGCCGGGCCCAGCCGTGCTTCCTGGGACCCTGGGTCTCAGAAATCCTGACCCTGTGGTCAGGCACCTCCCTAGCGTGGAACTGCTTTCTGGCGACATACTAGATGTGATGGATTTTGTGTCCTGTCCTTTCTTTCATTTTGGCATGCAATGAATAGTGGTTGCTAAAGGTACAACCAGTTTCTCGAAGCTTTGAAATGCTGGGAGTCAGTTTCTGCCTGCTCCTTTCTCCATTAAAAACTTTTTTTTTTTTTTTTTGGTGCTGGAGAGAAAGCATGAAGTAGCACTTTCAAGAAATAGCTGGCTATTCGAAGCCCTGTAAGAGATCAGTGTTGTTAGATTTAAGGGCGTCTGTACCGGCTTCTCATATTCGAAACGGGCTCCTGTTTAAAAGAACTGCACCCTGTTTTGAAAAACTTACTGAGAGTGTAGACGGAATGTGCTCCAGCTTCAGTGTGGGAGGCCCCATCTCCTTACAGAGTTTCTGCCGCAACCTAGTCCTCAGCACTTACATGGAAGCTTTCTCTGAGGAGCTCAGATCACTCGTAGTTCTTATTTCCTGTCCCTCCAACCCTCCCCACCCCCCAGCTCTGTAATGTGCGTGGAAGCCATGGAGAGGAACGCGTGGCATGTACCGGCTCACCTTGCTTTCCTTTCCCATTTTGAAAGATGATTACTTGTGGCCTCCTAGGCACTGATCTGGTGCTGACGGGAAGATGAATTGTCTGAGCCTTTCTGATGCTACAGCGCTGGGCATCCCACCTTTTTTTTTTTTTTGGTGGGGGGAGCTAGAGTGTGAGCTGGTTATTCGAAAGCTCTGTAAGAAATCTGTGTTGTTAGATTTCTCACATCTTTGCTGGATGTTGCTAGAGCGTGAGCAGGGGAGGGGCAGAGAGAGAGGGAGACACAGAATCCGAAGCAAGCTCCAGGCTCTGAGCTGTCAGCACAGAGCCCGATGTAGGGCTCGAACCCATGAACCATGAGATCACGACCTGAGCCGAAGTTGGACGCTTAACCAACCGAGCCACCCAGGCACCTAAGCATCACCCCTTGTTTTGTGGATGTGATTCCTACCCTTGACTGGATCAGGTAACGTGTCGAGTGCTTGCTACGTGCCAGATGCCGTCGTGTGCTCCCTGTGTGTCTTAACTCCCTGAGTCCTCACGGTAGCCGTATGAGGGAAGTAATGTCGATCTCTGCATTTACAGATGAGTACACTGACCCACAACTCTGGATACCGTGCCCAAGGTCGCACGGCTTATGTGCATGAGAGGAGTTGCAAAATTGGGCCACCTGCCTTCACCGTCCACACGGCTAGCTTCTCCGGTGTACTGCGTCCAGTCGCTTTTTACAACTAGATTGTATAGGGACTTTCACATAACAATTATTTCTTCATCAGACTTTTTTTTAAAGTAGGCTCCACAGCCAGCATGGTAGCCCAACACAGGGCTCGAACTCACAACCCTGAGGTCAAGATCCAAGCTGAGAGCACAAGTTGGATGCTTAACTGACAGAGCCACTCAAGTGCCCCTCTTCACCGACTTTATTTTAATTTTTTAATTAAAATTTTTTAATGTTTTATATTTGTGCGTGAGCTGGGGAGGGGCAGAGAGACAGAATCCAAAGCAGGCTCCAAGCTCTGAGCTGTCAGCACAGAGCCCGACATGAGGCTCAAACTCATGAGCAGTAAGATCATGACTTGAGCTGAAGTCAGTGCCCCGCTTCACCAGATTTTTTTTTAAAAATTACAATTTTAGGCAAACAGACACATGAAACGATGCTCAACGTCACTCATCATCAGGGAAACACAAATCAAAACCACACTGAGATACCACTTCACACCAGTCAGAGTGGCTAAAATGAACAAATCAGGAAACTATAGATGCTGGCGAGGATGTGGAGAAACAGGCACCCTCTTGCACTGTTGGTGGGAATGCAAACTGGTGCAACCACTCTGGAGAACTGTGTGGAGGTTCCTCAAAACAATGAAAATAGATTTACCCTATGACCCAGCAAAATAGCACTGTTAGGAATCTACCCAAGAGATGCAGGAGTGCTGATGCATAGGGGCACGTGCACCCCAATGTTCATAGCACTTTCGACAATAGCCAAATCATGGAAAGAGACTGTCCATCAACTGATGGATAAAGAAGATGTGGTACATATATACAATGGACTACTACGCAGCAATGAGAAAGAATGAAATCTGGCCATGTGTAGGCAACATGGATGGAACTGGAGGGTATTATGCTGAGTGAAATAAGTCAGGCAGAGAAAGACAGATACCATATGTTTCCACGCATAGGTGGACTTTGTGAGGGAGGAGGGGAAGAGAAGGAAAAAAAAAAAAGCCACAGAGAGGGAGGAAGACATAAGAGACTCTCAACTAAGAACAAACTGAGGGGAGAAGGGGTTGTGGGAGGGGGGAGAGTGGGTGATGGGCCCAGAGGAGGGCACTTGCTGGGATAGGCACTGGGTGTTGTATGGAAACCAATTTGACAAATTATTTTAAAAAATTACAATTTCATAGCAGATCATGTTAAGCCTATAGATTGGTGTCATTAACAGTCTTGAAACCCTGATTACCCGAAGGGTCCGTGAAGGCCGTCCTTTTTGTCAAGGAGGATTCTGAGTTTGGTGTCCCTCATATCGGAGGACAGTTGCTGTGCGGTGCCCTGCCCCACTCAGGTCGGATGCGAATGGAGGAATGACCTTTGTCTTGGGGTCTCTATTCTGTCTCGCCCTTCTCCCTTTTCAAGCTGCTCGATTCTTGGTGTTCCTTGGCTGTTCACCCCTCACTGCAGAACTGCCTCTCCCGTCTGCCTTGAACCTCGAACTCCTTCCTGTCTTCCGTCTTGTTCCCTGCAAGCTTCGCCGATAGCGCGGCTAGATCTGAACCACTTTGTGTTGCAACACACGTAAGTGGTTGGTGGCTTTCGACAGGTCTACACAGGACTGCTAGAGATAATGGGACCAAAGAAATGAAAGGCTCAAGGTAGGCTTTCAGTCTGTGAAAGACCAGGATTGGAGATATCTGTGGTGGGGGGGGAGGGGGCCTGGCCTGTCCCTGACCCTAGGGTATATATACTCCAGGCAGCCTGTAAACCACGTGAGACCCTAGACGACTCCCCTTCCCAGCCGTCATGGTTTCTTGTCCCTTTCAGGGCTTCTGGGCTTGACTCATGGCAAATTACAGTGGCCTCCTGGTGTGAAGTGCCCAGATGATAGAGACGCTTGAGGCCCTCTTCACACTCCAACTAAGACTTAGTGGTGGTGTAAAGGAATGTCGAACCCATAGTCGTTTCTGTAGTAGAGGAAGCCTGTGAAATTAGCATTCGGTATATAGGAAACTTTATGCTTCAGACAAAATAATAAGCCTTGTGTTTACAACTCCATCCCTAAAAATGCCGACCTCTTAAAATATATTAGTTAGCCAGACAATTGCCCCACTAGATACATATGCAAATAATTAGGCCCAGATGCCATTCCTGGCCATGAAGAACAAAAACTAATGGCCTGGAATTCATGTCCTCTGAGCAGAGTCCTTAAATTCTCCCTTTGTACAACTAATTTAAAGCCCCTGGCTCCCTGGAAGGTAAATTAACCTCCTTCCCTATATCGCAGACTAGCAATTACCAAATACCCGCGAAAATAATTTAGTGTTAAAGTCGTTGCTCTCCTAAGATTTAATAGAACTTAAAGTACTCCTTCAAACGTTCTACGGTTACATGGGCCACAACCATGAATGCTTTGTAGGTTTTTAAAAAATTCTTCTCTACTGTTTAAAAATAGTACAAAATATAATTGGCTTGCTTTGTTCATTAAGTCTGGGAGAGTTTCGGTGACCTCTCCTGCCCTTTGAAATCTTACCCCATCCTATGGAGACGAACACTTCTCTTTCTGATTCACTTGAAACGGAGCTGCTTTTTAGAAATCAAATTGTAAAATTATAGTATGTACGTTCCTTCTGTGGGAATGGTCCTCTGTTTTTATTTTTGTTTGTTTGTTTTTTAAAGACTCCGAGGCAGAAATTCTGTTTAGGATACCTCATCGTCCCTGCCTTTTCCTCTAACCACCCTCTCGTGTTCTGTAATCCTGGGCACGACATTCAAAGTAGAGTCAACATTTGGAATAAATCACCAGACCAGATTGCTTTACAGGTTTGTGAAAACATCCCAGGCTTGCCGTATCAGGCTTCATAAAAAAAAGTGAACACGGGTTCCTTTGCTTTCTGAGCGATGGTGAGTGTGTGTGTGTGTGTGCGCGCGTGTGTGTTTGGTGTGTTCAGATGGGGCTTTAATGTCTGTTGGCTGAGTGGCAGTCCTGAGGAGCCAAGCACAGGAGTGGCCTCTTGCGAAGACGGGCCGTGGCCAACAGCTGTGGCCGGTGGGCTCCCTCTGCAGCCCACCAGCCTTTTGTGGGCGCTCGGCCTCCGAGGGGTCCTGTTCTGTGTCAGGGGTTGGCAAACCGTTCATCTGCTGCAGGCTTTTGTAAATAAAGTTTTACTGGGACGTAACCGTACCTGTTTCTTTACACGTTGTTTATGCTTTCTTGCCACAAAGGCAGCACTGAGTAGTTGGGGGGAGAGACCGTATGGCTCATAAAGCCTACAAGATTTAGTATCTGGCCCTTTACTGAAAAGCCGCCAAGAGACATTAAAAAACAAATTGGGGGCGCCTGGGTGGCTCAGTCGGTTAAGCGGCCGACTTCAGCTCAGGTCATGATCTCACGGTCTGTGAGTTCGAGCCCCGCATCGGGCTCTGTGCTGATGACTCAGAGCTTGGAGCCTGCTTCGGATTCTGTATTTCCCTTTCTCTCTGCCCTTCCCTTGCTCACTCTCTGTCTCTATGTCTTTCAAAAATTTAAAAAAAAAAAAAAAAACGCTAAAAAAATTAAAAAAAAAAACAAAAAAAACAAACTGGATATCGCAAGTCCTTGAAGCTGGTCTCCTTACGGCACTTACCGCCTTTCTGCTCAGTGGCTCAGCTCTTCTCTCGTTTTTTCCCTCCATTGCTAACTCCTGGTGGGTGATTATATTGCGGAGCTGTGTGCTTGGGGGCCGGCTCTCCTACTGACCTGCGGTCACAGACTTTGCCCTTGGATTTCCACGTTGAGTGGAGTCCATCAGTGTTAGTCACAACTTAACATCTAAGAATGTGAGAGTGAGTTTTTGAACCAGCAGAGACCACGCCTCATGGTCAAGCTCCCTTTGTGTCTGGATGACCACGTCCAGAATCCCAGAGGCTGAGGGACTGCCCTGAGGTCCCGTGTCCAGGTGGTGGCTGCCAAGGTCTACTCTGGGTCTCTCTGCCCTTGTCCCAGGTCCCTTCCTTACCCCATGTTGCTGCCACGCCCACACGAAACATGTGCTCCCTCAGCTTGGGTGTCCTGTGAACGTTTTTTTCGTGTCTGCCGTATGTGACTTTCTACCAAGTTGGCAACAGAGAGAGAGATCTGTGCTCAGAAGAAAAAGCAAAAATTGTGCTAATGCTTGATATGTGTAGTCTTTTCCTTCGTGTGGGTCAGGGCAGCAGTCAGCCAGTAAACAGAATGGAGCACTTTTTTTTTTTTTCTTTTGAGAGACAGAGCATGAGCAGGGAAGGGGCGGGCAGAGAGAGAGAGGGAGACATAGAATCTGAAACGGACTCCAGGCTCTGAGCTGTCAGCACAGAGCCCAACTCGGGGAAGTCACGACTGTGAGATCATGACCTGAGCCGAAGTTGGACGCTTAACCGACTGAGCCACTCAGGCGCCAGAATTGGAGCACTGTTAACTCTTCTATCCGTAATTATAATTCTGACCACTTTTTCCAGCCTAGTTGTAAACCATTGAATTGGGCCTCTTTCTCTCTTTGTACTATTTTAGCGATGCCAAACGCCTTCTGGGTACGTATATAACCTCTGGAGTTGGCAGTATTCTGTATTAATGCTTCTTATGGAGCTGATATTTTTGCTCAGGATGTATTACAAGCACGTAAGTTTTGTAAATAACCTGGCAGTCCTTGATCCGCTTCTGATAGGATTCCCTATCTTCTCCTCTGGAAGATCAGTATTAAATTGAATAGCAACTAATATTTACTTTTGATTTTGAATTACACAATGATGAGTCCAGTGGAAAGCAGTGCTATGTGGAGTTTCAAATATTTCCACCCTTCCCTGTCCGCTCTTAAATCTGTTGGGAGCATAAAGGGGCGTTGACGTTGACAATGAATTTTGGGGCTTCTGGGAAGGCCTTGGGCAATCTTAACTTCTCCAAGCTTTAGATCCCGTATCTAGAAAGTAGAACTAATGTGCTAATAGGAATGTTGTGAGAAAAATGGCACAATGAGTGAAAAGTATAGCCCTGTGTTTAGCAGAGTGTTGATGCTCCGAATGGAAGCCTTTAAAGCTATGCGACTGGTTAAATCGTTTTCTGTTGGGATAGAGAGATGAGACCTCACACACATTGGTTTTGTTAAGCAGGTGGACTGGAGAAAAAAAAAAAATGATCAGCATGCATTTCCCCTAAATTGGGTATGAAGAGTTTTGGTGTCTCTCCTTCCCTGAGAGAGTGACCCTCAGCTATGTTCGGGGTGTCTTTGAAACGCCTAGACTGGTTTTTACTGGGCCCCCTGGGGACAAGAGGGATGATTGCCAGCTCTGTGGGGATTGTGGGGGCAAGAACAATGTCGTTCTTTGAGAGCTGGAGGAAAGGGGAAGACGTTAGCGGGAACGTTTTGTCCAGGCTCAGGCCACAAACCTACATGATTATTTTTGCAGAATGGCGGGGGGGAGGGGCAGAGAAGTGAAATGGATAGAATAGTCTGACCCCATCGCCTTTCCATGGCTTTCTATAAAGGCACCTCTGCGGTGGGACCGCATCAAACAATAATGGAACCGAAATTCCTTCAGCAAGTGGGAAAATGGCTTTCTCACTCGGTTCAAAGTCAAAGTGGGAGGCGAGTGACAGCTGCCTCTGTTTCCTTTTTTTTTTTTAACCCTATTGTCACAAAATACTATTTTTATAGATCTAAGCTTTATTAAGGGCTATAGCATTTTATTCTGGGCTAGGGATGTCCCGTTTTAAAGTCAAAAGGAAGTTCGTTTGTGTGTTGCCTTTACTGAGCATTGAAAGGGTGCAGAGCTCCCCTCCCTCGTCTGTGACACACCCATTTTTGGCGACACCTGTGGCCAGATTCATCTGGGGTCCTCACACCTTGTTCGCCCACCCGTGATGGAAGAGGGCAGAATTCTCCCTGATTCTTTGATTCCAAGGTTGAGACTCCTGGGAGAAAGGCATATTCTAAAATGAGAGCCCTGCATTTTCCCCTTATTTTCCCAAAGCTGAAATTAACATCTGTGACCAGAAGGGGTCCTATGGGTTGGTCTCAAGTCTGGAGGCACACGGTGAGTCACTAACTGTGCTGTGTAAATAGTGTACCTCCTACCCACCTCCCTTTCTCCCCTAGGGTCTCGCCTAGAAAAAATGCCGTGCATACAGCTGCAGAAGATTGAGGTGGTTCCTGTCGATCCCTGCATCTTGGGGAAAGATCCTTGCTCTAAGACGTGCTGAGCCATAGCTAACAGATTGTTTGATTCCCAGAAAAAAAAAAATTAACAGTGCAGAGAAATCGGGTTCGTTCTAGGAATGACTGCCAGCCTCCCCCACTTTTCGAAAGACCCTAAACTCAGTCTAAAGGGGAAAACGGCACTTAGCAGGCACTCTTGGCAATACCCGTCCCAGAAAGGGTAGTGGTGGGTTTTGTCTTTAAAATGCCTGGTTTTGTTTCCTAGCAAGGCAGTGTGAACACGCATTTTTGAATACTTGCAGCAGACCCCAGTGGGAGCAGCTCATCTTTTTAGATTTGTTTCGTTGTCCAAAGGATTGTGTAAATAGTCTGAGTGTCACTCACAACCCCCCCCCCCCCAGCTCAGACAATACTGCAGTTGGTGCGATCCTAGGGGTCCTTCTCTGTCTGTAGCCTGGGTTTAGGCTTCTTCTGTTTATGCCTCTGGAGAAATGGAATAGAGTAAAAAGCCCTCACAATCTAGGGTGAGGTTAAGAAGGCCCACGTAATTATGGGGCTCTTGGGTGGCTCAGTCGGTTAAGCATCCAACTCTTGATTTTGGCTCAGGTTCGTGAGTTCGAGCCCCTCATCAGGCTCTGGACTGACAGTGCAGAGCCTGCTTGGGATTCTCTCTCCCCACCCCTCTCTCTGTTCCTCCCCTGCTTGTGCTTTCTCTCTCAAAACAAGCTTAAAAAAAAAAATCCCACATGATGTTCAGATTCATTAGCTGTCCGTGGCCTGGAAAAAGTCCATGCCTGGAAAATTCACCGTTGCCCCTTAGGTGTGGTCGTTTCTCAAGCTACACTAGAGTCTGTTTCTCGAGGTTCTGTGGCTGCTCCCCGTGCACAGACAGGGAATCTTTGTTTCCTTCTATTGGATTTGTCCCTGCTGCCTGCTGACCACAGAGCACTAACCCCATTTCTGACTCCAGTGACTTGCCCTGGTGCCGTTTGGGCGCGGAGGTGGAAGCCTGCTTGCAGGTGGAACCGGAAAGGTAGTGTGAGGCCAGGAACTCATAGTAAACAAAGATGTTCAGCCGCCAAAAGGGGCGGCTGTTAGAAGGGAGTGGAGAGTGGGTCAGAGGGAGAAGCGTGGTTCTGGAATGTTGGGGGAGCGTTCCCAGGGCGTCAGAAATGCTTGAACGTGCAAATTCCAGCCGGGATAATAACTTCAGAGGAAATTGCACTTACCGTAAGCTGGCGTGGTTTTCTCTGAAAAGATTATCCCTTACACTAAAAGGATTAGGTCCCTTTTAATGTGGCGGAGGCTTTCTGAACCCGATAACATGAGGTTTCCCATGGGATGATCAGAGTTGAAGGGAGCAGGGGGTTTAGTGTCATTCGCTTGCAGGAGCCTGGGGAGGAAAGGGTCAACTCTGCAGAGGTTTGGAGCCTTTGTTTTGTTTGAGTGGAGAGCTTGGCCTCTGCTCCCTCCGTCCCTCCCAGTCCCCTCAGCGTGGCATCCAGGCAGGGGCAGGCTGTGGAGACTAGCCTGTGCCACTGTGTGTCTGTTTGTTTGGCTTTTTAATGGGTTCTCCGAGATGATTCCGTGGGGAAGATGATTCTGTGGCAGGAGCCTTTCTCCGAGAGGCAGTTCCATGGCTTCTGCTGTATTTCAGATTCTCCCTGTGGTCCTGATGCTGGGATACCTGCGAAGAGGAAGAGGGCTACAGAGTTGGCTCCCCAGCTGGGTAACCATGGCTTGCACCCGCCTCCCAAACTGTTACCAAAGCATGGGGACAGAGCCCACCTGGGCCTGTCACTGTTTCCCATGTGCTCCTTGAAGCAACCCCTTTCATGGTCCTTTTCTCCCATTGGACAGAGCTCTGAGCTCTTTGATGGTGGCCTTGGCTCGGTCGCTCTTGGCGCTCACACACCTGGACTGGAGTAGCCCCTGCCCTGTGCACATGCCCTGTGAAGGCATAGGTTTGTGACGCCTTGATCTCCACTCCCCCACCCCAGGTTCTAGTGAGCAAGCAATGGCGGGTGGTTTTCATTAGAACCGAACAGTAGCTGAGATGGTTGAAAACTGTGCTTTGGAACCCGCAAGATGTGGATGGTTTCCAGACTCTCCCACTCCCTCGTTATGGGGGCGGTGGGACCCCATAGCCTCTCAGAGGCCCCAGCGTCCCTATCTATAAAACGATTAAGAGGACAAAGTAAGCTACTGCATGTAAAGGGCCTGACATGGATAATTAAAGCGCTTCATGCTTTGCATAAAGCATTGACTTACAAATGACTCATTTCAGTAAAGGTATGGAGGGCTGGGTGTGGATGGCCTTGAACTTCATCAGGTCAGTGGGTGAACGTAAACTGTGCATCGAGCTGAGAACTGCAGGAGCTGAGCCCAGATGCTCGACCACCAAGCTCAAAGGGGCAGTGTAAACAGTAATAGCATGCTGTATTTGATGAGATGCCTCCTGTCCACTCTTAGAAATACACCTAAAGTTTTATAAAACGTCTTGATGGTCCACTGTCCATTGGGGTGTGGATGAAAAGGGGGGGAGGGGGTCAAAAAATACAGACTTCTCGCTATAAAATGTCATGGGGGTGTAATCTATAGCACGGTGACTACAGTTAAAACTGTAGGGGTCCCTGGCTGGTGACTACAGTTAAAACTGTAGGGGTCCCTAGCTGGCTCAGTCAGAAGAGCCTACAATTCTTAATCCTCGGGGTTGTGAGTTCGAGCCCCACGTTGGGTGTAGAGATTACTCAAAACAAATCAAAAAAACCCTACACATCTATTTGAAAGTTGCTAAGAGCAGTTCTTTAAAGTTCTCACAGGAAAAAAATTCTGTAACCATGGTGATGGGTATAAACTAGATCTTGATCGTTTTGCAACATATCAATATCAAGTTGTACACCCGAAACTAATCATGTCAATTATACGCGTCAACTCCAATAAAACAAATAGAAAGTGACTTTATATAAATGAAGTTTATCACATGAAAACCATGGAAATGTGTTCCAAATAGAAAACTGAAAATTCCGTCCTTCCTCCTGAGCATCCGGTTGAATTTGCATGTTTTAATCAGATCGCCATTCACAGATGGAGGGGCAGATTATATAGACAACACAAGTCTTTCCTTTCGTGAGTCTGGGTTTCTGGGAAGTGCCAGGACTTTTTAAAGAAATTAACATGCACAGGAGCTCTCTCTGTTTAAGAGCAAACCTTGTGGAGCAAGTCGAGTCTTTACATAATCTGACTGCAAAGCAAAATGATCGTTGAGATCATTTCCTACAGAAGTAGGAAAATAGTTGATCCATAATTGGATCCAACAGAGATCGCATGTTGATGGTTTGGTGCGTATTTCCCAGTTTTTATCTGTATGTGTGTGACTGTACACTTGAGCTCATATATACATGTTTTTATATACAGTGAATATTTCCTGTCATGCAGCTGTTAAATAAATAAAATTTAATACAGAAGAGGTCTATTTGGGAAAGACTTTTCATACCCTCCACTTCATTGTGATGTTACATTTTGAGGCTGGATTTGTTTTGTTAATACATGGTGGATATTTTTAGGCAGAACTGAAACCAAATGTAAACAGGATTAAAGAAAAAATCTGGGAAGCTGTTACCAAGAGTGTTTTCTTTTTCTTTTTTTTTTTTTAATCTAGCACCAGCATCAACTTTTTTGCTTTAGTCACTATTTCTATTATTAGATAAAATCAGTGTCGTAAATTCCTTCGAGAATCCATGCTCCCGTCCTCAGGACTGCAGAAAGATCCAGGCCTAATTTCGTTGTCTTGCTAAGACAGGCAGTCTCGAGTGTGTGTTTCGGGGCTAACCTGGATTCGGAATGGCTTTCTGGGAGGAAACACTCCAGGGACCTGGCCATCATCTTAGGCTCTTCAGTGTCCATACGGCACCGGTGATCCATTCACAACTGGGCGGATGGGTCACTTCCTGAGTAACAGACTCACTGCACACCAGGCCCTCCTGGAAGTAAAGTTTTGAAACCATTGCTACATAAGACTGATAAAAAAAAAAAAAAAAAAATCTCAGATGTTATGAGAGGTAGACTTTTTCGGTCTGTGGTTCTTTACTTTTTAATTTTTAAGTAAGTTCTACATCCAACGTCAGCTCGAACTCAACCCCAAGATCAAGAGTCACACACTCCATGAACTGAGTCAGCCAGGCTCCCCTAGGGCAGCTGTTCTTAGATGGGTCTGTGGCCTAGCATGGTTAAGGGTCACAATAGCTGGCCACGTATACGTGAAATTTCTGCTTGAATTTCACAGCATTTGTGGTCCCCTAAAACCCCAGCTCATTCCCAAGTTGAAGCTTTCTTTAGATACTGTAAGCTCTAAAACCTCCATGCTTCCTCACCAGTGTTCCCTCAACAATGGCCGCAACTTCTCCGTGACCACGCAGGCTCCCCGGTGAGTTCTTGGCCACCCAATTCTTGGTTAGGATCCTCTCTTTCTCCAGGTAGTCCTTTCAGGTGGGTCCCTGGTTCCTTCTTGAAGTGTGTATCTTCACCCACAGGAAACTCTGTTCCTTGACTCTGAAAAATTCTGAGAATGGTTATCCATCTCGTTAGCCTTTTAGGCATCTACAATGTGATTCCAGCACCAGTCACTGTGTCCTGCAAACTCCAGTGGACACTTACTGCCTGGAGCCCCTCCCACTTGGTACGGGGAGAAGGGTGAACTCCGTAGGTTGCTTCAAAGAAATTCCCTGTACTTAAACTATCTTCTGTAACCCTGAGCAAAGCCTAGCCAAATTGCTTTCAAGACCACTTAATGTCTCGCATGGGGTGCCTACAGCGTCTTTGGAATATGGGGGAGGGTCTTGGCCACAGATTTGTCCTAGTTGACAGACCATCTGAGACCAAGTATTTCATTTTAACATCTCAACCTGGATTGTTCTAGGTTGGCCTAACACGGCGAAGTGTTAGGGACCTCAGTGGAGTGGGATATAGGAGGGAATGTCTTTTTCATATTAGGAACAGGTGCTTTGGAATGATTCTGGAAGGAAGCAGGTAGTCTTTAAATCTTGCTCTTCTCCTTCCGAGAAGGGCCTCGTCCAACATTAGATGAAATTTTTATGACCTCATACTGCACGTGTTAAATATCCAGATGTAAAATCCTGGTTCTCAGAAGCCATATGTGAATTTGTGACATTTTCAGGGTCTGAAAACCAACAGATGACTTACATTGGGAGCGAATAGAGTGTTTTGACGGACATAAGTTTGCATCATTATTTATATCTGCTAGAAAAAGAGGAGAACAAGAATTTGATTTCAGTTTTTTCACTGGTAACTTGTGGGAAGCAGGAAAATCTCTGGGCTTTAATTCACGTGCAGATGATACTCTGTTAAGAATCGGCAAGGGTGTTCTTCGTGGGGAGATGGCATGGATACAGAATCTTCTTCCCTCAACCTCCCCCCATTCCAGCTGGGAGTTATAAAACAGAGGGATAAGAGGTATTAGGGAGGCATGTATAGGCATAAACATTTCATCACACATTGAATTAGAGATTGATTCTTATTTAGCTAGTTCTTGGAAATGGCAAATGGTTGTTGAAAGGATTACATGGGCATTCAGTTAAATAATCAGATCGTTCTTCTGAGGGTGAAGGTTCTGTAGAAATAATGCCTTGGAAGATTCAGGAGCTTGTACCTCTTTGAGGACAGATGAAAATGGCTTGTTAGCGTAGAGTCTGGGAGGGGTACCTCCCACAGCCAGAGGGCTTAGGAACACTAGACTTCACGCGTTCGGTCACTAGAGACCCATAGAGGTGATCCAGGGCAGGGTGTCTCAGGTGGAGTTCCACAAAATCCTAACCCTGTTGGATGTTTCAGAGCGGGGAGAGAGGAAGGCTCTTTGGTCAGACATGTTTGGGAGGCGGTATTTGGATCTGTCACTTAGGTATCCACAGTAAACTTGAGCACACTAAGGACTCTGAGAAGATTTGCAGCTTAGAAACTTACTTAGCTGGATTCAGGAAGTGGTTCCCTAAATTGCTTGGCCAAGGAACACCCTCTACCCCAAGGACTTGTGCATCTGGGATCTTGGGTATCCCATGCTTTGGAGGGTTCTAAGGTTCCAGAGAGGATACTGTGACTCAGAGTGCTTTTGGAGCTCTGGTTAAATTGCCTTCAAACAATGGAGTATTTGCTCAAGTAGCCTCTGGTGCCTTGTTTTCTTTACCTTGAGGGTTAGTTTGAAGAGAATCATAAACTTAAGGTCTGACGAAAAGAAACCGGGTAAATAATACTAGATGGGGTAAATAACGTGAAATATTTGCATCAATTTTAAATATATATTGTCAGAAATATATTAAATGCACATAAATGTGACACCCAACCATCCATTCATGAACTAATTTTTATAAAAGATAACCATTTTTTAAAATTGTTTTCAGTCTTCCTTCTGTGACCTTTTTCCTTTAATATTGTTTGATCAAGGCCAGAACAAAACAAAAAACGACATTGTGTTGGAGTCCCTTTCCTGCCCCCCCCCCCCCCGCCAGGCGGTTGGCTCACTTTTCCTGGCCACATAATCTTCCATTTTATGAAAACAGCCCAATTTCCATATTCTCTGCAGACATTCCGGTTGTTCCCCAGGTTTTCGTCTTTACAACACCACTGCTCTGAACATTCTCAGGTCGGGGGGGGATACGGGGACAGGGAACCACTGTTCCACTACAATATGCAGTATAATTGGGGAAAGTTGATATCCTTATCTTCTGATCTTAAGTGGAATACTCTAGCCATTTCACCATCAAGTACGTTGTTTGCAAGGGTGGTTAGCATATGAGAGTTTGGTATTAAAGTATAAGTTTATTTCTTATTTGCTAAGAGTGTACTTTGAAATTAAAAATTGATTAAAAAATTTTGTGGATCACCTTTTTGTTTCAAATTAACTATTTTTCTCCTTCAATCTACTAAGGTTGCAAAATAAGTGACTTTCTAATTTTAAACCCTGTGTTCCTATAATAATCCCATCTTGCTCATGATGCCTTGCCTTTATTTTTTGCATTACTAGATTCTGTCAGAATTTTTGAATCTGTCGTGAGTAAAATTTTCTTGTAACTCTTTTCTCATGGTATTCTTGTCCGGTGTCATCCAGGTTATGCCAACCTCATAAGATTACTTGGAAATTGTGTCCTCTTTCCATTTCCTAGAAGAGTTTGGTCATTGCCGTTCTCTGTTCCTCATATGCTTGGTAGAACTTGGGAAGCCATTGGGCCTGGTTTGTGAAAAGGTTAATTGGATTTAATTTGTTAAATGGATATAGAAATACTAGGTATTCTGTTTCTTCTTGATTCTCTTTTTATTAAGCTGAATTTCCCTAGGAATTCATCTGTTTCCATGATTTGTCAATTTTTAAATTTATGCACATGAAATTATCGTATAGAATGCCTCATTTTTCATTCCCAATATTGTTTATCTTTGTTTCCTCATTCAGTTCTCCAGAGGTTTGCCCATTTGTCTTTTAAGAAAAAATGAACTTTGCTTAATTTTTATTCTCTGCACTCATATTTTTCTTTCTACTGCTTTGGTTACTATCCAGTTTTGTGTTTTGTCTTTTTTTTCTTTCTCACTTTTGGATCGACTAAAATTTTAACACATGCTTTCAGTAATTGATGGATAGACAATTAACAAGGTTTCTCTTTTCTTTAATTCTTTTCGTTGTGCAATTTTAGTGAAACCTAAAGAATCCTTAAACACTAAAATGTGAGAGAATAATTGTGAAATGAGACTTCATAGCACCGAAGATATACTAAAGAATATGAAAAATCAAGATTAGTTCAAGATTTTGTGTTGTAGAATGTTACTGAGGGATATGTGTACAAACATCATTAGGTCAGTAGCGGACATCACACCAAAGATGAATGTTTCTTTGCACGTTTCATGTAAAACACTAGAAAGGTCATCAGTATCTTTATTCTCTCAGATTTTAAGGTTACCACCTGCCAGTGTCCATGCTCTTCTTATCCAGCATTTTAATTCCTAATTCGTATTCTCCTTCCCGGCTAGTTCGGTGGTATTGTTAGTTTCACAGTCATTGTTTTTTTACACGTATCCCCATAAACCCAGTATCGTTGCTCATGATTTCTTCTGTCTGTAACCTTTTATGTGGAGTATTCTTTCCAAGGTGCATCTTCTGGAAATTCTTTTGGTGAGGATCTGTTGGTGGTAAATATTCTCAGTTTGGTTTATAAATGTTGATACTGTATTTTTGAAAGAGACCTTTTGTTTCTTAAAATATTTTCTGAGCATGATAAGTCTTCCTCTGTCTGGGTTCCTTCTGGGTTTTGTAATTTTTGACTGTGAACTCTCGTCCCTTGAATCTTTACCTGGGAATGTTTAAGGCCTGGGATACAGTTTTCCTTCAGAGAGATTTTGTGGTCTCATTCCCAGATGCCTGTACCTGTGACCACTCGAAAAGACGTTTATTGGTGTGTGCTTTTCACCCAAACCTGCTTGACGATGGGTCTGGGGTTAAAATGCAGTGGTTTTGTTTTTCTCCCTCCTCACGTAGTGCCAAGATCAAAATGACTGTCCTGATCCCCCCCTTCCCCCCATCATCTTCACTCTGCCCCATTTTTCTAGGTCTTCATTTTAAGTGTGTCTTTTCTAAGGAACGCATAGCTGGCTTAGTTTCTTTTTAAATGTAATCTGATTCTTTAAAAATGTATTGTGGGGCGCCTGGGTGGCTCCGTGGGTTAAGCGTCCGACTTTGGCTCAGGTCATTATCTCCCCGTTTGTGGGTTCGAGTCCCGAGTCGGGCTCTGTGCTGACAGCTCAGAGCCTGGAGCCTGCTTCGGATTCTGTGTCTCCCTCTCTCTCTGCCCCTCCACTGCTCCTGCTCTCTCTCTCTCAAAAATAAATATACGTTAAAAATTTCATTAAAAAAATGTATTGTGACTTCCGATATTATAAAAACTATTTCCACCAAGTCATTTTGTATTTTTTCTCTCCTATGCTGTTGCTTCCTTTTGATTTTCCTGTCGTTGGATTTTTTATTAAAAATATTTTCCTTCTTATTTTTTGGCAGGGGGAGTTAAGCTTCTCATTTCTAGTCATTTAATGGGTTACTGTTACATGTTTAATGTGCACACTGGCCTTGAAGTCTGTCATTAATACTTTTTTCTCTTTCTGAATAATACAGCATTTTGTTAGAATGTGGCAGTTTTGATCAGACCTTCTCTAAGTTTCGATCACTGTTCTAGACCTTTGTTCTAATTCCCTATGCTGCACGTTTTGTTAGTGGTTCTTACACTTTGATAAGTTTTTTAGATTTCTTCACATTTATTTGCTTTTCCTTGCTGCATATCATTAATCTCCCTTTTGAGATAATTTTCCTTTTCAAAAAAATTTTTTTTAATGTTTATTTTTGAGAGACCAAGTATGAGTGGGGGAGGGCAGAGAGGGAGACAGAGAATTCGAAGTAGGTTCCAGGCCCTGAGCTCTCAGCACGGGGCTTGAACTCCCTAACCATGAGATCGTGACCAGAGCTGAAGTCCGATGCTTACCCGACCGAGCCACCCAGGCGTCCCCAGATAATTTTCCTTTCTAGTGAAGCACATCCCTTGGCAAGTCCTCTGGCGACGTGTGCTATTCATACTTTCTCCTTTTTCGTTTGCTCAAAATTGTTTTGTTTCACTGACTGCCAGATGAGCTGTTCACACGATTCTAGATTGATAGCTATTTCCTAACAGCACTTTGAAGTTAAGATTTCACTGTCATCTGGCTTCTATTTATAGCTCTTAAAATCTGATGACAAACTGTCATTGCTTTGAAGTAATCGATCTCTATTTTCTGCCTGTAAACTCTTTGCTTTCTGTATCTTTATTTTGTATTAGCTTCCTTTCTTCCTTCCTTCTCCTTTCCTTTCTCCCTAAGTAGAATTTGTTGTGCCTTCAGAATCTGAGGGTTTGTGTCTTCCATCAATTCTGGACATTCCTCAGCTGTTACCTCTTCAAATGTTGACTGTCTCTTCAAATGTTTTTTCTTTTGGAGATCTAATTAGGTGTATGTTAGACCTTCTCACTCTCCACCCTTCTCTCTCTCCTTCATCCCTCTTCCATTTTCTAGTTTCTGTGCTGTATATTGGGAAGTTCCCTCCAATAATGAATTCAGTCTTCAGCTGTCTAACTTCAACTCATTTTAGGGTCTTTGATGTTAGTGATTATATGTTTTGCATATCTAGACATTTTTAAGTTTATTTGGAGAGAGAGCACGAGTGGGGGAGGGGCAGAGAAGAGGAGAATCCAAAGCAGGCTCCTGCCCTGTCAGCGCAGAGCCCATAACACTGCGATCATGACCTGAGTCAAAATCAAGAGTTGGGGGCTTAACTGACGGAGCCACGCAGGTGCCCCTTGCCTATTTAGAAATTCTGTTCCCCACCCCACCACCTAGATTTCCCTGGCCCTTTAAGTCTTTGTTCCTTGCTCATATTTTTAGTTCTACCTGTTATCTCTTTAAATGACATTTTAAATTTGGTTGCCTTTTGTCATGTGAAGATTTAGATGGATAGCCTTAAGTATTCTCATTCTTTTTTTTTAATAATTTATTGTCAAATTGGTTTCCGTACAACACCCAGTGCTCAACCCAACAAGTGCCCTCCTCTGTGCCCATCACCCACTCTCCCCGCTCCCACACCCCCCTCTCCCCTCGGTTTGTTCTTAGTCTTTGAGAGTCTCTTATGTTATGTCTTCCTTCCTCTCTCTGACTTTTTAAGTATTCTCATTCTTGATGGGTTTGGGTTTCGGCGGTCTCTCACTCAAGGAGTCTTATTTCCTCAGCGTCTGGTAACTTTTATTGTGAACTCCTATCTAGCCACTGTCATCTGTGGGAATCCCGGAAGGTTTGGCCTAAGGATGTTCTCCTCCGGTGAGACTCAAGTTTGCTCCTGCCAAGTGCTCTGAAGTGGCTTGGAATTGGAACCGCCTTTGGTTCATTTTTTGCAGCTTGGGGGATCCCAGATCATGCACTTGGGATCAAGGCAAACCCTGAGGCTGCGCGAATATAGATCTACCATTAGATAGCTTGACCGGGGAGATGTTGTCTGTTGGGGTCTCAGCTGACGTGAAAAGTTTCCTTGCTGGGCAGCTGGTTTTCCTACCCTGTCCCTTCACTGAGCGTGGAGCTCTTGGACGGTTCTGTTCAGGTACTGGAGGCTGCAGTCATCAAGAAGCCTTCATTTCTTTTTCACAAATTTACCGCAGTTCTTACAATTTGGCAGGCGCATCTGCCAGGCTGGTTTTGTTTCTCCTGTTGGCCATGCCTCCCTTGAAACTACAGATATTCATCCATGCCTGGCTTAATATTTTAAAGTCAGGATATGAAGACCCTTTGTTGAGGTGTTCGTCCAGTTACAAAATCCATCATGTATGCCTGGGCTCCGTGGTAGTGGAATGTTGATACCATAAAATAAATCTAAGATTTTACTATAAAGTTATATGCATAAAGTCATTTATGCATAAATTTTATACATGTGTGTAATATAGGAAGCAACAGCCTGTTTTTGGATAGGTTGGCTGCCCTTCGCTCTCCTGGCTACTTAACCTCTTAACAATTTAGACCATGCTTCCGGGGTTTTGCCTCGAGGTCTATCGCTGGCTGAGTGTCCTCCAGTAATGACCGTAAGGGTCCAAAGAAGCCTGCAAACCCAGTTTAATGAAATGCACCGATGATACTAAGAGGGAAGGGTTCCATTCCCGGTGGGGACAGGAGCTCAATAACCAGAGGAAAAAACCAGTGCTGGAGGCAACAAATAATGAAACAAGAGAACACGCCTGAATTTTGACTAGAGAAAAATGAACGTGTTTCCTGAAAAATGATCTGCAGTGATTCCCAGCGTGATTCCGAGAACCAGATTTTACTACAGTGAGGATGGGGGTCCAGGGAGAAACTGCGAGAGCAACGGATGGGGGGGCGGGGGCCACACTGTAGTTAGTTTCATTTAATGGCTCATTGACCTAACACCAGGGAGTAAGGAAGTTTTAGTCTTCTAATAAAAAAAAAAAAATTGTTATCCTTAGGTGACAGCATAAATACTTGTAGAGTATTTCTGCTTCAAAACTGTGGCTTCCGTCCATCACCATAGGTAATTCCTGCCCTGTACTGAATGTTACAAGAGCCCCCCGGGAGCTGAGGTATGCACCGATGGAGAGGAGTGCGTAAGGAGGGGGAGGGCTGTTCGGATCATCCTCTTGCCAACGAAGTCATTTAAGCACAGAATGCTTAAAACCAGTTACAAAAACATTAGCCTCAAGAAAATGCCTTGAGGCTTACCCTGGTGACCCTCTCCTTGGTTCGCTCTGTCCCCTCATCTGTAAAATGATTCCCACTTTTCAAGTGGTTCCGAGAAACACGTCTGCCGCGGGCGCTTTGCTTACCAGGCCTCCTTTATCTCTCGTGATCCTGTGCAGCCATGTTGGGCCTTTGTTTCTTCATCGGTGCCATGAAGAGCTTGAAATGGCGCCTCTAACTCAGGTCTGCAGAGGTTCCTCCTGCCCTTTTAGCTGGTGGCATTAAATTCAGTGCTTTGTTCCTCATTCTATTTGAGTTGGACCTTAAAGTTTTCGCAGGCTAGTCTTGGCTTCACACTGCTGTGTTACGTTCTCGTAGATGTCCTCGTCTGGCCTTTGAATCTATAGCGCAAAATCTGGCAGTCTTGTGCTGAGACCGAGTAGGTACAGAGTAAGTGGTGGTCGTCCCACGTTTTTACCGTCTTACCTTTCCTGTCGTCTTCTCTAAGATTTCCATCCCATACTTAATTTTAAGGGTCTTAATTCTAGTCCGTTTACTTGTTAAACCCCCAGCTTTCTGCCTCCCTGATGCATGGGTGCCACCTAGTGGGGGAAACTGGCAACTGTCGGTTGCTCAGTGTCCTGCCCTTTCCCACAAGTCCTTTGTGTAGTTCGAGAGGCCGAGAAGTAAGTAGGCACGTGGGAGTGAGTGAGCGGCTGCAGCGTGACCAGAAGCGTGCTCCCTTGCCGCACGGTACCGTTGGCTGGCATCCGCGTGGTGTGATGCGGAGGTAGCGGATCTGGACTGAGCGCTTTCGGGGGAAGGCCCTTCCCGGCTAGCGTTACAAGTGCATTCACTAAGAGCCTTATTTTTTGTACCTTAACTATCGATCGCAACATCATGTTGCTCTCTGTCCTTGTTCTGTGGGTATAAATCAGGATTCTCAGTTACGAGTGAAAGAAACTCAACTCAGTTTTTTTTCTTAAAGCTAACAAAGGGAGTTTATCTCCCATCACTGGAAAACCTCAAGATAGGCCGGCTTCAGGCACATTGGGAACAATTCCTATGGATTCAGCCTCTTTCTAGGTATCTCTGGGCTCTGCTCTTGGTTTTATATAGTGGTACTTGTTTTCCACTGGGCACCAACCCATTACCCTCTCCCCGTGCTTTTGGCCTTCTCCAAATCCCGCGGGAGTACTGGGAGTTACTATTTCTGGCCCAGTCTCCATCATGTGCCCGTCCCAGTGCCATGAACTGCAAGAGGGAAAGGGAGTATTTTCTAAAGGGAAATGGAAGTGGGATTTCCAGAAGAGGGATTGGATGGTAGACTGGCCACTGCATCTGTTAGCTCGTTACAGGCTCTGGCTCGCCCCGCTAGCTGCCAGTGTTTGCACATTGCTAGATCCCTCATACGTGCTTGGTAATTATTGGCCAGATGAGGAATTGGTGAGAAGGGAGGCTACTGAGCACCCCAAAGCCACTGGGTACCAGGGGGAAGGGTAGACCATGAAGGACATGTTGTGTGGGTAAATTCGGAAACAACCGTGTCCTAATTTTCAAACATACTCTCAAATATAATGAAGATCCTACGGGGAAGTGGGGTCTGTGTTCCCGCCCCTTGAATCTGGGAGGGCTTCTGACCGAATCAGTCCGTGCAGTACAGCCGAAGTGACCCTGTGAAGCTTCTGCAGACAGGTCATAAAAGACCATGCAACCTCATTTACTGGGACACTTGATCGTAGAGCCTAGGTCTACCACGTGAGAAGTTGAGCATGAGACCACCATGCTGGAGAGGCCACACTCAAGTGCCTTGATGGATGGTCCCAGCCCTTCCAGTCATTCCTGATGAAATGTCAGAAGCGTGCAGCTGGGCTTAGAGCTTTCTGCCCAGACCGTCTACCACTGGAGTGAAACCGTGGAACCCACACGCCATGTGGGACAGAAGAACCTCCCAGCTGAACCCTGCCTGGCTTCCCTGACCCACCAAAGGGGGTCCGATCTAGGAAAATGGTGGTGGTTTTAAGCCATGATGCTCGGGGTCGTCGGTTCTACCTACGTGACTAACAACTTGGGTCTCTTCAGCCTTAGTACCGAGAAGCGAAGAGCAGACCCATTTCACATTGCTCTATGGTCTCAACGCAAATGTGCTAGAAAAAGCTGTTTATGAAGAAAGATTAAATGACTTTTTCCCCCCAAAAGGCTTTCAAATAATAAATTTGAATAAATGGCTTCTTCCTGCCAGCAGCTTGTTGGCGGCCCGCCTCCTTTTATCTCAAGGAGCCTCACGCGGCCAGAGGCAGAGGCTAGAGTTCGACTTGCTGTCACAGCTTCGCTGCGCACGGCGGCTGGCTTACACACCCCCAGGGACCTGGAGAACTTCCGTTTCCTCACAGATGGATCTTGGCGGGCAAGTGGGGTGCGTTCCATCAGCGGCGTTGCAAAACGGAAAGTAGGCTTCCTTTCTCGGATTTTGATTCCGTTTTTTCTTCCCCGCCCCCACTCGCTTTCAGACCTACACCCTGTCCTTTGTCCCAGAGCCTTATTAGTGACCTGGCAGGGAGCGAAGCTGGGCGAAATTTGAAAGGGCGGCCTGAGCAGGTGCTGTCAGAGGGCCACGTGAGCCATGTCTGAGAGACGTGGGAGCCACTGGAGGGTTTAAAAAATTTTTTTTTTCTAATGTTAGAGACAGAGTGTGAGCAGGGGAGGAGCAGAGAGAGGGAGACACAGAATCCGAAGCAGGCTCCAGGCTCCGAGCCATCAGCACAGAGCCCGGCTTAGGGCTTGAACTCATCAACTCCAAGATCGTGATCTGAGCTGAAGTCAGATGTTCAACCAACTGAGCCACTCAGGCGCCCCACTGGAGTGTTTGGTTTTTTTTTTGTTTTTTGGGGGTTTTTTGTTTTTGTTTGTTTGTTTGTTTTTTGTTTTTTGAGTTTGAGAGTGCAAAAGCAAGGGAAGGGCAGAGAGCTTGGGAAAGAATCCCAAGCAAGTTCTGTCCTTTTAGCACAGACCCCAACATGGGGCTTGATCCCACAAACCACGAGATCGTGACCTGAACCGAAATCAAGAGTTGGACACTTCACCAACTGGGCCGCCTGGGTGCCCCAAGTTTTGAAGAGGAGTGATAGGATCTGACCTGTGAGATGGCTCTGGCTGCTGGTTAAGAATAGTTGGTGGGGGGTGCCTGGGTGGCTCAGTCGGTTGAGCGGCCGACTTCGGCTCAGGTCATGATCTCACGGTCTGTGGGATCTCACGGTCTCAAGCCCTGCATCGGGCTCCTTCGCTGAAGGTTTTTACAAAAGGAATACCGCTTCAGCGAAGTTTTAACTTTCTAGTTCTTGAGATTCCAGGAGATGGGGACTTATTACACGTGCATCTACTCCAAGCAGGGACGATATGTCTTGGTGTATGTGGCTCTCTAGGGAACGTATACGCATGGACGTGAAAAGGAATGGGCTGAGGTCAGCCGTCTTCACGCAGAACGAGCACAGAGTGCTGACCTCCATACACGACGGCTGTCTGCTCTGTGCTTCTCTGAAAGGGGGGATTATTCAAAAGGAAGATGATGCGAGGGTTGCTCTGTAGGAACAGGACGCATGGGAAGCACGAGGAGAGGCAGAGCAGTGGCCGCGAAGAGCTTCGTGGGGCGCCTTGCGTGACTCAGTAGGTTGAGTGTTTGACTCTCGATTTCGGCTCCGGTCGTGATCCCAGGGTTGTGGCATCAAGCACACTCCCTCTCGGTCTCTAAGAGAAAAGCAAAACAAAAAAACTTAAAAGAGTTCAGGTTCCAGACCAGTGGAGTGCAAACCCCAGCCCGTCACCTCTGTGGGCCTTCATCTTCCTGTCCGACACAGAATAGGGTCATTGACTGTACTTACAGGGTCCTTTTGAGGACGCGAGTTGAGATTCACGTGGAGGTGGCAGCGGGTAGGAGCCCGGATTGTGGAGTCCATGGCCCGAGGGCCGTTCCTGCTCCACTCTCCCTCCCTCTGTGACCTTGAACAAGGTGCTCAGTCCTCATGGGCCTGAGTTGACTCTTCTGTAAAGCAGGAATAGCTACCTTACTCTTAAGAGTCCACAAGGGTGACATTCTTAGGACCACGCCCAGGACGGACCCGTGCTCTTGAAGGGTTTTGCATATTAAAAGTGGGTGCAGTGCCAGGGTGCTAGTGTAAGCTCAGGAAATGTTAAGTGTCCCTGTTGTCATTGTCCTCCCCTCCTCCTCACCCTGTCCCTAGAAATGCAGTATCAGCCACCTTCTCCGTTCTCTTCTAGGTCCTGAAAAAAAAATGCTTCCATAGTGGCCTTTACCTCCAGGACAACTTGAACTTTCCGAAGCGATGCACGGGGAAATGGCCTCACGCACCCCGGGACTTACCGTGGGATTCTTCAAGTGTACTTGGAGGCGGCGCTTCTAGAATTACCTTCTCTATGGGACCATCTTTTCAGGAACTGACTGCGTGGTGTGGAATAGACGCTAAGATGGGATCAATTAAATGTCCCCAGTTCCTTTGTCCGTGGGCCATCCTTGGAGGTATCCAGTTCTGGGCTTCGATACTTCCACACATTTTAGCCCCCCACTACTGTTAACTTTTTTAGTATCCGTGCTGCCGAAGCAAGCACATTTTCTTAACTTTACGTAAGACTTCATGACTGATTTTAGGACTCCGGACTGTTGGAAGGTGCCTCAGAAATTCCCGAATCGCACCCCCTGCCGGTTCTGCATTCAAGAGTGTTGACTCTGACGGTGAGGTGGTTTGCCTTCCAGAACTTCTTTCCTGTGCAAAGCCGTGAGTCTCCAAAGCTCCCTGCAGACGCTAGTGTCCGACTACGATTTTACTCCATCATGTTGCTCTTCCCTTCTGTTTATAGCACACCTTTCGGTGTGTGACGCTGGTCTTCCACCTGGGGAGTGATACTGTGGAAGCCTTGCTCCCGAGACCCCTGCCCCCAGAGATTCTGCTGTGTGCGCAATACCCGTGTACGTGCCCAGTTGATACCAGTGTCGCCAGCGTGTGGCTGAGGCGAGGACCATCAGCTTCTAACCATGCACTGTTTTTTGTTTTGTTTTTTTTTTTTACCTACAATTGTGTGTTTGCTTTTTAAGGTCTGTGGATAATAAAGTTAATCCCTAATAGTGCAGGCAGTTATGGGAATTGACCGGGGTTTGCTGAACACTGATGAAGCCCCGGGACCCAGCGTCGCCACAGGTTGGGAGCAAGTCTCGCCCGGGTTTGCCTGAGTCTTCTTGTTTGTTTATTGCTTCTTAACTCCGTTCAAAGCCTGGTGGGCTCGAAACCACTGTGGCTGCTTGCTTGTGCTCCTGGGAAACTGAGCGCCAGTCGGTCCTTGGTCCTCCTGTTTCGTGTGTGGCCGACACCTCTGAAGAATATTTACAGACTTGACTCTGCCTTCTGTGTTAGCATCAGGAAGCCAGACTTCGCGTTTTGTTCATAGTCCCCAGGGTACGTGGAGGTTGGAAGGTTGTGCTCGCTGGATGCTGACATGCCAACCATCACAAACCTATCTTTTTAAAACCTTAGAAAACATCTTAAATCTACTGCGTGTTTCAGAAGCAATGCCTACGTTCTTACTCCTCGGCTTCCAACCCCATCTTCCCCCCACCCCCACCCCCAGTCTCCATGCCAAGGTGTTCTTGTATTTGTAGCTGAGCCCCAAGCGTCCTGTCATGGCCTTGGAATGGTCCTGTCGCAGGCCAAGGAGAATTTGGGGCCGAAATGTGAAAGTCTGGCCAATGAGGAGGAAATGGCAAGCAATGCTGTTCTCTCCCAGCCTCGCGGTGAGGCGTGAGGGCAGCTAGAGTTGCACGTCTCTACCAGGAGCTCTGAGAACCGTCGGCTTAAATTGCATTTCTAGTAACTCCAGCCACGGCCTGGCCAGACCACCCTCCTTTTTATGCAGAAAGGTAATTCTGCTACTAGGTTCAGTCCATCAGCCCCTGTCGTTTGGAACAAGTTATTCCTATTGGCCTTGCGGTCTGGGTCTTTGTGTACAAGGGAACATGTTTAATGAAAACCGCACGATTCGTTTTGACAGCCTTGGCTCATCTCTCCCGCAGCGGGGAGCTGCTCGTGACTTTCTTCTATTTTCAGGGTGGTTTTTTTTTTTTTTTTTTTTTTTATTGCACAATCAGGCGTTCCTTTGAATTCATGTGTGTCCTTAAAAGCCAGCCGTGTTTTCGTAAGCTCAGGCTCGCCCTTCTGTATGGCTGCTGGCAGATGTGGAAGAATCATAGACAATAATTCGTAAACAACCTTCCAGGGTCCGACTGCTTAAAGGAAAAAAAAAAAAAAATCCCCGGGTGCTGCTTGCCTGTCGTCAGTGGGCTCCTAGCACGCGAAGAGTTTGTATCCCGCTGCTGTCTGTGTGCTAGGTGGATGGACGTGTTCCGTGGGCGTGGTCCTTCAGGGTCAGGGCCCGGGGTGGTCACCCTGACCTCATGCAGAGTTCGCTCAGTAGGATGTAGGGTGACCCGTGCAGAGAGCGTGGCTGGTGGAATAAAAGACAGCTGACTCGGACTGTTTGCCGTCTTAGTTTTGTGCCTCCGTTTCCTCTTGCAAAATGGGAGAGCAGTGGCAGTGTTCCCAGCTGATTGAGGAGTAGAGGTGATTTTCAAAGGCGCCGCCAAAGGGCAGCTGTTAACTGGCGGCGGAAGCCGTGAACCGCAAGAGCAGTGAACTTGTCTCCGCCTGTGTATGTGCGTACTAGCTTTTACCTCCCAGATGCCCCGTGCTCGCTCGCTCTCATCAGATTTGGCCTCGGATGACGTTTGACCCTGAACAGAAATTTAAACCAAAAGCTGCTACTCATGAGAGTATGTTGCAACCTGTAAAAAAAATTTCAGTGAATGAGTTCCCCCGAAGGTCTAAGAAACGTGAGGCATGTTGAAGTACGCAGCTGCTCGGAGCAACTGCGCCGAAGGGCGGCTCGGACGGAAGGGCCGTGCACACCGCTTCATCTGTCCGGGACTCGAGGTGGGGGACCTCGGGGGGGCCCCGCGTGGGAAGGCCCTCTTGGATAATAGGCAGGAGGCATCCTCGGAGATGGCCGTGGAAGAGAAAACCAGAGGTGGAGACCTGAGCTGGGAAACAGGTGGGCAGATACAGAGGAGGTGGAGAGAAGCTGGGCTTTGGTTTGTCCGGCCCTGGGGCTGGGAGTCCCCGAGGTGACACGTTCAGGCACACTTGTCCGCATAGTGGTTAGGGGCCCTCTGAGCTGTGCCGGAGGCTCACGGCCTCGGAACGTGAAGTCCAAAGCTGGACTCCCTAACCAAGGGCGACGTCCGAGATGCCTCCTGCTGGTCACTTAACATGGCAGTTTCCCCACATGGGGCTAGGCTGACGGTTCCGACGGTAAAGGCCAAGAATAAAGGGGCAGCAGCCCTGTCCTCTTTCGTCTGGGGGCTTGGGCCGTGCAAGGATGGATGGGCTTTGGAGTGCGGGGCGTGGGAGTTCACTCACCAGCGGTGTGGCCTTGACAGGTTTCCCGTTTCTCTGAGCCTTCTTGCTCTCCTGTAAGGTGGATAGAAACCCCTATTTCCTGGCCTGGATTTGGTTAGAACCTGTGTAACGTGAGGCGAGAAGATGCTTGACACGGAAGTATCCAGCATCTGTCTCTACGTGCACTGGCGTGTTCTCTCGGAGCAGCTCCGCTCAGCAGTTTAGAAGACAAGCCTGTGACTCCAGCAGCCCCAAGGCACGTTGCCAGGGGGCAGTGACCTCCTGAGGGAGGATGTTGTCATGGCAGTGACCTCCAGAGAGAGGACTGTGCTTAGTCCAGGCTCAAGTCCCGAAGAAATGAGTGACTGATTCAACTTGTCCCGATGGGCTCTTCATCTCCATACCTTCAGACCAAGTGTAGCTTTGAGAAACCTCTTTCCTGTTACTGTAGCCTGATCTGAGCGTGCGTGGGGTTTGGTTTTTGGCTGCTTGTTTCAGAGCTAAGTAGTAGGACAGGTGCACCATTGAGTGATGCCCTTCCAAGGAAGATGTGATCTTTCAGATAACTGTATGCGTGTTAGTTTTGCCGTGACTTCAGCTGCCGAGTTGGTGGACTCTGTCCCCACCTCCTCATACGTGCTGTATCTGTTTTGCATTGTAGTCTCCTACACAGTGCATCGAAGTCTGTTTGCCCTGACAGGTCTGGCCGATGCAGGAATCTTAGTCTAGAAACCCCCTTCCCATTTGCAACCAAGCTGGGATCCTACCAAATACACTGTCTGGATTTGCACAGCCCCATGAAGATTAAAAACAAAAAAACATCAATCTAAAGTCCTAAGGGGCTCAGCTTTTTTCTTTTGAAAGCCTCAGCATGCTGGCCACGCTGCAGAGGGGGGAGTCTCGTCCTGCAAACTAAAGCCTTTCTAGTCACCCTGAAGTTGTTTCCCTGCATCCAGCTGTATCCCCCAGAAAGTCCTAGGAGAAGTGGATTTCTCCTTTTAACAGGACACTGGAAGAGAGTAAACAGAAGCACCAAGGCCAGAAGCAAAAGGGGGAGACCTTTAAGTCATGTGGGAATCCTGGTGTCAAGGTTCTCACATGCACAATGGGGGGGGGGGTAGTGTTCACGCGTGTGTGCACAAGGGCAGGTGCGCATCTGTCTCTCTGCAAGGGTGTCTTCCTTCTTCTTTCCCCTCCCCCTCTCTAGACTTGGCTTACAAAGATAAAGGCCAAAGGCTATAGAAATGTGTAATGGGACCATGAATAAGGGCTTTCCCTCATCAGCTCTCTGCCATAAATTCCCCACCAGCTTAGCTGGCTTGTTTTAAAGGAATTGGTATCCCTTTATATAATCATGAAAGGAACAATCCAACAAGATTAAGTAATTGTAAATATTTATGCACCCAAATACATAAAGTAGCTAATAACAAACATGAAGGAATCAATAGTAACACAATAATAGGTGACTTTAATACCCTAATTACGTAGGTCCTCAAACTGAGTATCCACAAAGAAATCATGGCTTTGAATGGCATGCTAGACCGGCTGGATTTAACAGAAATATTCAGAATATTCCATTTTAAAGAGCAGAATACACCTTCTCAAATGCATAGAACATTCTCCAGAATAGATGACACATATTAGGCTACAAAACCAGTCTCAATAAATTAAAAAACAAACTGAGGTCATACCACGCATCTTTTCCAATCACAATTAGTAACCATCAGAAAAAATCTGGAAAGAAATACGTGGAGGTTAAATAACATGCTGATAAACAATGGATCAACCGAGAAATTGGAGGAAGTAAAAAATACACAGACACAATTGGAAACCCAATGAATAGTTCAAAATCTTTGGGACGCAGCAAATGTGGTTCTAACATGCAAGTTTATAGCAATGCATGCTACCTCAAGAAGCAAGAAAAATCCCAAACAACCTAGTATCTAGAAGAACTAGAGAGAACAAACAACCTAACCCAGTAGGAGGAAATAAATAAGGAGTACAGTAGAAATAGATGAAATAGGATCTTAAAAAACAATAGAACAGATCAGTGAAACTAGGAGCTGGTTCTTTGAAATGATCAACAAAAGTGATAAACCTCTAGTCAGACTTGTCAAAAAAATGAGAAGTAGAAACAACCACAACAACCACGGAGAGCTACAAAATATTAGAATATCATGAAAAATTGTAGGCCAACAAACCGGACAACCTAGAAGAAATGATAAATTCCTAGAAACATAACTTCCCAAAACTGAATGTGAGGAAGAAACAGAAAATTTGAACAGACTGATTACTGATTCAGTTTCATTGCTGATAATCAAAAAGACTCCCAAAAAGCAAAAGTCCAGGACCAGAAGGCTTCACAGGTTAATTCTACCAAACATTTAAAGAAGGGTTAGTATCTATTTTTTCCTCAAACTATTCCAGAAAATACAAGAGGAAAGAAAGCTTTCAAATTCATTCTAGGAGGCCAGCATTACCCTTCTACCAAAACCTGATAAATATGCTGCATAAAAGACCTATTATAGCCGTTGTCTCTGAACATAGATGCAAAAATTCTCAACAAAATATCAGCAAACTGAATCCAACAAAGTATTAAATCTCAATCAACGTGATCTATCACAAGAGAAAAGATAATGATGTGATCATTTTAGTGGATACAGAAAAGAGCATTTGACAAAATACAACATCCATTCATGATAACCCTCAAGGATTAGAGGGAAAGCACTTCAACATAAAGGTGATGTATGGAAAAACCACTGCTGATCTCCTACTCGATGGTGAAAAACCAAGAGCAGGAACAAGACCAGGATGTCCATTCTCACCACTTTTAACATAGTATTGGAAATCCTAACCACAGCAGTCAGGCAAGAAAGAGAACAAAAAAGGCATTCAAATAAGTAAAGAAGTAAAACTTTGACTGTTTTCAGATGATTTGATTCTATATATAGAAAATCCTCCAGACTCCACCAAAAGACTAGAACTGGTAGAGGAATTCCTAAGAATGCAGATTACAAAACCAATATATAGAAACATGCCTTTTTATATGCTAAAAGTGGCAGAGAAATTAAAACCAACTTATTTATAGTTGCACCAAAGGAAAGAAAAACTACTCAGGAATAAACTTAACCAAAGAGGTGAAAGGACTATACTCTGAAAACTATAAAACATTGTTTATATCCTCTTCAATTTCTTTCATCATAAGGGAAAATATTCCATGTTTGTGGATTGGAAGAATTGATATGGTTAAAATGTCCATACTCCCTAAAGCAATCTACAGTGTCCATGCAATCCCTATCAAAATACCAACAACATTTTTCACAGAACGAGAACGATCCTGAAATCTGTATGGAGCTACAAAAGACCCCGAATAGCCAAAGCAGTCTTGAAAAAGAACAAAACTTGGAAGTATCATAATTCCAGATATCGAGATATACTATAAAGCTGCAGTAATCAAAACAGGATAGTACTGACACAAAAATAGATGCATATGTCAATGGAACAGGATAGAGAGCCTAGAAATAAGCTCATGATTATGTCATCAATTAATCTTTGAGGAAGGAGGTAAGGATAGCAGCGGAGCCGGGGGGCGGGGGCAGGGGGAAGATGGTCTTTTCAGCAAATGGTGTTGGGAAAACAGGACCACTTCCTTAAACTATACACAAAAACTCAAAATGAATTAAAGATCTGGTCTATAGTCTTACTACTCTGAACACAGTTGATTTCATCTGCTCTCGGAAGCTGAGAAAAGTCAGGCCTGGGTAGTACTTGGATGGGTTAAAGACCTAAATGTGAGACCTGAAACCATGAAAATCTAAGAAGCGAATACAGGCAGTAATTTTTCTGGCATCGGCCATAGTAACATTTTTCTAGATACGTCTCCTGAGGCAAGAGAAACAAAAGCAAAACATTGGGACTACATCAAAATAAAAAGCTTTTTCACAACAAAGGAAACCGTCAACAAAACTAAAAGACTTACTGAATAGAAGATATTTGCAAATTCGATACTTAGTATCCAAAATATATAAAGAACTTCTGTAACTCAACACCGAAAAACAATCCAGTTAAAAAATTGGCAGAAGACCTAGGTAGACACTTTCCCAGACAGCCAACAGACACCTGAAAAGATGCTCAACATCATTCATCAGCGAAATGTAAATCAAAATCACAAGGTAGCTCCTCACACCTCTCAGAATGACCAAAATAAAGTGTTGGCCAGGACGTGGGAGAGAAAAACCCTCTTGAACTGTTGGCGAAAATGGAAACTGGTGCAGCCACTACGGAAAACAATATTGAAGGCTCCTCAAAAAGTTAAAAATAGAACTCTGTAGGATCCAGTAATCCCCGGACTGAGGATTTACCCAAAGACCAACGAAAACACTATGCGCATCCCTATGTCTATTACAGCGTTATTTACAAGAGCCACATAATGGAAGCGGCCCAAGTGTCCATCAGCGGATGGGTGTATAAAGATGTGGTGTTGTACCCAATGAGGTTTTGCTCCGCCATTTGCAACAACATGGATGGATCTAAAGAGTATAATGCTAAGTGAAGTAAGTCAGAGAAAGACAAATACCGTATGATTTCACTCGTGTGGAATTTAAGAAATAAGCAAATGGAGGGGGAAAAAGGAGGGGGGAGGTAAACCAAGGAATAGACTCTTAGTTATAGAGAAAAAAATGGTGGTTGCCAGAGTGTGAAACAGATAAAAAGAATTAAGAGTATGCTTAAGATGAGCCCTGAATAATGTACAGAGTGTTTTTTTTTTAAAAAACTTTATTTTTTTTTGAGAGAGAGAGAGTGTGTGCAAGCAGGGGAGGAACAGAGAGGGAGACACAGAATCTGAAGCAGGCTCTAGGCTCTGAGCTGTCAGCACAGAGCCCGACTTGGGGCTCAAACTCATGGACCACGAGATCATGACCTGACACTTAACCGACTGAGCCACCCAGGTGCCCGAGAATTGTTGAATCACTATATTGTACACCTGAAGCTAATATAACACCGTACGTTAACTCCTCTGGAATTAAAAAATGGTGCCCCTTCTCTTCCTCAATGCTGTGGACCACCAGGGATTTGGGAGAACTGTTGCATGAGAGCTGAAGTTAGACTTCAGCTGGTGATAGCTTGAGACCCCTTCCCCTCATCAAAACATAAGGAAGTGGTCCAAATATTTGGGTTTAAAAACATCTAAAATTCATTTAGAAAATAAACCACTAAGAAGATGAAAGAAACTCCAAAAGAGAAGTGAGATGTGGCTGGACTGATCAAATGATAAGAAATAAGCTAAAATCACATCTTCTTTATCCATTCGTCGGTTGATGGACATTTGGGCTCTGCAATGGAATACTACTTGGCAATGAGAAAGAAGGAAATCTTGCCATTTGCAACAACATGGATGGAACCTAGAGGGTATTATGTTAAGTGAAATAAGTCAGACAAGTATCATATGTTTTCACTCATGTGGAATTTGAGAACCTTTAACTGAAGACCATGGGGGAAGGGAAGGGGAAAAACTGTTTCAGAGAGGGAGGCAAACCATAAGAGGCTCTTAAATACAGAGAACAAACTAAGGGTTGATGGGCGGGGGAGAGGGGAAAATGGGTGATAGGCATTGAGGAGGGCACTTGGTGGGATGAGCAGTGGGTGGTTGTAATCAATCATGGGAATCTACTCCCGAAGCTATGAACACGCTGTATGTTAGCTAACTTGACAGGAAGTTATGTTTTTAAAAAAGCTAAAATCATTTTTAAAAATTAAGTCTGGCTGAAAATGTTGGGCAGGACAAATCCTAAAAAGAGCTATCGGATTCTTTAATATATAGCAATTATCCCAAATGAAGCAGAATTATTTAATATTTAGTTTTGGAACAATTGGCTTGAAACTTGGAAAAAATAGTATCCATCCTCACATGATAGTCTAACTAGACATTGAGAAAAAGTAAAATATTTTGAAACTTCAGGATTTAGGAAAACATGTAATACATGTGTAATACACTTTTCCAGTGTGATTATTTAAAGCATGTATGCTTTTGAAGTAAACAGATTCTTTGGGGCTGATACATGTTTACGATTTTCAAGTATTTTCCATCCTCCTTTGCTATTCTCATATTAGAAAAAAAAATTGTAAATGCTAACAACCAGCACAAACCCTTATGTGTAGTTATGAATGTTTAACAGTCCTCATATAACATTGAAATCGAGTAACTTTCACACGATGAGAGCTGGGGTAGTGTTCGTTCATTCCGACTCTCCGCCCTGTATAAAATATACTCAAAAAGTTTCCATCTCAAATCGAGTAATTAAACTATTGCTTTAAAAAACATCTAAGTCATTCATAGGCAGGTGAATGATTCTCAGCGCTTTCTTTCATCGCAAGGAAAGACAGACGCCGTTTAATAGCCCTCAAGGTCTAGTTCAAAGGGGGACTTTTCTAAGGGCATCCTGGGTATAGATTTCTGAAAGTCACACAGTTAGACTTGGGAGTAGGAGTTGATATCATTAAATTGCACATAAACCACCACAAAACTAATGTAAAACAACCCACATTCATGGGGACTTTAATACATAATTATGCTTCGAATTGGTTATTTTCAATATCTTAGTATTTTTTTGGTATCTTAGATTTTTAAGTACTTAAGTGGATCCTGGATCTACTTCTACAGATATCTCTTGGAGGTAAGTTACAAAATATGATCCATCTGTTAATTTATCATGTCTGATTAATCCCGCATGACCTGAAAGTCACATACTGATTTGATTACTGCAGGCGCTGTGCCTTGGGCCTTCTCAGCGGGAGGGGGGGGGTGGGGGGGGGGTAATGGATCAAATAAGTGCACGTTCAGACTTGGAGGCCCCACCGTCAGCGCGCCTCAGGTCTGACCATACCAATCCCCAAGGCAGAAGTATTGTCTTGAAAACTGTTTCTGCTGTTACGGATGCCTTAGGAGCTTAAAAATGAAAAACTCGATGGCAGAATTTTCCAGGGAAAGGTGCTGGGAGTCAGACCCTGGCCAGGGCAATGCGGGCATTGGTTTTCAGCTCGTGTGGGGGAAGGTCTCTGGAAAAAAATACCTCGGGGTGGCGTTTGCCTCTGCCTTTCATCCCCCCTCCTCTGCCCTGTGACCTGCTCTTGGCCAGACAAAGGCAGTCAGCTCTGATGGAAAATTGCATTTCTCTTCACTTTAAATCACCGTTCTCCTGTTTCCTGTTCTCTTTCTCAGCCCCTGACCTTCAGTGTAACTAAGCAGCATGTGCACAGGTGATGTCCTTGCCAGAGCCTGGGCTTATGGTAATGCTAAGTGCCATCTTCACAGGCGGTTTCGCCAAACAAAGAATCTCAGACCAAAACCTGTAAGCATTTCAGAAGTGCCGTCGGCATTCAGTAACTCCTCCTTGGATGTTAAAAGTGTGTCCGGAGCGATGGGAAATTCACAAGAAACATGTGCCCCCCAATCACATGAAGCGACAATCCAGCAATTATTTTGGGCACCACTGCCATTACCATCGTATTGTAAGTTCTGGCTCTAGCTGTGTGTGAGAATCACCTGGGAAGCTTTTAGGAATGCCGACGCTCGGGCTCCACTCTCAAAGGTCCTAATGTAATTGGTCTGGGAGAAACTGGACAGCTCGTTCTGTGGAGGCAAATTTGAGCATCAGCGGCTTCCCAACAGCGCTGAGAAACAGACCACAGAGACCCCGTTCTCACCCTCGCTCAGAACGTGTGAAAGCTAAAGGCTACGGTAAGGTACCGACCTGCCCAACGTTACCCAATTAGTGACGGAGTTGCGACGGAAAACGAAGCCTTCTACCCGAGTGGGCTTTCAAATTAAATTTGGCAACGCATTTATCACACTGTGGCCATTGTGTGGAATTCCTTGGATATTACATTAAGAATCCGTTTCTGGGAAATGTAATGCAACTTGTTCAAGCCTGGACTCCCTCCAGCCTTAATGGACTGTCTCCCATGCACCAGGCTTCTGGTGCCAGGCGGGAGAAAGATGAAGGCGACCGGGCCCCTGGGGGAGCCAGGACCGAAGGAATGGATTTGGCTTGGAGCCTCCGAGGGAGTTTCACAAGAGACCAACTCCAGCCAAGATGGCACTGCCTCCCTCTAGCCCCGGGGGTCCTGTTTCCTCCCTGGGGGGCCATAATCCCAAAGAAAGGAAAGGGACAGCCCTTCCCTTCATCATATTCTTAATGTCTAGACTTGAAACGGATCCAACTTTGCAAATATTTTAGATAATGCTGCTTAACCTCAAGTCCCTCACCTCAGAGTCTGTGTTTGCTGACCACATGTGGGGTTTCCCATAAACGCTTTAGCCCTCATTTCTCAGGGCCTCTTCTGGCTCACCTTCCCTGCCCCCCGCCCCTCCGCTCTTGCCAACTTTTCATTTAAGGCAGGCATTCCTCAGATCTGTCCTCGGTGTTCTTCCCTTCCTCCGTCTAACCACACGCTCCCCTGACCCCACGGCAGCCCTCGCTCGTTGGCCAAGGCTGCCCACGTTGTCCAGCTCTGGAGGATTCTTGAGAGCTGGTCTCTCACGGGCCCTCAGGCGGATCTTCGGGTTGGGAGGGAGGCACCAGGTCTGTGCTAGCCAGGAGGAGGCCAGGCCATCCGTTCATGTGACCTCTGCCTTGCCGGACCAAAGCAGGGTTTGATTGTGTCTGGTTTCTGCGACTTTAGAATTTCCTCTTGATCCTGATAGGGCTGTGGTAGTATTTCTAAGTAACCATTTACTGCTAAAGTCCCCTTAGAAAGTACCCCTTTCTTCTAAAGGAACTTGCTTTCATCTTTCTTCTTTTCTTCCTTTCCATCTATTGAACGCTTACTGTGTGCACTGTCGTAGCTGTGTAAGCGAGCCGCGCAAAGTTCCTGTGTGGATCTTGCCTTCTAAGGTGGATTCCGTGTGGAGTTGGGGAGGACGTTCGTTCAGCACCTACTTTGTGCCAAGAATAACCTCCTGCTTCATGGAACAAGCGGCAGGTTACATAAATATGCTGAGTGTTGTGTCAATAAAGAATAAAGCAGCTCCTGGCTGTAGGCTCATACCTATTTAGGAAAAAAAAACTTAAAATTACAGCTTAATATGGGCAATGTGTGTACATCAAGTGTGATGAAAACCCGTGTAAGAGGTGATAAGTTTTTTTTTTTTTTCTTCTGACCGTTGATCTGGAAAGGCCTGACTAGTGCAGATGACCTTAGAAATGACCCTGGAATGAGGAATGGCAGCTGATAAGTGGACGGAGAGAAGGCTGTTCTAGTCAGGAGGAATCGGGTGGGCCGAAGTGCAGGGCAGGGGTGCGGATGGTGTTGGGGAGCCAAGAACAAGGGAGTCTGGGAGTGAAACTGCAAGCAGAGCCGTGAACAGCCTTGCAGATCCCCAAGGGAGGACCCTGTAGACCGTAGGAAGCCATGTCGGGTTTTACAGCAGAGTGCTTGTGCCCAGCAGAGCCGTGGGTACTGAGGTCACTTTGGCAGAGTGGAGGATATCTACAGGGGAGACGGGTTAGGATTCTGAACTGGGGGTAGTCTTCTAACCAAGACTGGAAGGTTCTCGTCTCGGTCCTACACAGTTGGGTGGGAGGGGGCGGGCAGGAGACCAAGAAGACTGGCTGCGTGGTTGTCAGATGTTTGTAATTGGATGTGCTAAGTGAGGAAAGGAGTCGCCGAAGACTTGGGTTTCTGGAGCACCTAGCTGCGCCCTTCACTAGGAACAGGAGTACGACAGTGTTGTGCCTAAGACACATTTCTCACAATTAACATTTGTTCTGAAATCAACCCTGAGACGTGTAGGTGGGATAATGTCCCCCCCCCCCATTTGGTGTCAGGTTAACGGAAGTCAGGAAAAATGGTCATCTCAACTTTTGAACCGTGACCACAGAGGCCAACAAAGCTTTGGGAAAGACTGGGTAAGAGCCAAAGAGATGAAAACTCCAGCCTCACCTTGAAGGAAGTTAGCCACAGCCCCGGTGTCCAGGCTTGCAGGATTGAGAAATTGGTAACTGGTGTTTAAGGCTAGGGCCGTGGGCTCTGAGGCTGTTCCTTCTGGATTGTGTTGATTTGACAACCATGACATGGGATGCTGAGAAAAATTGCCCCGGGCATCTGCTGCTCTAGATTGTGGCCAGTGTGCAAACCCAGCCAGTTAAAAAAAAAAAATATATATATATATACACATATATACATATATATATATACACACACACATATATATACACATATATATATACACATATATATACACATATATATATATATATATGTGTGTGTATATATATATATATCCCCCAAAGCTAGCGTGGAGGGAAACTCGTGCTATTTGGGAAGCCATGATTGTTTGAGTGGATTGTGTTTTAAGTTCAATTAAGAATGAAGTAAAAGTAAATCAAACACATTATTTTTGGGTTAAAAACCAATCTGTATCTATTTGTTCTCTTTTTAAAATTATAAAAGTGTTGCCCATGAAAGAAAAAGATTATTCTTTTCCTTCTATTTAAAATAGATAATCGAGTAAAAGTATAGAAACATGAGAGACATTAAGGACTGATTATACTGAGATTTTAAATTAAATTTGGAGTTATTAGGTGGTTGAAGTACTCTAAAAACATTCAAAACTTCTGAATGTAGTTAAAAACATTCCGAGCATAATTTGTGAACTTCTTTTTTAAAAGAATTGTTAGCGTAATTATATAGATTTGTAAGCAGAACTGTTATTCTTGAGGGATTTGAGGTTGTAAACTTGAATACATTGAATATTAACTTTTTTTTTAAGTGTGTTTTGAGAGCGAGCAAGCATGAATGGGAGAGAGGGAGAGAATCCCCAGCCATCAGTGTGGAGCCAGACATGGGGCTTGAACTCCCGAACCGCGAGCTTATGACCTGAGTGGAAACCAAAAGTCAGACGCCTAAACAACTGAGCCACGCAGGTTCCCTGAATATGAACTTGTAAAAGTGACCAGTTCAGAAGTAACTTTTGAATTTTTAAGTGTTCCAGAAACCACTCTGGAGAATATGAAACACAGTGACAGTTTGTGTTTTGACCCTGTGGATGGTGACAAATGACAACTGTGCCCTGCTGGCCACTGTGTAGTGTCATCTGTGTGCGCGTGCGTAGCCTCTGGTTACCGCCCCCCCACCCAGGCGCAGGTCTTTGCCCTCCCCCATCCCCCACTTCAAGCCCCAGTCAGGGAGCTTCCTTGAGGTCTGTCTTCTCTGACTTCCTTTAGGGTTTAAAGTCCATACCGCATAATTTTACTTAATTACATGCCCTCTTGCCACAGTCTTGAATTCTTTGTGTTTAGGTCTTGTTTTCCCAGCCAGAGCAAGAATTCTCTTTCTCACATCATCCTTCTGACCGGTCCTCTAATGGGTTTAAAATAAAAATGCCGAAGAAAAAGCCCACCTCTTGGGTTGACTGGCTTTGAGTTCTTTTCCCTAAACCGTTGTCCTCTGTAGGGAAATCACAGGACATGCGTTTTCAGAATCCTTTGCACCAACCAGTGGCTCCTACGGCCCAGCGGAGAAGGCTTCAGAATACCGGGGTTCCTGTCTTGTCTCCGTTACTTGCTAGCTGCGTGAACTTGGCTGATTTCTCAGGGCACTCCAAACCTCCGTTTCTGTGGCCCCTTAGCCCAGCGCCCGCCAAATGATAAAGCTTCATAAATCATTCTTACGGTTATTATGCTGCATTCTCGGGAAAAAGGGGATGGCGTCATCGCCAGCTAGATGTTTTTCCTCTGAGCAGGCCGGGCGGGGGAGGGCCGCTGGGGTGGCCCTAGTACCCTCTCTGACAGCCCTGGGGTCGCCATTGCCTGTCACGCTGCCTGGAGAAGGCGGGCGGAAGGCTAGCGTCCTCTCTGGGGCGTCCACAGCACATCGAAGGGGGGGGGGCGGTTAGGTAGTGTGAAGAACCATTGTTTCTGCCGGAAGGTTAACTAAGATCTTGACACTTGAGATTTGCCCCGGTCACTCTTAACTCAGGTGAACAAAAGCATCTTCATTAAGCCCACGCTTCCTGTGAATTCCAGGAACTCTTAGGAGGGGACTCCACAGCCTCGGGAGTGTGAATAACCACACAGAACACCAGCAGTCTGTCACATCCGAGCAGGGCTCAGGAGTGCACAGACCGGATAGCTTTAAATCAGCAAAGCAGGTAGACCTTGCGCTGCTCCTAGGACTTTTTAGACCTCAGTCTTCTCCGTTGACTATGTGCTCGAGTCAGTATATACTTCAGCCTGAGCTCGATGCTTAAGATTCAGGCTCCCTTTTGAAGCTTTTAGTTCAGTGTCCCAAATGCCATTTTTCTGCATTCGGAGAAATGCTTTTTGACAACCTTCTGCTTTGCCCAAGTGCGGGCGTCTCCTCAAAAGCATCTCGAGTGGTTTTTCTGCTTTCTGAAAAAGCTTGGTAGTGGCGCGTTTCCTTGTGAGCCGTGCTCGGAGGGGCCGAGAGAGCAGCCACACTCTGAGCGGGTGTCCTAGGGATCCTTTCCTGGGTCATCACTCACGTTCCGAGTGGCAGGCTCACCGGTCCTCCACCGGAAGGGGGTGTTGGTGCCGAGTACACCAGCCGAGTGACACCTGATGAACGACAAGGGCCATGCTTTGATGGCGGGGCTGCCCTGTACGTGAGACTGCGTTGTTCTCCTGGCGGAAGAGCCAGAGCCAGCTGTGAGATCAGCCCGTCGATGTCGCAGTACCTTCCAGGCAGCCTGCTGTTGTAGACGGTTTCATTTCCTCCTCTTTGTGCTAAAGCGTGAGGCCTGTACAGTCAAAAGCAATTCAGAAAGCAGAGTGAAGCCGGTTCAAAGGACGTTGGCTCGGGAGCATCTCAAAAGTTGATCGTTGCGCATAAAGAGGCCCTTTGGGTTGTCTCGTGGTGAACGCTTGTTGGCAGCTCATGAATCTCCCCAGGGGCTTCCGTAGGGAGGAAGAGGTGCTGTCTGCTGAAATTCACTCTTCTAGCTGGCTCTGCAGAGAACGAGCCTTGTCACCTTTGGTCCGTCCGAGGCTCAGCTCGGCTCCGCTCAGGTTTCCACCTAGGGGTTGGTGGGATTATTTT
This sequence comes from Paguma larvata, assembly GCA_030068075.1. Lineage (NCBI taxonomy): Eukaryota > Metazoa > Chordata > Mammalia > Carnivora > Viverridae > Paguma > Paguma larvata. The sequence goes on from CM057835.1 coordinate 15,671,851, forward strand.
CTGAGCGAGCCCTGGAGCCCCCTCAGGAAGCGGCTGGAAGCGCCAATGCTGCTTTCCCGTTTCCCAGGCAGGGCAGACAAGGGCGGTTATGTAATTGTGCACGAAACAAAAGCCCTTCTGAAAATGAACGCTAACAATCCAGTTAAAGCCCAGTGTCCCGATTCTGGGAGATTCTAAAATCTCTTACTCTAAATTTTATCAGAGAAGGCTGGAGGATAAGATTTCCTACAGCCAGAGTCCAGGAATCCTTTCTGTTCTAGTGGCATATTGGTCTGTACGTGATTACAGGTGGCTTTTTGGGCAGGAAGGAGGGGTGAGGAGCAACAGAACCTAGAACAATGTCACATGATCTTTGCGTAAAAAGGTCTGATTTTAGAAACTACTTTTAAACAACTTACTAAATACTATGTGTGTGTATATATATATATACACACACACACACACGTTACTTTATATGTATTACTTTATATATATATCACTTTATATATAAAGTATAAAACTACCGTAAGCGTCCTTCTAACACTCAGGTCAAGATATGAAATATTTCAATTGGTAAGACACCCCTTAGCCACCTCCCTGATTTCAGCCCTCTCTACTCCAGCCACATGGAGCCACAATCCTGAACCTTGTATTTGTTATTCCCACATATTCCTTATGCTTTTGTTGCTTACATATATATCCCCTGACATTTAGTACTATTTTTCATGTTTTTAAGTTTTACATAAATAAAACGCTGTATGACTTTTTTCTCCTCTCTCAACATTAGGTTTGTGTGCTATATCCGTGTTGACCTGGATACTTCTAATTAGCCTACTTTGACTTTCCTGTGATATCACATTGTATCCTATATCCCAAAGTTGGAGAAAGAATATTGTGCAGAAATATTTCTTTCATATATTTTTAAAAAAATTTTTAATGTTTATTTTTGAGAGACAGAGACTGAGCAAGACATAGAATCCGAAGCAGGCCCTGAGCTGTCAGCACAGAGCCTGATGCAGGGCTCAAACACATGAACCGGGAGATCATGACCTGAGCCGAAGTCAGACGCTTAACCAGCTGAGCCACCCAGGCACCCCTCATTCATATTTTCTTGGTAATCAGTGGAAATCCTCTTGTCCAATCATACTGAAATATTATGCATACCCCCTCCCCCCATAACTGGATCATTGCCTCTATGGGTAGATTGGTGTGGCTTATATTTTGGAAAACCTATGCTTTGGCAATGTTTTGTATTAGGAGGAGAAGACCCTTTCCGACAAAGCCTTTGCAAATCTCCATCAAATTCGATCACGTGAAGAATGGGTCGGAGGAGGGTGAAACTGATAGGAGACAAAGGTAACTTTAGGGTTAATTGGGTCGGGAAGTATGAAGTCCTGCACTAAAGAGTGGCAGCAGGGATGGAATATACCTATAAAGATCGGAGAACTAGCAAGAGGGTAGAACCTGTAGTACTCGGTGGACCACACGTGGAGGAGATCAGAATGATTTGTCTGGCTTGGATCTGTTAGGTGAATAATGCAACCATTCTCTAGCATGTGAAATTCCTGAGGAGGAGCCATATTACTGGTAATGAGGTTGGGTAACAATGATGGATTTAGTTTTGGACCTGTTGAATTTGAGCTGCCTGTAACATGTGAGAGATGTCAGGTTAAGCAGCTGTGTGTGTGTGTGTGTGTCTGGGAACAGGAGAGAGATGGGAGCTGGAGATAGACTTCTGGGAGTCACTGGCTTATGAATGGTGGATGAAGCCACAGAGATAGATGGGGCTCCAAGAAGGAGTGTGTACAATGAGAAGGGGAAATGGCTAAAGACCAAACCCATTAAAACACTGAGAGGTTAGACGCGAAAGGGTGAAGAGTGCTGTCCCAAAGACAAAGGGAGGGAGAAGTTTCAAGAAGGAGTTGGTCAACAGACTAGATGTGACAGAAAAGATAGGCAAGAACGCAAGTCTGTTGCATCTAGCCTGAGAGAGAACACTGGTGATCTTCAGGAGAGCTGGGTCAGTGGAAGGGCCGGGATGGGAACCAGATTATGAATCAGCGAAGACTGGGTAGTGAGAGAAAAGAGACAACAGATGTCGAATATTGTTGCAGGAGAGTTGACTGGGCCTGGGAGGAACCAATAGCAGCAAGAGAGTAAAAGGAGTGAGGAAACTTGCCGTGAACCTAGGGGAGACCTGAGCAGGTTTATATGCCCAAGGGAAAGATCCAGTGTAGAAGGAAGACTTTGTAAAGGAGAGAGGAAGTTGAGGAAGGAGTGGAATCTAAATCAGAAGGGGAAGGATCAACCTTGGGTGAGAGAAGAGATTTCTTTCCCACTGAGGAGGAATGCCAGGAGGAGGAGACTGGTGGGAAGGGGGCTGCATTTGTGTAGCTGGGAGGCTGGGAAGCTGAGAATGCTTCTGCTGCTTTGCCTCTGTAGACACCTTTCACCCACTGCCGCCGGTCCTGAGGAACTTCCGGTCGTCTTACAGGAGTCATTCAGCATCACTTTAAGAGCTGGCCTGTCCAGCATCGCCGCTGCCAGCCACCTGTGACTATTTAAAATCAATTTTTAAAATTGTCTTTAATTTTAATTCCGTTCCTAAATAAACTAGCCACATTTCAAAGATGGACTAGCCACATGGTGGCCACCATATTGGACGTCGGAGCTGTAGAATAGATGTGGAGGCCTCCCTGAAAACTCCCCCTTCTGTAAGCCTGTCTTCTGTATTAGACCTTGCTCAAAGCTCCCCTGTTAGGGTATTGATGTGTATTCACCTCAGTGTCAACTACTTAAAAGGCAGTTCGACAATGTATAAAACTTTATATTCCAGTAGCTAGATCAAGGTATGGTTCACAAGGAATGGTGAATAAATGGTCATTGAAAACACAAATGAAACTAAAGAGTGAATGAATGGGGGCATTGGCCTAAGTCTTTGGGCCTTAAGGCAGTGCAGCTTGGGGTTCTAGAAGGGTTGGATAATTGTTCTTCCATCCACAATAAACACCTTATTTGCATTAAACTTCCACTTGAAATGCTCACAGGCCAGTCTTTGGCTTCTCCTCAGAAAACTTTACCTTTCTTGAGTAGTTGACAAATTTTACTTCAGACGAAGAACCTTCTCCAGATTATTTCATTGCGAATATGAAATTAAAATTGGGCCTCCTTCCTGTTTCTCCTGGCAGGTAGGAAGTAAAGACTGTGAGGGCAGCTCCTTTCCTTTGAAATGCAAAGATAGTATTTGGTGGGATGACTGCTCAATCATTTTGTCTGCATTAACACCTTGGCCTCAGTTGAAGTAGTCTGTTTAGCACAAGCTGAAAGTAGGGATCTGGGGATCAGGAACAAAGGAAAATTCATTGTCATGTTGACCTAGGAGGAGTCAAAAAAAAAAAAAAATCCTGGAAAAGGAGTTTTGTGAATAATAACAATGTTAGCTGATGCTTCTCGAGTACTTGTGGGCCACTGTACTCAGGAGCTTGTTATATTTTATTTTTAATATAAACCCCTCACGTATATGCTTTTACTGTCCCCATTTTGTAGATGGTAAACCAACAACCGGAAGTTTGAAGAGATTAAGTAGCATTGTTAGTATCACACAGTGAGTGGTTAGAATTTGAATTGAGGTAGGTTCTGGAACCTGTGTTTCACCAACGGTGCTCTAGTCACTCCCAAGCCCCACCCTGGTGCTCTAGGATGAAACCGGAGTCTGTCGGGGACAGCCGAGGGGTGTTGAGGGGGAGCAGTGAAAGAAACAAGAATAGATGTAGCCATCTAGCTCTGCGGTCTGTCTTTTCGCTGAGGATGGTCTATAGGACTGCAGCAGTCATTTTAGCCTTTGTAGGCGGTCACCAACTCCTAGAGGGACTGTGCCCTCGTAGTTCAATGTAAGTCGTTCAAATTTGGGATGATTCTGGGTGTGGGAGGGGGGAGAGTGGGTGATGGGCACGGAGGAGGGCACTTGTTGGGATTATCACGGGGTGTTGTATGGAAACTAAATTAACAATAAATTATTCAAAAAAAAATTGGGGATGATTCTGCACTTGGAACAATAGCCTAACTGGTGGAAGATCTCCAGTGTGGCAGTCTGATCCGCGTGAATAATTCATCCTTTTTGGTTCACAGACTGTCAGACTCTGGGACATGAGGATCTTCAGGGTATCCCCAAGCTCACCAACTGCCATCTACCCCGGCCGGTTGGCACGTGCTTTTATACAAAGATCAGCCCAAACCACACAAAACTAGGGCACCAGATCCAATACTGCAGAAATACCGAATATTTCCAGATGGACAGGATTTGGGGGGTAACCTTGGTTTTCAAGAGGACCGCGTTTGCCCTTTATCAGTCTAAGGCATGAGTGTGCTTCTTGCTTGGGGGGTTTCATTTAGAGCGTGGGCATCCACCGAAAACGGCCTTCTCCGAGTAGCTAGTAAAACGTAAAGTGAGAACTCGCCTTTGTGTTTGTCAGTGTAAGGTCCCACCGTTTGGTTAAGAAAGCAGTTACGCTCAAATCAGATTTCTCGGATAAAAAAAAAAACAAAAACTTCATTAGGTTCTCTTTTCATCGTAAAATAGCCAGAGCGAACAAAAGATCTAAAATAGAATACAGGGGCGCCTGGGGGGCTCAGTTGGTTGAGCGTCCGACTTCGGCTCAGGTCATGATCTCACGGTCTGTGAGTTCGAGCCCCGCGTCGGGCTCTGTGCTGATGGCTCAGAACCTGGAGCCTGCTTCAGATTCTGTATCTCCCTCTCTCTCTGCCCTTCCCTTGCTCATACTCTGTATGTCTCTAAAAAATAAATAAAGGTTAAAAAAAATAAAATAGAATACAGCCTCCAGGGAGGACACAGGATGTGTTTCTTGACACCCCCTGTTGATGTCACCCTGTGGCCAGGTGGAGATGCTCGCTTTACAGATGCTGAGCTGGCCCCTGTTTAGGACCCAAAGATGGTAGGAAATCACATACGGACGTTATCTTTGAAGACGAAAAGTCGTGCTTGCTTCGGCAGCACATATACTAAAATTGGAACGATACAGAGAAGATTAGCATGGCCCCTGCGCAAGGATGAAGACGAAAAGTCATGTTTACTGCTACTTTTTTTTTTTTTTTTTTTGGAGACCGTTTGTATTGGGCTTGTCAAAACAGGCTTGTTAAGCATGTAGATAATTAAAACAACGTTTGGTTTATAAACAAGAAGGCCCATAGGAAGTCAGCGTTTCCCTTGTGCACTTTGTGGTTTGCTACGTGGGCATTTTCCTCATCACAGATGCCTTTCTGAGTTCCCCGAAGGGGTCACCGCGTCCCTGTCCCATCCGAGGAATTTCATCCCAAGCAACTAAACAATTTTGGAGGAGTCCGCATGCCTTCGGCTCTGTCAGGGAGCACGCAGAAGACCTGCCGGTGTGATCCCTGCCCTCTCAGAGCTCCACAAAGCTTTTTTTTTTTTTTATTTTCCTGAAACGGTTAACAGTTCAGGACTAATTTCGTGTTACTAAGAAAACTCTATTTGTCAGACTTCAAGTCTGGGGGGGATTGGACTTTATCCCGAAGCACAGCAGGAGCTGAGGTCATCCCGGTCGCTTGGGAAGGGCAGCACGCTCTGGGCAAGCAGCAAGGGCTGGGAAGTTCAGGCGTTCAGACTCCTGTCCCGGCCCCAGGCTTCCAAGGGGAGCAGGTCACTTCCTTCGGCCTTTCCCATGGAAATTGCCAGGAGGCAAACAGGTTATCCCCAGGCTGCCTCAGTAGGCAGTGGTCCTGGGGGCTCTGGGGCAGTCGGGCCCTCCTCTGGCTTTTCCTGTCTGATGATGGGGAGCACGTGTTACCTCTGGGGTCTCCTGGGAGTAGAAAGTGCTCCACCCACCTAGGAACGTTTCACTGGAGTGAGAGGCGAGGGAGCACCTGCTTGGAGTTAAGAGGCCCTGTCACCTTGAGGTCCACGGTTTCTCGGCAGGGTCTTAGCCCATGGGAGGCAGTCAGGAAGTCTCTCGTGGGCCGTGATCCTAAGGGCTGCAAATGGAGGGGCAGAAGACCTGGCCGTAGGCTATGGGTTCCTCTGCCCGGAGTTGCCTCCATTTGCCACCTTCTCTGCATCTACCTGGCTCGCTTTTGCTGTCCTTCGAGGCCCGGTTCAAGTGACGCTTTCTCTGTGAAGCCCTTCCCAACTTTCCCCCCGGCAGCAAGGAGCTCTCCTTAGGCTGTGCCAGATAGATCCCAGTTCACGCCTCGTTCCAGCCCTCGGACCATCGGTTCTCAAAGGGTCGAAGGTGTCTTTTTTCGTTGTGGCTGCTCGGTGCCTAGCACAGTGACTGGCTTTCAGTGCATGAAGGAATGATCAGGCTTCACTGTTCTTTTAAATTTTTCTAGAGTTAAAAAAAAGAGCTGTGACATACAATATGATGGTTTAGGTATACAACATAACGATTTGATATTTGTATATATTGGGAAGTGATTACCATAGTAAGTCTAGGTAGCATCTATCATTGTACCTAAAGAATTTTTTTCTCGTGATAAGAACTCTTAAGATCTACTCTCTTAGCAGCTTTCCAATATGCAGTACTCTATTAACTATAGGCACCATGCTGTACGTTACGTCGCCATGACTTCTTTTATAACTGGAAATTTATACCTTTTGACCCACCCTCCCTCTGTTCTCTGTATCCATGAGCATGGGGTGTGTAAGAGTCCACACATAGGTTTCATCATTCTTTTTTAATGTTTATTTTCAAGAGGGAGACACAGAATCTGAAGCAGCCTCCAGGCTCTGAGCTGTCAGCGCAGAGCCCAGCGTGGGGCTCGAACTTGTGAACTTGCGAGATCATGACCTGAGCTGAAGTCAGATGCTTGACCGACTGAACCACCCAGGTGCCCCTAGGCTTTATCATTCTTAAAGAATTTTTTACCTGTAGTGTGTTCCAGGAGATGTCTTCTCAAAAAGACCAAGCTCGCATTGCTGCCAGACTCCTCCTCCTCTCTCTCTGTTTCTACTCACTTGGCCTCACAAGGGACCGCACCACTGTTGGGCAGCTCCCCAGCTCCGGCATTGCCGGCGAGGCTCCCAGAATGGACCCCTTTTCCAGTACTTGCCATCCAGCCAAGGCGTCTGTCCCCTGGCTGCTGTAGCCAGGGTCCTGCTTTCATCCTCAGGCAGGACGAACGCAGCGTTGGTGGCGGTGAGGATAGAGACCGAGCTCACATCTCCAGCCGGAGGCAGCTCTGGGACTGCCAGCTTCCGTTCACTGGATAGGATACAAGGGTCTTGTCCCCGGTCTGACCTTGTTGAGGATCTTAGCCATAGTTGACAAAACGTGAGTTTTGAAAGGCTTGTGGTATATCTTAAAAGTACACTTCTTACTAAGCTGACAGCAGTAGGCAGCACGCAGTTCCGTGTCTGAGTCCGGCGCTCTGGTCCAGCGCGTATCACAATTACTGTTACGAATAGTAGTTCAGGTTGGCCGCTGACGCAAATGCCCGTTGAAGCAATCACAAACAGTGGAAATTGTTTCCTAGCTCTCTCATATCTGCTTCTTTAACATCTTTTCTGTGAAAAAGGTAGATGAAGAGGAATTGATTTGCCTTTTAAACGTTTATTTATTTTTGAGAGACCTAGAGACAGAGCATGAGAAGGGGAAGGGCAGAGAGAGTGGGAGACACAGAATCCGAAGCAGGCTCCAGGCTCTGAGCCATCAGCACAGAGCCCGACACGGGGTTCGAACCCACAGACTGCGAGATCATGATCTGAGCTGAAGTCGGCCGCTTAACCAACTGAGCCACCCAGGTGCCCCTGATTTGCCTTTTAAATACAGGTGATCGTGGTTAGGTGCTTAGTTGTAAGTATTACTTTATATCGAGCGAGCAGAGAAACGTGCTGTTTTATATCTGTCTGCGAGAGTGGACTGTAGAGAAGGTCGGTTTGAAACCCTCTTTCTTGCTTTTTACTGGAGGAGTGGCTGTGTTGCAATGACATTGACCCCTGGCTGGTGGCACCATGGCTCTCTGTCCAGTGACTCTTTGGCCTTGCGGGTCTGTGCAGCACTGAACCTCCTCAAGAGACGGGGTCCCCCGTTCTCTTCTGCCTGCTTTCTCTGTTGGGTTCTTCCTCACTGGTCTGCCTGAGATGAGATAAAGTACCTTCCCCCCCACTTTTTCTTTTTTAAAATTTTTTCTTTAAATTGTATTTTAGAGAGTGTGAGCCAGGGGAAAGGGGCAGAAGGAGAGAGGGTCTTATTTATTTGTTTGTTCATTTATTTATTTTGAGAGACCGAGCAGGGGAAGGGCAGAGAGCGAGAGGGGAATCCCAAGCAGGCTCTGCACTGTCAGCACAGAGCCCCACGCATGGCGCGATCCCACGAACTGTGAGATCATGACCTGAGCCGAGGGCAAGAGTCACATTCAACCAACTGAGCCACCTAGCACCCCGAGAGGGAGAACCTTAAGCGGTCTCCACCCTCAGTTCAGAGCTCGATCCTACGACCCTGGGATCAAGACCTGAGTTGGATGCTCAACTGACTGATCCCTCAGGCGCCCGCCCCGCTTTCAGTTTTTAAAAAGTGATAGGTAGCATCAGCGTTCCCGTTCATCGAGCCTCAGGCCTCCCACGCCGTCGTATACCGGACCCACAGAGTCCTTCCTGTTTGGACGTGGAATCCGGGACGTAGGGCGGCTGGACACCTCGCAGCCTGCGGAAGTCAGAAGAGAACCGTGTCCACCTCAGGCTCCAGGAGTTCCCTCGGATGCCCTTTATCGTGTCTGAGCCGCTTTTTATTTTTCTTGATTTATTTGCTGGGTCTCCAGTATTTTAACAAGGACCAGAGATTCTCTTTCCCCTAAGACAAAATTGGCGTGTTTCTTTATAAAAGATAAAGGAGAGCGCTTTCTGGGTGGAGAGGGAAAAAAGAGCTACTACTTTCGTGTCAGGAGAAGGATGCTAATTTCACTTCGTGTTCTCATTAGATGCAACAACCTAGGAACACATAATTGCTTAGGAGATAATTCTGTAGTTACTTAAAGATGAGCAAAGAACTTGAAAATGACCCAGGATGTGAAAGGTTTTGAAGTCAGGAGCTGGGCTCCCTGGAGAAAGCCAGAGACTCTATTTAAATCAGATGTTTTGTGGCGAGACGAGCCATCCTTATCTGTAAAGGCCAGCTTCTGCCTCTTCACCGCGGTAGAGAAAAAATTGTTTTAGAAATAATAATAAAAACTTTATTTACAGAAACCTTTCAGCCAAGGACCCGAAGGGCCTGGCTGACCTTAGTTGATGAATCCTTGCAGAACTTAGCATCTCCTGTTTCTTCAGCTTCTTCCAGAAGAGTTTCAAGCCCCAGGGACTAAATCCTGTGCCCCGATACTTGAGGTTGTAGGAGTCATGGCTGCCTTGCTTCCAGTGGTCATTCTAGGATCTTCTGAGTGAGTGGTTAGCATTTGGCTACGATGCACACGCGCTCTGGAATTTTTTTTTCAAGGACTCTTAAGGCGACATGTGTGATAATAGCAAACAAATTGAGTACTGTGTTCCTGGGAGCCCGTGAGCACAGTTCAAGTGCTAGGGTATCCTAGTCTCCACAGCAGCCTTACAGGGTAGGTATCATCACTTCATAGTTCAAGACCAGGCACAGAGGTTTAGCAAGTTGTCCAAGGGCACAGAGCCTGTAAATCTGAAGCTAGGTTTTGATCTTAAGACCATCCGACTTCGAACCTGAGCTCTTTGCCATTTGGTCCCTCCTTCTGTCAGACCACATGTTCTCAGTTGGAATTGGAAACTGACCACCGTGTGATCCTCCTCACCACGAGCTTAGGGTCCTACTGCTATTGGGTCCACATAACTAATGGCCCACAATTCCTAGGTCTTCTGAGTTTACCCCCTCACGCCATGGCTTCTCCACGGAATCTCCTTTTCCCTTCTGTCCCTGTCACTATTCCAGGTCCTGCTCATGCCTCAAGGGGTCCCCCAAAGCCTTTGTGGTTATTCAAGCTTATTGTGATCACTCCTTCTGGAGATTTCTCCCCGTGTGTTATATACATGCCCCCTTTCTGTAGTTCCTGTTTTCACAGGGTGGTGTTTTCCTAGTGAGGTCATTGTCAGTGCGAACTTTTGTTTATCCATCCAGAGGTTTTATGTTGAATTTGTACTCTGTGAATAAGCATTAGGAATACAAATGAAAAAATAAGGAGAAAGTCCGTGCTTCGAGTCTTTAAGGCAATACTAATAAATCTTGATGGAAGAAGAGAGAAATAAAGGATCGCGTGAAGATAATGCTTATAACCTCACGGTCTTTCTCAACGTGCTTGTTGAAAGGCAAAAGCAGAATAAGAAAAGACAGATGTAAGGAAATCATGGAAAAATTTAGCTTGGTTCGCTCCTCCAGAGTCTCTCTGCCGTTTCATTGCTCTAAACAAGGATCCTGGTACCAGATTCTTGTACTTGGGGCCCCATAAAACCCATCTGTGGTGTTTAGTAAAGGACCGTGGGTAGGATTCAGCTGTAATACGGTGCTAACAAGTGGTCTCACAATGAATGCACTAGCACGGCTTGCTGTAGAGCCTTTTTTTTTTTTTTTATTTCTCTTTCCCATTTTGTTGTAGCAAGTCTATTTCTTAAACGTTTCAACCTCGTGGATGTTTTAACTTTGCTATGTAAGCAAGAAGATCAGATGTTGAATTTGCTGATTATTTAAAGATGGGTAAAGTTCAAGAGAAAAGACGTCTTGGAAAAATTGAGAGAGGGGATGAAGGGTGTGTGCATGTGGACGGGGGAGGCACGGTTTCTTCTAAAGTTTCGAAAGGTTGAAGCATCTGGTTTGACAAGCACAGAGTGTGGTCTTCGTCCCCTAATTCTGTGATGTTCTGGGCTCCGCGTCCTTCCTCAGTGCAAGTTCTGCTGTTAGCTAGGTAGTGAAAGCAATGAAAAGGAAACCGAGAGATCACTGAAAGGGGCCCCCATTTAAAGCAGAACATAGGCCCCCTTTCATCTCCTGCAGGCAGGCAAAACGGACTTCCTGAATGACGGGAACGGGAAACGAGTGTGCTTTTCCCTGTCTCCCCTCACCGGTCTTGAAATCTTTAAGGGAATGTGGATTCGGAGGCTTGGGGGTGGGGTCCGGGCTGAGGGTGCCCACTGGAGAAATCAGGAGACTAAGTTATTCTTTGTAAGAAAAGGGACGAGCTGTTTAGAGGAGTCGGTGTAAACCCCTGTGGAGTGTGCAGGGCGGGGGTGGGGGGGGGCTAGAACACGGGAGGGGGGGCTCTGCTGACTGGTCTCCCAGCATATCCCTTAGTGAAACCCACCTTACTCCCTTAAAAATGCCTGGTGTTCCTTCTGATCATAGAACAGCTGGGAGCCTGGGGGGTTCTCTCTCCCTCTGGAATGGCCTGTTTCATTCAGAAGCCCCACAGCTCTGTGGGGTTAGGATGAATTTTTGACCTTCAACGATGAAAGTTTGCTCCCAAATGATGGATGGGATAGGAACGAACCAGGAGTGACACTGGTGTCTCTCTTTAAACCAACAGCAAGTGTGCAAGGTCATGTGATATTTCCATTTCATAAAATGCAGGGACGTGACTCGAATAAGAATTTAATTGCCATTGCCTATGGGTTCCATTTTCTAGAAATGCCTTCTTCCGCTTGGAGCCTCTCAGGTCTCTGAATCTATCCGTAGACCCCAGACAGGGTAGGTTGCTTACAGTAATTCTCCAGGCAGGAATTAATATCCCAGTGGAAGAAATAAAGAAGTTAAGGCACAGAATGTAACCTGCTCGGATCTTAGAGGTAGAACTGACGTTTGAACCCAGATCTGACTCCACATTTGTGCTCGTAGCCACCAGGCCATAAGACATGCTGTCACCGAGTTAACGGTACTTCAGTAGGGCAACGTGTGACTCTGTGAAGAAACCGTATTTAGCTAACTCCGTTTATTACACTCGCCATGACAGGAATTAAGGAAACGAACTGCCTGGTTAGTTCAACTTTAGTCTTTATTTCATTCGGCACTGCTCCTCTTCTGTCCAGGTATGGTAATTATATTAGTTTTTGATGCCTGCTGGGTCCCAAACTGCATGTTTTCTCAATTAAGTACTTGTCACCTACGTCAGCTCTTAAATTGGTTCTAAATGAGCTAATGGAATTAATAGCCTCCAGCGTGGTGCCTGGCATGTAGTAGAATTTGGAAATCTTCATAACATACCTTATAAATCCTCCTTCACCCACCCAGCCCTCCTCTTCCCTTCTTGCTTCAGTCCTCTGTATGACTCCAGACTGTCGTTGCAGGGGGTAGTAATAGAACTTTAAAAAAGTGAAAATAGGAGTAGATGGGTGAACAAGAAGTAGTAATAAAACATGAAAAGTGGGTCTGACGTCAACTACAGCTGGACTCAGGGCCCCAGTCAATGACGCTAGGGTTTGCCATTCCTCCGTCTTTAATTTCTGCTCACCTCTGCATTGGCTTCTTTCTCGGGCATGCTTTGCCGTGTGCTGGTGCAACAGTCTCCAGAAATGCCAGGCTCATGTCCTTGTAGCTCTAGGTCTATCAGAAGGAGGTAGTCTTTCTCAGTGGATTCAGAAAGACCAGAGGATAGAGCCTCCTTCCTGGCTTGGGTCGTGTGCCCAGCAGAGAACCCATCACTGAGGCCAGATCTGGTTCACACGCTACCCTTGGCCGGGTGTGGGGTTGTCCCTACCTCAGCCACGCGGGTAAACAGTAGGAAGAGCTATCGTCCAAAGCGTACTGGGGCACGGAGGTGGTTCAGTGAATAGGTTACCTCAGCAGCCCTCCACCACCTGCTGTACCTTCACATGGGTTTGCTTCAGAGGGTAGAGATCTGGAAGTTGAATTCCCTCCTTCCTTGTGGCTAGGATGTAGACCTGGCCAGTCGCTGGGGCTTATGTGACACCTGGATTCAGAGCTGGGTTAGCAGGTAAATAAGCACGTTTGGCGGGCGCGGACCCTGTCCGTGTGATTCAGGACCTCCATGATATGGCGGTGCCCCCTGCTGGCGGATGACTTTCTGTATCATGGTGCATGCAGTGTCATTCTGTGGGGACTTTTTTTTTTTTTTTTTTAACCTGCTTGACCTAGAGCGGCCTCCTCCAGGCTTTGTAAATCACTTAACATCTGGTAATGAATCCCTTTCTGCTGAAACCAACTAGCATGGTTTCTGCTTCTCTTCCGCTGACCCCTACTTGATAGCGCCTTTACTGGGAGACAGGGGTGTGGGTACTGGGTGAGCAGCACACAGTGTCCCCCGGGGTCCCTAACCTCTATTCCCATCCTGCCTTTTTCTTCTCTTTCTCTTGTTTTTCCATTCCCTTAAAAGTCAGACCCTGAGGTTCCAAGTTGTGTTCCTCGAGAGGCTCCAGAATATGTTCCTTCCCAACAATCTTGAAGAAAAGGGTAGATAGTTTATTGGTAAGGTGCTGGAATGAGATTTATGCAGAGACGGAGACGGATTAGCAAGGCTCTTAAAGTCCTTCCTCAGTTTATACACTTGTGTCCTTCGGACATTTCCTAGTGAAAGACAGTGTTAATGGGAATATTAGGGACTTTGAAGTCAGACTTGGGTTCATATGCCCGCTCCTCTATTTACTGGTTGTATGACGCTGGGAAACCATGCCGTGTCTCTGAGGCTCAGTTCTCCTGTCTATAAATGGAGAGTAATAGGGCCTCATGGGTTTGCTTGTAAGGATTCCATAGTGTACTATACACATGGCGAATGCTCCAGAAAATGCCTCTGTCCTCCTTAAGCCTCATTCTTCCCCATCGGTTCCTTTTCTGACTCCACATTACATCGAATGATAATTAGTATTAGAGGAACACTTATTATGTGCCCCACCATATTATATGGTTTATCTCCTTAAATCTTCACAACAACCTCATGAGATAGGTACTGTGATTATTCTTTTACAGCTGAGGAAATGGCATGGAGGGATTTTACTTGCGTAAGTTTACACGGCTAGTAAGAGGTAGGTTATAACCCACCAGTCTAACTCCAGAGCCCAAACTCATCACCACTGGCTGTAATATTACTTTATTTCTAGTGCCTCGGTCAACTAAAAACATTAAATGAACTTTAAAGCCCTTAATAATAGGGTAAAATGTGCTGTTATTCCTCTTCGAAGATGATCTGATTAACAGACCTTCAGAATTTTTGTTTCTTGCCGTGTTGACCTGTTTGCATTGGGGCATCCACACGTTCCTCTGTGGCTGTCTTTGTGACGGACTAGCTTATGTTTCCAAGCTTTAAAAGGATGTGTGTCTGGGGCGCCTGGGTGGCTCAGTCAGTTGAGCATCTGACTTCAGCTTGGGTTATGATCTCGCAGTTTGTGAGTTCGAGCCCCGCATCGGGCTCTGTGCTGACAGCTCAGAGCCTGGAGCTGGCTTCGGATTCTGCGTCTCCCTCTCTCTCTCTGCCCCTCTCCCATTTGTGCGCTTTCTCTCTCTCACACAAAAATAAATAAAATATTAAAAAAAATTTTTAGAGGATGTGTGTCTTTTCATTATGGAAGAGGTTTTACCCATCCGAGACTAGGCGGCCTCCTAAAATGTCAAACCCATCACTTCCTTTTCCAGAGGTGTCTTGTTTTAACCAAATGAACAGCCTTGCTTTTATTGATGGTTGGATCCCACTCAAACCTTCAAACACACAACAGAACAGACAAGAATCTTGTGAACCATTGCCGTCTCGGCAGTATCAAGTAAGAGCTGTGGTGAGAGCTCCCTCCTCACCTGTCAACTGTGAGAATCTGGGCTCAGGAGGGGCCGCTGAACACCAGAGTTTAGCTTCTGTTGTATAACTGAAGTTGTTCCTTATTGGAGGCCTTTCTTCCTCTTTGTCCTATATTACAGCCAAGAATGAATTCCTGTCAACTTAGATCTAGCATGATCCTGAAATATTAGTCATCTAAGACTCTTGAAGGTAATCCAGATCCTGAAAATGAAACCTTTCAGAAAGGGTCAACTCCCATAAAAATTTCCGTGCACGCCTGATTTTTAGCGTTCAACCAGGAAAGCAATTACTTGGAGAAACTGTTTTCAAAAGTCTGTCCTTGTGATCTGTTCTCAGCTGGCCTGGAGTCAGGATCATGGACCCTGACGTTTGGACCTTCTGCCCAAGCTGCTTTCCCTCCCCCGCCCCCTTCTTTACTGTAAACCACTGAACTGTTGGAAGCTATGCTTTTGAGAATGAGACCTTGTCCCCTAACCCTCCGTTTCTGTAAGGGAAGTAAACAGCCATTCAGAACTTTCATTTACCCCCTCTTCTTTTACCATTTATGTAAAAAAAAAAAAATCACCTGGGAATTTGTTAGAGAATTAAAAGCCTCATAGAATAGGCCCTACCAGTTCCATGTAGACATGTTTAAATTATGTAGGTTTTAACGGATAACATTTCCAGGAAATCTGTAACACCTAAATTTCACTCTTCAGGCATTTCTTAGAGGTGGCAAAGCCTCTTGGGTAGGCCACGGGGAGGGCTGCCACTGTGGGACCCCGCTGGTAAGTTACACCTAATTTCCTTCATCCTGGTATCAACATGTAATAGTCTGTCTTTTCCAGTCCCTTTGGTCTCTCTGCCAAAGAACTGCTGTATTCAGTTGGGAAACAGTTTCTTTGGCATTGTCTTACACTATGTTTATACACTTATTTACTTTTCAGACCAGTTTTTAATGCTATAAAATTTGAGCGCCAAGAGCAGTCACAGTGGTAGGAACTTAGGCAATATTTTGGTCAAGAGAACTTAACCCTGGTTTCTGGATGAGCTCAGGCGATGATAAAAATATAAAACATCTGAGAAATTACAACGATCAAGTTGAGTGCTGGGCGATTTTTCTTGCGTTGTTCTAGTTAATCCTCATAATGACGTGACAGGGTTAGCTCTAGAATTGTTTTCGTTACTCAGATAAGGTAACTGAGGAGAAGAAAGAAAAGTATTAAAAGAACCTCGAGGTACTAACACCCACCTATTAGAATGGCCCCCAACCCCTAACAGGGACCACACCAAATGCTGGCACTGATGGGAAGTAAGAAACTCTCATTTGTTGCTGGTGGAATGCAAAATAGCACAGCCGCCTTGGAGGACAGTTTGGTGGTTTCTTAGAAAACTAAACACACTCTTGCTGTGAGATTCAGCAGTCATGTTCCTTGGCATTTACCCAGAGGACTTGAAGACAAAAACCTTACTGGTGTTTATAGAAGCTTCATTCGTAATTGCCGAGATTGGGAAGCACCCGAGATGTCCGTCAGTAGGTGAATGGGGTGAATAAACTGGGGTACACCCGGACAATAGAATATGATCCAGTGCTAAAAAGAAATGAGCCAGCGAGCCATGGAAGAACCTCGGGGAGCCTGACATGCGTATTACTAAGTGAAAGAAGCCCGTCTGAAAAGGCCACATCATGTACGATTTCAACTCTGACATTTGGGAAAAGGCTGAAACTATGGAGACAATAAAAACATCGGTGCCCACCAAGGGTTGGAGCGGAGGGGTGGGATGAAGGGGCAGAACAGGAAGATTTTGCGGGCAGTAGAACCACTCTGTGATGCTACAGTCGTGGAGACACGTGTCATACACTTGTCCACTATGTGCAAGAGTGAACTGGCCACTGTGGACATTGAAGGATTATGATGTGTCCTCGTAGGTTCACCGACAGCGCCTGTGCCACTCTGTTGGGGGGCATTGAGAATAGGGGGAGGCAACATGTGTTTCAGGGCAGGAGGGATTTGGGAAATCTCTGTACCTCCCTCTCAACTTTGCTGTGAGCCTAAGACTGATCTTGAAAAAGTTTATAAATATGACTGGAGAAAAGTTAGGTAAGTTGACAGTTATTTTGCAGCTGGTAAAGGGCAGGGTTGGGATAAAACTCTTTCTGATGCTGGGGTGCACAGGGGAGAGCCTGTGATGGGGAAGTAGGAGATTGGGGAAAGGAGTGGACTTTTAAGAAAAAAAAATGCAAAGTTTGCTATGAAATATTAGGTGTTGGCAGTGCCTCGGGGAGGGGGGACCCTGGGAACTTCAGTTTCCTTAAGCTTCCTGGGGGGCCGCGCTTGAGAGCTGATGTCCTTAATCGCTTTCTGGGTACGTAGCAGGCAGCCTCCCAGGCCCACACGGGCGGGGGGCTCAGCTTAAAAGTTACCACCGGCGGCAAAGCAGGAGTGAATTTGCTGTTAGGCTAACTACTTGAAGGTCTGTTCCCTTTCGAGAAAATTCAGACTTTCTAAACAGAACAAGTTAACTTTTACAGCAGACTTGTGTTTTGCTCCAGAGTAGCCTTGCATGTCTTTTGCTTCTTAAAAAAAAAAAAAAAAAAAAAAGTGAAATACACATAACCTAAAATCCCCGTATCTTCACCATTTTTAAGTGGAAGGTTCAAGGACATTAAGTACATTCACATTGTCATGTGACCACTATTACTGTCATCTCTACACTTCATCGTCCCCCAACTGAAACTCTGTGCTTGCTTAACACCAGCTCCTCCAGTGTTTTCTGGTTCTGAGAAATAATTGAATACATCCCTGCGTACGTTTAAGGCATACAGCATGATGGCTTGGTTTTCATACCCTGTGAAATAATTCTTTCCAGAGGTTCAGCTAACATCCATTATCTCCTATAGATTCAGTACAACTTTTTCTCATAACTCCAGATTTACTCTTTAGCAACTTTCCCGTGTATCACACGGCAGCGTTAGCTGTGGGTGTCCTGCTGTACATTGTATAACTGTCTTATAAGTGGAAGTTTATTTTATATATTATAACTGGAAATTTTTGCGTATTGGCCACCTTCCTCCAATTGCCCCTCTGCCTCTGGTAACCATGTCTGCTTTTTCTGTGAGTTTTTTTTTTTTTTATTAAGATTTCACATATATGTGAGACCATCCAGTATTTGTCTTTGTTTTTCTGTGACTTATTTCACTTAGTGCCTTTAGGGTCCATCCGTGTTGTCACAAATAGGATTTCCTCATTTTTTATGGCTAATTGTCCTCCCCGTGCGCGTGTGTGTGTGTGTGTGTGTGTTACAACTTCTATTACAACTTCTTTATCCATCATTGGACACTTTGGTCTTGGCCGTTGTAAATGACGTGTAATGAATGGAGGGGTGCACATACCTTTTCACGTTAGAGTTATTGTCCCTTTGGATACATTCCCCAAAGTGGAATTGCTGGATGATAACGGTGCCTGAAAAGACGCTTACCGTCCCTAGTCATTAGGGAAGTACAAATTAAGATCACAAGGAGGTACCACCTCCTGTCAGTTAGAATGGCCGTCCTCAGACAGACCAGAGATGGGTGGGTGTGGAGAAGAGGGTGTCCTACTGCACCCCCGGGATTGCAAATTGGGAATCCAATTTGGTAGGGAAGGTCCTCAAAAAATAAAAATAAAAAAAAGAACTGCCACGTGATCCGCACAATGTTCGGATGTCGGCGTAAATCAAGAATCTTGGGAATTCTCTGCCAACACCGCCTGCAGCCAGGATTAGAAAGCTTATAAACGTGTCTGGCGAGTTCACAGAATTTCAGGCCTTCTCTTATCTAAGAACCCTAGGCCTCTTTGACTTTTCCTTAGATTTTTCTTAAGAAAATGAGTTAAATTTTCTTCTTGTTTTCATTGTCGGTGCCTTCGAGGGCGGATAGTGGTGTAGATAATCCGAAACAGCTGATCGAACACACACGCTTCAGCCTTTACAGTTGGTACTGGAATGCGTTGCAAAAGTTACTGTTGGCGATCCTTCCTCTCTTCTGTTTTCCTTCAGCTAATCTGAAAGACGAGAACGCGTGCTCTGACCACGCAGCATCTGATGGAACGAATGTGTGGCAGAATGGCACAGACTCGGTTAGAAAAACGCTGAGGATGCAGGGATGCCCACAGATCTGCCTCACGCGGACCATCGAGAAACGGCCAGGCTTTAGGCTTTTCTCAAAAAGCTGTGTGTTCTAAAATGCACGCCAGAAACAGAATACCCCTGAAAACAACTGTGCAGCTTGCTACAAGGCGAGCACCTTTGTAGCCATGCCAGGTCAAGAAATAGCCGGCCGGAAGTCTCTCTGTGTGCCGAGTCCTAAAGCACGAGCCTCTCTCCTTCTGAAATTAACCACTCTCCTTGCATTTCTCTGCAGTTCTGTCTCCCCCGCGTGCATCCCTCAAGCCCAGGGTTTGCCTGCTTTTAATTCAAACTATCTTTTAAAATCGTTCTAAATCTACAGATGTCCGTCCTTCTTTCTCGTCCTGGCAGTTGTTTGTTGGAGATCCTGGGCCCTCTGGTCTGTAGAGTTTCCCACGGTCTGGCTCTCGCTGACCGTGCGCTCCTCCTTACCGGGGCAGGTTTTGAGGATGTGAGACAGGAACGTGTTTCCAGGATATAAGTGTGCGCAAGAGCAAATACCGGAAGTACCATTTCGTGCATTAATCAGTGTACTCCATTTTCGCCCACCGATCCCATTCTAAGTTTATCCTTCTATTTCTCTTAGCAAAAATAGATGCATATATATAAATACTTAGTGGCATCCCTTTATGGTACTAAAGTTGGCGTACCGTATGCATTCGGATGCATTTTACTTTCTTCACTTGGCGTTACTTTGTGGAGCTCTCCCTCCTTGTCCGTTTATAGGGATCTTCATTTTATTTTTCTTCAACTGCAGAATATCCCGTTGTGTGGATGTACCATAGTTGATTCCACTCGTCTCTCCTCTGTGGGTCCTTGTCTCGTTATTTTGTAGTTGCACGTGTATTGTGCACATGTGTTTTCACTTAGAGGCACAAATTCCTACAAGTGAGATTGCTAAAATCAAGCAATAAATGCATTCATAGGTTTTTGCCTGTCGGCTGTTCTAGGTGTTTCCTGATTCCCCTTCATAAAGGGTGGTCCCGTTTGCCCACCAGCAGTTTCTGAGCATCCCTGTTTCCCCAAGCCTGGACAACAGTGTGTTCAAGCTCCTTAATTGTTCCTGGTCTGATGGATACAAAGATGATATCTTCTTGTATTTTAAATTGCTTTTCTTATGGGTAAACCTAGACATCTTTTCATGCATTTAAGGGGCTTTGTTAGATCTTACCTGTCCATGAATTTAGTCCACTTTTCCATTGGACTTTTGGCCCACCCTATTTTTATATACTTGCAAAATAGATTTAGTATATAATTGCATTTAGTATATAAAAACGTGTAGTGAATCATAAATAGCTTTTTAGTCGTGGCATGTACTACAAGCATTTTTTGCCGGTTTGTCGTTGGACTTATGGTATTTTTCACGATGCAAAGGTTTTTAAGTATGTAGTCAAATTTATCAATTTTTTAAAAACTCGCATGTGGAATTTGCTTATATTTAGCTGCTTTTTTGCTCTCAGTTTATAGAGGGTTCCCCGCTATCTTTTCTTCTAGCACTTTTGTTTCCATTTTTGCATTTACATCCAGATTCATTCGAAGTCGATTCTCGTGTGCGGATCGAGGCCTGGATCTGATTCTCTTTGCAGACAGCTGTCCAGGTGTCCTCGCGCAATTAATTAGAAAGTCCATCTTTATCCCCGTGACTCGAGCTGCCTCATTTTATATGCAAAATTTCCGAAGTGCCTGGGTTGGTTTCTGGATTTTTCTGTTCTCTTCCATGGGTTGGTCTGTCCTCACCATGTGCCATTTCTTTAATTCCAAAAGGCTTCGTCGTACGGTCACTGTCTGACGGGGCAATTCCCCCCCTTGCCTGGTTCCAGCATTTCTTTTTTAGTGTTTTCTTAACTATTTGCACTTGGCCTTTCCATATGACCTTCCGTATCCTCTTGTCTAGCTCCATAAAAAGCCAAAAGTTTTGTTGCTATTTTTATTGAAGTTGGTAATTTTATTAGAATTTATAAATTAACTTGAGGAGACCTGACATCTTTATGATGTTGAGTCATCCCATCCAGGGACAAGGGGTGTCTTTCATTCTAATGGACTTCTTTGTCTTCCAAGAGCGTTTAAGAATATTCTTTAGGCCTTGCAAATTTCTCGTTCGGCGGATTCCCAAGCATCTTATCTTCTATGTTGTTATGTCATATACCACCTGACTAAATTCTTTTACTGTGGAGATGTTTTAAATCTGTTTTCTAGGTACACTATCCTGTCGATTGCATCTAGGGATAGCTGTACTTAACTCTCCAATTTTTTTTTTTGCCTCTAATTGATTTGTCTAAATTGCATCGACTAAGTAGAATAATGCTGATGTTAAATAGTAGCGCAGATAGCGGTGCTGACTTTAGGACTAAGGTTAAATATCCACAAATTCCCATTTTCTTTAGCGTGTGTGTGTGTGATTAAATCAGAAATGGACATAGCATTTTATCACTTTTTTTAGTGCTATTCAAGTAATTTTATGGTCATACTCTTAGACCTGCTAATAAGATCTGTCTATTGATGCATTTTCTACTATCGAGCCTAACACATTTGGCTCAGGTACATCCCAGTGGGATTTCCTAAAAATAGTTGGCCATGATCCGTTGTTTTTTTTAATGAGATATTAGATTCTATTCGCTATTGCCTTTTGGAATTTTATATCCATTTTGTTATGTACAGTTGGTTGTAACACTTTATTTTGGTGCTATCAATGGTGGGCTATTTATCAAACCTCAGACCCATCTGGTCCTTAATGGCTTAGCAAAAAAACCTCAGTAAAACCATTTTGGGAGGGGTAACTTTCTCCATTTCTTACAGGAAATTGGTCCATTGAAATTTTCTATCAGTAATGTGATCCATATTGATGAACTGTGCTTTTCTAGGAAATTTTAAGTTTTTTTTTTTAATTTTTCTTAATTTTTTTTAATTTTTCAGAGACTGAGTACAAGTGGGGGAGGGGCAGAGAGAGAGAGAGAGGGAGACACAGAATCTGAAGCAGGCTCCAGGCTCAGAGCTGTCAGCACAGAGCCCGACATGGGGCTCAAACCCGCAAACTATGAGATCATGACCTGAGCTGAAGTCGGACGTTTAACCGACTGAGCCCCCCAGGCGCCCCTAAGTTTTTTTGAGAGAGAGAGAGAGAGAGAGAGAGAAGGTGGGGTAGGGGCAGAGAGAGCAGGGAGAAAATCCCAAGCCGCCTCTGCACCCTCAACACAGAGCCCAGCGTGGGGCTTGAACTCATGAACTGTGAGATCATCGCCTGAGCTGAAGCCAAGAGTTGGTTAACTGACTGAGTCACCCAGATACCCAACTTTTCTAGGAAATTTAAACACTTCTAGGTCAGTGAACTGAAAATACAGGGAATAACTACTTACCTCTGAGGCTGTAAAATCCATAGAAGAGAGTCCCCCCCCACCCCACCCCCAATCTCCAGGGCTCCTCTGTGGTGAGACCCAGCCCCTGCTGAAAAGGGCACTCATTGCTGGGTGTGGTGGCAGAAGTTGCTAAGATGCTGTGCCAATGGAACTTGCTGGAAATACTCCCTCCGGGATGGTGGGGAAGTCCTCTATCGGGATGTGTGCTCCACCTTGAAAATCACTACAAAACTGCCCGAGGAGGCCGTGGGGAAGCCATTCTTGGAGAGGTTCCTTGCCAGCAGCTCTCTGTTAAAAGTCTCCTGAGGAGGTGTCCGGGAGGTATTTCGTGAGGTGCCCTGCAGGTGGCCGCCTCTGAGCGGCTGCTGGAAGGAATGCTGCAGGAAACTGAGGAATGCCGGGCGCTGCTCATGGCTTAGCCCCTCGGGAGCTCGATGGCGAGAAAGCCAGTCCTGTGGGGCCAGGTGCTACCCATTGTGAGACACAGCCACGCTCTGCAGGTGCTGAGCAGAGGAGTGCTTCTCGCTCTTGTAGAATGACTGCCTGGTGTTCTTCACAGGCTTTCAACCGGTTAAAAAGGAAACGTTCTGGTTGATTCCAATGACATGAGCGAGATTAGACAAAGCTACCAATTAGTGTTAAGAGTCAGAATAGCGGTTGCCTCTTAATGGGGGGGGACTATACCCTGGACAGGGCATGAGGGAACCTTACCGAATGGTGCTGGAAATGTTGACTTCTTAATGTAAGTGGTAGTTACATGAGCTCTGCCTATGTAGAAAAGGATCTGGCTGTCCACGTAGATTGATGTGAATTACAGAATTTACTATGAATATCATACCCCAAAAGTTAACCGCGGCGGTTCTTGGCCCTTTGGTATTCTAGGTACATTTTAGAACCAGTATCCAATTCTACCAGAAAAAAGTCTATTAGGATTTCACTAAGTGTATAGATGAATTTGAGACCTGATGTCTTTATAAGTCTTCCAGTTCATTATTATGAGTCTAGTTCCTTTGGCCTTTTAAAATGTATCTCAAAGTTTTTGTATTTTTGGAATTCAATGTGATAAAACGGTATCTTTAAATATTTTCAATATCTTCAATTTATTGCTGGCGACTTGACATTTTAATGCTTTAAAATCGTATCTTTAAATATTTTATCTCTTTATAAAATAAAATTGATTTCACTTATAAAATTCTATCTAGCAAATTTAATAAATTCCTATGCTAGAAATTTATCTGAAGGTTCTTTTGGATTTTGTTGTATAATTTTACCAATGATAAGTACAAGTTTTATTTCTTTTTGAATCCTCACGTCTTTTATTTATTTCTCTTGACCGACTCAGTAGTTCAGACTTTCAGGAAAATGCTAATAGAAGCAGCGATAAGAGCTGTAAGACAGACCACCTGGAGAAGTCACCTGGAAGAGAACTACCGTGAGATGCTGCCTGTTGACTGAATTTCATTTTTGTTGTTTTTTAATCTTTATTTGTTTTGAGAGAGAAATTTAGAGCATGAGCAGGGGAGGGCAGAGATGGAGGGAGAGAGAATCCCAAGCAGGCTCTGCACTCAGTGTGGAGCCCAACACGGGGCTCAAATTCATGAACCGTGAGATCATGACCTGAGCCAAATCAAGAGTCAGATGCTCAATCGACTGAGCCCCCCACCCCCAGGCACCCCCTCTAGTCTGTATTTCTTATGTGAACAAGAAATATACTTGTATGTATTATACTATTGAAAACTTTGGGCTTGTTCCTACAGCCTATCTTGTCCTGACTAAATCAGATTAGTAAAAGCAATTCTTTTCAATTCTCAGTGTGCCAAAAGGTTTTATCATACGTGAGTGTTTAATCCCAGCAAATGCTTTGTTGGCATCCATCGTGGTGATCGTATGATTTGTCATCGTTACGCGGCAAGCTGTGTTCATTTTTTCCAGTGTTAGGATAAACTTGTATTCCTGGGATAAGTCTTTAGTGGTCATAGTGCATTATTTTTCAGTCATTGCTGGATTTGGAATACTAATATTTTGTTTAGGGCTTTCACGTTGTTCATGACTGAGATTAGCATCCTTCCTCATACATTTTTACTGGGCTTCGTTAAGGTTTATAAAGTGAATTAGGAAGTGTCTCTGTAAAGGTTTATAAAATCGGAATTATTCAGTCCGTATTTGGTAGAATCTGCCAGTGAAGCCGTCTTCAATTCTTTGTTCAAGTTCACCAGTTGTTTTTTTTTTAAAGACTTTAATGTTTATGCTTCGTACTTGGCTCTGTCTCATACCTACTTTTTTCCCTAATCTCTAGACTTCTCAGAAACTTTCTATTCCTTCTCCCTTTAAAGAAAAACTTTGAAGTCAGTTTTAGGCTGCTTCACTCTTTTCTTTTTCGTCTGGTTTTTTCCAGCTGAATTCGCCCGGTTGTGGGTCTGCCACCTGTTTCTCACTGAGCTTCCCGCAAAGTTTTGTGGTCGTGACGCGGAACCACCCTACGTGCCTGTCTCAGCCTGGTCCAGTAAGATTGCGAAGCAGCGCAATAGGGCTTGTCATTGAAAGAGATCCATTCCGGACGCTGGGCTCACTCGGGGCTCTGGCAGGCGCTCTCTGACACGGCCAGTGCTCTTTCCCCCTCGCCCAGGGAAGAACACTACACTGCTGACTCTGTCTAGGAGTTGCTAGGGAAGCATGTTAGGCGTAGCGTCAGCCTAACCGTAGCTCGTTACTTTTCCAGGGAACTTGGTTCTAGTTGTCGCAAAGCGTGTTTGTACGGGCTGTTTGACTACGTTTCTTAAATGTGGGGAGCGCGCCCAGAGACCAGAGGGTTTCGGCCACTCACCCCTGCTTTTTCTCTCTTCCCAGACATGGAGGTGTTCCTTACTGTTCTCAAGTGTGCCTGCGTAGATTGCATTTCCCTCCCTCCCAAATATTTATGTGCCATCTAGCCTCCCCGCGTGTTCGACATGGAAGGAAAAAAATAGTCCGGATACTCGCTCCCTCTTACCAGGGATTATTGTGTGACTTTTCCTTTTAAACTTCCTCGTTCCTTACTGGACTCAAAACTGATGAAGAAACCTCTTAGGATTGAAGTAGAATATCACTCTACAGTTAGGCTGAGCACTTCCTTGGCCATGAAATTGGTATTTGTGTGCCATTTCTAGATCCTAAACAGCATATGAAATTTTAAGTCAGTTTATTACTAAAAGGTCAATATTGAGAGACAGTATTGCTTCCATTTTGATAATTTTGTAGCAAATATTTTTAAAATCTGAAGTTTACTACTTCGATCTAAAATTCTATTTCACACGCTTAAAATTTATTAAAATTTTTCAAATAAAAAATTTATATATGTAAAAACATGGCCGTGGGCTTAGAAGTAGTGGGCGAAGTACAGGTGTGCAGTACTTCAGGCCAGTAGGGCCAGCACTGAGAATGCCCTAGATGGAATTAGTCTGTGCTCTCACTAAGTGGCTCCTCTTGCCTAAACTTTTGTTTCAAATTTTTTAAATGTTTTATATTTGAGAGAGAGGGGGAGAAGCCATCTGCAGCAGGCACCAGGCTCCAAGCTGCCAGCACAGAGCCCGACGCGGGGCTCGAACTCACAGACCAGGAGATCGTGACCTGAGCTGAAGTTAGATGCTTAACTTGACTCACCCAGATGCCCCAATTGCCTCAATTGTTTAAAAAATCAGTGCCGTACAAACTGAACAAAAAGGTATGAGCAGGTCACCCGCGATGAGGAGTTGGGGGTCTTGGGTGCCAAGGAGATTAAGGTGCCAAGCATCTTTAGTGTCGATAGTTTTACCTCCACGTGGGCTTGTGACAGCTTTAAAAAAGCTGTTTTGCTGATATTTAGGAATGTAAGACATTTTGCCACTTTTCTACCTCTGATCGGAGAGACGGGAATTTGGGGATCTGAGAGCGGCACTCTGCAAATCTTCATGGAGTGATGCAGAGCTCCCTCCCCCACCAGTCCCTTCCTGAGCTGCTCCGATGTGTCAGGCTCTGACCTTGGCGTTGGGGGCTCAGTAGTAGCAAAACCCAGCACTATCCTCGTTCTCAACATGGTTGTCGCGGCTCCTTGTTTTTGAGAGTGTGACGGGGAGGGGCCAGTGGCGACCAAATAATCACAGAGGAAACGTGAAGTTACCATCGTGGGAAGTGGTAGGAAGGTGATTCCGTGGGGATGAATGTGTCAATGAGCGAGACCTGGGTACCTCAAGAGTGGAGTGAGCATCAGAGAAGGCTTCCTGGAGGAGGGGACATTTTAGGAGCTCTGGAGGCTCAGTAGGGGGTACTCCATGCATGTTGAAACTGCACGTGGCAGGCAGGTATGTGGGGTGCTGGAGAAGCTGAAAGGCCAGTGTGGCTCACGCTCAGACCGCCGGGAGAGGCGTGGCCCGTGGCGCGTCTTCGTGAGACAGGCTGAGGGCAGGACGTGGGTGTTATTTTGATCCTTTGCAAGTGACAGGAAGCCACCAACTTGGGCCTTAATAAACCAGTAGTATTTCTCCTGGTGGAAACAAGGGAGGAATCCTAGCACGAGAAACAGAGGCAGGCGAGTTAAGTGGTACAGCAGTTTTGCGGGAGGGAAGGGGACCCCTAAACCTCAAAGGGCGCTAGGGTCAGATGGCACCCCCGGATCTTCCTCACCCTAGCCTTTCATGGTTAGCGCATGCGATGAGCGAGGGTTAACGTTAGCAACAAGATGAGGATGGAAAACTCAAAACCCTGACGGAGCTGCAGCTGGGGCCGAGGAAGACGCTTGAGTGCGGCGGTTCCCCGCTGTGTCTTGGGGACTGCGAGCAGTATCCCGAGACCTTTCTGGTTACCAGGGCGGAGGCTGGGCGCTCCCAACATCTCAACATCCTACAAAGCACAAGCCGGCTCGCCTGCCCCCCAGCAAAGAAGTCTCCGGCCCCAGAGGCCAGTAGGGCCGGCCCTGAGAATGCCCTAGTGGTTGGTGGATTTGGAGGGACCGAGAAAACCCCCTTCCGTTCCTCTTTCCCTGAGGTTCCCCAAAGCGGTGGTGGCCACGGCCCACTTCTGTGTCTAGGAAGCCAAGAGTGTGCTTCGTCACCCGGCGGATCTGGGAACTCCCGAGCTGGCGTGTGTGACTCTCAGTCCTCGTATCCGACGTCTGTTACTACTTTCGAGAAAGTTGAAGAGACAGGAGTTAGGAGTGCCTTAGACATTTTCTGCAGGAACTTAGAAAGCCTGCCTGGTAAGTTTATATTTCTCCCGTCAACGTACATTCAGCTTGGCTGCTTCTCAGCGTTACAACGCACAGTCCGAGAAGCCGTCCCGTCGGTTTCAAATGTGCTGGCAACCATTGCTCAAGTGAAAGGGGATGGATAAAACCCAAGGAAATCGTGCAGAGCTCTGGTGCCTTTTCTCATCTACCCTAAGGCAGCTTCGAACCGACACGAAAAGGTGGATGAAGGTCACGGGCGCCGAGCCTGGCCAGCACGTAGTGAATACCCTGTGTTCTCGGGTCCCTGAGTCCTGCATAGCCGTGGGGACTGGAAGTTGGAACAAGTAAACCATCCAGTGGGAAGAGCAGGGACTGTTGACTTCTGTCCTGGCCCAGTCCCCAGCTCCTACCTTGGGCGAGTCGCTCCGTTTAGGACTCCGTGGCCTTAATCTCATGCATGAAAATGTTGGACTAAATTGTCCCCCGGTTTGTCTTAACCCTATGACTTCCTGTAGTAGACTGACCACTGGCTTCACCCCCTCAGGCTCTCGATAGGGTTTTCTTTGTTTTCCCTGGAAAATAAATTTCACTTAAATCAGAGGGGACTTGCTCTCCTCGAATTATAGAAAAGACAGGAGCTTCAGGAAGATTTTCTTACAGTGATATCCCCGTTTCCAGATCCTGGAGGCCTCTTGGTCTGGTGTGTTGAGCATACCAGTCGTTCTAGCAAATGCCACAAAGGCTGGACGCTGGTAGCCCGGCGTGCCCCAGGCATGTGCTGCCGTCACGGCAAAGTCAGGTCCCCGTGCGCTGGTGAAATCGCTGGAAATCCGTGAACAGGGAATCCAGTGCTGTTGCTCGGGGACAGTCCCGGAGCGGATCTCCCTGCCCGGAGCCCAAACGTTTCCTTCTGCCGGCATGTTCCAGGCAGGCGGGCACCACCACATGCCACGTGGGGAGTAGTGAGGGGCCTCTGGGATGGTTTTCAGAGGCAGAGCTGCTGCGTCACAATGGGGACAGAGTCCATCACAACTGCTCTGTTGGAACCACGGTGATAGTTTTCAACCTCTGCTGAGCAGTGAGAGCCTTTTGAGACGCTAGGGCCCAGGGGATCCCCAGAGCGTTTACTTTATTTTTTCTTTTTTTAAACGTTTATTTTTGAGAGACAGAGCATGAGTAGGGGAGGGGCAGAGAGAGGGAGGGAGACACAGAATCCAAAGCGGGCTCCAGGCTCGGAGCTGTCAGCCCAGAGCCCAACGAGGGCTTGAACTCACAAACCACGAGATCATGACCTGAGCTGTAGCCGTCGGATGCTTAACCAACTGAGCCACCCAGGCGCCCCTCCCCGGAGCATTTAAGCTAGCGTCGCAGAGTGGAACCGGGAAATCCGCCTTTTTTTTTTTTTTTTTTTTTTTAAAGACACCATGGGACTCCAGTGTGTAGCCAGGGTCGAGGACACTGCCGTTAGGATGTGTGACTCAGGTGTACAGTCTCTGTCCTGTTTGTGCCTCTACGGCACTGGCAGCTGTTGCTGGTTTCCTCTTCCTGCTATCTTTCCTTTGGCTTTTCCAACTAACTTTAGCAGCTCAAGAAGCCAGTAGCGAGCACGTTTGCCAAAAACGCAACTATACCAGTTGTCAGAAAAGATTCAGGGGCGTCTGGGTGGCTCAGGCGGTTAAGCATCCGACTTCAGGTTGTGATCCTGTGATTCACAGGTTCGAGCCCCGCATGGGGCTCTGTGCTGACAGCTCAGAGCCTGGAGCCTGTTTCGGATTCTGTGTCTGCCACTCTCTCTGCCTCTCCCTAGCTCATGCACGGTCTCTCTCTCAAAAATAAAAACAATTAAAAAAATGTTTTTAATTCAAAAGTTGAAAAAAGCCTGCCAGGGGATTCATTTTTGGCAAGGGGATTCCTATGCTTTGAGAGAAATTGGGTGGAAATTTTTCTCTAATATTCTGAGCACCTAGTGATGAGGCTTTAGTCAGCGAGGCAACATGAGACATCCACATTAGTCTTGTGATTTTTTTTTTTCTATGTTCTTTATGGGGAAGGCATTTAAACTCTTTCAGTTCTGTAGATGGGCCCTTTTCCTGTGTAATCAATTCATTTTGGTCAAATAAATGTTTGCTTTCTTTTCTTTGTCTCTGTTCAAAATCAATCTGACACAGTTCTACAACTCTTGTGTGTTTTCACAATAAGATACATGTAAGCGTGTGGCTACAAGCCGTATTCTATATGACTCATGCACTGATTATTTTTATTTCGAGAGAGTGCAAGTGGGGGAGGGGCAGAGAGCTAGCGTGGGAGAGCCGGATACAGGATTTGAACCCCCAAAGCCGGCAGATCATGACCTGAGCCAAAACCAAAAGTCGGATGCTTACCGGACTGAGCCACCCAGGCTCCCTGTGCACTGATTTATTCGCAGGTACCTACAGATTGATGGTTAAAAGTCCACAAAGCTTACTAGCACTTGCTTCTACATGGCGAACGAATTCGAGCCTATTT
The DNA here is from genome assembly GCA_030068075.1 of Paguma larvata. Taxonomy (NCBI): domain Eukaryota; kingdom Metazoa; phylum Chordata; class Mammalia; order Carnivora; family Viverridae; genus Paguma; species Paguma larvata. Next base: position 15,701,734 of record CM057835.1, read on the forward strand.
TTATCAAATATAATCTAAGATGTTTGGGGCGCACTGGCTGATGACTTGGTTTTAGAACTCGGGGAAGAACAGAAGTGGCGTCAAGCAAGGGCAGCTTACGCTGGTCCCTTGCGTCTTTCGGGAGATGTCCTTTTATTAAATTAATCTTCGAACCTCCACTGCACTGCCAGACTTGGCTTTTGTTAAGAAAGCAAGTGCCAGCCGGAGCCATCGCCTGGAAACTTAAAAGCAGCCTCCTGGAGCTGCCCCCCCACCCCGGCGACCCTGTAAGCCCCTCTCTCCCTACGTGTGCATTTGCCTAAGCGTGTAGTTTAGGCTTTGTGATCCCGCCTTTCTCTCTCCAATTCCACCATCCCTCTCCCATCCGTGGCCAGATCCAGGGAGGCCACGTATTCCCAGGCACCCCTGCTTCCTCACAAACACAAGTTCACACGACGACCCTTCAGAGAAGAAACCAGGGCATTGGATTTCTTTTATTCATGCACCGGCTGGCCCTTAGACTCCCCACCGGGACTTCTCTTGGTCCCGAGCACAGAGGCACGTCCACACACCCGGCGTGGAGTTCAGAGAGAAAAGGGGGGCTAGGGGGTGGTCAGAAAGCCAGTGGTACGCACACCCAGTCTGTAGTCGTGTTGGTGTCCCGGCTTCACAAGACGGCAGGCAGACCTCTGGGGACGACGTGCTCTGGGTGAGACCTGTGCACATTTTGAAACCGACCCACTCCGCGTCCTCAGTACTTTTGAGGTGACCGTTCATCTGGTTGGCCCAGAAATGCCATGGTGGGAACTGGAGATGGGAGGGTGGGCCAGCGGGGAATGGCCGGGCCGAAACCACCGCCCGGCTCCACTCACAGCTTGTCACTGCGTGCGGGGGAGGGGGGCGGGGGGGGGGGAATGGCAAAAGCTATTTAATCCCATATTGAATCAAAAGCAAAATAAAAGAAAGAAGGGGCTTTTAGTCTTAAGCCTCTGTTCCCTTCCAGCCTCGCTGCCTTTGTTTGTGGGCTCAGTCGTAAGTGCTGGGGTTTTTGACAAGTGTCAGACATCTTCCCACTTAAAATAACATGGGCATTTGTAACGAAACTGCTCACTAACCAAAACATGTCCTGACTAATCTTTTCCTGAATGTTGAGTGTAATATGGAGCCCGTGTCGTGGGTGGCGGAAAAAGCTACTTTGAACACAACTGGCTGAATGGCACAGCCGTGTTTGGAGGACAGTTTGACATTTTCTTATAAAGTTAAACACACATCCGTCATCTGACCCGGCAGCCCCGCTGCTGAGGATTCACCCAAGTGAGACGAAAACTTAGGTTCACACAAAAATGTGTGTGCAAATATTTATGGTGGCTTTTGTCTTGCAATCGCTGAAAACTGGAAACAAGCCAAACGCCTTTCAGCTGGGGGTTGCACGCAGCCGGACTACTACTCAGCGATAGGCGGGAAGGAATGGCTCATATCTGTAAGAACGTGGACAGAGTTCAAACGCATCGTGCTAAGTGGAAAAGGCCAAATACAAAAAGACTGCGAACTCACGTGTGATTTCTTTTTAGGTGAGATTCTTGCCGAAGAAGAGTTCTAGGAATGGGAAACAGATCACTGGTTGCCTAGGGCCGGAGGGGTTTTGGGGACAGGATTTTGGGGGATGGAGCTATTCTATATCATGACCGTGACCATAGTTACTGACTACACAGGTATCAAATCTTGCAGCACCACACCCTTAAAAAAGCAAATTTTAGGGTGCCTGGGTGCCTCAGTTAAGCATCTGACTTCTGATCTCTGCTCAGGTCTTAATCCCAGGGTCATGAGTTCAAGCCCCATGTTGGGCTCCGCACGGGGCATGAAACCTACTTAAAAGAGGGGCACTTGGGTGGCTCAGTTGGTTGAGCGACTCTTGGTTTCAGTTCAGGTCATGATCTCATGGGCATGGGGTCGAGCCCTGGATCAGGCTCCGCACTGGGCGTGGAGCCTGCTTGAGATTCTGTCTCTTTCTCGGCCTCTCCCTTTCCCCATGCTCTCACCCTCTGGGAAAAAAAAAAAAAAAGCGAATGTTACTATATGTGATTCATGCCTTAATATATATAAACAGAAAATGGCGTAGGGAGATGAAATCCCCTGTGTGAGACGGGAGGGCTCTTACCCAGTATTGCTCGCGCGGGGTATCAGAACTGCGGTGGCCAAAGTAGATCGGGTCCAATCTTCTAGCTGATTACCTCCAGCCACTTGGGACTTTACGAATGACTGACAGAGCATCAGGTCGTACAAACAGAAGGCACGCCAGTGAAACCAGAACTACGTAGTCAGGTATGACCTATCCAAAGCTCGAACAAGGGCGTCTGGTCTCAGTCCCCATTCTCTTTGCCCTCAAATTCTGTCTTTTGTCCACGTGGATCTTACTGTGCCGGTCCACATCAGATATTCATTCCCACTACCCCAATCAGAGTTTGAATGTCCTCAGTCTCCGAGGTCACTTTTATAAAAGTTTGTTGTTGGGAATGAATCGGCTAAGAGACTGGCCGCTGGCTTCACAAGTCACCTGGGCATGGCGTGCACACGCTCTGCCTCTGTCGGTCTCTTGTTTCTTGCCCTGTAATGTGTGCGGTCGTCCCTTCGTGGTTTTGCGTGGGCTCTGAGGATTAGCGTGGGTTAGTTTGCTAGAGCTGCTGTGACAAGGTCCCACCAACAAGGTGGCTCATAAAAGAGAAATTTCTCATTTCTCAAAGCAACAAGTCCGAGACGAGGATGTCCACAAGGTGGGTTCTTCCTGTGGGATGTGAGGGAGAATTTGTCCCATGCCTCTCCCACACCTCCTGGGGGTTCGTGGCGGTCTTTGATGTTCCTGAGCTCCTGCCGCATCACCCCGATCTCTGCCTTCATCTCTTCATCTTCACCCGTGTTCTCCCTGTGTGCGCATCTTTTTATACGGACACTAGTATGATGGGTTGGGGGCTCACCTTACTCCAGTGTGGCCTCATGTTAACTAACCATATCTGCAATGGCCGCCTGTGGAGGTATTGGGGGTTAGGACAGTTTCGCCCCAAATTTGGCAAATACACAGGTGCCACAAGACCTACGTATCAAAGTTACACACTTTGCCAGGGTGCAGTAAAACAGAGATGATTCCTAGACATTTATTTCCCGAAAGATACATCAAGGAGCAGGTTTTTTTATTTAACCTTTCTTCCAGAACAGAGCCTAGAACTTTGAAGGAACATTTTCACGGAATTTATGTGTGGAACTCAAACACCGTATGCGAGGAGATTTGTGAAATCTATTAGCGGTTTTGACCCAATTTTAACAAGCGCTTCCTGGGCAGTGGGCTTCCTACAGTGATGTTTTCAACACAGACCCTGTATCTCTAAGGCACGGCGTTACCAAGTCATTTCCTGTAAGTGATTTATCGAGAAGATATTCGGTGGTATGGCCGTGAGCTTCAGTTTCAAATCATCAGTTGGCTTCAACTAAGGTTCTGGAAGTGTTAAAGTGGTCTCACCTGACATGAATCAGATCACAGGGGCGGCCCTGGTGTGAACCAGGGAGGACAAAACAGGTCATTCAGAAGTTGCTTGGCACCTGTGCGGCCTTTTGAAGCCAGTGGCTGTACGGATGGAGTGTGTGCCCCCTGAGGGGATGGGGAAAGTGTGAAGGAGCAGAAGAGCCTTTGGATAACATTTACTCTGAAGATTCCAATGACTTATTCATTGACTGAAAACACATTTAACACCTATGGCTTGAAGACTTTTTAGGATAGTTGACACACAATGTGATGTGAGTTTCAGGTGTACAACCTGGTGATTCAACAACTGTACATGGTGCGAAATTTCAGACGTCCTCTGTCCTCAGGATGCCCACAGTGGACTGGGGAAGCCAAGCATTGACACTAGCATGACGTTCTGTAAGTGGAATAATGAAGTATTGACAAAGTTCTGTAGGGTTTCAGATGTTTATGGAGGCTACTCCGATTTGGAGTAACCCTAGTAAGCAATAATTTCATCTTCTGCCCAGAAAGTGGTGACACTCGTCCTCAATTTCTTTTTTTCCTCTGCCATTCTGACTAAAGTATACCAATTAAAATGAAAACAGAAGAGCAGTAAAAATGCTATGGAAACGGTGAGTCAAAAGTTAGGGTTTGGGGCCGTGTTGGAGTTGCCCCCAGATAAACAGAACCAGTAGGATCTATATCTAGACATAGCTTGATTTCGAGGGATGGACTCCCGCAATCCTGGGGCCAGAAAGTCTGAAATCTGTAAGACAGGCCTGCAGGCTGGAGTTTGCGGTAAGAGTTGCGGTAGCGATCTTGAGTCTGACGGCCGGAGGCTTAGGCGGAGTTTCTGTGTTGCAGTCTGGAGGCAGACTCCTCTTTCAGAACTTTGTCTTGGGTCGTCATGTCCTCAGATGATTAGAGGAGGCTCCCCCTCATTTCGAAGGGTTATCTGCTTTATTCAAAGTCTCCAGATTCCAGTGTTAATCACATCTAAAAAAGTAACTTTACATTAACATCTAGAGGAAGTGTTTGACCAAATGGCCCATTAGCATAGTCTAAGTTGACACATGAAACTGGCCATTTCGGGGGCATACGTCGGTATAGCCTTCACACTCCGCAGGACTTTGCACCCTGAATGTAGCACCAGTGTTCAAAGAGGTAATGGTTCATTCTCTCGAACCTTGTACCGGGCTTCAGCTTCCTGCCCTCCACAAGGCTGTCTCGAGAACTCTGGCTCACCCTGCTTATCTGTATTTGCTGAAGTTTGAAAGTAAACGAAGTTAATCCAGCCAAACTTGCCCAAGCAATATAAATTATCTTGACTGACTTACATATTTTGACATTCCACATAGTGTAGGTTTTTTTTCCCCCTAAACAGCGTGTTATAAGATCGTGATCGAGAACATTAAGAGAAAGAAAAAAATTGCTGTATAGTCATTTTTCTTCCTCGAAGTATTTCATTTGAAAACATTGTCAAAACAGTCCGTGACAAGGTCTGTGCAGTGCCATTTCATGTGGGTTTGATTATGTTAAAAAGAAAAAAAACACCACCCAAAACACCCATATGATATTATTTTAGTATCTCAAAAAATCGATCTGTAATAACAGGAAATCCGGGACCTCTTTTATTTAGTCTCCCTATAACAACAATTGGTTCCAGCTTCACCGGGCAAAGGGAAAAAACAAAATTTGTGACAGCTACGATAACACTGGCTTGGCTAGATTAAACTCAATAGCAAGCTGATCAGGGAGTTGATTTGATGATACAAGACGTTTTTAAAAAACATTCACTCACTGTTACGGGCTTCATGGTTTCTTTGCTTTTTTATGCTCAGTAACTATGAGAATGCCAGTGAGCTCCAAGGCGAGGCCAAGTAATCCATTCTCTTCATTTTTGTTTTCTTGCCCCAGAGACCACCTCTACCGAAACCAGCACCGCAAAGACCCGTGTTGGTGTCAGTCTTAGATCGTTCTGAAAAGTAGGCAGGGTGTTACTGGGCTTCTCCAGTGACTGAAGACTCTAGACTAGATTCTCCAGCAGTCTAGAGACTAAGCTCTGTCCAGTGTCTTGACATCACTGACAACTGGCTTGGATTGCTGGGCCCCTCCCCCAGAGTTTGACTCAGTAGGTATGGGCTGGGGGCTCAGAAATGACGTTTCCAGCAAATTCTTAACTCCAGATCATATACTGAGGATCACTCTTCTGTGTGTTAGAGATAAACTAGATTAAATCAGTCTTGTTAGAAGATACAGGTATTTCCACCCATTGTCTGTGTCCTCTATTCCTTTATTTTAGTATTTAGTGGGACTGCTGTATGGATAAAGAAAGAGCCCCATCACCATAGACCATATACAATCTGTTTTTTGAAATTTTTTTTAAATTTTTTTTAATGTTTATTTTTGAGACAGAGAGAGACAGAGCATGAGTGGGAAGGGGCAGAGAGAGAGGGAGACACAGAATCCAAAGCAGGCTTCAGGCTCCGAGCTGCCAGCACAGAACCCGACGCGGGGCTCAAACTCACGGACCGTGAGATCATGACCTGAGCCGAAGTCGGACGCTCTACCAACTGAGCCACCCAGGCACCCCTGAAATTTTTTTAAATGTTTGCTTTTGAGAGAGCGCTTGCAAGCAAAAGGAAGGGCAGAGAGAGAGGGAGATACAGAATCCGAAGCAAGCTCCAGGTTCCGAGCTGTCAGGGTAGAGCCCAACAGGGGGCTCGAACCCACGAACCATGAGATCATGACCCGAGCCAAAGTTGGACGCTTAACTGACTGAGCCACCCAGGCACTGCTATAACCTATTTAAAAATAAAAACACACACAAGTCATGTCATAATGCAGCGAAGCAATATATGATGTGCCAAACGCCTCAGCCTTTCCTGATGCCCTTAGCAAGCCGACCTCTAAAAGGAAATAAGTTCATCTTGCTTGTTCCACTTTTGAGCAAAAAAAGAGAAAAACATGTTTTACTTTTGGGAGTTGATGACTATTACTCTAATCAGAAGTGGTAGGGTGAATTTCTGACTCAAGCTCCTACATTCCAACCCAAGGGTCAACTTCCCCGTCTGATGGAGCGTGAAATTGAAGCAATATGGCCCCCAGCTGAAGGACCCGCGTGGTGGGATCTGGGCCCAGGGCACTGCTGGGGACCACGTGAAAGACAGGGGCTCTGATGCCTCAGTTTTCATCCTGGTTGGTGGGCGGCCACGGGGCACCCAGCTCTCTCGGAGCCGGTGTGCTGGGATCCTGCTCGGATCCTTCTGCCCAGCAGCGGTTCCGCCCTTTGCCTTTCGGGAAGCCTCCCACGGCACTTTAGAAGTCACTGTTGTTGAGCTGCCTCTGGCCCCTGGGAGGTCCTGGCTCCCCAGCACATCCCTGAAGGCAATTTCCTTTTCCTGTTCTGGGAGGTCATTGTCGTGGCCAGGTCAGACAGGACTCTTCTTCCTTGGCTGTGATCTCGGGGTCCCTGCCCTAGCAACTCTTCTCGCTCATACAATCTGTTTTTTGAAATTTTTTAAATGTTTGCTTTTGAGAGAGCGCTTGCTCTCTATTTGGGGCTCAAGTCAAATCCAAGAGAATCCATGCTAAGTGCTTGCAGAAGCCAGAAATGTGAGAGCCAGAGGATCCGGGACCAGACGCACCTTCCTTAAGCACCACTGTGCTTCCCTGATGAGAAACTCACCGCGGACTGTTTGAAGTTCTGGCTGAGAAGCCCGACTTTCCAAAGCCCTCCCCACCCAGTACGTAGTCCGTTTTAGGTAGCAGCTCAGCTCGGCCTCACGGAGCATTTTGTCCCTCCTTGGTGTGGTCTCGTGTCCCCCCAGCAGACTCTGTGGTTCCTCTCGCTTATGAGTCACGCCGGATTGTGGCCGATGGTCAGCACACAGGGTCCCCCTTGATGTTTCCATGCATGTAAGCTAACCAGGTGTTGTCTGGCTTCCAGAAGACTAGCTTTTGGCTGCTTGAGTTTAGCAATCTCCTTAGTTCTCCTGGTCAAGAAAGGGAGAAGTTGGAAGGCTCACGTTACTAAAGATCCTCTTGAAACCCTTCTGAAAAGAAAAGTACATAGTCGGCTGGTTAATATTGTGGCGGCCAGCTAGGAAGAAGAGCTCAGAAGACTCCTCCCAGATCCTCTGAGCTAGCTGCCTTCAAGAAGTCTTCTGGGGCAGAGAAGTAAGGCTGTTCATTTCCCGTCACACCTCTGTCCAAATACACGCCCGCCTCTCTGTACCGTTTCCCTTGCACGGCCTGGCAGTCATCAGTCATCGGACAGAGGAGAGGCAGAATCTGGGGTCAGATCTCTTTATAAACCACCTGAACAGCCGTGAGCCGATAGCACTGGGACAGCAGGGCAGAATCTAACATTTGTTCTGCAGAAAAATCTTATTCTTCTGTTTCTGCCACATAATTTGTCATGTCAGGATTGGGAGGTGTTACGGGCTAATTGTGTCTCCCCAAAATTCATAGGTCGAAGCCCAACCCCCACCATGTGACTGTATCTGGAGAAAGGGTCTTGATGGGTATAATTAAGACTACACGAAGTTCTAAAGGTGAAGTTCTGACCAATAGGATTAGCGTCTTTATAGGAAGAGACCCCCAGAGGGCTCAGTCGCGCGCTCACTCTCTGCAGCCCTAGGCACCAAGAGAAGCCATGTGAGGACACACAAGGCTGCCATCTGTAGCCCACGGCTGGGGTCCCCACCGGACGCCAACCCAGCCAGCTCCCTCTCTTGGACTTACAGAAAACAAATCTGTTGTTTAAGCCATTCAGCCTGTGGTATTTTGTTATGGCTGCCTGCACTGATGAAAACAGGCAGGTTCAGGCTTGGAAAGTGCTGGAAGGACCCCCGTAGGGACCCACTTTTGCCCCCAAGAGGGATTTTCTTCCCCGTGGTTCTCTTTGTGTGTGAATTCAGATTTCAAAAATTAGAAAAATAGCCACAACAGCGATCTTTTAATAGCCCGTGAATAAACAGACAAAATTAAAAGTTCAAAACAAGTTAAGCATTTTTGAAAAGCGTGCCATTTAAAAATAGCATCAGGAAAGGGATGTCTTGGATGCACACTCCGGTGCCTGAAATAGGAGTCTGCTGCCCAAACCTGGGGTGAGCGGGCTCTGCTTTAAATCTGCACGTTATCGACAGTGGCTTTTATTCATGTCCGAGCAAACTTTCGTTGTGCAAAGTCGCATTGTTGGCTGGTCTTGGATACGGTTCAGACCGTTCTAGGCAGAGCATAGGACCTCAGCCCTGGAAAGTATAGCAGGAAAGGGCATCAGTTACCAGTTACCAGCAGAGGCCTTGGTCACCAGCAGAACCACTGTATTATCACGGGATCCACTTAGCAGCTTAGAATGGTCTGAGGGAAGGGGTGCCCGGGGGGCCCGGTCAGTTGGGCGTCTGACTCTTGATTCCAGCTCAGATTATGATCCTGGGGCCACGAGATTGAGGCCCACCCCCACCCCATCAGGCTCCTTGCTGAGTGTGGAGCCTGCTTAGGATTCTGTCTCTCTCTCTCTGCCCCGTCCGTTGCTCACATGTATCTGCGTGCATGCTCTCATAGATAGATAGATAGATAGATAGATAGATAGATAGATAGATAGATAGAGGTCAGAGGGTGAAATCCGGGGAAAAAACAATGTCCACTTGCTTCCCCACCATCTCTTCCTACGATAGTTTTCCATTAGCTAACCGAAGCGTCGCCGTGTCCTCACAGATTCACAGAAGCAAGGAACGTCTCACGAAATAAAGTAGCAGATGGAAGAACACGTGTCTAATATCTCTCTCAGGAAAGCCAGAATGGCTTTATCTGTTCACATTACAGATAGCGAGGGAACAGTTGGCAGTGTGATTTGTGGCGGTCATGTGTAGGCCTCGGAAGCTGGTCTTAAAAAGTAAAAGAATCCACTTAGTTTATCTTAATTGCTCATTTCACCCCGACTTTCATCTTTATTCTTAATGTCTTAGGAGGCTGTACAGATTTTTTTGGTGACTAGACATTCCAGGAAGTAGCCATCATTTTTTTTTTTCTTGGAGGAAAAGCGTGGTGGGGGAGTGCTATTTCTTAAGAAACAACTGTTATCTAGTCGTAATGTCAGCGATGGCGTTTCTTAATAAGGGAACTTAGGGATTTTATTAATATGTTCAGATAAGATCAGCAGCATCGGCAAACCGGATCTTTGGCAGCGCACAGAAGAGCAGAAAGTACTTTCTCAGCGTCGTCGGGCACTTCTTTGCTACTTCGTTAGGGGACTTTTTTCAAACACGTGTCTGAAGAGCCTGTACTGAGGACTCAACTGACTGTATAAAGTTACAGTCATTGAAGGATGGAACTTCCATCCTTTTAGGTTAATTTTCTCTGTTTTTGCTTAAATTTTACAGCATTTCTAAAGACGAGTTTAATTAGGGAATACTCGTAGGTTGTGCACGTGAGCCTGGAGCAGACATGTTCAATATTAAAGTGTTCCCCTGCTCCCCCCATCCCACCCCAGAAACTTGTTCTCAGAGTGGTCATAAGGGTCCAGTGAGTAACTTTTTAAAATGAAAACAGATGTGTTGTGAGTGGTCCTGGGAGAGGCGTCTAGTGCTCCCTCGTAGGAGGAAAACTATATGTCTGTGCATGGAATGATTTGCTGACTCGCTTTGCTGTTTCTACAGCCCTTTGCTGCGGGTCCTGGGGCTTTGCTACCAAAGTCTTCTTGGATGAGTTCTTTCAGGGAGTACGGTAGAGCCTCCCGTGGTCTGGACTGTGCCGCCTGGATTGCAGAGACCAGACGTAGTGACTCAGGCAGGCGTCATGGGGGGGGGGGGTGTGATGACTGACTGGAGACGGGGGCTGCGGACCAGAGTCTTGAAGTAGCAGACTGAAAAATTCCACCTTACACTATCTGTTTTTAAGTTTGAGAGAGCCCAAGAGAGTGAGAGCAGGGGAGGGGCAGGGAGAGAAGAGAGGGAGAATCCCAAGCAGGCTACGCATGGTCAGTGGGCAGAGCCTGGCGTGAGGCTTGAACCCACGAAACTATGAGATCATGACCTGAGCCGAAATTGAGTCGGATGCTTAACTGACTGAGCCACCCAGGCGCCTTAGACTACCTTATGCATTAAGTCGGGCTTCGCATATGACTTTGGGGAGAAAACAGTTTGAAAACCCAACAGGGTGCTTGAGAATCTAACAGGATACTGTGCTGTTAAAAAAAAAAAAAATGTTGACAACTCATCTTCCCCTCTTTGCTACGAGGTCTAGGTTTGTCCTTCCCATGCAGGCAGGGCTGGCTTCATGGCCACACGGCCTCTGCAAATGCCCAGGACCCCGTGCTCAGAAGGGCCCTGCATGTAGTTTAATGCTTTGCTGTCACCATCTTGAGAAGTCTTTATAATTTTTGAAGGAGGGCCCACATGTTCTTTTTAGAGAGAAGGAGAGGGGTAAAGACAGGGGAGAGGGGGAAAAGAGAGAAAGAATCTTAAGCAGGTTTCACACTCAGCAAAGAGCCTGACATGGGACTGGAACCCACGAAGTGTGAGATCGTGACCTGAGCCAAAGTCGGACGCTTAACTGACTGAGCCACCCAGATGCCCCAGTCTGACGTACCTGTTACCTGATGAAGCACCAACCTCAGCGCACCTCTTGTCCACTCCCCTCTTCCTCCCACCTCATGCATTTTGACAGGCTGAGTCACCCCAAGAAGGCCACCGCCTGAACCAAACCCGTAGAGACTTGCTTCTCCCGCTGAGGGATCTCCCTAGCCCCTGACCTGGCTCCTCTTTCTCTGTGGAGACCTGTCAGCCAGCCCTGTCATGAACATGGGGACAAAGCCAACTTTTCAGTTCTGTTGCAGTGGTCATGCTGGATTATTGAAGCCATCGTGTTTGCTGGTTTTAGCTGGGATTTACATGACAGACCCTGGAATACATATTTTTGAAGTCCACTTTGTGATCTGCCTTTAATCGCTCCTGGGTCTGTTGTGTCCTGCTTTCAGCACCACGGACCTACCCCGGGTCTTCCTCACTTTGTTCTTGGGTTCTTGAAGGCAAAGCCTTTCTGTGGTGGTCTCTGGTTTCTCTTCCATCAACCTCGTATGGCCTTAGCATTCATTGCCCTTCATTCTGTCTACGGGATTTGAACATGCTCGCCGTGCAGGAGACTGAGTGCTACGGAGGAAACACGTTGCACACAGGTTACAAAGACGTCACGATATAGTTGTTGAGACCATTGGGGAAATAAAAGACAGCTAGGAACAGCTACAGAGGAAGTGCTAGAAGCATTGTCCTATATAATGAGAAAATTGGAAATAAGCCAGATATGTATCATTGTGTAGAGATGGTTAAATAAACCATGATCAATCCATACCAATGAATACCATGCAGCTATTTTAAATAGTAGAGGAGTATGTGTGTACTGATGTTGGAAAATGTAAGTGAAAAGAACACAGAAGGATTTATGCATACAGTACCGAATTTTTGTATTTATAAATTACCTCCCTTTGTACTTTGAAAATATAAAGTTAAGGGGCACATGGGTGATTCAGTCTGTTAAGCGTCTGACTTTGGCACAGGTCATGATCTCGCAGTTCGTGAGTTTGAACCCCACCTTGGGCTCTGTGCTGACAGCTCAGAGCCTGGAGCCTAATTTGGTTTCTGTGTCTCCCTCTCTGCCCCTCCCCCACTTGTTCTCTGTCTCTGTCTAAAATAAGCGTTTAAAAAATAAAAAAGAATATAAAGTTAAAGCAAGTGAATCATGGTCTCTACTGGGTAGGATTGAGGAAAATTTAACCTTTTCCATTATGCCTTTCTATAAAGTTTGAATTTTAGATAACTTTGTACTATACTTGTAATTTAAAATAAAACATTTTCAAAAGGCAAGTGTTCTAAGAATTCAGAGTCAACGAAGACCTGACCTCCTAATTATTAGAAAGATGGTCTCCCTGTATGGCTCCTGAAGTTGGAATGCTCTGAGAGGACCATCCAACCAGGTCAGGTTTGTCCTGTGTTTGGTGTTGGCACACTTCTGCTTACCCCGCCTTCTGGAACTTTCCACGTGAGCCAGTGGTTTCTTTGCTTCAGAAGCTCTAATTCTTTCTTCACTGACTCGGACCTGTTGATGTTTTCTGCCCCCGATCCCCAGCCAATGCTATTTCTTCTGTAGACACTGAGCTACCACTGATTCGGGGTTACAGTCATGAACAATCTTGTACCTTGTGCAGCTGATGTATATGTCTTACCCACTCCTGACTCTTAAACTCTTTTGTTAATGAGAATTGGGTTCTAATCTCAGAAGCATGAGAATTCTGTGCACCTACTAGGCATTCAGCAGAGACTCAGTGGTTGAACTGAAGCTCAGGGAGCTTAGCTTCCAACCATCCATCAATGTTGGCTCATTTCTAGCAGAGAGGGCCTCACAGGGTGAGACAGACTGCTGCTCAAAGCTCTGTGTCCTTTGAGTCAGTCCGAGGAGGTCCATGGCCAAAATCAAATTGTGGCATTACTTTCCTAGCTCACAGGAGAAAAAAAAGGTAAGGCAGAATTTTCTCAATTTTATGTATTTCCCATATATACTTTTAGAAACCATTCGTATTTGCTACCAACTGTTTGCTTATAAGTATTGGCTAGATGGCCAAATGAATGCACAAGTAGCGTATAGATATTATTGGAAAAAAATTAGGAACAGCTAATCATGTCTTAGATTGGTCATCCCCTTCCTCCCAACACACACACTCTCAAGTGTGATTGGGGTTTTATGTTGGAAATGGGACAGAGAAGCGTCTTGTGTTCTGTAGGGCACGCACCTCTGCCATGGCCACTCGTGGCTCTGGTGCCACGCCCGCCTAGTGGGGCTCGGGCTGCGCTCCTGTCTACCTCCCTGACCTAATCATGGACACAGATGCCCCAGAAAGTAAAAGTATGTAAGTATGGGGCGCCTGGGTGGCTCCAGCTGGTTAAGCCTCTGACTCTTGATTTTGGCTTGGATCATGATCTCACAGTCCTGAGACAGAGGCCTGCATCAGACATGGAGCCTCCTTGGGATTCTCTCCCCCATTCTGTCTCTGCTTCTCCCATGATCATGCTCTCTTTCTCTCTCAAAATACATAAACACTTAAAAATATGTAAATATTGTTATAAGCTTGCCAACAGTTCTTGTTTTTGGCTTAAGCAATCCATAAACTTGATGTATCCGGAAGACGTCTCTCCTTGAACACTGCTGCTCAGTTAAGGTAGCAAACACAGCTTCTAACAGTCCAAGGAGACTTTGCTACAGGCTCAGTGGCAAGATGGACGACTCTCTCCAGAGATGCGTGACCTCTTTCTATGCCCCTCAGGATGAAGGCTCTTGCAGTATAGACCGCTGAGTTCTCTGCGTTGTCAGAAGGCCGGAGTTGCCGTGGGCCAGAAGCTGATCAGTAACGAGAGAGTACATGGTGTGGTTGGGAAAACCATGCCTGGGTCCTGGTCAGAGCTCGCCGGCTGTAAGAAACATATCTTCGGGTCAAGAAAGTTGTATTGCAAAGATGAGGGGGCTCTCCTGGAATAGTGTTGCAGGAAATCCCCTGGGTCCCTTGGGAAATGGCAGGTCTTCAGGACCACACTCGCCCCATTTCTCACATTCTCTGGGGCCACAGGGTCTTCTTGTCCCTGCTTCTCTCTGCATCTGGTCAATACTCTTGCCTGTGTGAAAATGCATGAATTTGCCTGTGATGGAAAAAGTCTCCTCTGCTCCCCAGTTCTACGAGATTTGCATCCCTAAATTTCTTGGTGTTCTAAAGAGGGAGATCTGGCTCGGTTCTTGGTCTACCCATGGATTGGTTTCCTTCGGGTCAGGTGTTCGTGCCAAGCCAATCAGCTTCTGTGTGCGCACACAGGCCCGTGTATTTTACGGATCTAAGAATTCACAAGTGAATCGGTGACCACGCATACTGCTTGTGTCCTGGTCCTTCGATTTTCGACTCGTCTGCAGATGAATGACACTGCACGAGGAGTCCCGTTCTTCATCTTCAACTAACTACAAACTGTAAATAATCAAAGTAGACATAGAATTGAGGAAAACTGTTCCCACTTTGCTGCAAAGTGGACTTGGGTTTTTGTGGAAAGTTGTTTACCGATCTCATGAGCCAGGCGATCATATTTCCTTCAGCTAGAAAACAGGGCAGTGGTGTTAAGAAAGGCAAATGGAGTCGTTCCACAGGTAAAGGCTGCAGTTCTGCAAGATGGAATAAGTCCCAGAGATCCGCGCACCAGCGCCCACAGTTAACAGTACTGTGCTGTATACTTAAAATTTTAAGAGGGTAGAGCTTATGTATTTTTCCTACAAGAAATAACCACATGCATAATGTATACACGAATACACTGTTAACAGTTCTGACTTTTTATGAGACTGAGGCGCTGCCTACTGCGCTAAGGAGGCAGGTAACAGTTCTGACTTTTTAGAGGTGCGTTCTAAGTCACCTAGAAAGTGAAACACAGGGGCAGCTGGGTGACTCATTTGGTTGAGCATCTCACTCTTGATTTCGGCTCAGGTCACAATCTCACAGTCGTGGGATCAGGCCCCACATCAGGCTCCACGCTGGGAGCGGAGCCTGCTCGAGATGGTCTCTCTCTCCCTCTCCCTGCTCATGCTCACTCGCTCGCTCTCTCAAAATATAAAATAAAGAAGCGAACCACAGGTATGCCCGAGTCACCAAAATAGAGCTGCCTTGTGCTCTTCTTTGGGAGAGTTTTGAGGGTTTTTCTTCCTAGGACTTTCTCGTATTTGACTTGGAGTGGTCATGATAATGACACAGTCATTCGGAGACCCTCAGTTACACATCCATGTACGGTTTAGTAACAATATGTGTATTAGCGACTTGGAGGAGCAGAAACACTATGATAAAATGAGATTTGTCACGAGTGTTTAAGCAGCACCCACAACTGCACAAACTTGTCTCTCATTTCTATATCTGGTACGGAACCTGAAGACTGTGGGTTGGCACTGGAAGGAAAGACGGACACAGAGAAGAGCAAAGGTGAGCTAGAATCTGTGTCTGCTGCCTCTAGGCCTCCAACTGGTACACTGTGGGCAACTTTCGGGACAGGCTGGTCCAGGACGCACACAAGAGCTGCCGCTCCGTGGGCTACAGCGGCACCTGGTGCCCTCTGATGACCTCAGGAGCGTGCGAAGCCTGGTTGCTCTTGACTTCACTCTTACCGGTGACCAGTGTTCACATAACACCATCCAGGGCCAGGAACTCTGAGAAACACAGTCCCGGCCAAGCCGAGCTGGTGCAGCATGAATGCAGCGGAGTCTAAAAAATGCATAAACATTCCCACAAACGATGCAAACCGTTTTATCTTTGTTTTAAGCTATCTGCAAAATGGGTTCACGTGGAGCACCTCTTTCCTTGAATACCACTTCAGTGAGACAAAGGAAAAGGAGGGAAAACTCTGGGTTGAAGCTCTGATGATGTATTCTTCAAATAATTTCAGAACTGATTATATCCTTAAAACCTGCTAAAAATGGCTGCCCCCCTGAGCAGAAAGGAACCTTTTAATTAAATCCCAACACACAAGGTCATTGTCATGGCTCTTGCTCCAGCTGCCTTTAATGTCGCATAAACCTTTGTCTTCTGCAGCTGGGTCACATTCAATAAGTAATTACAGCACATCTGAGTAAGGGCAGTCCCAGGGCTTCCATTAATCATCTCCGGGAAGGAATGCTGGGGAGGCACTGTGACTGCAGGTCACTCTCTTCTGTCCTGCTGCTCCGAGGACGACTCCTGCTCTGCGCTCCGGCACGTCCCCCGCATTAATCGTTCCTAGAAGACAGAACACAGCTGGACCCGTCTGTATCTCCTACATTTCCCAAAGCGGCCCTCACCAAAGCCGGAGCTGGTAGGTCCACTGAGCTGTCACTCAAGGCAGTCACCAAACAGGAGGCCGGGTGCGAGGGGGAGGGAGGGGCAGGGATCCTGGACAGCCAACCGGGGAGCTTGCATAGCTGAGACCTGAGTGTAGCCTGCCTCTGAGCAAACCCTGGAGATGATGAGAATATGAAGATCACGTGCGGAGAAAGTGCCCGTCCTTCTCCTCAAGGCTGCAGGCGGCAGAGTTTTCCCTCTGGCGAGCTCTGTGACACCCCCAAGCTCCTGAGCTTCGGTTTTACCGCCCACACAGGACTCCATCTGTAACAGATGGACTTGGTCTGTTTCTTTAGGACCTGTGAGCTGTGACTGCAAGACCGGCTTCCCTTCACGTGATAGAAAATCAAGAAGGACTCCAGGCCACTGGCGTAGGCACAGATGGAGCAGCATTTCTTTCAGCTTTTGAACATTCGGAGTGGAAGCGAAGACCCGCTGTAATTTAACACAGCACCTCCTCCCCAGCAAATAAAGTGACTTCAGTTGCTTTAATCTTGCCGAGCTAGAAACCCAAGGAGCTGGTACAAGAACCAGACTCTTGAAATATAACATGGGACCCAGACTTCTAGAGCAGAAGCCAAACGTCACCACTTGTTTGGGCAAACATAACAGGAAAGCCCATGAGAGCTGAGGCTGTAGGTCATGGGGTACGTGTACAGTTTTGAGAGACTGGAACATCCCTATTAAAATTTACCATCAGAGGCGCCTGGGTGGTTCAGTCGGTTAACCATCCGACTTTGGCTCAGGGCATAATCTCAAGGTGCATGAGTTCGAGCCCCGCGTCGAGTTCTGTGCTGACAGCTTGAAGCTGTCTCCCTCTCTCTCTGCTCCTCCCCAGCTCATGCTCGCTTGTGCTCGCTCTCTCAAAAATAAACATTTACAAAAATTTACTGTCAAATTCAGCTCTCCCTCCCAAGAGAAAAAGCTAAGGATCTCTCTTTGTTTAAACTTCATCTTTTCGAGTATTGGGTAATCAGCAGTTCTTGATGAAGGATTTTTAAATGTGCGATTTCTAGAAAAAGTTGTAGATTCTGAAACCACTTATCGCTATATTTCCCATTAGAGCTGAATGGGTAACATTTTCCATTTGTTCAGTTGGCTCTGAGAGAACAACATGAATGTCACAGCCAGAGGAATGTTAAGAAGTCCTGTCCTCTAACTGTTTCATTATACAAATAACTTCAAATTCACACTGACTTAATTAAGGTCTCTGCTGGTTACTGGCAGGATTTGACACTGTGATTTCCCATTCCAGCCTCTTCCTATATACCTCAAAGCTGCTTTATTCTCTCCAAAAGCCAGGGCGTTCCATCGGAGAACTGTGGTCCCACTCCATATGAACACGTTTCCAGGTAGGGACTGGGCAGAAGGGCCCGGACCCACAGCCCTAGAATCTCATCTGTCTCCACGAGACTGTCCCCCTGTCTCCCCTGCTGGACCGTGAACCGCCTTCCCACATAAAATCCTCAACGTGGTAGGGGAAGAAGAGGTTCCAGTCACTTGTGGTTATCTGACACATCTAACTTTGGAGTCCTCGTGAGTTGGCCCTGTTGGCCTGTCATTCTAGTGACCCCAAGGGAAGTGGCAACGACCTGAACGTGATAGGTGCAATAGAGGTCTTTTGGTTGCTCAAAGGCCCTCTGGTCCGCAGTGAAATCATGAAATTCTTCATGCCTGATGATCTGTTTTGAGCCAGCAAATCATGGAGACGGGTGATATGTTAACAGGGTCCGCACACACCCGTGGATCGAAAGGGACAAACTGGACTCACGTGTTTAAAATGATGAGCCAGGGTCTCTCCTTAATTTTTATACTCCAGGTCCAGCTTCTGATCTGGAAAGAAATGTATTCTCTCCTCCTTGAATACCGAGCAATAACTAGATTCTTTTCTAGATACTAGCTGTCTATAGCGGCGCCTCTTCTAAAGCCAGGAAGGGAATAGAAAGTTCCTCCATCATCGCCAGGGCCTTGCAACACCACAGACGTATCTCATTTCCACTTCCAGAACCAGAGGGATTACCCCTTCTCGGGCCTCCAAGTCACTGCAGTGGTGATGGGCCGCTGGGCTAGAGTAGCTGCGTGGCGTCTGTGGCCAACCCAGGTAACAGAAGTCAGAGCAGTGACAAGTCACCTCACCTTTCAGGGATTCGGGCTTCGGAACAGGAGACTGGTTACAAGGCTAGTCCCTGCCCACCTACAATATGTGCTATTCCCAAATAGAAAGTATCGCGGTGGGTTTGGATTTTGCCCCAAACTTTATCCCTTAGCCTGCGTCCCTGGGACTGGAGGGATCGTAATGATGCCAAGAGGGGGCCGTCACTGGATCTGGGTTACACGTGCCTGGTTTGTGCAGTAGCCGTGTGTGCGTAACAGTCGCTCTACTTGAGTGTGGGAACCTCTCTGGGCCTCGGCTTCCTCACCTGCCCAGGAAGCGGGTCCCCTGTGCCTCTGAGGTCTGCGGCGTCCTGAGGGCTTGTACTCTGGTGAGACTGAGTTGGGTCAGTTGAGCTGCGATGCACATCCCTCCTTCTCGGTCGCAACTGTGATGAGATAGAGACTCTGTCCCCCGCCACAGTTAGCCTGTTTGGTTTCAGATGAGAACAGAAGTAACTTGTGTCTCCTCCATCCAGGGCTTTGTTGTCTAATTTTATCGACTCCAGGGTTAGGATGTCAGCCCCTGGAAGATGCACAGGCGGCAGTCAGTTTGGGCTGGCGGGGGCGTCCCCTGCAGGAGGCCGTGCGACTGTAGTTGTTGAACGAGGTAGACCATTGTCACATCTCCACTGTGTCTCCCCGATGTTACTATTTTATCTTTGGTCGGACAGTTTGGTCAACTACATGATCAGAGGAAGGTCAGCTTCAGTTCAAGGGAGGAAAACTCCACCTTTAACCCAGCCTAAACCCTCATTGTAAGAGCATCTATAGGGGCACCTGGGTGGCTCAGTCGGTTGAGCATCCAACTCTTTGATTTTGGCTCAGGTTGTGATCTCATGGTCATGAGATCAAGCCCCACATTGGCTCCATGCGGAGCATGGAGCCTGCTTAAGATTTTCTCTCTCTGCCCTGCTTGCCCTCGAATACACTCAAAAAAAAAAAATAGGAAAAGAAAAGAAAAAAATTACAGTGATGGGTTTTTCCCCCCCAAAATTACATGGGGGATTACATGGGTTCCTTCACTAGAGAAGTGAAAATACTCCACACTTGCCGTTGGCTGCCACCTGGCATCATTTACTGTGATACTAAATGAGTTTGACCACATGTCTTCCTTTTTTATCTAGACAGCTTCCCAGAATAAAATCCTCTTTCTAAAAGAGGTTACCTGCTAGGAAGACCCCGCTGGGCCCGTCGCCACCTGTGATGTACATTTCTCTCAAATGAAGTGAGCTGACGGGTACTCAGGATAGCTGAAGCATCAGTTGTCACAGCGCCTCCAGACACTGGCAGAATCAGGACGCGCAGTAACGGGCAATGTCTCTAAGGCCATCTTGCCAAAAACCAGACGAAGAGAAGTTCTTCCCCTGTGGCCCCGCGAGTCCATGAGCTGACCCCCTGATGAAACGCACTACGTGCGTTACCTCCTCATCACAACAGGCACCAAGATACGAACCTCCTGGGGGAAGCATGGCTACGGTATTTTGCTGCTCTTTTCATCAAGGGGTGGATTCTGTTTCGCCGCCTCTCACCGCGTCCTCCGGCCGATAGGATGTGACGGAGTGATAATGTGCAAGTTCCGTGGCCTTTCTCCGCAAGAGGCGGGAGGGCGTCTGCCTTCCTCTTGGAAGGCTCCTGCCCCCACGTAAGGAAGTCCAGTCTATCTTGCTAAATGACGACAGGCCCCTGGAGAGAGAAGGGCCCGATGACAGCCAGTGCGGAGGCACTAACCATGTGACCGAGGCCATCTCCTATCCTCCAGCTCCGGGCCAGCTACCAAACGGCTGCAGCCGTATGAGTGAGCCAAGGCAAGAACTGCCCAGCTGAGCCCAGCTCCGGTGGACAATGACGACCAAATAAGTGATCCTCGTTTCAAGCCACTGAGTTTTGGGGTGAACCGTTACCTAGCAATAGAGAACCGCCACACAGCTCTACAGTGCAGACGAAGAAATTGAGGACCGGGCACGTGAAGTAACTTGGCCGAGGGCTGTAGACGCAGTAAGCAGAGCAGTCATGATCTGGACTAGGTCTTGATGATCTCACCTTCTCCTTCGCGTCTCCGTGTCGAAACTACTCCACCTAAGTGACAAGGTCCTGAATTTTAGGAAATGTGAAGGACCAGCTTCTTATAAACAGATGATGATAAAGATTAGTTAAAACATAATTTTTAGTAGTTTTCTGCTTTGATTCATTAGGAAGTGCTTTCCAAAACAGCTTCAAAGAATCCATCGCCTGTGTTTTAGGAGCAGGATTCTTGAGCTTACAGGGGTTCTTCGGCTAACGTTCCGCCCTGGGGCTTGGGCAGGCTCAGTTCCTCTGAAATACGGGCCTTTTCATAAGGACTTTCTCGTCCAACCTGCTTGATAAAAAAGATTTACCAAAGGGTCAGCCCCACCGCAGAACTTGGCAGTCTGAAGCTTGTGATGTCTTACGGGCGAAGGCCCTTCTAAAGCGTGGGCCACCAAACGGGGGTCAGGACATTTTTTCCATAAGGGACCAGATAGTGTTTTAAGCTTTGCACCCCATATGGTCTCCGTCAAAATACTCAGTTCTGCCTTTGTGACTTGAAGTCAGCTGCAGGCAACATGTAAACAAGTGAGTGCAGCTGTGTTCCAGTAAAAGTTTATTTACAAAAATGGGTGGCAGCCTGGATTTTATCCGTGGGTCATAGTTTTATCCATGACCCTCTAATTAGAGGAAGACTGCCCTCCAAGAGGCCCCTATAGCCGTGCCGCTGGCCCGGGTGTCTGTAGGGTTTGAGTGATTACATACCTTCCAGGTGGCCGTTGTGTAGAGGAGCCCAAGCTGGGAGTGCACAAGCCAACAGGATCAGAGCAAGAGATGGGTTTTAAGGAATAGTCCCCTCATCCCAGCAGACTCTGGAGGAAGCCAAGTGGCTGGCTGACAGCCGTCTGGCACGGGGAAGTTCCTCCGTTGTGTCCTCGGGCAAATTATCTTTGAGACTCAGCCTGCTTATCCATACAATGGGGAGGATAATGAGGCGCTGACTCTGCAAAATGGGCGGGCTCTTATGCCACGCTGGTGTTGGCACGCTCATGGGGGAGGGGTCAAGTTCCGTGCTATCCTCGCCCAGCATGGAGAGCAGCTGTGGATCATTAAAGTAATTATTGCCTGTGAGCTTCCCTGGGGCATGCTGATTGCCTGACTAGACACCGTATCTCTGCCGTGCTGTTGGCTCATGGCCTTGCTTGTCCATCCGCTGGTCTGAGTTTTGACATCTCCATGATTGCTTTGACCTGAAGGTGACAGAAGGCGGCAGGGCAGACAGAGGTTTGGTCCCTGGTGTTCCCAAGGGTTTAAGCGGCTGGTTGGCAGAGGCGGTAACCTTGGGCCCAGGTGTATCCGATGGAGTTTATTTTTAAAGTCGGCCTCAATCAGCGAGATCAGATATCACCTGCCCTTAAACCCGTTTGCTCTTGTGTCCCTCTGTGGATGCGCGTTAGTACTGTTTGCTCCTTCAAACTGCAGTTTGCCTTGCTGGAATTCTCTTGGGGATGGTAGAATAATAAGAATAATTTACTTACCAATCGACATTCACCGTGATTATTTTCACCAGTGTTCCCTTTCCAGCATGCCTCCATATTCGAATCAGAGCATGCCTTCAAAGAGTGGGTTATTTTAGGTTCTAAAAATATGTGCGAACCACAGTCTGGTCTATATTTCCAAGTGTAATGAAGAGCCTCCCAGAGTGTATTTCTTTTGGTTATGTTCTTAGTTTTAAGGGCTTTCTGCCAATAGTGGGTCTGTGATTTCGTTTGTTGGGCAGCAGTTAATTTGCCCTGAAATTAATCGAAAGAGCTTCCTGGGAGGGGGGGGGGGGTTTGTTTGTTTTCTTCTTATGTAGTTGTTCCTCGCCAGATCTGAAGGGAGTCTTGGTGGGTACCTAACCGTGCCCTGCAGTCCCTATCCCTCCTTCTCTTATGGACTGGAAAAATCAAAGCATTCCTCTTAAAGTCTTTTGTTTTTGTTTGGTTTTCTGCTGAGTGTAGCTGACATACTACATGTTGCGTTAGTTACAGGCATATGACACAGTAACTCAAAAAGTTTATATGTTATGCTGTGTTCCCTGCAAGCGTAGCTACCATCTGTCCTGATAGATGGCTATTTGGATGTCATTGATTACATTATTTATGCTGTGCCTTTCATTTCCTGTGACTTATTCCGTAACTGGAAGCCTGTATAAGTTTTCTCAATGTTGTTATGGAATGTTCGTGTTCTCCCAAAAATTGATGTGTTGAAATCTGAGCCCCCAATAGGACGACCTTAGGTGGTATTAGTATGGTTAGAGCCCTGGTGAATGAGATTAACGCCCTCCTGACAAGAGAGCTTGCTTGCACACGCTCTGCTCTCTGCCGTGTAAAGGCATAGCGAGAAAACAACTTTCTACGTTACGGGGAGAATAAAAGTACAGGGAATTGGGGCCCCTGGGTGGCCCAGTATGTTGAGTGTCTGACTCTCGATTTTGGCTCCGGTCACGATCCCAGGGTCGTGAGATGGAGTCCCGCTCCATGCCCAGCACGGAGCTTGCTCGAGATTTTCTCTCCCTCCTGGGTGCACGTATCCTCGCGCTCACTCTCAAAACAAAGTGCAGTGTATTAAAGTAAAAGTCTTCAAGATCTCAGCTGAGATGTCCGGTGCTTGTATTTTGGTCAGGTTATCCTTCCCTGCAGGAGCAGAACAACCTGAGATCTCTCTTGCTGTAACCAAGGAGAGTCTTGGCTAGGGGCCCCAGAACCCTGCTTCTGTTGGTGTATTTCTGGGCACTCCACGCCCCGCCTGTGCAGTTTCGGGGTGGTGGGGTGCCTGGATACCTCACTGTACGTGTTCACGTTCGTTTCTCAGTCTCGGCCATGTCGTAAATAATCGCCACAAGTATTTCTAGCGCCTAGCCCCAAATTGTCTTTAGCAGGAAGCAGGTATCTTCCATGCATTGAAATGTTATCCAAGTGGGTGACCCCTGTTGTATCAGTGCTTTTAGTGAGCTGTGAGACCATGTCCTCTGCTGTTGTTCATCTAAGTGGCTCTGCTGGTGACGCCCCAGCATGGCCTTCAAACTTTGGTTGACATCTTGAAAATCAAGTTCCTTGTCTTCTCCCCTCAGATGAGCTTGCCTTCCCAGGTTTAATTTCTTCCATTCTCTCAAGGAAAGGCCTGAGCTTCAGATCCGTGATGCTCTCTTATTTATACTGCCGTCCTCCTGGACCACCATTGCCAGCCCAAAGTAGTGCTTGTTTCCTCCAGAACATTCCAGCCTTCTCTCTTCTGCTGTTTTCTCATTACCACATGCCTAAAGAACAACAGTGGTCCTTGGCTCCATTTAAGTCAACCCTCCAGTCTTCCTGCCCAAAAACTCTGTATGCTTTTCTCATTTCCAGTTGGAATCTGAACCTCCGTGTTTGGTTTCTAAAGCCCCGGATGGTTCTGTTCTCCTGGTCTACTAGGGAAATACGATTGGCTCCGCTCAGGCCCATTGCCAACACACTGCCTCTCACTGTCGCTTCGGTCCTTCACTCATGGGGATCCTTCACCTGAACTGCCCTCCGGTGCCCCCCACCCCCACCTGTTCACTTGATAGTCTCTCAAGCCCTAATTTTGCTGTTCTTTGTAATCTCTTCTAGCCCATCATCTGGTATGAACCTCACATTGCCTAGTCTGGTTGTCCATTATTTCACATGGATGCGTGTTCTCTCCCTTGTTAGGCTGTAACCCAGTAGCTGTCATGGCAACTCTGTTTTGTGTTGGTCTCAGCCTATGGATAGTGATGCCGTTGGCGGGGAATGCCCTGGGGCACTGACCCGGGCTGCACTGCTTGTGGGAGCCTCACAGACATTTCCCCCTGGCCCGGAGCCGAGGTTGTGGCTGCACCGGCCCCTGTGGTTCTTGGGATTTCAAGGCCTACCTCAGCAACAGCCATCAGGGAACTTTGAAAAAACAAGGTTTATTACAAGTCCTGGAGGGTACACAGCATGCCCAGGGCCACACAGCAAGAGAGAAAGCACAGACCTGGCATTCTGCCTTTGTTGGGGTCGAGGGTGGGGGCCTAGGGTTTCTATGGGTTCGCTCTTTATTGGTGAATGTAAAACCTCATAACAGTGGGAATTCAGCCTGGGAAGGGAAAAGCAGGGTCGTTCCAGCGGTCAGTAATCTAGGTCACCCAGGGTTTTCTGCAAGGAGAAGGTCGTGGGTGGGGTGGCCTGGCTCTTTGTCTAGTTGTGTAGCTGGCAATGTGTGTATTTGAAATGGATGTCTTTGAAATGCATTCTGCAGCAATCAAAAACTCAATGTCAGGCCCTACATGACAATAAAAAACCCTGGTTGTCCAAGCCCTTTGCCTGTAACAATAGCAGACCCTCCCACGAGTCCAGTCACCGGTGCCCTACCGGGAACCGCGAGAGCCGAGCTTGGCAGCTGTTTCCTCCTGCAGAGGTTGCTGTCCATCTCCCTCCTTCAAGAAGGCCATTCCCAATGCCATCTGCAGAGCGATTTTCTCTTTCGTGCCCCGCAGGAACCTTTAAAGTGGATTATGCTGATCTTGATTTCCAGGCACAGAACCATAGATTTTCTGCTGGTCGGAGGGCCCCAGCCGGCCTCTTTGTGTTGTCTTTAAAGGGGGATACCCCAAGTGTCTTTTGCGCCTGGGGCTCAGAGTGTATCCTTGACAAAGGACTCTGCCCGCCAGGCTCGGAAAGTGTGAGGAAGACTTGAATAGTCCCGTGCACTCAGGCTAGAAATGAATGCCGAGTTGAGGTATAACTAGAAGCGTCCCATCCTTCCCGGGCCCGATCGATGAAGAGACCAAGGAGTGCGACGTGGGGAAGGAGCAGTGAGGAGAGCAGCGCCCTTGGTTGGTCCCCACGCTTGTGTCCGATTCTTTCTTGTGATTCTCCGAGCGCTCAGCAGAGAGCGGCGAGTCGCCGGTTAGGAGGCTTCACGAACGAGAAAGGCTTCTTAGGAGGAACACGAACTGCTGAACACGTTGTTTCCTCTGGACAGGAAGAGCGGCTCAAGGATCTTGGCCATTCCTTAGCGTAACCAAATGTTCCCAAGAAAAGTCCCATAAAAGGACAGACAGAGCGTGTGTGTCCCCATCTGGGGGTTTAAAGACCGTACAGAGACCACCTCCCCTGGCTTGTGGCTCTCTCTCTCCTGTGGGCCTAGCCGGCCTTTTAGACTGAGATATTTACCAGGGAGAGCTTGGTAGGAGGACAGGGCTGCAAATGAGGGAGACGCTGCAGGGTTACTATCGGGAAATGCCCCAGAGTCCCAGAGGAATAGCTTCCTGAGGGAGTCCTCTTGCGTGAGGCAACGGGAGGGAGAGGTGTCCCCGTGGCTTATTCCCCACAGATGAACGTGTTTACCGAAGTGTGAGACTAGCGAGCGTGGCCTGTTCCCATCCCAGCTGGAGTTTTTTTTTTGCCCGAAACCACACTGGCTGTCCTTAACTAGACGGCCGGGTTTGCAGGGTGCCCTCGAACACGGATTCCACTGCCCAGGGTTTCTTCTGGGAGGCATCCCGCCTCACTTTCTCATCCAGGGATTGAAGGAAATGAGAGAATTGCATAGGCAGAAGGTCACAATTTGTACAGAGCCCCCAGAGTTAACATTCGGTGCCAGAATTTTAAAAGAGCATGAAATGACTCCTGTTGCCAGGTTTTAGGAATCAAAGCCACCCGGTTTCCTGCAGGTGTGGGGGAACCACGGTCTCAAACAAGGCCTGTGATTCCTTATCGGGGATGGAAATTCCTGAGATTTCTATCTGCTGTTCTTTTCAGATACCGTAGAAGTCAGGAGTAATTAGTCATCGCCAAGCCCTTTTGATTCTGTCATGGAAATCCCTCTCTCCCCTGCCTCCCTTTTACCCACAATCTGAGTGATCCCACCTCAAACTTCACATAGTCTCACCTGCACATGTAGAATATCTTACTAACAGTTTTGCCTGCCTTATTGCCCTTAATCCGTTTTACTCCCAGAATAATCTTCATAAACTGGATCTCGTTAGGCCACTCCCAACTTAACCAAGTCCTGCTCTAACTTGGCATTGGATGTTACCCTTGACCTGGCCCACAATGACCTTTCCAAGGTTCAAGGTAAACAGCTTGCTGTAGCGCACACACCTTCACTGGGGGGGGCGGTGATGGGGGGGAAGTGCTGGCGGTTCCGCCAGCCTGACGACTCACATGTGTACCCCCTTCACATCCAAAGTCCATCGGTCCCAGAGACTCAGCCCATGTGGCACCACCTCCGCAGACCCGGATCTATCTCCCCTTCCCCACTCTTCAGCCCAGTTCCTCCTCTGACCACCCACACTTCCAACCTTGAGTTACGATCTTTTGTCGTCGCCACGCTGTAGCCCATCTGCACTGTAAACACGCTGAGGCCGTAGACCAGGCTTTAAGGCTCTGAATCTAGCTACGCCACAGCGTCATCCCCTTATGAGCCTCTGGTTAATAACTGTTGATACAGTAGATCAGTTAATGAACTTAGATTGTGTTTTATACAATAAAAATTGTCTCGGGGTGTCTGGGCGGCTCAGTCAGCTAAGCATCTGCTTTGGCTCAGGTCGTGATCTCACAGTTCATGAGTTCGAGCCCCATGTCAGGCTCTGTGCTGACGGCTCAGAGCCTGGAGCCTGCTTCAGATTCTGTCTCTCCTTCTCTCTCTGCCCCTTCCCCACTCACACCCTGTCTCTCAAAAATAAATATTAAAAAGAAATTTTTAAGTGTCTTCAATATGCATTAAAAACCTTTTATAACTCTTATAGACACTCCTGTGTCTAGAACTGTCCACAAATTAATGACTGGTGTAAGCCACAAGAGTTAAAAATCACTTAGAGCAGTACATTTTCCCCCCTCATTGAGTACAAAGTAAACCCCATCAAGACCTTCTCCTTCTTGGAAGAAGAGGAAAGGAGGAAGCTCTGGAGATTAGACGAAATGAGATTACTCTAGAAAACTCAAAGTTCTATCAGTTTAGATATTAAATTGCCTTAAAATTTCTATAGACCACAGCTGGAAGATTAACAGATTTGACTGCATAACCTTTGCCATACAGAAGATTAACATGTTTAAAATGCTGACTGGGAGAAATGCTTGCAGAATGAGTAATGGGATAAAGGATTCATATTCCCCAAATAGAGCAAGGTTCTATAAATCAGAAGTATGAAAATGGATGAAGGATTTTGTTCGCCATCTATTGCTAGTGAACAAACTTCCCAAAAGGCGCCGGGCTGAGCGAACACTGACGTAGTGCGCCTCTCGGTTCTGCAACCCGGGGCCGGCTGCACCGGGCGGGTCCTCTCCACCTGGTGCACGCTGGGGCTCGCGTGTCCAAGACGGCTTCTGCACTGGCATGTCCGGGGCCTCAGCTGGCGCGAGTAGAACAGCCGGCATCTCGTTCTCCATGAGGCCCT
Source organism: Paguma larvata (assembly GCA_030068075.1). Lineage (NCBI taxonomy): Eukaryota > Metazoa > Chordata > Mammalia > Carnivora > Viverridae > Paguma > Paguma larvata. The sequence continues at coordinate 15,729,679 of CM057835.1, forward strand.
TCTTGCAAAGAAGCCAGACCTTTACGTGGTGACTTAGGGTTCCGAGAATGAGCTTTCTCAGGGAACAGCCCCACCGCGTCAGCACTCACCGGCAAGCCTCTGTTTGGGTCACGCTTGCTAATACTTGGTCGAGCAGGTGACTTGGCCAAGTCCAGTGCCAGCGAAGGAAGTGATAAGACGTGAGCGTGAGGTATGATTTACCGTAGGACATCGGCACAACAGTCCACAGGACAGGCAGCTCACTAAGGAAACAGGAATGAGTAATAAACCTGAGAAATGCAGTTTTGTCAGCAGTCAAGGTCATGCGAAGGAAAACGGCGACAGGCTGTTCCCATGAGGAAGTGGACAGTACGCAGCATCTAGTTAATATCTAGTGTTCACACGCTTTTTGGGAGAATCTTCTACATCTTGGTGGGAGTGTAAATTAGCATGGGCTTTTTTAAAGGGTTATTTGGCAGTGGGTATCAAAACATAAAATTTGCGTGAGTTGGCCCATTCTACTTCTACACATAAACATACTTTTATGTGTAAAAATATTTCTAGAAGTTTCCCCCCGAATATTACATAGGGGTGTTTATCGCTACTTGTAATGGCAACAAACGAGAACATAAAAGCCTGTTAGTAAGAGAATGCGCGAATTATAATAAATCTCTACTCCGGAATATCCAGCAGCCACTTTAAGGTTAGTTAAGCGTATGCTGATGTGGAGCGATATCCAGATAGGTTGTTGAGTGAAAAAGTAGGCATTCTGGCCATTCCGCGTCCCCATTTTCATGAAAACAGAATTCTGGGTAAACACACACCAGAGGGAGAAAGGGGTCTAGAATAAAGTGTAGAAACGGGTTGGGAGTTTATTTTTATTTTTGAGTTTTGTATGCACATCTGATTCTTTGGAATCTTTTCTGATGGGGACTCACGGGGGAAAAGTGGAGGCTCCCTTAAAATACGCATGTCTCCGTGTGAACCCGTGCACGCACGTGCAGATGCGTGTAGAGGTGCAGCGTGAGAGAAGTTTCCTCGGATCCCTGAGGCTCTGCCAGGGGAGCCTCCTCGACCTCTTGTCGTCTTCAGTGCCCTCCAGCTTCTTCTCTCTTGTGGAAAAATAGAGGTCCGTGAGTCACTTGTGATTCCTAATAAGAGACATATTTTTTGTGATTTAATTTTGAGCTTTTTAAATTGCATATTGATTGTGTTAACCAGAAAAAATATATTATTTTGGTTTTTTTCAGTGTCTGGAACCAAACTGCACATTAGGAATGAGGGGTTGGGTTGTTAGCAAACGTGACTCAGTGTATGCGTTCGGTTAGATCGTCCAATACCGCCTAAGTGACTCCTGGCGTCTTTGGACACCCGTGTGAAACGGGTACGGTTCAGATCGGGCTTCGCCACGGAAGCCGTCATGGGGAAATGTCCAGACCCACCTCCGTGATGGTCGGAGCTGGCATTTGCGTTCTGTGTTTCCTCGTCCCGGTACCTGAACAAACCCTCGCTTTCCTCCCCTCTTCTCGCCGCATCTTGCCGCCTCTCCTTCGCCAGGAAAAGAACGCCTTTAGCTTCTGTGCTGTGAAGCCCTCTAAGCCACACGAGTGGAAGAGGGCCGGGCCGGGGAGGAAGCCTCGTTCTCCTCTAGTTCGAAGCTGCTGCAAGGTCAGGTGTGTGTGAGACCCGAGACGAAGTCTTATTTAATTTGAAAAGATCGTTTGCAAGATGACATCAAGCCTGGCAGTTTTTGCAAGGAGAAAGCCATGGCGTAGAAATGTACTGAGGGGTTTGATTTCATAACAGAGGGGTTCATTTCCTTAAAATTTCTTGATCAGTAAGAAACATCTTAAGGCCACATTTTTTTAAGTTTATTTTTTTAAGGTTATTATTTATTTTGAGAGAGGGTGTGTGTTGAGAACAAGCAGGGAGAGGGGTTGGAGAGAGAATCCCAAGCCGACTCCACACTGGCAGCACAGAGCCCATCTCGGGGCTCGATCTCACAAACTGCAAGACCATGACCTGAGCTGAAATCAAGGCGCCCAAGGCAACATGCTTGTTAACGGGCAGATACGTTTAGAACTCTTTTATCTTGGTTTATAGTTACACGGAGGGGGATCCATCAAGTTTCAGGAAGGACCAAATGTAATACCAGGTAGTCATTTACATTCTTTCTGGCAGTTAGGAGAAGCACTCAGTACATCAATGTTACAGTTTCTTAAAGTGACTGTTTCTTTTATGCCTTGGTCAGCTGCTTATATAGTATTTCTCTTGCGCTAGGTATTTGATACATTGTTTTAATTTTTGAAAGATACACAAAGTGTATTTAAATAGAACCCAGGATGTGTTTATTTTCTAAGAGTATTTTTATACACCGTAAAAAACAAAACAAAACAAAACAAAACAAAACTGATTCCAGAATACCTGTGATCCATCCTCAGTGTTGAGCAGGGAAGGTGATTCTCACAGAAACATAAACGGAGATGGCGGCCGGCTGGCTCAGTCAGTAGAGTCTGTGCCTTGATCTCAGGGTCCTGAGTTCGAACCCCACATTGGGCATGGAGCCTGTTTAAAAAAGTCTTTAAAAAATAAATAAGTAAACAAAAAGGAAACACAAACTGAGAATCCCAGAACTATGAGAAGTCTGAACTTGCTTTCAGATTCCCACGTGTTGGTTTCATAGAATCCTTGCAATACTCAGTCTTAGGTAAACATGATGGCTAAGGTTTTCTAACACGTGTTGCCTAACTGATCTGAAAATCATATATGCATAATGAAACGGTTTTCTTTGTACAACCTAAAATGTTTGCCAGAGGAAAAATGAAGTCTTTCTCTGGGTGGAAAAAAAAATAAAAATAAAAATATTACTGCATCTTGGAAACCTTATTTTCTAAATAATGTTGAACGAGTGTTGGCAGAGAGTTCTAGATTCTGTAGCAGGGTTTCTCCAGGTGTGATCCCCAGGCTCCGGGGGAGAGAGGAGGAACTTGTACAGGATACTAGTACTTCCCCCACATCGAGTCAAAGACAAGGTCCTGGACTCTGCATTTTAAACTACTCCCCAAGCAGTGTTTAATACACAGCGAAGTATGAGACATTTAGAATTGAACTAGAAAGGTCTAGGACTTCCTGAGAAGGAAGCCAAAATTCTGAGGAGGATTCTAGTTACGCTTGTTGGTTTGTTCCATAAAAAATTTAGAAGGACTTTGCAAAAAGAAGGAAGAGGTCACTTCTGGGTGGCCTGGGTTTTGGCTGGATCTTGGAGGAATCAGTCTTCCTCCCTGGTGGGGTTCGAGAGGTTAGCAGGGACGGGGAAACCAACCGTGGCCAAGGGAAAGACAGACGCTGGCGGGTCAGAGCTTCAGAGGAGGTTCGGTTACGTGGGCACTTCCGCAGTGGCCCTCGGGGGCACCGGGGAGGAGGGGCCGTGTGGTCCGTGATGCTTCGCCGCTCCCGGGCACTCTTCGGGTCTGCCTTCTTGGACTGTCTTGGCCAGACACTCTACAGCAGCGCTGCTACTTTCCCAGCAGTATTACGTACATTTTTCCAAAAGTGCTTGCCTCTTTCAGTATATTTCATCTCTGAGATGAGCACAGAGCTTGAGAGCGTTAAGAATGATTTCTCAGTCCTTTTAAAGCCAGAGTATCCTCTCTTCTGATCCTTTATGGTACTCTTTCTAAACATCTAGATGTATAAATTTTTAAAACTCTGTCATTTTCAGTTTATGTAACTCCTCTGTAGTGCTCTGGGTTTACATTAAGCGTCCCACATTTATACGAGAACTAATAATTTATCATGTTACGTGAACAATTTGTTCATAGACTCTCTAGAATCTCCCGCCTGGAGGGGTTGTCAGAGCTGATACTGTACAAAATATACCCCCTAAATTCTTCAAAGCTTTCAGTAGGAGCACGTATAGGGCATTCTTCAGCAATGGGGGGGGGGGACCCAGATACACCAAGAAAGTACAATTCTCTCAGGGACAACTCTCATTGTTAGAAAGATTTTTTTTAACGTTTATTTAATTTTTTAAACATTTTTATTTATTTTTGAGAGACATAGAGACAGAGCGTGAGCAAGGGAAGGGCAGAGAGAGAGGGAGATACAGAATCTGAAGCAGGCTCCAGGCTCTGAGCCATCAGCACAGAGCCCGATGTGGGGCTCGAACTCACAGAAATCTGAAGCAGGCTCCAGGCTCTGAGCCATCAGCACAGAGCCCGATGTGGGGCTCGAACTCACAGACTGTGAGATCATGACCTGAGCTGAAGTCGGCCGCTCAACCAACTGAGCCACCCAGGTGCCTCTTAAACGTTTATTATTGAGAGACAGAAACAAAGCATGAGCATGGGAGGGGCAGAGAGGGGGGGAGACACAGAATCCGAAGCAGGCTCCAGGCTTCGAACTGTCAGCCCAGAGACCAGTGTGGGGCTCGAACTCACAAACCGTGAGATCATGACCTGAGCTGAAGTTGGATGCTTCACTGACTGAGCCACCCAGGCACCCCCAGAAAGATTTTTTTTTAATTAAGCAGGTATCTGTCTCCTGCATTTTGACTCTTTCATTCTGACTGTGCTTGGTGAGAAGGGCTGGAAGAAGTCCAGTGTCTTCTCCGTCAGATCCCTTCACCTGTTTGACTACAGCGAGTGTATCACCCTGTGTCTTCCCTCTCAGAGCACTTGGCTGTGAACGCTTCCTCCCATGGTCCCGTGTTGTGGCCCTCCCTCCACCTGCTGATCTCTGCTGACTGGCTTCGGTTCCCAGTGACCCTTAAATCTGGACACCTAGGACTGAACTCAGACTCCGGGAAGTCTGAACGACAGCATCCAGCAGGACCATTAGCTCTTTCTGACACCACATATCTGGAAGCCTTACCTTTCCCCCCGGTTTTATGGAGGTACAACTGAGGTATAGCATTATGCAAGTTTAAGGCGCATAGCATAATGATTTGGTCTATGTCCGTATTGAGAAATGATTACCACAGTAAGTTAACATCCATCGCCTCACCTGGTTATAAATTTTATCTTGTGATGAGAGCTTTTAAGATCTAGTTTCTTTACAACTCGCAAATATACGATACAGTATTGTTAACTCTAGTCACCATGCTGTACGTTACATCCCTGGAATTTATTCATCTTATAACTTGGATTTTGTACTTACCATCTTCTTCCATCCCACCCCCCGCCTCTGGCAACCACCAGTCCGACCTGTTGCTGTGAGCCTGTGTTTTAGATTCTACATATAAGTGAGATCCTGCAGTATTGGCCTTTCTAGGTTGGACCGATTCCACTTAGCATAATGCCCTCAAGGTCCATCATGTTGTTGCAAATGATGGAGTTTCCTCCTTTCTTATTGCTGAAGAGTATTTTAAGTAGCCTTATCTTGACTCATCTCTTATAGCAGATGTACCACACAGCAACATTTGACTTCTGATTAAGAAATTTGACCTTTTTGTAAGCTGACTGCTCTTAAGCCTCTTCTTTCCCATTCTGACCTTCTGAAATTGCTGTTGAAAATTCGTTATACTTATTATCTTAGTAGTTCCGGCTTCTTCTTTACAGCCCGTTGATCCTTGGTTCTGCCTCCTCCCCTGCATACGTGGTGGAGAGAATGTGGACTTATCACTAGAACACAGGATCAAGTCCCAGTTCTGTCACCCATGAACTGAATTTCGTTTCCTCCCTTGGAAAATGAAGGTGGTAACGATACCCGCTTAGCCAAGCCCAGATTCTTTAACAGGTGGTTTACTGAGATGCAGGGCATACCACATGAGCTGAGCTCTTCATTTCCTAAAATGTCAGCTGGACTGTGATCTATCTGAAGTTTATTGAGGAGGAGTTTATTTATTGAGGAGGAATTTGCTTCCAACATCACGTGGTTGGTAGCAGGATTTACTCGCTCATGGGATGTTGGATGAAGGGCCTCGGTTTTTCACTGGCTGTTGACCAGAGGCTGCCCTCCATTCCTTGCCATGTGGGCCTTTTCCACATTCTCCATCAAGCATCCAGACCAACGAGACATTAGAGTCAGGCAGCAAGATGGATGCCAGTCTTTTATAACCTAATCACAGAAGTATCTCCTTTGCCACGTCTATTGATTGGTTAGAAACAAGTCACTTCATTCAGCCTACCCTCAAGGAAAGGGATTGACAAAGAGACAAATGCCACGTATCATTGGGGTCATTGTAGGAGTGCGCTCAGACTTCTCAATTCTTTCCTGACTGCCTCACTAGTCCTTGAATAAAGAGTTAGCCTGTAAGTGTCACTAGCATCTACCACATGCGACTTACTTTTGGCTGCTTTCTCTTTCTTCCGCCTTATATTCGACATTGATTTTGTAAGTTGTCGTGGGTAGCACCTTTGACTCCTAGTTCCCATAATTAAATACAAATATTTCAATGCCCTTAAATTGTCCTTTCAAGAATTTGGGGTGTATAATAAGATACCCAAGAAAATATCTATGTTCTATACGGAGAAGGCTGGAGTGACAGGTTTGAGAGAGGCCCACTGAAATATTTGTTTTTTAGCATTGTTCTTTTCGAAAGTATCACGATAATACGTACAAACCTGTTTATGATTATGTTTAATGGATCTAAGTTGTACTAAAAAAAATAATGGCTTTATCAGAGAGATTCATGGATGGAAATGGAAAGAAAACAAATGGGCATGTATATTTTGGCAACAGATGAACGTTTCTCTGAAGTTCTTTGAAGTTTGGGAATTATCCGAAATTTACTGTGGAGTTTTTTTGAATGAACTCATCCATTTCATAGCTTTTACTCTAGCTCTTCTATACTATATTAAGATGTGCTTATATCATTCTTGCCATCTTCGCTATATGGGACCATAAATCTTTAGACATATTATCTATCAGATATACTTAATGAAAAGCAAGATGTTTTGTTAGATAATCACCTTGTCTTGCAAGTGTAGCTTATTTATAACCATTTCCTTTTAGAAATACATCTTGCATTTACTGTGTGCCATGTACTCTTCAAGGTGATTTAAAATAACTCATTTAGTCACCATGATACCCCATAAGTAAGCACTAAGACAATCTCCATTTTCCAGATGGGGGAAAGTGACCTAGAAGAGGGTAAGTGACTTACTCAGTGGCGCCCAGAAAGGCACAGGGCTGTGGATCTGATTCTGTTAAAGTACATCGTGAAGTTCAATTTCAGTTTTGATGGGCGAGATGAAGAATGTATTGACAATATACAGCTTAGCCAAATTCTTTATGAGTAGATACAGGTTGTGTACCTTATTTGCTTGATAAAATAGGAAAGTTGGCTAGCAAAAAAAAAAAACAAGAAAAGCTCAGAATGTTCTTTTCTTTTCCTTGTTTAGTATCAAAAGGTGAGGATGCCCATTTAATACGATTTTGTTCCATGAGTTTGTGTCCGTCGGCCATTTTTCTCATTTGTTTCTGTGCTATCACCATCGCCTAGTTGTGGTCCTCCCGGCACTTTTTCTTCCCTCCATTCTCCTGGGAAAGTTGATATTTTCCCAGTCCAGGATAACCCTCTCTTTCTACATAAAAATTCTCCTCTCACGTGATCTTGGATATTTTCAAATACAGAGCTGTTTTTTGCATATGCTGAAGCCATTGAAGGAATCTAGTTGGCAAGAGAGGAGAGCCAGAGATGGTGGTGGCCATGTCGCAGGACAGAGAGGGGAAGAAGGAGGAAGATGGTGAGCCCAACAGAAAGACACAAAGATTTCTTGAGTATTGACTGTGTGCCAGATAATAATAGCGCTTGCCTCAGTGGGGGTATTATGGGGACTGAATGAGTTATTTTTAAATACCTTGAAGATTGTCTAGAACATAGCAAATGCAATATATAGTTCCAAAATGTAGAGAACCTCACAGATGACCTGTCCGTGGACCCTCAAAATTCTCCCACACCAGATAAGAAAATGAAGACTCTTGGAGGTTAATTTGACCGAAGTCTTGCTGCTAGTAAGGGCTAGAGTTGCTATTCCCATCTCTCTAGATGCAGAATGTATTTTTAAAATGAAATGTTTGACCTTTACAAAAGTTAGAGAATGGGGCACCTGGGTGGCTCAGTCAGTTGAGCATCTGATTTCTTATTTCCGCTCAGGTCGTGATCTCGTGGTTTGAGGGATCGAGCCTTGCATCAGGCTCTGAGCTCTGACAGTGCAGATCCTGCCTGGGATTCTCTCTCTGCCCCTCCCCTGCTTGTGCATGCACTCTCTGTCCCTCAAACGAAAACATTAAAAAAAAAAAAGAATATCATGACAACATTTCGTATTCACCTGGAAAAAAATTAGAACATGACAAACACAAGTGAAACTCCATGTATCCTTCTCCCCCTGGAAGAAAAGTACACACTCTCCCAAATCTGGATTGTATTATTTCTCTGGGATGTCTTTGTGCTGATATATGTATGTATTCCTTAGCAATAAGTACTATTATTTTCAAGTATGTAAACTTTGACAGAAACGGTATCGTGACCTGTCTTTTCATAGCTTGTAAAATTTTTGTATTTTACCTTATCAAAACACCACATGATGCTTTTCTATATGTTAAACCATAGTTTATATATCCATTCTCTTGTTGGACATTTGGATTATTTCCAAAAACTTTAGTTATTAAAAACAGTGCCACGGGGCGCCTGGGTGGCTCAGTCGTTTAAGCGTCCGACTTCGGCTCAGGTCATAATCTCACGGTTCATGAGTTTGAGCCCCACATCAGGCTGTGTGCTGACGGCTCAGAGCCTGGAGCCTGCTTCAGATTCTGTGTCTGCCTCTCTCTCTGCCCCTCCCTTGCTCATGCTGTCTCTCTATCTCTCTCAAAAATAAAAAAATAAAAAACAAAACCAGTGCCACAGTGAACATGCCCCTGTAGACGCCCTTGTGCTCACGTGCACGAATTTCTCAGGGTTGCAGTTCCTGCGCTCGGACCGGAGCTGCCGCAGCGATGCTCACGTTTCCAGCTTCCCCAGGCATGCACGTGGCTCTCCGAAATGTGCTGATTCTCACTTACGACAGCAGTTCGTATTTGAGAGTTCCTCTTGCTCTCCGTGCTTATCAGTACTTGGTTCTATCGAGCTTTGGGGTTTCTGCCAGTCTGACGGGTGTGAAATAAATTTAATCTGAATAGCTATAATTACCATGGGTGAAAACTGTACTTTATACAAAAGAGAGCCAGGACTGAGCGCGTACCCTCGTCTTGACAGATCTCAGGTCTCCGTCCGCCAACTTCGATGCTCTCAACCTTTCTTAGTTTCTTTCCAGCATCAAGATTTAATGATGCCATTGATTTCATTATTACCGAAGGCGAAACTACAACGTTCTGAATCGTTTGTCGTAAGATCTAAGAAGTCGGAGGACAATTTTCATAAGTCTGTCGTGTAGACCTAAGGAATCATTTGTAGAAACTGTGATGTAACATTCCTAAAAAAATAGGACTTTTTTCTTTCTAGACCTTAGCACCGTGACTTACGACTTTTCTCCGAACGTGCATGGTCAGTTGGTTGGGTGACTTGCGAGATAAGCAGGCTGTGAACTAGGGTTGTACAGGTCCAGGTTCTGGGCTGCATTTTCAAGAGAGCACAGGGAGGTTTCCGGAAGCAAACAGAGTCTGGGTAGAACGCATCCTTGAGACCAGTGGTTCTCCGATGCCTGTGAGCATCAGAATCAGCTGGCAGGCTTGTTGATCTACAGATGGCCTGGCTCTGTCCTCAGATTTCCTGATTCGGTTGGTCTGGGATGGAGTGAAATGGACTTGTCTAACAAGTGTCCCTGATGCTGGGAACCATGCTTTGAGAATCACTGCTTTGGGGCAATTTTCCCCAAAGTAGGGGTGGGACCAGAGCAGGATGGAACTCTCAGACTGAGGGTCAAATCCAGACCCAGTGCTAATATGTGATATTAGAGTGCAGAGGTGTGGCTAGTTAGGTGGATGAGTGATTTCTATTTTCTTCTTGGTGGCTTTAGGCATATCCTATGTAAGGATGTGTCTTAAAATATTAAGGACAAGACTAAAATGAAGCAGAGCTGCAGGGCCTTACACACAGAGTAGGGATTCAATAGATAACAGATGGTTCTTATTTTGAACTTGCATTTTGAATATTCAAGCAAAAGCTTGAATTCATGATGTGAATATTACAAGTATGTTATTTTTAGGTTAATAGACTTTTAGGAATGTATGGCTGGACAAACGATTTCTAAGATGTTAATAGTCATGCATTCATTTATCATTAGCCCGCGTTTAGTCATCTTCTGTGTGCCAGGGTATAAAGGATGAATTACACGATTTTTAAGAGGAACACATTTTTTCTGTTGTTGGAGCTCTCCCAATGAAATGAATCAGCCCAAGTTCATGGATGCCCAGGACATGTGATGGTAGTTATTTGGTGACTGCCATTACAAATTAAAGTTATGACTTATTTAGGTGAACCGATTAATGTATTTTTGCCCTTCCGTGTGTACATGGATACAGGCACGTGTATACAACCTATATATGTAATAGATCACCTGAGTAACTCGGATATCGCAACCAAGGTGATGTAACATTTCTGTGCATGGAAAAGCAAAATTTTGTCTAAAAAAAAAAGGTAACAATTAGGAGCAGACACATGGCATGGAAGAGGAATTTAGGGTGTTGGTAAAGGTCTGTGTTTTAACTTGGATGATATTGACCTAGGTCTTCACTTGATAAAACCTTTGTTTCAATGGAATATATAATTTTCATGCTAATTTCTGTACGTTTCACAATAAAATGCTTTATGAATAAAGTGAAAATCAAAATATTTAAATCATTTTCTTTCCATAGTGCTTGTATTTCTTTATAACGGTTAATGCATACTCAATTATAGTTTAGTTTTATATGTGCACGTGTGAGCATAAAATTTGGAAAGTATGGACTAAAAGCAATATAAGAAAGTATTATTCTACTTACAATATCCATCTTTATCACTGGTCTTATTTGGGATGATTTGGTTATTTTAAGTGTTCTAAAAAAGTTTGGCTTAAGTTTCAATTTTTACTTTCTATTTCAAAAGACAAATTATAGATCCATAATTGAAGTGATGAGAAATCACACACGTGCACTTCAGATACCACTAGCGTTTCATTGAAATCTGAACGTTCTCGATGTCTATGTCTTTTGAACTCCGCTCAGAATAAGATGTAATTTCTAGTTGTAATCTTTGTGGGGTTTTTTTTGCCTCCGAAGATTTTATTTGAGCATATATTAAACATTAAACATAATGGAATGGAAACCAAGAACAGCCTGGAGAGGGGGGAAAAAAGAACTAGGATCAAGGTTTCAAAATATTGTGAAAAGGAAATCATCAAATGCAAGACTTCCCTTTTATGTGGATCTTCTTCTTCTGGGGCCTCACCCTCCAGCCTGACTCAGGTGCTCTGAAGCCCGCAGGCACTGGTGACCCGCCAGGCAGAAGGTTACAATTACCAGTCACGTGCAGCAGTCCTGTGCGCCAGTGATGGGGTTTGGCGGAAGTGGCCGAGGCCTAGCTAGGAGGAAAACGGATGAGGCCAGGGTCATTTTTGATTTTATACAATCGTTGTCTCAAGGAGAATTTAATCAGAAATCTCTACCTTCTGAGTCCAAAGGTGGCTTAACAATGGTAGAGAGAACATGAACTTTGTAATCAGGTGTGCACGCTCCCCCATTTCCAGCTGTTACAATTCAAGTTAATCATAAATCGGCCAGAATGTCTATGTCGGTCTGTGGAATGGGTATCACAGTATGTCACAGGATTTGGAGGATGACATGAGACAACCTAGGAGGAGATGCGAGGCAGGTTACTGGGACTGAGTAAATATTGCTCCCCACTTCTCCCTGCCCAGCAACACATCGCACCAGCAGCTTTGGGTCCAGGTCCACAGGGCCTGGCTCCATCAGCACCTAAAAACACGACAATGTCAGAACGTTAAGTGGAGAGAGCCGTAGGTGACCACAAGTGTTTATTGGGCGTCTAGCGGATGACCATGACATGGAAATAGGTTTTTAAAGCAAACTCAACTGGTGCGGCACAGGCTCGTCCTGGGGGCCAAAGTGAGAAGCAATGTCGCTTCCGCTGGGTCCCTTTCAGAGGTTGTCCAGGGCCAGCCGGCATGGCAGTTGATGGGTCTGTGTCTTTCCCTGTTGGGTGCCCCCTCCTCCCTGGAGCCCAGAACTCATCCATGCTCCACAGGCCTGGCACCTGTCAGCTGGATGAATGAGTCACCAGCATTCGAACAAATGCCCTGTAGGTTTGCCCCAGCGTCTGTGTTTACGTTACGATGTCTTAATAATACTCCCAGCAGGGTCAGTTTTCTGGAGGCGCAGAGAAGGACTGGACCTCCCCCAAAACCACAGTGTTGAGGGTCCTGGCCTACTTTGTTTTAAATTTACTGAGGCTTTTGTTTTTTTCAGTTAGAGTGCAAGGACTCGTGGAATGTCTTCGCACCCTGTCGTTAACCGCAGATGGGCAGCACCTTTGTGATAAGCCAGAGGGTCTGTCGTTTCAAAGCCGTGACTGGACAGGAATAATAGCTACCGCTGCAGGAGTGTTTGCTGCTAATAAGCCAGGCCTGCTGCTAAGTGCCTTACATTTTTTTTTTTTTGAAGCATCTGGGCTTTTCTCAGGTGTTAAGGGTAACAGTGAAACCTTAGAATGTGTAAGATAGGATGTAATCCACATACTCTAGGTTTAAGATGAAACGTGTATTGTCATGAGATCTTTGTAAGGTAGACTGTCAACCATGAAACTTTGTAACTCAGGTCCCAAAACGGACGGGTAGTGTAGTGAGTTCTGTGTTATTTTGGGTCATATATAATTGTATGAGGCTGCTAACTGCTAAAATAATTCTTAGTAATAGTGCATCAAAAGCAACTGATGGTTTGTTTTTTTGAGTGCTCGTTCTGTATCAGGCACTGTGATGAGCATTTTATGTTTTATGTCACTTTGTACTCACAACAACCCTATGAGGTAAAGGCTCGTACATGAAATCCAGATGTTAAAACCATAGGGTAAAGAATTTATGGTCCGCCGACTCCACACCGCCTCAATGAAGACGTCAGGGGGCAGATGGCCCGAGAGAGTTGTCTGAAGTCAGGACAGTGAACCGATGGAGTTGGGGCTGGGACTCAGAGATCCTGTCTTGAACTTCAATGTTCTTTCTGTTCTGCTGCCTTGTCCTTAAGATGATCTTACATTCTCACTCTCTTTAATTAACTTCTATGTTTCTGGGACCCTCTTTAGGACAGATTGGGGTTTTCCTACGCTAAAGTGAGTGCTTATTAACTACCCCTCATAACTGCTGTAGCCATATGCTCCTCGCGTCGGGGCTCTGATGTGTTGTACCCGAGGCCCTTCTACCATGGAGCCCCCAGTTCCCCTGTGTAGGTGTCTCTTCAGCTCTTACCAAACCCTGGAGAAGCTCTTTAGAGTCTTGAACTCTGAGAGCCCTTCCTGGGCTGCTGGCCCCGGTTCAATCCCCGTCGTCAGAAAGCCTGCCTCTCTCAGGCCTCTGCCACTCATTTGTCCTGAATGGACACTAAGGTGGACAGCCTCCTTTTACTTTATGCTTGTGTGTTTTGTATGTATTGTTGTATTTGTGTGTGTTTGTATGTACTAAATACATAGTACGTATTTAATAATTTTTTCATTCCTGAGGACATCTTTTTTTGTTCCTCTCTCTCTCTCATTTTTCTTTTATTTTCTCTGACAAGAGGCCGGATTCGATAGTACATGAGCTTCTTGGACACGAGATGGAAAAAATCACATGTGGTTGAAAGGGAATGTGCTTTTTGCCTTTTATCTTGAATGTGTCTCTTCTTGTCTTTCGTTCTGGCGGGGACACTGATGAGGGAGTGTTTCCAGTGTCTGGGTCATTTCTTTTTTGATGTTGGGAGTTTTTTGTTCAGTAATTGGGTGGCCAGCAAGTTGAGTTGAGGGGTATCAAATCATTAGGTTTACCCTGATCCCGTATGATGTTTGAAGAACAGTGAGTTCTCAGATGTATTTAGCCAGACAGCCCTCTCTAGAGGACGTCCCAACTGGGCTTTTTGGTATTCAACTTTAAGAGTCTTGAACTCATCATTTCGTAGCCGTCACTTAGGTGACACAGAATGGAAGACTTGTCTCATTGTAATAAAGCATCTGATTAAAATATCATGTTTAAGAAAACAAATATCAGTAATTCAAGAAACAATAGATCCAGTACTAGAACAAGACAATGTCAAAATAATGGGGAAATCTGTATCTCTAATAATGACAACAGTAATACCTGGTACTGATTACCATGGTATCTGAGAAGAAAACTGTCTCAGAACAATGGGAGAGTCGTGCTTTATGGAAGTTGTGTGTGTCGCTGTTCTCATCCTCTGTTTTAGGCCACGGGCCCTAGCTCAAGCCAGATTTTCCACAAGATTACAGAAGCCATGTCACTTTCATGAATGCCAGCAGGTAGGAGAGAAATTGAAAATCAACATCAGAGGATGGGACGTCCAGCCTCCTAGTCAAGGCCAACCTGAACTTGACCCCATTCCCTCCTTCTTCCTCAAGGAACTTGTCCTGTTGGTCATCTCCACTCAGTTCCTTTCTGGCTTCTCACCTAAAAAATACTCCCAGCACTCCTGCTAGCTATCGGCAGTCTCTCTCTTGCCATTTAGCATCCAACGTTCTTAAAAGAATCACCCATGTTTACTCACTCCGTTGTTTCATTTTTACCTTTTCTCCCTCAAGTAGCCCGCGGTAATAGCCTTTCGCCCATGCTACTCTTCTGAAATTGTTCTTCAGGTAAACAAAAGGTCCTCTTCTTATTGGAGGCAGTGTTTGTTTTTCCATTCTTCTCCTACCGAGGCATTTGTTTCTCCTTAAAGCTCTTTCCCCTTTCAACTTCCTTAAACATGGTCTCTGGTTCTCTTCTCTCTGTGACCACTTCTCCCAGTACGCTCACTGGGGTTCCCCAGGGTTTCGGTCGTGGGCCACCGCTCTGTGTTTGCCCCCTTGTGGCACTCAAGATTTCAGTGTTCACGTTCCCGCTGCGGCTGCCGACTCACGAGTTTTCCCTCCACTCTGGGCTCACTGACGACTGAACTCATCCCCCTGGTATTCCAGAAGGACTTCAGATTCAGTATTCAATCCCCACCCACGTTTCCTCATTTTTTGTCTCCATTGTTAGTAGTGCCCACTCACAGCGTTGTTAGAAACACGGGAGTTGTCCTCGCTCCACATCCAATCCATCGGCATGCTTCTAGGTTAAATTTCTAAGTCGTTATCTCTTGAGTCCATCCCCAGGCTTCTGTGACCACCTCCCCTCCTACCTGGTCTCTCAGACCTCAGTCTTGTTCTCATCAGATTCTACTGCTTTGTTCCAGTTGGAGTTCCCAATCCCTGGTGGTCATGGCATTCCCTGCCCTGGAAAATGACGGTGGTTCTCCATGGCCGACAGAATTAAGTCCAGGCTCTTCAATATGACACACAGGGCCCTGGTTTTCCCCCCTCACCCAAGAAGCAGTCTAGAGAGAGGCTGAAGCTAAGGACCCTGTCTTTGTTGGAGACCCAAAAGGTGAATTCTGCACCCAGGGGCCAGGTCAGTTTGGTTTAACCTCTCTTTGCCTTTATTGCCAAGGAGCAAAGCAGATGCTACAGCTGGCCTTTGATCATCTCCCAGCTTTCCTTTTCTAAACAGCTTAGGTAGTTAAGGAGAGGAGCTTGAGCCCTGAAGAGTGCATTTAGTAGACCTGAGCACACGGGGCGAGGCTCTATGAAGACACAATGCGGGGGCGTGCACGCCTCTGTCGGTAAACAAAAGGCACAGAGGCAGTCAGGATTTGGGGATTCAAGCCTTTGGTCATGGTACCCTGTGCTCCCTTAGCTATCTGTCTGATCAGCAGACTTTTTGCACGGCCAATAGCTCGGCTTCCTTTATGAGGAGCATCTCGGGACCCGAGGTTCCTGTGGCTTTATAGCAGGGCAGTCTGAAGGAGGCACGTCGTAGGCAATAGAATAACTCTATTTGGGTAGACTCTTGTCATTCCGGGGTGGAAAACTTCACTTAGTCACAGAAAGGTTCATTTAAATCAAATGCATGTAGAAGCAGGTATCTTGGGATCTCATCAGTAATGCAAAGGGGTGGCATGACACAGTAGCGAGTCCAGGGACAGGAGACACAGGGTCTGGGGCTCTCCAGGCTCTGCCCATCATGGGCCATAGACCCTTCACCTCTTTCAGCTTTGGTTTCTTCATCTCTAAAAATAAGTTTAGCACCTCCCAGCCCTGACTATCATTCATATGTGTCTTCAAAACTAAAGTTCAATAAATATGCGTGAAATCACCTTGACAACCCTCATGTGCTAATTAGTTACAAAATGGTGTTCTAATTATTACAGTTCATAGTTTCATAACAACTGTAACGGCATGGTAGCTAAGCCAATCACCTTATTATATGCATTATCTAATTTAAACTTGTCAGCCCTTGAGATAGATATTGTTAAAATTCTCATCATACAGTGGAAGAAATGGAGACACAGAAAGGTGACGTATCTCGTCTAAGACCACCCAGCTGGCAAGGAACAAAGCCAGGTTTTGAATCCAGAATGGCTGACCTCAGGATTCTGTCCTTGATCGGTGCGCTCACTGCCTTTCTGCCAAAGTAGCCTGCCCACCACTGATCTCTGCACAAGCTTCTCCGTAAGTTGGGAATGTCTTGATCCCTCTGATCCCCACCACCGCGTCTGCCTGAAAGTGAATCTCTGTACATTCGTCTTCAACCGGTAAATGATATCTTAAGTTCCGTACTCCACGCTGATGAGGTTGGCAGAGGTTGGACACTTCTACATCTTGCTGACTGGAGTGTTCATGGATAGAGCTTTCTGGAGAAGGATTTGGCAGACAAGAACCTTAAAGTCCTGTTTAGGGATATGTGATTCCGAAAGAACCAGGGGTCATGTAAAAAGGTGTCTATTAAAGGATTATGTATCTTAGCGTAGAATTTCAAACTCTATAAATACACAGTAACTAGAGAAAAGTTAAATCATGGTTTCTCCATAAGATAGAATATAATGTAGCAAATAAATGTCTTCTGTTCACAAGTTGGTTAATGATAGAAAATAAAGGCTTTCCAATTAAAACCAGGAACAGAACCATATAGGGTAAAGTCTTTATTTCATTTACTAATATGTGTTTAATATAGATGTATTATACAATAAGACATACACAGTCTTCATAGATGATGAGAAGTCGGATTATGGAACATTTTTTATTCATGCTTTATGTTTTCCAGCTTTATATAACCACCGTGTAGCATTTTGTTAGTTTTTTTTTTAAAGCATTACTTTAAATTTTTTTTCTTAAAATGTTCACTAAGTCCAATGATTTTTGTCTTTTGAAAGTAGAACTTCTCACATTTTTTTTCCATTCTGCAGAGCCTACAGACTTCCTGTAGTAGCATGATGACCGGTGATCACAATTCAGGGGTGACCTCTGAGTCCTTGTAAAATCCCCCATTTCTTCACCTGAGTCTAGAGTGAGGGAAACACAGAAAAAAGAAATTCTTGACTGGCAGCAGCACCCACGGGTATCAGGTAGAGAGCAGGCACCGAGTCTACAGTAAACCCCTTGGATCCACTACTAATGGTCATGTCTGTGCTATTCCCCAAATTCCCCGCTGACCCGTGTATTTTTGGGAAATGCTTCCTGGAAAAAAGTAACTTTTTCTCTGGAAGGATGTGTTCACTCAGACTCATCCACATAGCTCATGAATACATTTCTTGTCACCATAACGAAGTGCCAGAGAAATCTGTATTGAAAAGCACCCAGTTGTGTTGAAATCATGAAATCCAAAAATCACAATTCGGATGGATAAGAAAGCTGGGGGATTTTTATGTGTGTCATGCTTATTGGAATTTGGCTCTTAATTTTCAACTTGGTAAAATCCTTGTTTGCTTAAAATAGCTCTTCTGGAGCAACACTTGAATGTGAGGATAACACGTGGGGTTTAGATGTTGCTGGCAGCGAGGGCTAAAGATTCCACTTTGGACTGTAAAGTCTGCACCGCTGGCTGAGAGAGGAAGACAGATGGATTGAGTAACGGGAGAAGTTCAACATTCAGAGAATATTGTTCCAAAAAATAACTTTATGGTCCTTTTGTGACTGATGAACACCAACAAAAATCTATTACTTTTTAAAACACTATTTCAACAAAACACCCAACTGTGCACTCTGCGACAGTTAGGAGGCATTGTGCCAGATTGGATTAATTTGTATTTGTGTTTAGCCTGTCAGGGTCTTAAGGCTTTGAACGAATTTTTTTTTTTTTTTTTTTTTTAAGAGAAGGAAATGATGGAAAATTAGATACATATGGTTCTGGTGGAGGCTTAAAATGAAATCAAATATTATTGTGAAGCTTAGAGTCCACTTTGTTTTCTTCTGTGGGTCTCGTCGGGTGCCCTGTGTGCGGGAGTCTGCAAGATCACGCCACGTTGACCCTCCCTGCATGGATACTTGGACATTTATTTGACATGTCCCCGTTGTGAGAAGTAAGTTGGAGAGAGTTCAAATGTACCTTCTCCCTTAAGAACTGCCATTGATTCATTGGCCAGTCAAGCAGGTAAATGCAGCCTCTGGTGAATTCTGCTTAATCCAGAACTCATTGGTGGGACCAAAGTTGATATTTAACATCTAAATTTTGATAGTGGTACGAGTCCCAAATAATTTAGGACCTGTTTCCTTTGAAGAAACCAGAGCTTATCTGTAGAAGCCATTTGTCCTAGATAGTAAAACACACACACACAC
Source organism: Paguma larvata (assembly GCA_030068075.1). NCBI lineage: Eukaryota > Metazoa > Chordata > Mammalia > Carnivora > Viverridae > Paguma > Paguma larvata. Next base: position 15,748,427 of record CM057835.1, read on the forward strand.
ACACACACACGGACACAACTATTAATTGTAGGTAAATGTTGATGAGATTTGGGTGTTACTTTTAAGTTGAAATGTGGAGAATAAGTTGATTTTCTAATTATTCAAATTATTCTGCTATGATAAGAGAGCCTGAGAATATCCAAAAATTCAAATCAATTAATTCAATTGAAGGAAATATTTTTTTCGACTCACTTTATTTTGGGGGTTTTTTGGTGGTGTTGTTTTAAATTTAAGGAACTCTTAAAATGAGGCCAAAGGTTATTCAAAAGCTCTGTTACATATAGCATGCACCATGGTGGTAAAACGCTGTCTCAAAATAACAAAATTTTGTGGCCATCAGAAATTAAAGTTTGAGAATACAATGCTTATTCTGTAATAAGAAGTGAGAGAAGGACACTCTCCGCTATTGAGAATGTCAGATATACACAAAAGTGGAAGGATAGTTGTCAAAAGCTTGATATTCTCGGTTGTAGAATTATGGGTGATTATTTGTTTTTTGTATCTTTCCATAATTTCTAGGATTTACCTGGTTGGATACTTAGGCATATTAATTTACAGTCATAAAATGGTAATAAAAAATTACCAAGTTCTTAACTGTTTCAAAATAGTAATAAAAATTTTAAATCGTAAACCTTTTAGAAATCTCAAGACACGGAAAGGGAAGATTTCCAGATCGATATAAATGTGTGTCAACCTAATTTAGAAATAACCAAAGAGAATGTTTAACCAGACATACATATTCCCCCCCACCCAAAATCATATCGGTTTAGTGAACAATGTTTTTTCACTGCCTAGCATCTACTCTCTCTTCCTAGTAATGCCCTCCTAGTTTCGTTTTGGAGAAATTGTTCTTTCCCACTCTGAAGACGTCAAATGGCATAGACCGCCCCTGCTGGTTGGAGTCTATCACTGAGGTGTGAGCTAAGGCATTAGCCCAGTGCTTGGGGCAGAGCACGTGACTCACTGTGGGCCAGTGGGAGAAAGTAAATCCTAGGACTTGCATGGCAGTGTCGTCCTATGAAACGTAAGACCCTTGAACCTGGTGTATGAAAATGGGTGCCTCGGAACCACCCAGCAGACGCGGGAGGAACAGGACTGAGAGAGGGATTCTGTTGGCACTTCTCACACCCTGGAATTAGACAATCTCTTAAAGTAAATCTTTCCAATTGTCTGACCAGTAAGTTCCCTTGCTACTTTCTTTTTGCCTGGGTTAAATTTTCCTTCAACTAAACGGACGCTAACCGGTACAGACACCGGATAGGAAAGTCCAGTAACTAGTCAGATACTGTAGCATTTACTCATGCCATACTGTGTCGCGCTATCCAAAGTCCTCCTCTTTCTTGCTTTGTTGCCTTTATGCCCTACGGTGTAAGGTGCACATTCGCCGAAAGTGTTGGGAGAAAGTGGATGTTTGTTTGAAAGCAGTGCTGAAGTGATGACTTCTGGGGATGCTTGCCTGTGCAACATGCGTTCTGGGAACAGGGGTCCTAGGAGGCCCCCCGTTCACTGATCCCACCCGCCCCCATTAAAATTTTTTGTTCTAGCACCACAGGCGTTGAAGAGCCAATTTTGACCATTTCTAACCAAAAAGTCTTCCTGCATTCTTGTTCTTCTGTCAAATGAGCTAGCTTTAGCAATTTCACCTTGACCTCCTCTCTTTGTCAAGGCCGATCTGTGTTTAAAATGTGGGACTCAGTGCGTGTGTGGAAATTCCGTCCTTGATCCCTCGCTATTCTTCACCGACCTAAAAAGCTCATCTTAAAATAATTGTTCCTTTTCTCTTATCAAGTAGGAGTACTACATACCTTGGAATGGAAATTAGGAAACACTGATAAATCCAAAATTAAAAAGTGGAAATCAACGTAATCCTATCACACGAAGAAAACATCAGTTGACATTTGGACTGGGAAATTTTATGGCTATTAAAAAAATAGGAATATGTAGTAATTTCTGTTTATGACCTGGTCTTTTTTTCCATTACTAAATCGACCTCTTCCTAATTCATTACATATCTCACAACGACATTTTATAAATCCTAGTGCTCAATTATATGTATTCTGTCACTTACCATTAGATATTTAGGTTGCTTCTAAGGTTTCTGTCCCTTTCTGTGACAGGACGAAGAACATCCTTGAATGTGTTTACGCGATCACTTTATTAGAGTAAGTTCCTAGATATTTGAGTTTCCTGGGTCCTAGGGAGAACCAAATTTTAAGGATTTTTCTCTTAAGTTGTCCTCCAGAAAGTTTATACCAATTTACCCTTCCAGCAGCATAGTAGAAGGCTTCTTTCTTCATATTCTCACTCTTTACCATTTGGAAAAAAAAAAACCCTCTTTCACCCTCGCCATGTTAACACATGTGTAAGATTTAACCTCATTCTCCCATGCCGGACTGTAAGCTTTGTGAGGATAGTGTCCGCGTCTCCTCTGCCGGTACCTCCAGCGATGCCTGCCACACAACAGCAAATCTCGGTTAAATTTACTCTCAGTAAATCATTGATGGGTGGATAAAAATGTGAGTGCATGTGTGTGTATCACTTTGGGCTTGCATTTCAACGCAGACTTTGTGCTATTGATAAACTCCAGAAACAGCTTTTGCTGAGCGCTAAAACCAGGTCTGATTGTACAGTACTCTGCCTACTTTCTTTTGTCCCCTGCTCATTGCTAACAATCCTACAAGCAAAAGAGTGTGGGTTTTTTTTTTTTTCATTTTAGATAATTTAAACATGTAGAATTGTTTTAATTGGAAACAAAGACTCTAGGAAGTCATACGTTTTCTAGCTTATTCAGAGTCGTTCGCAGAGACAATGGTGCATCCAGGAGGACTCTGTTGTTCTCATATTTCATGCATCGATTCATCTGCAACTCCATGGTGTCTTTTACTTCATTCCCCCCAGTGTGCTCCTTTTCAAGTATGTCCAAGGACCTCAGAGCTGGTACTGGTCTGAGGTGAGTTCATGGTAGAGGGACAAAGAGCAAGCGGGTGACTGAGACCCAGGGAGAAGCCACTTCCAAAGCAGCCTGCCTAACTCACGTTCATTCAGCCTGCCTGGAGAACTGTTCTGTAACAGCATAGGAGGACATGGTGTGGGGTTTAGTTTGGGTTCCCACGGAAGCCAACCCTGAGACCAAGATTTATATATGCGTGGTATACTTGGGAGCTGATATGCGGGGACACTTGTGAGGCAGGTGGACAATGGAGGGTGTGCTTAAAGTAAGTTACCACTCTGGGGCCCTGGAGCTTTGATCCTGCTGGGAACTCTGGGAATAGTAGAAAGTTAGAGACCGAACCAGGTTGAGGGCAGTTCCCAGGGAGCTGTTAATTCCCCAGCACCGTCGCCTCCTCCCTTTGGGTGGCCCTGCCAGCAGGGATGTGGGTTCTGGTAGCCAGAGAAGGCGCAGAACCAAAGTGATACAAATGCCAGCTGTTGCAAGTTGGGTGGGGGCCCGTAGGCTTTGAGTGGGTCCCCCGTGGTATCTGCTCATTGTGTCTCCCTGTAACCTCATGCCCACACCACGTCTGTGCTATTTGCGGAGAGAGTTACGACTGCCCCATCCTGGCCTACCCACTGGCAAAGAGGCACTTTTCACACATGGGCCTTAAACTCCAGGAAGAATAGAGACAGAAGTCAGTATGATGGCCAAACGGGGAAGATCCATTAGGAAATGAGTTAGGGTTTTGTTTATAGTTGTGTTATGAATGGTTTGTTTTCTTAATCATGACCCTATAACCAAATGTGCGTCAGCACTAACTGAATAATGTGCCTGCTACTGGTTGAGAACTGAGTGATCATAAATACAGAAAGAGAGAGAAAGACTCCCAGATGGAGATCTGGTCAGCGCGCTGGAATCCCAGCCTATCAGCAACTCCTTAGAGTTGAGCTTTTTGTTTTTTCCTCCTAATTAGTAAATGCGCAGGGATTGGGCTAGCTGGCAGGTGAGGTACTATTAGTATCCTTCTCCCTCCCCCAAAAGATCTCTGTATACTAATAATTCATGGATTTCTTTTCTTCCAGCCTGTGTGACTTTTTTAATTTTTTTTTAGCATAGTTGACACACAATGTTCCATTAGTTTTAGGTGTACAGCATAGTGATTCAACAACTCTGTACTGTATGCTGTGCCCACCACAAGTGTCATTTCCATCAGCATGCAAAACCATTACGATATCATTGACTATACTCCCTATGTTGTATGTCCCTCTGTATTTTTGCTTTGGTTTCCCTTGCCTTAGGAGGCATATCTAGAAAAAATGATGCTACAGCCATTGTCAAAGAGTTTACTGCCTATGTTCTCCTTTAGGAGTTTTATGGTTTCAGGTCTCATGACCTACAAACATTCAAACATACTTGTTTTTTTCCTGTGACTTTTTTTCTCGGCTGGGTACAGTATACATTATTGATGGTACATGACAAGATAGGGGTTCCCAAGCCCCTCCTCTTGTGCAAAGGGTTTGAGATGGGAACTGTAGAAGTCAGGAGACTCTCAGTGTATTGGGGTATAAGTTGGAGCAAGGACTCCCCAGCAGCTGAGGGCCTCTCTCTTCCTTACTCTTGCTGGGGCTGGTGGCCCAGGGAACTCCTACTCCTTGGAGACCATTTGGACCATATGGTCTCTACCATCAATTACTGTAGCCAAATTCATTGTCGTACCAGGAAATGAGCTTGACACAGTGGTCATTGAGAGCAATGACAGCCCCAGGAGCGAAGGTAGAAGAGTGGATGTCACTATTGAAGATGCAAGAGACAATCTGGTACTCAGTAGGGTCAAGCATGCCCTTGGTCCACCAATACCTGCTTCATGACCTTCTTGATGTCATTGTATTTGGCAGCTTTCTACAGGTATCAGATCAGATCCATGACTGACATGTTAGGGGTGGAGACACGGAAGGCCATGCCAGTGAGCTTCCCATTCAGCTCAGGGATGACCTTGCCATGGCCTTGGTGGTACTAGTAGAAGCAGGGATGATGTTTTGGGCAGCCTCTTGGACGTCATGCCACAGCTTCCCTGGGGGGCCATCCACAGTCTTCTGGATGGCAGTGATGTCATAGACTGTGGTCATGAGTCCCTCAATCAAGTCATAGTTGTCATAGATGACCATGACCAGAAGGACCAAGAAGTTGGTGGTGCAAGAGGCATTGCTGATAATCTCGAGGGAGTTGTCATTTCATGGTTCATGCTCATCTTAAACATAGGGGCATTAGCAGAAGGGGCAGAGACGATGACCCTCTTGGCCCCACCCTCAAGTGAGCCTGTCTTTTCCACGGTACCAAAGACCCCAGTGGACTCCATGGGAGCACTAGCGTCACCCCGTCTGATGGTGGCAGGATCTCACTTCTGGAAGATGGAGATGGTTTTTCCATCAATAACAAGTTTCTCATTCTCAGCCTTGACTGTGCCATTGAATTTGCTGTGGGTGGAATCATGCTGGAAAATATAGACCATGTGGTTGAGGTCAATGAAGGGGTTATTGATGACAGTATCCACATTGCCAGAGTTACAAGCAGCCCTGGTGATCCAGCACCCAAGGCGGTCAAATCCATTTACTCTGACCTTTACCCTAGTGTCTCGGGGATACAGCAGACATTGCACCAGAAGATGCAGCTCTCTGTCAAAAGGGGAGGAGCAGAAAGCCTCCTGTGACTTATTCCATAACTGGAAGCCTGTATCTCCCATTCCTCTTAACCCATCTTGCCCATCCCTCTACTCCTCTCTCCTCTGGCAGCCATTAGTTTGTTCTCTGTATTTTTAGGTCTGATTCTGCTCTTTGTTTATTCATTTCTCTTTAGCTTCCACATATAAACAAAATCATATGGTATTTGATTTTGTCTGACTTACTTCATTTAGCATAATATCCTCTAAGTCTATCCACACTGTTGCAAATGGCAAAAACTCACATCTTTTTATGGCAACATGATATTCCTCTGTGTGTGTGTGTGTACACACCACATCTTCTTTATCCATTCATCTGTCAATTGACACTTGCTTCCATATCTCAGCTATTGTAAATAATGTTGCAGTAAACATAGAGGTGCATATATTTCTTTGAATTAGTGTTTCCATTGTTTTTGGGTAAATACTCAGTAGTGAAATTGATGGGTTATATATTTCCATTTTTAATTTTGAGGAATCTCTATAGCATTTTCCACAGTGGCTGTACCAGTTTACATTCACATCGACAGTGCACGAGGGTTCCTTTTTCTCCATATCCTCAGCAACGCTTTTTATTTCTTGTATTTTTGATTCTAACCATTTTGACAGGTGTAAGGTCAATATCTCATTGTGGTTTTGATTTGCATTTCCCTGATAATTAGTGATGAGCATCTTCCCATGTGTCTGTCTTTGGAAAAGCCTCTACCGTTTTAATCAGATTGTTGGTTTTTTGGATGTTGTAGAAGTTCTTTATATATTTTGGATATTAACCCCTTATTAGATACATCATTTGCAGATATCTTCTCTCATTCGGTAGATCGGTTGCCTTTTCATTTCGTCGATGGTTTCCTTCTCTGTGCAGAAATGTTTTATTTTGATATAGTCTCAACAGTGTATTTTTCTTCAGTTTCCCCTGCCTTAGAAGAACTATCTGGACAAGTATTGCCTCAGCTGATGTCAAAGAAATTGTTGCCTATGTTCTCTTCTAGGAGTTTTATGGTTTCAGGTTTCCTAACATACAAACATGTTCAAATTAAACCCTTAAATCATGCAAAAGAACTTTGGAAGATTTCCACCAAAGAGATGGTAACAATTCTGAAGAAAGGACCTTTTTAAAGATATCATTGATATTTTGAAATCTGATTTTCCTCAAGAAGGGATTATACATGTCAAGGAAGCGATGGAGGTTGAAAATTCTCTAAGTTCTTGACAGATACATAAATGTACATGTGTGTGTAAGAGAAAGATTAGAGCAGTGACTGGAACAGAGTAAGGATTAGATGTGTTGGCTGTTATTATTGTGTTATAGCATACTGACTTGTATCCAAGATCCTGAGAAGGCCCGCAAAGGGGAAGCTTATCATACCATTGAGGCATTTGTGTTTTTTAGAGTTACCATGAATGTATCCTCAGAAAAATGTTGGAAATCACCAAGAGGTCCCTGCTTTACGTTCAAACCTGCAGAAACAACATCTCCTTTCTTGTGATGCTGACCATAGGCCTAGCAACAGGGGTACATGCAGGTTCCCTCTGTCCTACCCACCTTCTCCAGAGAAGTGCCCTGCCTGGTTCAGAACCATGGACAGTGTCATGGGCAGCAGTATTCCCCTGCCACCCAACAACCTTGTACATGGTGACCGTGTGACACATCTTTTCGAACCTTTGAAACTCCCTCACCCCCTTGACTGTGTGTGTTGTGTTGTCAAGAAACTATCCATCTCTCCCAGAGTCAAGACATGTGCCTTTCAGTGACTGGGGCTTTAACCCTTGGCAGCCTAACTGCTCTTGGCTCCGTAGAAAAACCGAATGCTCTGAAAGTCCACTACTTTGCATGTTTGCTGTTAGGAGCATCTGGTTTTAAGTGCAATGTATAAATGACTCTAGGAAGAAAGAAACAGAACACATCAGATGTTTTCACCTAAACAGTGCATGCCTACTCAATCTTAAAATGGGGCTTCCATGCAACCAGGCATTATAGGGTTCAAGATACTTGAGAGGTCAAGAATAAGACAACAATATACATTGTAGGAGAGCCAGTGAGTTTTGGCTTAAGGTGTATATAGGTTATACATAATCCCTCTGTGACACTACATTCTTTATGTGTAAATAAATTATGTTTTTAAACCTGAAGCGGAGCCCAAATAATCATCACTAATGCTTACCTTTCTTAACACAAACAGGTGAAAATTATTCTTACCTCAACAGAAGGAAACCCCGCCCCTAATGAAGCCAAATTGGTCCAAGAATGCCAAATGCCTGACATTTAGCATCAGTGAAAAAGAACAACTTGTTTACAAGTGAACCAGTTAATTGTAGTGATACAGTTCGGTTGGATGCCCCATTCTCCACTTCGCGTGCTCAGAGAGGGCCCTAGCAATCTCTTCTCCTCCCGTGTTTGCAAAAATGAGGAAATAGAAGCATAGATGGCCAGTAACTTGTATATTACCAGAACCTCCTTTACTCCAATGGCCTGTCTCACCTGCCATGAGAAAATTGTGCATTCTTGGTTTAGACACCTCTGTCTTGTGTAGTTTGTGTTATGGGCAACAGTGCCAGGGAAACGGTGGTCAGGTGAGCTGGCTGGCCCTAGAAAGCTTAATTGATACTGGGTTTATTTCAAGATGGCCTGAATATGAGATATTGGCAGGAGAAAAGGTCCCCCAGTGCTTTCTAAGGAAGATCCAAGGGAAAAGGTTGAGTTTGGACGAAGGTTCTTTCCTGGCACAAAGCGGGGTGGACCACCATTGTAGACACGCACCAGTGCCTTCTCTGTGTCTACTGGGATAATTCCAGCAGCCACCTTGCAGGTTACTGTCTGCTCCCACTAAATTTCACTGTAACCCTGCCCGAGAAGACGGAGGACTGGCCTCCAAAGCATCTGGGGTCTCAGGAGCCAGGTCACAACATGGAAACCAATTAAGTAGAAATTTGGTAAGCAAGCCAGGAAGGTCTGTGGTAATGAGCCAAGTCATCTCATAAGAAGAGAAACAGACCCTGAAGATGAGTCATAACAGGAGAGTAAACAAAGATAAACCTTGGCGACGCCCGCCCCCCGACTTTCCCTTTCAGCACAGATCGTTTCGCCCCCTATCACTGGAATGTTAATGACTTACATCCCTCCCCTCGGTACCGTCGCAACAACAAACATGGGCAGCTGCTCTCGGCCACTTGACATGTGTGCTGGCCATCCTCATTTTCACTGGCTCTTTCTTATCCCTCAGCCCTAATGAAGAGTTATTGAGGTTCACATTCCTAACCAGAGAGAGAAAAAGTAGAGGTCTTTCAGAAGAGGAAAATGTTTGCCCTCATTCCCTTTCCTTGGCAACATGGCGCCTATAAATAAGGGTAATTGGGCTCTACAAAGTTAATGAGAAAAAAAACAAATGTTTCGAAGGCAAGCATATGCTTATTTGTTACTTACCCAATCTCCTCAGTCTCCCCTCAAACCTATAAAGTAGATCTGCCCATTTTGCAGATGAGGAAACTGAGGCTCGGGGTTATTTGCTTGTCTGAGGCACAGCTGGAAAGTGGCAGAGGCAGATTTGAACCCAGGCTGCCTGTCACCTCAGCCGCTTTTCTCCTGTCTCCCTCCAGAGAGCGTTTTATAAGGCCTAGAGAAGAGCAACATAGAGCCGTCACAATTTTTAGGGTAATATTTTCCCAAAGGATCCGTTTTCTTACTATTTAATTAATGATCAACAAACTTAAAGGTTATCTTGGCCTTCTAACCTGAAATTGTGTCCAAGACAGGCTTTCCGGAGGGTCCGTGTTGACGATCCAAACGAACTACTGTTCAGAGAATCTTAACGGCCCAATTTTAGAAATGGTACCATTTATGGGAAAATTGCAGCTCAGGGCCCTTCATAGGAAGATCTATTATAGACCTGTTACTAAGATCTATTATATTGATTCCTGAAAAATTGGTCTTTAAATAAAACGTAGCTGTTACTTGCCTAACTAGAATACCAGCCCGAAACTTTGGAAGCCAACCTGTGACTCACAGCGGCCCACAGGCACGTTGCGATGGTTGCGCCTTTGTTCCCTTGGGCCCGATTCTAGCTCAGCTTCCTCTCCCCACCCTTCTTTTTCTTGCACCCCCCACCATTTGCCCTTGTTCATGTATCACCTTATGCTACCTTATATCCTCTTTGGAGAAAGCCAAGACATGCATAAATTTAAAAAGTAAAATAAATATCAGAACTTCCTGCTTCTCAGCTTTGCAAACATAAAAGTAAAACCATGTGTATCTGAACCTGGCCCCCTGGTTATTGTAATTCCAGGTGTCGTCCGTAAGTACAGTTGAGCTAAAATGAGGGTCAGAAATTGAAATTATAGAGATTTATCGACCAGGGAACTGTGGCCAAAACAATTTAAAATGACTCTACTAGAGAAGATGACTTTTCCTTTGTGTTTCAGTGATTGAAAACCGAAAGGCATTCTGTATCGTGGCAAGGGTGCTCCGGGGTAGGGATTAAGTGTATATTCTTTCAGGTCAGCAGATGCCACTTAGATTAGGGTTGTAGCCTTTTTATTTTATTTTTTTTAACAAAAGAAAAAAAGAAAAAGAAAAGAAAACATGCCTGAATTCCCCGAGGGAAGTCTGTATTCCATAGCAAACAAAGCCCCAGCCAGAAGCTACCCTTACACGCACAGGGCTTCAACCTCAGGGTCTGAGCCAGCTGAAAATGTCACCCGTGGCTTTCCAAGTCAGACTAGCCCGTTGGGTCACTGGTCTTGGCTGCACTGAAGGCTGAGCTTTGGGAAAACAAAGCACCAGATCAAAGCAGTGAGACCGCTGCTCTCAAGTCAACTTGGTTGGGGGCTATGTGTCCATCGAGGAGCCCCAACAGTCCAGGCATGGTAATCGGCACTTATTAAGTGCCACTGTATAATGTACTACCTAGCAGCAGTCTGCCAGATGCTGTAAAACGTATCAAAAATGGCCCCTTATTGATCTTACAGATTTGGGATAGGCACGTGGTGTGGCGTGGGTCCGAAAGTTTTTTGAAAAGGATAATGAAGTGATGGCACCATGCCAGGTGGTGGTCATACCACCGTTCTGTGGTGGCTTCTAGTGTCCCCAAACTGAAGCTGAGTCTGTCTGATGGAGGTCAGCAGGACCATTCAAGTCCCTCATGCCCCGAACAGCCAGCCGTGATGGGCTGAGCATGGCGCACTTACCCCCGAGCAGAAACTGTCTGCTCCCCACCCCCACTTGTTTCCTGAGACGGTGTGGATGGCAGGAGCACGGCTGGAACCAGTCAGACATGGGTCTCGATTCCAGCTCTGAGTCTCAGTTTCCTTACCTCTAACTCAGAGCTGATAACTCTGAGATGAGGCCCTTCAACCTGTTTCACGAAAGTGTTGTGTGGCCTCTCCCTTTTTTTTTTTTTTTTCACTCAAAGTGTAGCCCTTACCCATGTGCGAGGTAGTCAGGGGTATCTTGCCTGCCACCGCCAGGTTGACGGGCTTTCTTCTGCCACCAGAAGCTCCCACTGGCTCAAAGCTCAATGTACCCAGAAAACCACCCCTCTCCCATGTCCCTCATGGAACGGGGCGCTGGCCACCTGTCCCACCACCTGCCACCAGACTCCACATACCTGACTGCAAGGCCAAGCGTTGTTGGCTGATGTTAGGGCTGGGCTTCCCTTCGAGTTCTCCCTGGTACCTACACCTCTGTCGCTTTTCCGTTGTCTTCAACTCAGAAACCTCAACCTCTACCTCCAGGAAATGACATACTCTTAAAAGAAGGAAGCCATTTTCCCCCCTCAATCTTCTGTCCTCAGGGGGTGCCCTGGCTTCAGCTTGGAAGAGCTCTGCTGTCTGCCCTGCCAGGGCTGGGAGGAGGGTGGGAGGAAGGGGAGGAGGTGAGTGCTTGCATTCTGGCTCCTTCCTCCCTCCAGCGAGGGCTGTGGACCTGCACTTCCCACCATGGAGCCTGTACTCCGAGCACATCTCTTGATAAGATCGATTCTTTTTCCCCCTCACTCACAGCCAGACCATATCTCATCCGGCAGAAAGCATGCTGTTCCTAGAGCAGGACTCTGGGACAGGGGACCCCCATACAGGCTGAGGAGCTACGGGCTCTTTCCCGCGCAGCCCTGGGCCTGCCGGAATCACACAAGGATGCCCACTCTGCCTGTCTCACGGGGAGACGTCACAGTGCTCACCACGTTCTTTTGTCCCGTCTCTCTAATGGATGGTTTGAAGGTAGGGAAGTTTCCAGCTCTTATACCCACAGCTCCTCGGGCTGCCAGAAGCAAAAATCTACTTCAAGGGGGGGCGTCAGAATTCATTGTAAGGCTACAGAGGAACCACCAAACCCAAGGACAGAAAATGAAGTATACATGAGCCTTGTGTGATCAAGAATTGGAAAGTCAACGGCTAACGTTACTTTCTCTGTCTCATTAAATGCCTGTTCACTCTCACTGTGGCTTCTGAGTCTGCCCTTTTTGCCATTTGACTATCTTCCTGTGCTTGTTCACTATACATGAGCACCCCCCCACCACCACCACAAAGGGCTACCCCAACCTTAGAGTCAATGGATGCTCTGCTCCCCACAGCTTACTTCTGACATGGACCCCCTGTCTCCGAGTCAAAACTCCTGAGCAAATTTGATTGGCTAAGCCCAGTTTATGGCCCCTCTTCAAAGCCGGTGTGCACTGACGTGGGCCGGGAGGGGTTCTGAACCTGTGATGTGCCAGGGGCCCCTTTCAGGAGCTGTGAGAAGGTCAGGTTCCCAGAACTAGGATGTGACCGCGTTTGTCATGACGGTGATGACAATGACGATGGCCAAATGTCCTCAATTATAAGGTATGGGAGGTAGCTTTCACTCATTGTATCCAGGCAGCAGTGAGGATATTTTTGTAATGTCTGCGAGCACTCTAACCGCAAACGTGCTGGCATCACAGTTACTGCCTGGGAAAAAGCCCTGGAGACACAGTAAAGCATTATTCACTGGAGACCCTTGACTTGTAATTCCTTAGAGCCAAAAGGTTATGGGTGGAGCGGGATGGGGGTGGAGATGAATCTGATGTCCTCAGCATTCCTGGAGCAAGAGTCAAAAGTAGACTCTCAGTACTAATTTAAAAATGCTGCATCGCCAATGCTTCCGTGGCACAAAGGGCATTTTATGGCAAAGACGGGAACGGGGGACTCTCCTTTGGTAGACTGATTCTGAAGAGTCAGACTTCATATGCTTTAAGGCCATCTTCATCGATGACCTATGACAATCTGTGTCTAGCTAGAATTAAAAGAACTGTTTAAGTAAGCATAGAAGAATTCCAGTGATAAAGCATTGTGTCAGAGTTTAATTGGCAACTTAAGCTGTTACACGAAATAATGGTGTGGCTTACAACTTCTTAAATCTTGCAACTCAGTGAAATACAGTGACGTCATCGACAGCAGGGGGTGCGGAACTCTGGCTGGCAGAAGCTTAGAGGTAGGGATCTGGTTTGGGGGAGAGAAATCTTGGGGACTTGCACTGGGGTTTGCATAGCAAACATATATTCATACAAATTGTATGTGGCCAGTCCATAAATAACAGCAGTGTTCTTGAGGACTCCTTGTATCCGTGCTTTACGTGACAATGCCAACAGGTCAGCCTTCTAGGTCCGAGAGGAACACCGGGAGAGATGGGGTGTGCTGTGAGGTGGAGCGGGGGCGGGGCAGAAAGCAGGCCCACATATCACATGCAGGGCACCCAGTGTGGTAAATGGCCCCAACCTTCCCTACCGTTCACCCAGCAGCGAGAACTGACGGTCACTCAGAAGAACATATGGCTGTCCCTCTGCAGCGTAAGTGGCATTGCTTCCCAGGTATTTGTCAAGAAGTCCGTGGTGGTGGAGGCTCACATTTCACAGCGTGAACTCCAGCAGCGCTGTGGCCTGGTGTTTGGGTTCATGGATTTTTCTGCTGGCTCCTGCCGCTGGCGGCCGAGCGCCCTTATACAACACAGTTCACACACTTCCTCCCTGCCCCTTAGAAAACCACCATTCCACTGCTTGGGAAACATGTTGGGTCACTTAAACAATTATTTCTTTTCTCACCCAGCTCATTAATAATGACATTCCATAAATCAGCCCTATCTAAGAATACTTTCAGAGCAATGGAACATCTGGATTTCGGAAAGGTCATTAGAAAGTGCACACGAAATAATTTTTCCTCATTCCCTCCTGTATGAATCTGGCTCTTTTCCACTAAGCACTAAAGTTCCCCTTTTGGGTGGCATTCTTCTGCAGACTTCAGAAATGTGCTGGATTGCACATGTGTCCAAGGTCTCATGGTTTCAGCCTGTGTCCGTGAGGGGTGCTGGTTAAGGACCAAATTCTTTGTTGTTTTTCTTTTTTTTTTTTAATGTTTGTTTATTTTTGGGAGAGAGAAGCAGACTGCAAGTGGAGGAGAGGCAGAGAGAGAGGGAGACACAGAATCCGAAGGAGGCTCCAGGCTCTGAGCTATCAGCACAGAGCTCAACACGGGGCTCGAGCTCAACACGGGGCTCGAACTCAAGAACCGCGAGATCATGACCTGAGCCGAAGTTGGACACTTAACCGACTGAGCCAAATAGATGCCTCTGTTTTTCCCTTTTCATCCCCTTGTATCAATTGCATTCAAAGTCAACACGTTAGCATCTTCTTAGTATTTACCATGCATCTACGAATGCATAACAGTAGAAATGAAAATAAAATTGATGAATCTTCCTGAATGTATTAAATGATAGCAAATAATTTATAGATCATATCATTAAAATTCTTGATCACACTAGATTACTCTCCATTGCAGCTCCTGCAAAGCGCGTGTATAGTTTCTCATTCTTGTTTGTATCTTAGGTAACTTTTTGATTAGCTTTTGATTTGGACCTTAAGCAGTACCCAAAAGGTGGCTCCCGGTGTTGATAAATACAGACATGACCGGCTTCAGCCCCAGTTTCTCAGTCTAGTGAGGGTCCAAGACAGCTTGGGAATCTATACAAGCACTGATTATCGGTTTGGTTGTTTGGAAAAACCATGGTCTGGAAGTTTATTTCTGCTTTTTCTTAGACCTAGGATGGCTGGGCAAAATTGCTGGCTTTAAGAGACCAGGAGAATGAGAATGGGGACCATGTGGTGTGACCCAGCGACCAACTGTCCACGTCTGGGCTGCGTGTGGTTAGAAATGGCACGCCACTGGCCTGGAGTAGAAGTCGCGTGACTGTGCTGTTCCCTCTTTACGTTGTCAAGAGGCCAGCTTTATGCCGGTAGTGTGCTAAGTGCTCTACATACACTAAACTAACCCTCTGACTCTGTGAGGCAAGTTTCAAATTGCCATTTAACAGATAAGAAAACTGAGACCCAAAGAGGAGATGCGTAACTTGTCCAAGGTCACACAAGTAGAAATGGATGGACTCGAGCTCTAACTCTGGTCTAATGCCAAAGCTCAAGCTCTTGATCACTGTGCTGTGATCTCTTCTTTGACCCAGAGGAACAGGAACTAGCATCGCACGTGGCTTGTGGGTTAATCTAGAAAATAAAGATATAGGGAAATATGGAAAGGGTTACAGTCATGTATGTACTTACTACTAATCCCCAAGAAAATAGGAGACTTGTAAGATTTTTGGCTAATGCTTTCAGTTCACTTGGATTGGTGGTAGACCCTGGTATGTGGAGTGTAGGTGACTGTTCTCATCAGGTGATAAAGGGACAAGCATGAGCAGACCGTGAGGGCAGGACAGCAGAGGAAGTAGCTTGGCCACAGCAAGGTTCTCCTTGACAGATGATGGGAAATATGGTTGGAAAGGTAGAATGGAGTTGGAACGTGAAGATCCTCAGCAGCTGGTGGGGGGGAGGGTTGGATTATGGACCTGACAAGTGAGGGCCTGTGGCAGAAAGGGTCACTGAGAATTCCAACACGGGCATGGCATGAGGAAGGCAGTATTGCCCTGGCCATGGCAAAATTGGAGGACCCGGGAACCTGAAGTTGTGGAAACTGCCTCATAGCTTGCTAGCCATTACCCAGTGTAGACGGATGTGGCTTCAATGCAAGCAGTGGCAGTTGTAGAAATGGAGAGAAAGGGTGAACAGAGGCACAGTGTCTTTATTAAAACCAGCAGGCCTTGATGTTTTGGGGCAAAGGGAATGAATTGGAGAGTTTGAGCCTAAATGGTTTAGAGAGGTAAGACGAGGAATTCCAAAGGGGATGTTGGTTTTGGAAAGAAGATGATGTGGTTGATGCTCGAATGTTTTGACTCTGAAGGGTTGATGAGCTATCTTGGTGAAGATTTCCCAGGCTCGTTGGAAAGTGGGGCTGGAGCTGGAGAGAGAGGCTGGGCTGATCGTGCTGACACGGGCATCTCTGTTACAGCAAAAGCCACCACGAAGGCTGAGTGTGGAGACAGAACAACAAAGGGGTCAAAGAGAGAGCTTGAGTTCGAGAAACCTCAGCTAGGGAGGACCTGGTACAGGAAAGAGAGACTGACCTCTCCACCCAGAGGCTCACTAGGCAGACAGTCTCCCACTGGGCTCAGTTCTTCGCCCTCTTTTCATCCCTCTCGGGAGTGCAGGGGCGTATTAGTTTCCTGGGGCCGCCATGACGAATTACCACAAATGGGGTGGGTTAGCACAACAAAAATGTGTTCTCTTACAGTTCAGGAGGCCAGAAGTCTGAAATAAAGGTGTCATCAGGGCCGGTTCCTTCTGCAGGTTCTTAAGGAGGAGCTAGCCCACGCTCTTCTAAGAGCTTCTGGTGCTTGCCAGCAGTCTTTGGTATTCCTTGGTTTGCAAACACATCACTCCAATCTCTGCCTCCATTTTTAAATGGTTGCCTTCTCTGCCTCGGTGTATCCTTTTCTGCTTTTCTGCCTCATACGAGGACACTACCGTTGAATTGAGGGCCCACCCCAATCCAGTGCGATCTATCTTTACCGTATTTACATCTGCAGAGACCTTATTCCCAAGTAAGATCACGTTCTAAGGTTCCTGGGCGGAGGAGCAGTATTCAACCCACTACAGGTGACAACAGCTCCTTTGTGGTCAACCTGAGTTCCTACACTTGACTTTGTGGTTTCCCTGCACCCCGACCACATATTTGTACTCCAGTCTCTTTGTAAACAATCCCTCCTTGGGTTGTCCTAATTTTATTTAATTTTTTAAGTTCATTTTTTGAGAGAGAGAGGAGAGAGAGTGCATGCGCGTGAGCGAGGGAGAAACAGGATCCGAAGCAGGCTCTACACCAACAGCAGACAGCCGGATGTGGGGTTCGAACTCACGAACTCTGAGATCATGATATGACCCAAAGTCGGATGCTTAACCGACTGAGCCCCCCGGGGATCCCTGTCCTAATTGTAATGAGCTGTCTGTTTCCACTTGGGACTCTGAGAGATGAACATCCCTTTGGTAAATTTCTTACTTTTTGTACAAACCCTTACACATTAGAACTAACTCCTCCTAGCTCCCTTTTAGGCTCAGCTGCCAGAAAATTTGCTCGAAGCATAGTGCTCAACTGTAGAAGCCCTCTTTAGCCTGCCTTTCTGCTGTATGTATCTTTTCCTTTGAATAACTGTTATTTTGTTCTCATTTTAACATGTCTTTATAAATTATTTTTAAAGATATGAAATTATGTAATTTAGTAAGAAAATGCTGGTTCTCCAAGTCTCCCTTTCCCTTGCCAAGTTGCTTACAACTCAAAGCTCATCCCTGGAGGAATCCGTTTGTGCATCTGTTTCTCGCATTTCAGGGGATGTGTGTTTGGCTCCTCTGAAGCAGTGTGTGTTGAATTCACACTGGTCAATCATGACCGTGTAAGTCTGAGTTTGTGTAGGAGTGTGATCGGCCGTCTTTATCATGATGAACGTGTCACAGCAGAGTCAACACAACCTATGGCATCAGGCCCAGTGGACAGTAACCCGTCTCCTGCTGGGCCATCCCGTGGCTGTGTGTTTAGTTTCAGGATGCCATCATGTGGCCTTTGGGAGAAGGAGAAACGTCTCCCGATCATTGTTTTCAACTCTTAATAGTCTGCGACCCAGAGTTCTATACTTTCACCCTTCACCTTGTACCCCACAAGGGAGCTTTCACATAGTATCAAGATATCTGGCCTTTTTCAGAGAGTTACAGAGCTGGAAAGAAGCTGGAAAGAGGCCACGTAATTCAACTAGTGTAACTCGCTCATTTTGCAATGAGTAAGCAGAGGTCCGGAGAAGTGAGTCCACCACCCAGCGCCCCACGATGCGTTTGTATTTCAACAGGGATGGTGTTCCCAGCGCTGCGCCCTGTCCCTATCGGCTGTGATTTGTTGCACGTGACTTTTACAGGGTCCGAGTGACCCACAGAACAGGTGCTACTGAGGTTCAAGGGGAGAGGAAGTCACTTGCTGCTCGCCTCCAAGAGCCAAGGACAGTATCGAAGAAGAGGAGATTGAGATAAACCTTGAACCTGACCCCTGCCCAGGCTATTCCACTTCCGTGGAGAAGGCAGAAAGGCATTGCTAGTCCACTTAACCCAGGTGCTAGCTCTTTATTTAATCGAGTGAGAACAGTAGCGGTCAACCAGAAGTTTTGATTAACCAAGAAAATTGTATTTGGCTAACCAAAGGAAAAGGTAGACATTCAAGAATCAGAAACTACCGTGAGTAGTTTACTAGGTGTTACTGAGGAAAATACTTTTCAGTGGAATAAGTCTAGACTAAAATGTCGAACGTATTTTAGTTAGAATTTAATTTTTTTAGTTTTTTGTGGCTATTCGAGAAATTTAGTAAAATCTGTAACACTGGAACATAGTGCATATATGGCCAGTTGTTAAAAATTCAATGATCTTTGCTTCCCGCCACCACCCCGCCCCCCCCCCCCCGACTTTGAGATTCTGTTCCTTCGATCAGTGAGTGAGTCAGCTTTGTAACATCCGTGAGCGTTTCCTTCTGCCAGATCTTGGGGACGAACAGGACAAGCCTCCTGCCTCCCAGGAGCTCACGGTCTGAGTAGCAGGACAAACGTGTAAATAAGAGAGCTGAAGGGGGCAGAGAATGTTTACAGAGGGTTCTTCTGAGCTAGACGTTTGGTGCGGCTGGTCACGGTGGGGAATGATAAAGACAGAGGGTGAGGTGAGGCCGTTTGTGCTTCACAAAGGATTGGACTGGAGCAGTATGCACTTGGAGCCAAGAGACGTCCTTGCACAGGGTCGTAAAATAGACATACTTGAAGATATTTGCACTTGATGGGCTGTGGGAAAGATTGGAAGCAGGAAGATGAATTAAGAGGCTATAAAAAAGGTAAGACTGAGGGATTTGAGGTCTGAGCTAAGGTAGTTGGCAGCAGAGATGGAGAGAGAAGTGGAAGGTTCCAGAAACATTTTCAAGTGTCTGTCCCGGGACCAGGGACGGTTGTGTAACAGTGTGATTCGGAACCCAGGCTTTTGAGTCAGGCAGATCCCGGTACCGATTCCAGCCCCGTTCCTTGTTGCGTGACCAGAGCAAGTCGCCTAACCCTGGTGGACCTCTGTACGGCAGGGTGGCACCTCTCCCTGGTGCTGGCGTACACGGCACTGAGGAGATGTTCCCGCACCCCGTGAGTGTTCCTGCTGTTTCTGCTGCTGCTACTCTGCCACCCAGTCTGGGTGCTTCCGGCTGCTTTGTTGTTCTCGAATCTCTCTGACTGGAGCCGACATTTCTTGGCACACGAAGGAAGGTGCTTGATCTCAGCAGGGACAGTTCTCAGTGCTCTCTCCATGACACCAGTGTAACTGTCATGTGCGCATCACAGGCCGGTCCTCCGAGGGAGGGGGCACCAACCCGTCCCCCAAAGAACAGCTCAGGACACTTGACCCACTGACGACGAGCCAGGAGCCTGTCTTCACAAGCGAGAGGCCGCCTTTCCTCTACTTTATCTGCGGCTCACCGTTGGTTGGTCTCTGTTCCTTTTTAAGGGGATTTATTATTCATCGGTGACACAGAATGTTAGGCGTCCTCTGACAGGAGAGAGAGCGCAAAACTGGAAGGGAGTCAGCAGCCCCCCTCCTCGCCGGTGAGTTACGACTGTTTGAGTTGAGCAGCCTAGCAGCAGAGTCGCCGCAGCCACAGAGCCCGGGTCCCTGCAGCCTCTCTCACTTCTGAAATGGAATTTATGGCCTTGTAGCTAATGTGCCTTTTTTCCATTTTTTCTTTCTCCTCCTCCTCCTCTTTTTTTTTTTTTTTTTTTTTTAAGGGAATTGGAATCACAAAGCCAAGTCCTGTAAGCTGGAGAATTCCAAGGGCGCAGAGTTGGGCTCGAGTTCTGCAGACGAGTGTTTAGCGCTGCCCTCTGGCTCACCTTTGTTTAGATAAATAATTGAAAGCATGCCATTTACAAGGCCGGGGCCTCAGAGGCGCACAAGGAATCTGGCTGAAGCGGCCTTAATTGAAAGCAGGAGATAACCAACAACATAGCCCGTTCTTCCCCTGGGACGTTAACGGGGTGGGGGGAGGGGGGGTTTATTTTCTTTGGCATCCATGTTCTTAGGCTGCCTGTATCAGAGGATGAGCGCGTGGGACTCCTTACAAAACCAAGCAAAACATGTCCCGTATCCCACCTGGGGATCGTTCCGATTTTCAGTTGAGGCTGCCATCACTCAGCGAACATCTGATGAGCCCGGGCGATGGGGAAGCTGGGCTTGGTGTCAAGGTCAGAGCTACATGGGGCTGGGGCTTTGCGATGAGGAGCTCCCAGCTAGATGGGGAAAAAGGACAAAAAGGGCACACTCAGATTTCCAGATGTGGTAGCCCTGGTTCTCAGTCCTGGCTGGTTTTTAAAATACCGATTCCCATGGGGCGCCTGGCGGGGCTCAGTCGGTTAAGCGTCTAACTCTTGCTTTTCGGCTCAGGTCGTGATCTCCCAGTTCACGAGTTCGAGCCCCATCGGGCTCCATGGGACATCGGGATCCATACTGACAGCACAGAGCCTATTTGGGATTCTCTCTCTCTCTCTCTCTCTCTCTCTCCCTGTCCTCTCTCCACCCCTCCCCTGCTCACTATGTTTCTCTCTCAAAATAAACCTTCAAATGCCGGGCCTAGGCATAAGTATTTCTGTCATTTTTTTAAATGTTTGTTTGGTTTTGAGAGAGAGAGCAAGTGGGGAGGGCAGAGAGAGAGAGGGAGACACAGAATTCTAAGCAGATTCCAGGTGCTGAGCTGTCAGCACAGAGCCTAATGCAGGGCTCAAAATCATAAGCTGTGAGATCATGACCTGAGCCCAAGTCGGCCGCTTAACCGACTGAGCCACCCAGGTGCCCATTCCTTTAAAAGGAAAAGTTCTCCAGTGGGCTCTAGCGGGCGGCCAGGATTGAAAACCACTGTCGTTTGGGCTTCTTTCCCTAGATCTCCTGGGATGAGCACAGGTAGAATGTGGATGTTCCCAGGAGCCGGAAACCCCTCCCAGTGGGCAGGAATTCAGAGAAGTCTTCCGGAGGAGGAGGGAGTTGAGCCGAACCTGGAAGGTCAGGTTAGGTGTGTTCGAGGTCAGGCAGGGAAACACTGCTCACGCTTCAGGCAGGGATGTCAGGGGTTCCCTCCACACCTCAGCGAGTTTTCTAGCAATTCAGCCCTCACTTTCAACCTGGCATTTACTCGGCTTTGCTAACTGCCCACAATCCCGGCCTGGGTCTCAGGAAGGATGAATGGGTGTCACCCCGCCCTCCTGTCCTAATTCAGTGACCATGGGTCCAGAGCTGCCCTCGAGAGCCAGGAGGTAGAAGGGGAGGTGGTGTTCGCAGGGAGGAGAGGGCAGCCCCAGCACTCAGTCTCCGTGTCCCCATCGGTCCCATGTTCCCGCCAAGCGGCCCAGGCCCTGGGCTCAGGACCAGGCTCTGCTAATGGCAGGGTTATTTCCACGTCTGCATTTTTTTTTTTTTTTTTTTTTTTTTGCTTCCAGATCTTTTTAATGAGTGACTGTTCTGAGCCAGACACTATGCTTTGTACTTTGAGGACTGAAATCCTGGCTCTAACCCTTCTTCACAGTATGACCTTGGCCAAGATTCTTCAGCTGTCTGGTCTGGCACTCGCTTTCTTCACCTGTAAGATGGCGGTAATCACAGACCGTCTTGTCGTTCCTCGTGAGGATTCGATGAGACTCCACAGGACATGGCAGTTTGTCACCTTGTGACACACTCTGGGAAACGCTCCTTACCCCTTTTGGATTTCCGCCACCACAGCGACGGAGCCCCTGCCGGTGGTGAGAATACAGTCTGCGGAGGCGTAGAGGCAGGTCCCGGGTGTGTGACTTGCCCTGGCCTTGCTGGCTTCTGCTCAAGGGCGTGATGGCCCGGGACCATGCACAGAGAGGGGGCACTGTTGTGCTGTGTCCACCACCATTGTCCCTCCAAGGTGAGGCCCCCTCGCCCGACCTCTAGGTTTTATCAGGTGGCGGGTCTAAGCAGAGCGGCCTCCTTAGGAAGGGGGCCTGGGGTCTAGAAGGGTATGCCGAGTTTTCTGGTTGAAACCAGCTATTCTCTCCGGGCCCGCCCCTGCCAGGCAGCTCCTAGAAGGACACTCAGGAGGCCATGGCCTCTTTCAGCAGAAAGAAGCCAACAAACCAAAGGGGACCTGCCTGGCCTTCTTCTGAAGGTCCCCACTGCCGTCAGAGCTGCCACAGTGGAAGGACAGAAAGGGCGAGCAGGGCGTCGCTGTGGTCGACCCCAGCGTGAGCCACACAGGGAGAAACCGGCACTTCCAGAGGTCTTCTGGAACCTGTGGGAAAGCACCGTCGTGGGCTAGGGCTGTGCTCTGGCCGGCGCTGACGGGCCGTCCTCGGGCCAGAGGGCGGTCCGGATGGTACCCAGCATAGTCTTACCCCACTTTTCTGCGGGTTCTCTCTTGACTGAGGACAGCCTCTGCTGGAGGGCCACGTCCTACCTTGTGGACTCCTGGAAACACCCATTCTGTCCCTCGCCATGAGGCCTCACCCCCCCCACCCCCACCCCCCGCGGTATCTGGGAGTCCTGTCTCTCTCTCACAGTGCCCAGAAGTCCACCGAGGCTTCTTCCCCTGAGTTGAACACCACCCTTTTTAAAAGTCGACGCCCTGAGACGCTAGTGTTCTTACGGTGCCGGTTCTTTTTATGGACTCTGGTCTGACTCTCCCCTCCAGCTAAGGGAGTCCTCTGTCACCAGACTTTCTGCAGCGCTGGGGATGTTTGAGTCACCACCGAAGCCCCTAGGGCAAGGTTTCAAGGTGACAGTTACCGCTTAGTCACAGGGCACTGTTTGCTCCTTATCGCCAATGCTATGCTTGGGGGGAAAGAAGAAAAACTGCTCTCTCCAACTTCTTCTGAGAACCACTTGGCCTGAGGTTAGAGCAGGAGACCAGGGAGATTAGAAGGCACTTCAGAGATGTGGGGGAGGGGCATCCGTTAATAATAGAACAGCAGGAGTGGTCGCCTGCCTGCAACAGCGGTGCTTTTACTTGTCAGTCTTCTCACTTCTCTCTAATGCCCGCCGCAGAAGGATGTCTTTTGGCTGGGAGTGAGGAACCAGAGCCTGGGGGAAAGCCAAACAGAAGACAGGGAGCACCGCGGCTCTGCCAGTGACTTACGGTTACGCACTTAACGTTGCCAGAGATACTAGAACTTCCCTGTTCTTTAAAGCAAGCTCACGTTTAAGAAACGTGTTTTTCCTCGGCTTGCTCTGCTCTGCCCTGCCTGGTACCACTGGTTCCTTGTTTAAGCTCAAGCTACAGCTCTTTGTCAAGGTTAACCAGTAAATAATTTACTACTGCCCAAAGCGGCTGGCCGTTCATCTGTTATGACAGAGTCCAGTTCTCCATGCAATAAGGGCTGTGTCTACAGGTTAACAAGAACACTTATGTTTGAACTATCTGTGAGTGATTTCTGTACACAAAACAAATATTTGTCCTTTTGATAAAACACACGGCAATCATGGAAACCCTACTTGTGACTAACCCCCAAATCCAAAGCCTTTCGTGCCCTTACTTCCAAAAGTTGGATCAGCCATGTTCCCAGGATAACTGGAAAAGAACAAGATCTTGGTTGTGAAGAACAGAAGCGCCTCAAGAATCAAGGGAGTCATGGTTAGGTTACTTGGTGTTAAAATGGGGGTTGAGGTGGAGGTGGGGGCTCAGAAAACAGGGCAGCCTGGGGGGTGGCTCCTCCCTCATCTGCCTCATGAAGTATCTGCTTCTCTCAAGAGTCTGGCCAATGCCCAGTTTCCTGCCCCAACTCAGGGTTTCAGCTCACTGGTCTCTCCAGACTTTTCTCAGCTGCGGGAGCCCCTGCTGTACCGCCATGGCTAGCTAGCCTACTCTTGGGGCATCTGTTAATGCTGAGCCCTGGACAAGAGCATGAGATTGGTCTGGCTCACTGTTCTGTCCTGGGAGAGATGGCTAGGTTGGCCGCCCTGGATCCACGTGCCCCTTTCCAGACTTCTCAACCGAGAGGGGCAGGAATGTTGCCTCTTGGTACAGAGTAGGACCAGGCGCTTACCCAGTGAGAAGCAGCAACGGCTAGGCGGTTTTCGCCGGGAAGTAGCCATGGACAGGCAGGTTCAGTGGCTGACATTTCTGGTTCAAGAGATACCTGGGTAATTTGACGTTCTGGTTAATGAGACACTGCTCTCTCTTAGCATGGAACAAAACTCAAACATGCTGTGTCCCTCACGCCAGGATAATCACCTCTGGGAAGAATGCCCCCCGAGTTTCTGCCCGGAGTGGCCTTCCATTCTCTTTGCTGTCTAGATAGATCTTATCACTCCTACAGAATCCAAATTTAATTCACACAGAATTCCCAGGCCATTCCAGTCCGGGCCTGCCCTGTTCTGTGGTAATTTTTGATGGATTGAGTGTCTTTTAATATCTTAAGGATTTTATTGTTTTCAGGGGTCATGTTGTAGTTGAACTGCCCTTATGTCCTGCGTCCTCAGTGATTATATCAGTTCTTTTTAATCTTAGAATCCTTTATATTTCCCAAGGTATCTATCAGAGAATTGCCCAGGGTCAGGATTCAAGTACTTTTTGCTTCAGTGTAAGTTAATATGCTGTTTAATCTTCATGCCTTCCAATATCTTACAGCAGTTTGTCAAAACTGTTACTAGGGGCGCCTGGGGGGCTCAGTCCGTTAAGTGTCCAGCTTCAGCTCAGGTCATGATTTCTCGGTCCGTGGGTTTGAGCCCCATGTCAGGCTCTGTGCTGACAGCTCCGAGCCTGGAGCCTGCTTCGGATTCTGGGTCTCCCTCCCTTTGTGTCCCTCCCCCACTCATGCTCTCTCTCGCGCGTGCGCGCTCTCTTGCTCTCTCTCAAAAATGAATAAACAATTAAACAAATGTTTTCATTGTTATAAGCACCCATTAATTATACCCAGTAATCCCTACTCTGAAGAAGAGGAAAGAGCATAAACAATAATTGTTACTACTGCTGTCGTTATTACCGTCCCTTTACTGGATATTTCTCATATTAACAGGAACCATACCAAGTGTTTTATCCATCTCATTAAAGCCCTCACAAAGCATGTATCAATAATACTGGGCTTTTCAGAAACAACTGTGACACGTAAGTTTCTATGTAAGTGACATCGATCCTCAACCCAGTAATTGGTGGAGTTGGGTTTTCAAGCTCAGGTCGGCCTGACTTTAAAACAGCTGCCCACAAAGCGATACCGCATAGTGTCTCCCCGTGTTTGCGTTTGGTGGTTTTGATTCATTCAGGCCTCCTCAGCACAGAGACCTATGTGGCCGCTGGGCCAAGATCCAAAGTTAGCATCCTGAGATACTTTCAAACCCCGGAGAGACCAGCCGAGCCGCCCCACAGCCCCTGGATTGTGCTTTCAGCTACCACGGACGTGTCGTAGACTCCTCGCCCAGATTCCCCGGGCTTCCCCGGGCTTCCCCGTGCGGCTTCTCAGAGAACGCAGACTATTCACTCCAGGTAAAGCTGTTTGTAGTCCTGGGAGGCAGAAGACGGTAAAGGCAACTTGTCATTACTCCATGCAGGAAACATTACTGGGGCTGCACACTCCTTAATCCCTGTCCGCTTCTCCTGCCAGTCCCTAATTCCTTCTGCACCTCGTGATACAGAAAAGGAAGAAGGAGGAAAGGAAGGAAGCCCACGGAGGCCAGAGAAGATAAACCAAAAGGAGAAAAAAAGAAGATAAAGGCATTACTCATTTCAGGAACTTCCCTTGAGAGAGTTCTAGCCAAGTGCAGGTCAGCCGGAATGTGCCGAGCATCCGTGATCTCTCAGACCTGCGCTAAGTACTCAGGACAACCAAGATCTGATCCCTGCCCCGGAGAGGTTCATGGTCAATTAGCAGAGCCCGATTGCAGCATGGGACAGTGGCAGAGGTTGCGTGTACTCTCGTGGCCTAGAAGAGTCTCTGCAGAGCCACCTTTATCACAGAGCCCAAAACTAGGCTTTGCGGTTAGACCTGCTACTCTTAGGCGCTCTCTCCCTCTCAAAATCTCCGAAGAGGAAAAACTATCATCAGTGACAAACTCCGTAGGAGACTCAGTATTAATACAGAGATGTGGGCAGCCTCTCCCTTCTCACTGATGCTTCGGATATCAATGATGCAAAGTTGCATTAAAAGTGGGTATGGCTTACCATTCCTGTGCCTTCGAAACCTTTAAGTTTATCCACAGAGTGAGTCCTGCGGCCTGGGTTCATGTTCGGCTCAGCTACGAATTTGTTACCTAACCAGTTACTTAAGCATTTCTCTGCTTTAGTTTTCCCATCCGTAAGAAGTGTGGTTATGAGTATTTAATTAAATAATCTGTGGAAAATGCTTGGCTTGGCATAGAGGAAGCTTTCAATTAAGCGTTAACGTCGAATTAAGTCACGTTTAATGCTCCTAGGTGTAAGTTAATCCGAATCGAAGTTCCTACTGCGATATTGGGTCATTATATAATTCAGTGTCTAAAATAGAAGACTCCTGCTCTAGTCTGTAAATCATTTAGAAGTGGAAATCCTACTCTCAGCAACGTATGAATTTAGACCTGAATTTGCACCCGTCGTATGGCATTTTCCGTAAGAATTTGATGCATGCGAGGAAGGGCATATGTCACATGATGGATGGGAGAAAGATCTCCAATCGGGCCCCCTCTGTCTTTGCAAGTCTTTACAAGTGGAGCCGTGTCCTGTAAGACCGCCGCTTTTAATTCCCAGGCGACTGACCCATGGGCGAAAATTCCCATCTGAATGGGAAAGTGCAGTTACGTGTTCCTGTCCTGAGAGCTCTCTGGAAATGCCTCCCTTACAAGGTGAAGTGCAGGAAAGGGGGCCGAGTGCCAGTGACACTCTGCCCACAGTGCGGAAAGAAGGATCGCGGCCCTGTCAAAGCAGAGAGGTCTTTAGCTTTGGTTAACTCGCAAGGACAGCTCCAGACATTTCTGTTTCAAGGGTCAGCATTTCACAAGGCTCAAGGGCTCCCTGCACCGCTGCTCCCGAAGCGGAATAAAAGTCTGGGTCTCCTCCAGGCCCCTTCTGGCTCAGTAACCTCGCATTTCAGTAGCCTTGCTCCCGTAGACTCATTCCCTTTAGTTATTTTAGGTTTCTGAGTGGATTAGGCTCCTATAAGCTGAAACCAAAAACAGGAGTTTAAACAAGGCGGAAGTTTGTTCTCTCACCCACCACGGTCAGGAGTCCTTCACTTACACGGCGGCTGGACAGCATCATTGAGCTCCTTGTGTGTTGACCCACCCGTCGCTAAGGTCCAAGATCGCTCACTGCCGTGTTCTCGCTCCCACTCCCACGGGAAGGTGAAAAGGAAAGCAGACGTGCCCCTTCCATTCAAGTCGTCACGGCTGCTCCCATCCTGTTGCCTGGCTTATTCGCAATGCAGCACCTGGTGGGTGAGAGGCTGCGGGATTCTTCCCAGTTTTTCTGGGAGTTTAACGTACCCAGCTATAATTTGGGCTTTTTTTTAACGATAGGAAAAAAGGAAGTAGATATGGAGAAACAGCTGTTTGTCTCTGCCACAGTAATGACTTTTGGAAGTGTGGCTTTTGTGGGTAATTTGGGTCTCTTACGAGGGAGAAAAACAGAAGGCAGTCTATAAAATCGATCTTGAGGGTTATTTGCCTTCGAGCCCCGGCCCCATCAAGGATGCTCCCCTCCTCCACAGTGGCAGTGAGAAGTTAATTTTCTTCTATTAGTTTTTAAATACAACGTTTTGTCGCGATATAAGTTAAGAGCTGATAGTTACCAGAAACCTGGAAAATACAGGCAAGCAGAATGAATGCAGCTACAGGGTTTACAGTTCCGGAGTCGTAAACAGAGGTCAGAGTCGAAATCTTGAAGCTGAACCCAGCCTTTGAAGAAGAGAGAGCAGCGAGAAAACACTGGCTGAGCTGCCCAGGAAGCCCAGGGTGGAGGGGAGTGCTCAGGAAACTTCAGAAGACTTCAGAAGTGCTTTGGGAACCGCCATGGGCGACTTCTATTGCTCAGTTGATCGTGAAAAAGTCATTGCTCGAAGATCCGAATTTCGTGATGAATGCCATTGTAACAGATTATTAATAACCATTCAGGCGTTCCTCAGGTGCTCAGAGGGTCGAAAGAATAAAAATACATCTGTGACTAGGGCCTTGGGCCCTACAGTGTCCCTGCATATGGCGAACTATATTGCTGCAAGGAATGGTCTCCACTTTCCATGTACAAGGGCCCAGACAGTACGACACGATTCACAGCTATCGGTGCTTCTGACAAGTAGCAACCCTGGGAATAAATGTCAGCAGAGATTCGTCAGTTTAAACCTGGCTTACGAATGGGGAAAATCATTCTATTAAAATCCTCTCCTCAGACGAACCTCTATTAAACAATTTTTCCGATATGAAAAAAGAATGAACGTCCTTCTAAATGACACCCTAAATCCCAGAAGTGATTTCTTAATGAATGCCACATATTGGTTCCAGGTGACTTGGTCCAAATCGGTTTGGTTGAACCCAAAACGCAAACGGTAAATCCTGAGTTTCTGGGGGAAGTAAATCACGGTGGGTCCCCGGACGCACTGTTCTCAAACGCGTTCATGGCGGTTACTCCTTGGCCAACTTTCAAAACGCGCAGCTTTCAAATCGGCTGCCAAACCTGGCATTCGAAGTGTACCAAAACAGGGGCTCTTGGGTGGCTCAGTTGATTGAGTGTCCAACTCTTGACTTCAGCTCAGATCATGATTGCATGGTCGAGGGATCGAGCCCTGCCTCAGGCTCCCTGCTGAGTGTGGGGCTTGCTTGAGATTCTCTCTCTCCCTCTCTCTCTCTCTCTAAACTAAATTTTAAAAATTAAAAACAATGTACCAAAACACCCTAAAAAATCCCTACAGATGCTTTTATTTTATTATTTTCTTTGTCTTATTGCAAAATTAGTACCTGCTCATTGCAGAAAAATCAGAAAACACATTAAAAAAAAAAAAAACAAACCCTGACTTAATGTTGTGGTCCTTTCACAGTGTATACACAGATATCAAATTGACATGCTGTACACCTGAAACTGGTATTAATGTCAACTATATCTCAAGAAGAAAAAAAAGAAACTTCTTCCACCTTACCCACAGAGAGATTCATGAATACCCCACCTAATCCTTATTTTTTTAATGAAAAGATCTCTCACTACCTATGTGTATATAAATATATACATAGATACAATTTTATCTTTTTTATACAAAGAAAATGCCAAACTACCTTTTTCAATTCATGTCCGTTTTTCCTTATGTTTTAAACATGATCACATTCTCAGTTGGATTAAGTAAGATGCGAGGGTTCATGGGGTAGAAAACTCACTCGGGCAGGCGGGGAAGGAGGGAAAAGTGGGTGAAAAGAGAGCTAGACAGGCAGCGTTGGCATGGGGGCGAAGGGGCAGTCTGCCAGCCCCAGGGTTCTTGGCTCCGGGACCCGTGCGGCTCCGGGCCGGCCTCTGCGGAGGTCCCTGGCCCTGTGCGTCTGAGAACCGCTGTTATGGCAGGGAGATAGGCAGGCGGCGGAAACGGTATACCAAGGTGGCTACACGTGTCCTCAGCCCTGCAGCCCGGGCTGTTGTCCGCACCTCCCGAGTGCTCCTGGGCCAGCTTCGAGCAAACAGGGCGAGAGCCAGTCATGTGCATTTCATCACGGGGGACGTGTTACACTGATCACAGAGAGAGGCGTGCAACCTGTCGGTAGCCTGAGAGCGTTCTCCTGCTAGCTGATAAAATCGTCTTGGAGCAGGCGTGACCAGGGCCACGAAATGGCCAAGACACTGGCTTTGGTACTGCCATCAGTCAGCCCTGGCTGCTTCTCGCTTAGAGCGAAGCCGAAGGGCAGTCAGACCGTGGCTCAGCCGCTGACTCCCTTGTGCTTCCTCCTCTAAAACACTCCAGGGTCCTTGAAGGGGAGCGTTAGAGCGGGACACAACAGGAAGACCGCGTTGCCTTCGACATTTTCCATTGGGCTTCACATAGCCGGCATTGTTCGGAGCTCCATATGCGTCTTTTTTTTTTTTTTTTTAAGAATTTTTTGTCAAATCGGTTTCCATACAACACCCAGTGCTCATCCCAACAAGTTCCGGATACGTCTTAACTCATTGAACCCGCATACCGAGCCGGCAAGGTGGGCGCTGTTATAATCCCTCTTTACAGATGAGGAAGACGAGTTAGGGGGACTTGAAGTCACTTGTCTAAGCTCCCCATGGCTGGAAAGCAGCAGAGCCTGGACGGAAACCTGGGAGCTACGTCCGCAGGGGCCAGGACCCACCCACCAGCTATTCTGTCTTCCCGGGAGATGCATGATGAACATTTGTTGAATGAATATATTATTATCACTCGGGGCTGGGTTGGGATAAATACCTATCAATAACCCTTCTAAAATACATTTTTTCTGTCATTCACACAGCTAAAACCCAGACGATCCCATGCCCTGGTGTTAATGGTGAGAGGGACGACATCAACAGCTTCCCCCTCCTCTGATCTTTACATGTGTGTGTGTGGGGGGGGGTAAGATCCATACAACATACAACCTACCATGTTGACCATCCTTATTTCAGTGACATTAAGCACATTCACGTTGTCATTCAACCATCAGCACCCGTCTCCAGAACTTTCTCATCGTCCCAAACTGACGCTGCATACCCAGCACCTGGCCACCACCATCCAATCCCTGTCTAAGACTGACTACTTGAGGCACCTCACATAAGTGGAGTCCTACAATACTTTTCCTTTAAATATTTCTTTGGTGTGATTTCGCTTAGCGTGGTGTTTTCCAAGTTCCGTCCAGATTGTAGCATGTGTCAGAAGGTCCTTTGAAGGATGACTCAGAATCCATTCTCTGTGTGTATGTTGGGAAACATTGCCTTAACCCATCTGTCAAGGGACATTTGGGTTGTTTGTACCTTTGGCCATTGCGAATGCTGTTGCTCTGAACAAGTATCTGTTTTGAGTCTGCTTTCAATTCTTCTGGGTGTCTACTCAGCAGCACACTTGTCGGATCATGTGGTTACTCTGTGTTTAATCTTTTGCAGAATCGAATTGCCAGGCTGTTTTCTGCATTTGATCTTGACCGTCAGTAATTGTGCACATAAGACCGTGCGATATGTAACATACTCCCTATGAGTCTCTTAATATTGTCACTGAGATTTGACGGGAACAAATTTATATGTAGCTGGATTAATGGGTTTGTTTTATTTGCCTTTTTTTTTTTTTAATCTTCACTGATTGCTAGAGTAAACATGATTTTACTCCACTGGCCTGGGAGGAGCACTTTCTGGTTACAGGGCAGGCTCCAAGCATGCCTGGAGGGGAGGTGAGTCATTTTACTGGGTTCTGTTCTCAGGACATCTGGTGTAAAAGGCATTCTAGAAGTTCATGTGAAGTCATGCGAAGCTCAAAAGTTTCTCTAAGAGAAGAAGCGTAAAAGAAAGAGAGAAAAACTTCCTCGCTCTCAGGAGTTTTACAAAGAAATTCGGGACCACTTCGAAGTCCTCAGGCTTTTTAATTGAGTCCCAGGAGTTCTGCGTTGCTCCTGGCGTCAGTCCCGTATGGGCCCGTTGGCTGGCCTGTCGCAGCGTAGTCAGAGGGTGACAACAAGCCACGCAGACTGGGCTCTGCGCTTTCCTAGGCTGGTCTGTCTGCATTTAGGACTGGCCGGCTGGGGACGCGGGGCAGGGGCTCTCGGGGCCTCCAGAAGCCGTCCCCGGGAGGCTTTCCCTGTTGTGTAATGAGATATTCCATCGAAGCAGCTCTTTAAAAATGTCGGGAAACTCTCCGTGTCTGGGCGGGGTTATCTACTCGTGGGTATATTCCACGTGGGCCTCTGGCTTGGGGTGACCGTCGATCTTCTTGGGTCTGATTTTCCCTAAGGAATGTGCCTTCCGGCTCTTGCAGTGGTGGACAAAGGGTACCCGACAGAGGGAGACCGGGGTCAGGGAGGAAACTGGAAGTCCACCTTCTCACCAGACTTTCAGATTGTCCTGCTGTCTTCTTCCCTCCACTTCCCTCAGTGCCTGGTGTCTCCGATTCCTAAGCAGGGAGGAGGTTCTGCGGGGCCCGTTGGCTTCTCCATGGTAAACACCGCTGGAGGCATGTCGCTCTGGAAAATCACTTCCCATTCTCCCGACCATTGAATGTGTTCATATTAACTCCGTATTAGAGGGGCACTTGGGTGGCTCAGTCGATTAAGCATCCGACTCTTTGGTTTCAGCTCAGGTCATGATTTCGCAGTTTCACAGGTTCGAGTCCCACATCCGGCTCTGTGCTGACAATGCAGAGCCTGCTTGGGATTCTCTCTCTCCCTACCTGCCTCCCTCCCTCCCTCTCTCCCCCTCCCTCCCTGTCTCCCTCCCTCCCTCTCTCCCTCCCTCCCTCCCTCCCTCCCTCTCTCTCTCTCCCTCCCTCCCTCTCTCTCTCTCTATCCCTTTCCTACCCACACTATCTCTCTCAAGATAAATGAACTTGAATAAATAAACTCCGTATTAGAAATACACTCCTAAAACCATGGATTAGGAGCTTGAATTTTTATCTCCTATTCCCATTATTTGGGGTTAACTTATGAAAGAAAAGGACAAAAATGTTACTTTTCCATCATCTCGAAATCAAAAGTTTCTCCCTCCCTCTTTTCTCCCCCTCCCCCTCCCCCTCTCTTTCCTTTTGGAAAAAGAGATATCGGCCATCGAATAAGAAGTAGATGGAGGAGATGAGTCATAAGATGAAGGCCTCCGGGAAGAGTGGCTTTTGCTGTTTCCTTGCCGTGTTCATAAAGCTGCAGCTAGAACACTGTTCTGACCCCAGACCAGGCCCTAGGCTGGATACCTCTGTTATCTGTATTCTTTGTGATAATTCTATAAAGCAAATATTATTATTCATATTTTATCCACGAGGAATACAAAAGCCCAACAAGAAACAAGCCCAAAGTCATGTCACAAGCTCTTTTTTTAACTTTTTATGTTTATTTTTGAGAGAGGGAGAGAGAGAGAGAGCATGCGTGTGGGAGGAGGGGCAGAGAGAGAGGAAGACACAGAATCGGAAGCAGGCCCTACGCTCCACCCTGTCAGCGCAGAGCCCGACACGGGGCTCAAACCTACAAACTACCACGAGATCATGACCTCAGCCAAAGTCAGACACTCAACTGACTGAGCCACCAGGTGCCTCATCATGACAAGCTCTTTAAATGACAGAGCCAGGGGGCACCAGAGTGGCTCAGTAAGTTGAGCGTCTGACTTCGGCTCAGGTCATGATCTCACGGTTGATGGGTCTGAGCCCCACCTCAGGCTGTATGTTAACAGCTCAGAGCCTGGAGCCTGTTTCAAGTTCTGTGTCTTCCTCGCTTACTGCCCCTCCCCCACTCACACTCTGTCTCTGTGTCACTCAAAAATTTTAAAAAATTTTTAATAAAATAAAAAAATAAATAAATGACAGAGCCAGAATTGTACACCAGATTTGCTTGACCCCAAAGCCATTGCTCTATCCGCTACGTGTAGCTGAGCAGAAAAAAAAAACCCTAAAATACTCGAAAAAGTGGAGTTCTTTCTCTCATTAAAAAAAAAACAAAAAACAAAATCTGATCTGTCTGGTGCATGTCTAGGCAGCTATGCCAAGGAAACCCCAAATAAATGCTAGGAAAATTTACTGCCGCAGTGGAGCGAATGTTGAAACATTTCTTGCCTCCTAGCTCACTTGACCTTTCAACGTCCCTCCTTGTCCTCTAATTCCGTGGGGGAGGTTTTTGGGTTTTGTTTTGTTTTTTAATTCTTCTCTAGACCTGATAACTAACAGCAGACCGTCCGATGACGGTAGCTCTGCCACCTTCATTTTCCTGATTCCGTTTTTCCCTTTAAAAGCTTTCACACACGCTCGGCTGCTGGGATAGATTTCCGGCTGCTCTGTTTTTATTTACAATTTTGTGTGTGCGTTAAGGCTCTGGGGGCACCCAGGGGAAACCTGCACAGACTTTCCTGATTAGCAGATGTCTCCCTTTCTATGTAACAACCACCTAATCACCGCTTCCCCTCGCCAAGAAATGGGAAAAGCATTTGCGTTTGGAAAACCAAGCTCTGACACATGAAGCGGATTAGGAAGGGCTGTCTCCCCAGAATCCACATGAGCTTTCCCCATGCTCGTTTGTTTTTCTTAAAGATAAAAACCACACAGCCATGCCTGTCATTAGGTCTGGTTGCATAAGGAGAAGGAGGTTTCACTTGGGCTATCTCAACTTCATCATATGTAAGTTACGTTGTAAGTAATCTTCGAAACGGGGTAAGATGTGCAGCCAGTGTTTATTTTTTTATACTTTGGAATATTCTGTTCCAAATTAAATGGTGACTTATGTTGGATGGGTGTTTGACATGCAAAATAATGCCGTCTTCCCAGGAACTCTCGAGAAGCAAGAGGGTAGAGGGGAGTCTCAGACCTCTTCCCCTCGGAGAAGAGCGATGGCGTTAGGTATGAATGAAGAAAAAAGCCAAGGGGAAGTTAATTCTTACGTGAGTAGGTATTTAAAGGAAGTATGGCCATCCTGAAGCTTAGATCTTCTCCCAACAGCCCTGTAGCCTTTTGAAAGCCTATCGCATCACTATGTTACTTAATTTTGTAGGAAGGCAAATGACAGGTTATTTTTGGCTCCACTAAATGGATAATCCCAAGCTCTTGCAACGTTCAAAAAGATCAGAATGCCCCAAGTATGATGTCTCGGATGTAGAAAGAGAGATTGTAAGTGTTGTATCCATATGCATGAACTCTCAAATGCCATCAAACTTCTCAGCAACTGTATGTTAGGTGCGCCGTTTAAATAGAAACAGACAAATAGAACCATATGTTTCAATGTGGTGTTGCACCAAAGGTGTATCAGAAACACGTTTCCCCTCCATCCAACTTCCTTAGGATTCACTTGAGTTTCAGATCGTCTAAGGCACTGTTCTTCCTTAGTTTTCCATAGGACAGCTTCAAGTAATACAGTAAGTGATAACTGTAAAATTTTAGTGAATACCCTATTAAGCAGTTTTCTTTCTGGTTGTTAGGAACTTGGACTTCCTTAAACCACGGAAAACCAGACCAAGAGTGAGTCTTATGGAATGTAAAGGTAGATCCTCTACTTCTATTAAAAATAATCCTCATCGTAAATTTCTACCCCATGGGTTTCTCTTGTCATGTAAAATTACAGTTCAGTTGGAAACGTTGGGAAATTACGGCGAATTGGAAAACTCTGAACACCGTCGCACATTATTCATAGCAGTAAATCACACACACTCATATATAAAACCTAAACTATGCCGAGAAAAGATTCAAAGTAACCTCTGTGGATTGGACATGTACAGGTAAGCAAATGTGTCCTTCGCAAGGGGTGGGACCCTTAATTATTTCATTCAAGTCTGATTCGGGAGCTGCCACTCGTCTTTATAAAGGAAGCCCACTCATTATGCTTTTGAAGGGTTGCCTCCCACAGCTGGATGGCACATGAGAAAGGCTGCAGGGAGAAGCGAGGTGGTATTCCTATACCCAGCTGGGCCCTAGAATGTTCTCTTACCAGATTAGTCGCGTGCATGTTTCATACATTTTCTATAAAGTTTGTGAGCGGAATTCACACAGTTCTTAGAAATTTTGCTAAATTACTGTCTTACTAAAATGTGATGGAAAAAATACATTGAAGTGTGCCAAATCAAATGCAAATTATCGAGGGTATTTCGATAGGAATAACCTTGAATCTCCTTTCTCTTATGGTTACACAGAAAGTTTTTTTTTTTAAGTTTTATTTATTTTCGAGAGAACAAGAGCGAGCAGGAGCGAGGGAGGGCCAGAGAAAGAGAGAGAGAGAGAAAATCCCAAGCAAGCTCTGTGTTGTCAGCTCAGAGCCCAACCCGGGGCCCCAACCCACAAACTGAGATCATGACCTGAGCCAAAATCAAGAGTTGGTTGCTTAGATAAAGAAGTTGTGGCACATATATACAATGGACTACTATGTGGCAATGAGAAAAAATGAAATCTGGCCATGCGTAGCAACATGGATGGAACTGGAGGGTATTATGTTAAGTGAAATAAGTCAGTCAGAAAAAGACAGATACTATATGTTTCCACGAATAGGTGGACTTTGTGAGACTAAAGCAAAAACCAGGGGGAGGGGAAGAGGGGAAAGGAAAAAAAGACAGAGAGAGGGAGGGAGATAAAACATAAGAGACTCTCAAAGACTAAGAACAAACTGAGGGTGAGGGGGGTAAGGGAGGGGGGAGAGGGTGTGACGGGCATTGAAGAGGGCACGTGTTGGGATGAACACTGGGTGTTATATGTAAACCAATTTGAAAATAAACTACAATGAAAAAAAAAAAGTTGATTGCTTAACCAACCGAACCACCCAGGCACGCCCAAGAATAGTTTTTTGTTTTGTTTTATGTTTTAATGGTAGTTTGACCTTGATAGTCAACGCAAAAGATCCTGAGCTATATTCTTGAGATTTGCAAATTCACTGCCCCCAGCTTAATTCTTGGCCTTTGACTTAACATACTGATTTTGGAAGTGGTCAAGGGAGTTCACCAGGAACCCAGCTGGGGGAGAGATGGGCGGAAGGGAAGGGAAAAGTAAGGAGGCCTGAGAAACCTAGAACAAAGGGGAAGGTTTGCCGCAAGGGAAGTGTCGGTAATGTACCATTTCAAACGAGCTGTAGAAATTTTGTAACCACGTGGGTGCATTTACAACTCTGCTGTTTAATTCCGGAGTTACTCTATGGATTGCATTTACTTGCATTATGAATCCTGCAAGACAAGGGCATATAGTTTTTGCTTTGAAATAATTAAGCGTAAAAAAAATCACCTTTTATATTTACCATTTATGAGGCATTTCAGTCCTTCTTAAAATTCAGGTTTCCCCCCCTGGTCCCTGTCCTTTTACCCTGAGCAGCTCCCTGTAGCCCAGGTCTGCTGGTGATGAATGCTCGGTTTTCTTTTTTCTGAAACGTCTGAATTTCCTCTGCCCCATCGAAGAGTATTTTTCACTGGTTGGAGGTTTCTGGATTGACAGGTCAGATCGTTTTCTCAGCACTTCAAAGATGGGTCATGCCGCTGTTCGCGGTCGCCATGGTTTTTGATGAGACGCACATGGTCATTCGAACCATTCTTTCCTGGTATAGAACGTGGGGTTTTTTGCTGCCGGCTTTCCAGATTCTCTCTTTTTTTTTTTTTTTTCTTTGTCCAACAGAAAGACTATGACATCTCTAGACATGTGCGTGTGAGTGTCTTGAGCCTGTTTGGCTTTTGCTAAACATCTTTAGTCTGTAAATTTATGTTTCTCACTCAATTTCGGATGTTTCAGCCATATTTCACGTTTGTTTTCTTCTCCATTCTCTCTCTGTCTGCCTTCTGGAACTCCAAATACCATACCTTAGACCTTTCAGAGATGCCTCCCGCCCCTCCCCGCCCCCGCCATCCTTGACATTTGGTGCATTTTTTTAATCACTTTTTCTCTTTAAGTTGGGTAATTCCTGTGCATTTATCTTCAAATTCACTAATTCTTTCCCACTTCACATCCCCATTCTGTTGTTAAACCCATCCAGAAAGTTGTTTTTTTTTTCAATCGGATACGTATATTTTCCAGTTCTTGAATTTCTATTTTGTTCTCAATTGTGCTGTTTCTCCGAGATCTTCCACCTTTTGGTTTCTTACAAGTGCCTTTTCCCTTACCTCGTCGAACATACATTGTGTCTGGTATTTGCAACATCTGGAATTGGAGTCGGTGTCGTTGGTGGTTTTCCCTTGAGAATGGGTCACGTTTACACAAGTTCTGTCGTGGAGATCCTGGATCCTGCTTTAAAAAAAAAAAAGAAAAAGCCTGGCTACTCCCCTCAGAGCAGGCAAGCAGCTCGTTCGGATGGAACGTGAGAACGGCCCAGCAACCAGGGGCAGCTCACACCCTCGTCCAGCCCGTGTTGTGTTCAGCTAGGGTGTTTCGAGTCTGCTCCCCGCACGCCTGGGTTAGGGCTTACCAGCGATCAGGCAGAGTTAATACACAGAACTTGAGGCTCCTGTTCTCCACTCTCCTTTCCAGGAATTCCCCTCAATTTTTCACGCCTCTGGTTACCCCCGTTTTGCCCTCCATTTGATTAGGCCAAGACATATCACGGGTTCTATGCGTTAGCTTTCCCCACCGCGGAGCAACTGTGATCGGCACTCAGGCCAAAGCCCTAAAGAGCAGGAAAGTTAGCCCGGGTTGGTCC
This sequence comes from Paguma larvata, assembly GCA_030068075.1. NCBI lineage: Eukaryota > Metazoa > Chordata > Mammalia > Carnivora > Viverridae > Paguma > Paguma larvata. The sequence continues at coordinate 15,786,678 of CM057835.1, forward strand.
CTTGTTCCAAATGTCCACTCTCCTCTTAAATCCTGCCTGCCTTTCTCAACTCTCCAGAACCTGCCAGTGATGGTTTGCTTCTGTTTTGTCAGAGTTTATTATTTGCTATCTGTAGGGGGCTTGGTCTTTTAGGAACTTGCAACTGCATACCAGAGACCTAATCTTTCCAGTGGAGATGGGCATTTTGAACTGATGGCACCATTTCTGTATCTCAGGCAGAGATGGAAGTCTTGGAAAGTTTTATTAGAATTGCCTGTTTGCTGTTTTCGTATTTGTTTTTTAATTCAGATAGTTTAGGGGCGCCTGGGTGGCTCAGTTGGTTAAGCAGCCGACTTCAGCTCAGGTCATGATCTCACGGTCTGTGAATTCAAGCCCCGCGTCGGGCTCTATGCTGACGGCTCAGAGCCTGGAGCCTGTTTCAGATTCTGTATCTCTCTCTCTCTCTGCCCTTCCCCTGCTCACACTCTATGTCTCTCAAAAATAAATAAACATTAAAAAAAAATTCAGATAGTTTAGATACCTTTCAGTACCTATGGGGTCCAGGGGAAGCAAGCATTCCCATGGGGGGCTGCTTGGGCTTCAGCCTCAGTTACCTCGTTATAATTCGCAGTCGTTATGTTACAATTATCTAATTATTATTATCAGCAAATTGTTATAATTAGCAAGTCACATGAATCCTTCGCTTGCGGGCAGAGGGGCCTGGCCAGCCTGCGAGTTCCTGTTCAGGATACAAAGTTTCTTTACATCCTTTACATAAAAGTTCTTTATATCCCGGAGGCCGCTGGTCATCTGATACAAGTATCTTGAAGTCTCCGAATTAATCCACTTCATGGAATTCAAGTGATTCGTTCCATATATTATGTGGTGAAAAGGACATCCTACTGCTGGAAGCTGTGATCATGTGTGGTTGATTATATTTTCCCTTTATATCTCTACTTCCCTTAAAAATACCTGACCCCTTCCTTCTTCTCCTTATGCCTCACGTTTTCCTGGGCACAGATCATTCAATAACTTAAAAGAATTATAAATCTATAAATAAATATATATATATATATTTTAAGTTATTTTGAGAGAGCAAGCATGCGTGTGAGTGGGGGAGGGGCAGAGAGAGAGCATCGCAAGCAGGCTCCGCCCTCTCTCCACCGAGCCCAATGTGGGGCTCCATCTCACGAACCGTAAGATCGTGACCTGAGCCAAAACTCGAGTCAGACGCTTAACCCACTGAGCCACCCAGGCGCCCCCGAAAAGAATAACATTTTTAATTTAACATCGCATTTAAAATACATTTTTGTTTGTTTCTTAGGAAAAAATGCTGCAAAGGGTATAAATTTGTTCTTGGACAGTGCATCCCGGAAGGTATGTAATATAAAAGATTATGTTCTCTCTCCTTGTTTGTGACTAATCAGAGTTCCGATGTACGGAGAATGTACGTGGATCATCGGTGTGTGATTTCAGTGTTTTCTGGCGTTGGATTCTTCTCGCGCCACTTTGGTTACACGTAGCATGCTCTAGCGACGTCCTCGCACGACACGTACACATATATTGAGTAATTCCCATATTTCCGGTTTTAAACTGAAGAGGCTATAATCCCCTAGTCAGCATTTCATACACAGAACGCAGGCATCATGCTCCTGACCTCTCTCTCTGTGTTTTTCACTTGCTAAGCTCAGCCCCTCCAAACACTGTGCTCAGCCCAGCACTGGAGAGAGAGAGCAATGGAAGACAGGGGCCCAGCTCTCAAGGTGTGCACAGCCTCCAGCTGGTGAGACGGGGTACAGATAACACGGAGTCGGAGAGACCTGACTTTTCATTACACTTTCCGTATCGCCGTAGTCCCTTCTGGCTGCTGTAATGGAAATACCGTAGTCTGCCGGCTTACACACCAAACGCTTAGTTCTTATAGTTCTGGGGGCTAAACCGAAGACCGAGGCTCTGGAAAGCTCCATGTCTGGTGAGAGCTTCCTGGTTCATAGACTGCCATCACCTTGCTGTGTCCTTACGTGGCAGAAGGGGCAGGGGACATTTCTGGGGTTTCTTTTATAAAAGCACCAACCCTCACGATCTAAGCACCTCCCAAAGGCCCCCCCCCCATACCATCACCTTGGAGGTTCAGACTTCAACATAGGAATGTCAAGAGGACACAAACCTTCAATCCGTGATACGAACCCTACCTTAGTTTTTGTGGGAAAGCGTTAGTACTTGCCTCGTGGTTGTTTTAAGAATGTTAGGTACTTGGAACAGAGGCCGGCTCTTATTAAGTGCTTGATAGATAGTGGCTGCTGCTGTTGTTTTTAATAATAACCGCAACACGTGTGGTGGAGGCACGCAGGGCGGCGAGTGTTCGGAGCAGGTGCGTCGCACGGAGAACCAGAGTAGCTCAAGGTGGCCTCCAGAAGGAGGTGGGGGCTAGCTTCCCCAGGAAGGCTGCCCAGAACCTACACAAATAGGAGGAAGAGAGCCGCAAAGGGCGCCAGCGCTGATCCAGAAAACAGCACGCGTTGTTGGGAGAGCACGAGATTGGTGTGCCTGGGGCTGGGGAGAGGTGGGCGAGTAATGAAAACTAGGTTTCTTCGCCGTCGCTCAAGAAGCCAGACCTCCGTGGAAGACCAGGAGCCCAGCCAAGCCCATTCATGCTGCATCATCTCACAGAGAGAAATTTTCTTCGTCCGAAATAAATGAATCCCTCCCGTGGATTGCTCTCTTCGATGAAACCGTAGCTGGGGAGAAAGCTGCTTTAGGAAGACTGGTTAGGAAATCTCTTAACATATGATGGTGTATGTGGCCACGGGTCTTTCTGAGACCGAATTTCTCCCTGGCAGCCTATTCCGTGGGCGAGAGCATGGTGGAAAACAACAACAAACAAATCACAAAGGTCCAGATAATTGCATTCTTTTATACTGCAGCTTTTCTCGGTCCCCAGCGTGTCCTTTACATTTCAGCTTGGCAGACACTAAGAACATTGAGTTTAGGCCAATCGCTTTAAGATCTCCGCTAAAGACCTCATCCCACCCGATTAAAAGCATGTGACATGGGCGCCACGTCCTTAGAGTTTCTTCAAATGTTAGGTCTTATGGCTTCAAACGTCAGAGCCTACAAGGAGTCTCTCCTCACCCCGACGTGAGTCTGGGACACTTGTGATTAACGGAGCCTCGCCGCAACTAACGCTCTGCTCCGTTGCTTTCACTAGAACATTTAGGTGTTTTAATCTGTGGGGATACGTCTGTGTATGTGTGTGCGTGTGTGCGTGTGTTTCTTACTAACGATCTTTTGAGTCATAAAGGTTTCTGTTACCGAGAATGCAAAGAATAAATGTAGAATTTCAGAAAAGGTAGTGTCTTAGGTAGGATTCTCCAGAGAAACAGAGAGGTTCATCTTAAGGATTTACTTAGAGGCTGGCAAATAGGATGTCCGTAGGGTAGGTTGGAGACCCAGGAGAAAGTTACAGTTTGACTCAGAAGGCCATCTGCCACCAAAATTCCCTCTTCCATGGGGGAAGTCTTTTTCCTATTAAGGCCTTCACCCGATTGAATGGCCCACCAACGTTTCAGAGGGGGATCTGCCTTATTCAGAGTCTACTGACTTAAACGTCGATCCCATGTAAAAACACATTCGCGCGGAAACGTTTAGAATATGTTTGACCACATAATCCGGGTACTGTGGCCTGCCCACGGTGACCCACAAAATTAACCATCACAGGTGGTAAAGAGACTAGAATGTTTGAAACAATAGGCCGAGAAGAAGCTGCCATTTAAAAGAGTGTCGTTGTCTCCTGTTTGCTGCTCTGAGTCAAAAGTCGACAACCTGTGGGCCAAATCTGAGCCACTGCTTATTCTTGTAAATAAAGTTTTATTGAAACCCAGCCACACTCACACACTTGAGTAGCAGTATGGATGCTTCTGCTCTGCCACAGCAGAGTTGAGTGGTGCTTGCCAACCAGATGTGTTTTGCTCAGCCCTGCTGTGTTATTTTGATTGGCCAGAGCGATAGAGTAATCTCATTTGTTCTAGTTCAACAGTTATTAATTGAGCATAAACCGTAGGAAGAGAGCGGTGCCAGTTACTCGAGGGGACACAGCCCTTGCCAGATACCCAAACCATCCTATGAGCTAAGTCATAAAGGAAGCGGAAGAGCAGGTTCCAGCTTTTACCGCGGGCCGCGCGCTCACGCGCTGTGCTTAACGCGTCCTCCAGTCTTACCTGCAGAAAAGCACCACGAAGTCGGTGTTCTCGTTACTCCTGTTTCACAGGTGAGCAAACCGAGATCACAGAGACAGTAGTAGGGCTGGGAGGGCTGGCTCCGGAGCCTGCAAGCCGCACCCTTCACCGCAAGGCTGCCTGCCTCCTGCGGGGCGCCTGCCACAGGGTGTAGACACTGAGCAAATACGGCAGAGCAGGTGAGCGAGAGCAGCGTAGGGCACAACACATGGCTGCCTAGAGGCGACTCTCAGCCGGGAGACCAACCCGCACCGGAAAAGCAGGCCTGGAGTCCCAGTTGCAGGGGAAGGGGTTTATAGCAAGGGCCGCGTTCCAGGTCATCACGAGAATGGCATGCCCCTTGTCACACCGACCCCGCCTGCATCGGAGGCTGACACACACCCCCATTCGGCCTTCCCTTGCGGGCGGAGCAAAGCCAGGCTTACTCCGCATCCGCATCCGAAGATCGGTCATCTGTCAGCACCTGGGGAAGAGAGCGCAGCGATCGAGATGCCGGATCTAGTCTGGAGGGCAAGCTGCGGCCCGAGCTCCTGACTCACAGCCAGAGGCCCTTCAGCGGCTCGTTAAATATCTGTTTGTAAGGACTGAGAGGAAGAGAGGCTTTAATTCTTTTCAAGTGAGAGGGCATCCTCACCAGTTTGCTGGGAGACCTCCAGCCACTCGGCCTCACCCGGCCCCTCCTCAGCACGCGGGGTCCGCCCCCGGCACACACAGCCACAGCACACCCAGGTCCCGGCTCTGCAGCCCCCACGCCGTCTCTGTTCCCAAGCCCCGCTCACACCCCTCCTGCCCCTGCCCTCCTCGCGCTGTGACATGCCCACGCCCCTTCCCGGGGCTGGCTCCTCCTTAGCGTTTCATCTGGAAGGAGTCCCCTGTCTCTACCGCAGCTGGTGAAAGAGCCCAAAGAGGCCCCCAGGGCACGGCCTTCTAGATGAGGGACAGATCCCAGAGAGTGAATGGGTGGCCGGGGGAAGAATCACAGGTGATGTTTGCATTTAACCGGGGCCATGCTGAGCAGTAAGTTACCTGTTGTAGGACTTTTAACAGGTGGCCCAGGGCCCGAAGAGTTCATGCCCTTCGAGGCACAACTGGCCACGCTTCCCAGATCCCTGGCGGAGTGCAGCCCAGGAGGTCTGCTCCAGACCCGGGCGCTGCGACCCCACCCCCGCCTCCCGAACGACCGAGACGGATGTGAGCTCCCACTTGTCTTTTTCAGATTACGACGTGTGCGCCGAGGCTCCCTGTGAACAGCAGTGCACAGACAACTTCGGCCGCGTGCTGTGTACCTGTTACCCGGGTTACCGCTACGACCGGGAGAGACACCGGAGGCGGGAGAAGCCGTACTGCCTGGGTGCGTTGGCGTCACACGTTATCTTCCAGCTCCTGGGGGGATGAGTCTGTCTTTGCTGGACATTTTTTGTGGGTGGGACCAGCTCACGGGAGCTGCTTGGATCCTTGTTTCTTCCCTCGTGTCCGGATACCCAGATGGAGTTGTGTTAGTACCAAGCTAGCAGTCACTGGCTCTTGTTGGGATTGTTTAAGCCAGCCATGGGGGGGGTGGAGCCTAGGCTAATGTCCCCTGTTGTTGTTGGAAGAGAGTTCCCTGGAGCCTTCTTTGCCTTTGGTCCAAACCCAGATATCGACGAGTGTGCCACCAGCAACGAGACGCTGTGTGCCCACATGTGCGTCAACACCGTGGGCAGCTACCGCTGTGAATGCCGGGAGGGCTACATCCGGGAGGACGACGGGAGGACGTGCACCAAGGGAGACAAATACCCCAACGACACTGGTGAGTAGTCCAGAGGAAGCTACCCCCATAGGTAGGCAGGCCCCTGGGAGCCCAGCAGTGTTCCTCAGGGAGCGGTGGGCAGGAAGGGGCGTTTATACGAATGGCGGGTGGCATCTGGGTGAGAGAGGGGTGGGACATCAGGGGGAGGCCCAGCGGGGCAAAGCCTGCCAGCAGTGAGGGCCGCGAGCTGGCGTGTGTTTGAGGAAGCTCCCCAAGTGGAGGTGGCGTGCTCCTGCCCAAATCAGTAGAACGTAGCTCCCTGCTTGCACCAACCTCAGATGAGCCGAGAAGAGGCCGGAACCCCCGTGCTCCCTCAGAGAAGGGCTTGCGTATCAACAAGAAGCCTTTCCGTGTCAGGGAACCACGTACATCTGTGCCGCTAACGCGTAGCCCATACCCCGCGCCCGCCCAGATCCGTTTGTTCCGTGGTTCGTTATCGGATAAAAAGAGAAGTCGAGAGCGGTGAGATGTTTTTATGCCCATTTGATAGACGTTTTGTCTAAATCCAAAGACCTGCGCTGGTATGGGGTCTGATTTTTCCAGTAATTGGTTTTTATTGCGTTTTGCAAACACAGTCCACAACGGAGCCCAGCGGTGCGAGAAGCGGGCCTTACGTACGTTACGTCAACCGAGTCCAACGGATCTGTCGCTCGGGGAACCGATCAGCCCGAGTGTTGGGCTACTTCTTTGCGTTTGGAGGAGGGAGCCCTCGTGCTCCTGTATCTAACACTCCTAGGCCAGGAAGCGGCTTCTGTATCCCTGTGCTCGGGCCCCAGCCTGCCCCTGGTCCCTCCGGAAGGGAGGCGACGCTGTCAGGAGAGGCTGGCCCGGCCGCGGGCATCTCGGAGCGGGGAGGGGCTGGCTCCTGATCAGATCCCCTGTACCGGGACGTGCAGGGAGATGAAAAGGCCAACCGGTCTGGGCGCTCACGGGATCTGACTCTCGGGTGTAGCCCGAAATTCAAAAAGCGGGGGAGGACCGACCGTCGCCATCAGCTGAGGGCCGCAGACAGCTGGGGAACAGCTGCCGCGCAGGGAAAAACTACAAAGCGAAGTTCTGAGAACAACCGGCTCGAGTCATGAGGAAGCCACCATATTACTAAAGTAGATACAAAATCTGTTGGGGGCCAGCCCAGGATTGGGCAATTTGGAATAATTTGGGCTTGGTGACAGTTTTGAAAGCTTAAGGCATGTGGGGCCCGTGTGCCCAGAGGTGCTGAAAAGCAGGGGTAAACAGTGTTTTTGGCATAAGGGCTGGTTGAGGAAAAATGTTGGCAGGTCTTTTTTTTTTTTTTTTTAATTCAAAGTTAAAATCATTTTTGTCCCATGGTGGAGGCGGTGGGGGAGGGGCAGGGCGTGGTGTCTATTTGATTTTCTCCTTTATTTCGAGGAGATAATCCTTTGAGAAATGAAATGCAGCCTTTTAGCCACTGGCGTGTTAATTCCCGGGCCAGCTTGAAAGTTAGCAACACTTGGGGCGCCTGGGTGGCTCAGTCGGTTGAGCGTCCGACTTTGGCTCAGGTCATGATCTCGCAGTTCGTGGGTTCGAGCCCCGCATCGGGCTCTGTGCTGACAGCTCGGAGCCTGGAGCCTGCTTTGGATTCTGTGTCTCCCTCTCTCTCTCTGCCCTTTCCCTGCTAATGCTCTGCTCTTTCTCTCTCTCTCTCGAAAATGAATAAACGTTAAAAAAAAAAAAAGAAAAAAAGAAAGTTAGCAACACGAAAGCGCTTCCTAATTTTTCATTTTGGTATTGAGTTTCCAGCTATGCTCTGAGCCAGGAAGCCGAGGTGGGGGTGGGGGAACTGCGGGGGGGTTGCTGGGGGGCATTCAGTGGTAGGGATCTCCAAATGACAGGACCTGGCCTCACCTGTGAGCCGTTCCCACCTGGCAGGGGTGGTGTCCTCGGCCCAGAGACCCAGCCTTACTTAACAGGGAAACCAGAGAAGCTGATGGAGCTTCCAGAGACAGAGTAGGACTTTCTGCTGAAATGAACTTCTTCTTTGGTCTCGGGCCCCCTCCCCATGTGGTACTCTAGGGAGAGCTCTTGCCGGGGCGCAGGGATCAGGTGGGCCTGGTGGGAGACACTCGCCTCCACCCCCCCCCCTGCCACACACACACACACAGACACACACCCCTCCCGTGGGCCCAGACAGCCCCAGCAACAGCAGGACCTTCTCATTGTGTGTCTTTGCCTTTGGCAGCCCGCGGTGCTTAAGTTTGTCTTCAGACCGTAGTCCTCTGTCTCCTTCCGAGAGAAGCGAACTGTACTACTTGGACATTTTTAGGGTAAGACACAAAAAGTGTTAGCGTGAGAGATCAAGTTCAAGAGGTCAAAAGCTCTAAGTGGCGAGCAGTCTGACTTCTGGGGCTGAGAATTCAGGGAGAAACTGAAGCGGTCGTAATTGTAAGGGATGGATATGTGCAACGTTGTTTGCACCTTCTCTAATATTCCTTTCATTTAAAGGTGACCCGTTTTGACCATCTATTCCAGGATTTCCCCACATTGTGTTTCCTTTCTTTAAAAACATCTGCATTCAGATGTTTGGGGAAGCCAGGCGTGGTGGCACGCGCCTGTAGTCCCAGCTACTCGGGAGGCTGAGGCAGGAGGCTCGCTTGAGCCCAGGAGTTCTGGGCTGTAGTGCGCTATGCCGATCGGGTGTCCGCACTAAGTTCGGCATCAATATGGTGACCTCCCGGGAGCGGGGGACCACCAGGTTGCCTAAGGAGGGGTGAACCGGCCCAGGTCGGAAACGGAGCAGGTCAAAACTCCCGTGCTGATCAGATGTTTGGGGAAGAAGACATGACTGCACCCTCTTACGGGTCCCTGGTGCTCGTGCATGAAAAGCTTAGACATTGCCTGTTTCAAAAACGTTAATTTGGAGTAAACCTGAATTTCTCCAAACTTTAAGTTTGAGAGAGAGAGAGCACAAGCAAGGGAGGGGCAGAGAGAAAGGGGACAAGAGAGAATCCCGAGCAGGCTCCACGCTGTCAGCAGAGTCCGAGGTGGGGCTCAGACTCACCAGCCATGAGCTCATGACCTGAGCCGAAATCAAGAGTGGATGCTTAACCGCTGAGCCCCCCAGGTGCCTCTCCCCAAGTTATTTTCTTCAGGAATACCTGTAAACATCTCACAGATGACAATGCCCTGAAGAATACTAATTTCGAAAACCCTAACTTCTTACGATCAAAGGCCTGAGCTCTGGGGTTGGATTCGGTAGGGCACCTGGTGGACTCTCAGGCAAGGAGGTCTTCATCGCTAGATGAAGCAGGCGACATCCAGACAGAAGCCCATTTGCTGCAGACTACAGACTGTGGACTCCTCTGTCCTGCCGTCCCGAGAGAACATTCGTTCCTGTTTACGGTGACTTTAAATGGGAGTTGACTTTCCGTGCAATTAGTAAGAACCGGCTAGAGATTATACCATTGAGCCTTGTCGTGACATAAAACTCATTGCACAGATGAGCCTACGCTGCAAATTCTCTCTCAAGCCTAGGCTACAAATTCTCTCTCCTCTCTCTTCCTCCTCCAAATATAACAGCTACGAATAGTTTAAAAACAAAACCCACCAACACGTCAACATCACTGTCTGTTGAATCACACTCCCCGGCCTCTGGCTGCAGCATTAGAAAAGAATTTCTCAGGATTTAATTTTTGCAGTCACTGGTGTCTGTTGGATTCACCACACACACACACACATGGGACTAGCGTTTGGTTTTCGTATTTTACTAAGAAAAACATTCCAACAGCAGTAATCAAGGATGTCAGGAGGGCAGGGACGGAGAGGAAGAACTCAGACCCGTAATTAACACTATGAGAAAGGACAGGCATGTCGTGTGCCCTGAATGTTAGGGTCCTGGCTCAAGTGACGGGCCCCGGAGAAGGTGGAGCGTTGGCTCCGATGGTGCTGGCAACACAAACAAGTGCGCTGGATGCGTGTCTTTGACAACCGCGATGCCGTGGAAAGTTCCTTGGCTTGGAGGTTAGGAGAGCTGGCAGCCGGAGCTGCTTCAATATTAACCGCTGAGCGTCGCTGGGCCGGGCTCCGGACCTCAGCTGCCCGCTGTGTAGGAAGACCAGAGTGTCGGACAGGACGAGCTCTGAAGCCCCTCTTGCCCCCGCTCATCTTTTCCATAACCCGGTGGGACGCAGCATAAGTGACATGAGCCTGACCAGCCCCGTGAGCCCTTCTAAAGTCCTCGTTGCTTCACGCTCCATCTAAGCAAGTTCCCCGGGCTCAGAGAGGTGGTCAGCTTCCACACCTAAACTGAGAACTTCCCTTATGGTACCTGAAAGACGAATCCCCAACATCCAGATATTTGGCTCAGCAACAGGAAGTCAGCCAGATGAGCCTCTGAAACGCCACAGCCTGTCTAAGCAGCTTCATCTGTTGTGGACTAATTAATAAACCTAATATATCATCATGGTTATTTTCTTTGACGAAGAGATCATGATTATTGAATATAAACACATGTGATCTAAAATCTCCTTTCCCTTCCTTTTTCTTTCTTTTTTTTTTTTTTTTTTTCTTTGCATCATCTGATGTCTGTGATGTTACAGCCGGAGGAATTTCAAAATCAAACACAGCCTCCACTCGCTATTAGAAAACCACATAGAGAACAGAAGGGGCAGCCTCGAAACCGCCCTTGCCGGTTGAAGGGTTGCCGGGTACACACCTGCACAGTGACACAAGCCATCTGGCCGCTGGGCAGGAACGGCGGGCTCACGGCCTTTGCAACTATGTCGCTGGAGCCGGTTCAGACGCTCCCCCAGGGAGTCTGTGCCGCACCGATGGGGACACAAATTAAGGACACGTTGGCCCCGTAGTAATTAGCTTACCGCTCTATTTTTCAACTTGTGTTTACTTTCTGATAGAGTGACGGCGGGACCCCTGGCGTCCCTTATTACAGTTCAAAGTGTCAGGGCCGGCCAGGTGTTTCATGTAACTTTCAAGCTCCGCTAATCCCTAGATCAGCGGTTCTCAACCTGGGAAGTTTAAACATTGCCGATCCTGTTCCCTCGCTGCAGCCCCCAGATGGGTGAGGCGCAGCCTAGTGGGGGGGGTTTTTTTTTAACCCTCCCCCTCCCCCGGGTGGTTATCCTGTGCCCCCAGGGTTGAGAACGGCTGCCTGGGGCACACATCTGCACAATCAGCTTTTAAAAACAAACCTGCTCTGGTCGCTTGTGACCTTGCCCACGTGAAATATATTGGGAACATTCTTTAGTTTCTCTGAGTTTATCGAAATAGTGCTAAGATAGTATCTGAGGAACTCTTCTTTCTAATGCGTAGGATGTGTGTCCTCCACGTTAGTAAAAATTAGAGCTACATGCCCCCCCCCCGTGGCCAGTCCCTAGTAATGCACCTTTAAAATCTGAGCCGGTTGGAGCAAAGTGTTAAGGAACCCCTCCCTTAACACGGGCTGCTCGGGATACTCGGTGGCCACAGCATGACTCAGAGGACTGGAAACAGGCAGAATCGGAGATGTCTACACAGACTTCTCAGTGAATTATTAACGCGCACACACACACACGGGATGGTTTTAGCTCCACATTTGACAAATTGCGGGGTAGATGAGCCCCAATTCAGAACAGCTTGCCTGCTCCAGGCCTACACATGCAATGAATTTGTCTCCAGACCATCTGAGAGCTCTTTCCAAAGGGCGCTGTGAGGAACCGCTATTCCGTAAGGAACTTTGTACCAACGTTCACATTTATGGAGCGCTCGCCCCGTACTGGCCGCTGCTCTAGAAACTTACAGGTGTTATTTCATCAATGCCGAAGCAACCGAGGTCCTAGAGGCTTTTGTCATTTTATTATTTGAGGAACGTGCCCAGAAGCTATGGCTTCCAACCCGCAGGGTACTAAGTGGCAGCATCGGGACCCGAATTCTGAGCCGCTGACTCCAGCAGAGCCTGTGTTCCTCGCTACTGTTTTAGTCCGTCGGTGGCAGATTGAAAAAGCTTTGGGACAGAGTTCATCTTGAAGTCTGTGTTCTAGTAACCACACAGAGGGACAGAGAACAGACTAGGCGTTTTCCAGGTAAAAGTCACTCAGCAGAACTTACCCCCTGGAGCAAGCAGCTGCTTCAGGGTCCCTCGGAGGACTCTGACAGAACTACGTACTAGGGCCCACTCTCAGGATTTCGGATTTCTCAGAGCAGGTCACATGTGCTGCTGCCGGTCCAGGTGTCACACGAGAACCACTGTCCCGGGCTCCACCTGGCAGAGCGCTCTCGGCTGTTCTAAAAACTCCCAACACCAGGCTCACCGCCTCCCCACGATGCCAGGTTTGGAAGCAGCAAGTGCCCAGCCTGCATATACAGCAAGACCTAAAGCAAGTTACATTTCCGTATCTGTAAAGGAAAGAGTGAACCGAAGACCCATCCCTTCTAATACTCCGTGACCTAAAGAGAGCCTCGAACCTGGTAGAGAGGCTTACTCTTCTTGTGAAAATATCAAGCTGCCTTCGAAAATTCAACGGAGTGTATAAAAGCAGAAAGACGGGCTTCTAACTCTTGATCGTGATGGCCTGGCTCTACCAACAGGGCTGGTTCCTTACAGAGGCCGGTCACAAATTGTCACAGCCATCCTCGGTGACTTGGCCTTCTTACTGCCTCACATGGCCTAGAGGATAGCAGATGCTCCGTAGGTGGGATAGGTGAACGGACGGATGAACAGACAGGTGGGTGAGAGAGAGAAATGGGTGGGAAGGTGGGATGGGAGAGATGGGTGAGTTATGGGATGGGACTGTGTGAACTGACCGGCAGAAGGGCTGCAGGATGCTAGGTCCCATTGATGGATGGACCTCCAGCTGTCCTTACATACTAACAACCTAATAAACCTGGAGCCGGGGTCATCTCTTTCGGCAGGGGTCCCCCCTTCTCCGCCGTCAGCACAGCCGGGGTTGGTGAGGCTTCGGGTCTTCACCACCAAGTGCACTCTTGCACAGAAATGCCCTTCTGTCGCTCCTTTACGCTAGAGACGAGTAATGGGCCCTTCCCACGCGAGTTCAAGTTCTGTCAGCAAGTAGGACTGTAAATTGGTACATTTGACAAGGATAAAGAGCCCAGAGGAAATCGCCCGGTTTGTAGGAACGGTGTTAGATTCAGGGTACCTGAAGTCTAGTAACCCACGTCAGGGAACTTGCGAGATGCCTTCCAGGAAGTCACCAGACATCGGCTTCCCCTCCTCCTCTTCGCGTCAATGCTATCCTCCAAGGATTCAGGGCCTATCAGGCAAAAGGAAGCAAAAGGCTGGGGGCATCTGAAGACTGTGCCAGGCACCCTCTCCTGTTTCTTTCTAACGGGTGGTGTGCCAGCTCCTGCACAGACGTCACCTCACTCATCACGGTAGCCCTGTGTGGTAGGAATTCTCCTTCCGATGCTACGGTTGAGGAAACGGGGGCTCACCGAGGTCGGATAACTTGCCTGTGATTCCGGAGCTAGTCCGCCGCGGAGCTGGGCTGTGGAGCCAGGACGATAGCGCTGCGGAGGCCATGCTCTTAACCGCTGCACTCGGCCACCTCCAGGCAAAGACCTTTCCTGTCCTCACGACGCACTCCTTATTTCACGGCCGTAATGTGGGCCAACAACATTCCCCGAGCGCACCAGCTGACCGTGCGGATGGGGGAGCCACCGATAGGACAGGTCGCGTAGGAAGTGGGAGTTAGCGAGGTGGCCCTGTTACATCACCCACACCTAGCGAATCAATACCAATTGACTGCCGGGGGCTGGTGGGGGGCGGGCTGGGTGGCCCAGTCGGTTCAGTGTCCGACTTCAGCGTAGGCCATGATCTCTCGGTTCGCGAGTTCGAGTCCCATGTTGGGCTCCCTGCTGGCAGTGCCAAGGCCACTCCGGATCATCTGTCCCCATCTCTCCGCCCCTCCCCCACACGCGCACTCTCTCGAAAATAAACATTAAAAAAATGATATTAGAAAAAAAAAAAGACTGCCACCTTCCTGTAGATCCGCATGCGTTTCCCAGTCATTCGAAACCTAAGCTGTGGGTTGACCCTGTTGCTTTTGGTACCTTAGAGACGGAGCCCTGCCTCACCCACTTGAACCCGCGGCGGGGTCGAGAAGTGAGTTCCGAGCAGATGCGCTCCAAGCCTTGGGCTTTTTGTGAGGTGCAGGGATGGGGAGTGACAGGCGAGCTCGGAGCCTCCCCCTGCTGTGCTGCAGGTGAACAGCCGGAGATCTCAGGTGCCATGTCTCCCCCCCCCGGACCCCCCCACCTCCCAAAGAGCAGAAACACCAGCCACCGCATAGATCGCCAAGCAGGGGACTGACTCTGTCGGAGGAATCGGTTGGGTTGGTGAGCACGGTCCACGTGAGCTTGGGGCTCTCCTGGTGCCCAGCGCGTCCGTCCGTTTCCCAGGTCTGCCACGGACGGCCAGCAACTAGGTGGCTTAAAGGGCAGAGATGTGTGGTGTCTGTTCTGGAGGCACAAGTCTGAGATCAAGGTGTCAGCGGGGCCGGCGTCCTCCGAAGGCCACGCGGGAGTGCCCGCCCTGTGCGCCTCTCCTTCTGGGGTTTGCCGCAGTCTTCGGCGCTCCTTGGCTCCTGTCGCCCCTACCTGATCTCTGCCTTCATCTTCGCATGGCGTGCTCCCGGGGTGCGCCTCTGTGTCCCGATTCCTCCTCTCTATAAGAATACCAGTCACAGGGCGCCTGGCTGGCTCGTCGGCTAAGCATCCGACTCTTGGTTTCTGCTCTGGTCATGATCCCACAGTTCGTGAGTTTGGGCTGCACGCTGGGCTCCCTGCTGGCAGTGCGGAGTCGTCCTGAGATTCTCTCTCTCCCTCTCTGCCCACCCCCGCTCTCATTCTCTCTCTCTCAAAAAGAAACTTTAAATTAAAAAAATGCCAGACACATTAATTTAGGGCCTACCCTGCAGCCATATGACATCATTGTAAGTAATTACATCAGCAATGACCCTTTTTCTGAATAAAGTCGCATTCTGAGACACTGGGGATTAGGGCTTCAACATACGGATTTTGGCAGGAAAACAAATACGGAAAAAAAATACGACACTATCTCACAGATATTTGCTGAGCAGCCGCGATGTGAGCTGTGAGCATTTCTAGTCCTCAGGTGGCTCACACTCTGGTGCTGGTAGCCACTCCGCAGGGAAGTCTAGAACATGCCGCCTTATCTCAGAACTGAGGTGTCTCTGTAGAGAGAAAGGACAGGCTTCGTGGGCCATCAGAACTGGGTCTGGATGCTGCAACGTCTCCATGAGCGGGGGCAGCAAAGAGGGCTTCTCGGAAGAGGGGAGCGATAAAAGTACGTGAGCCAAGAAGGACGAGAAGCGACTTAGAGGGACTGCGTTCTAGACCGCCGTGGCGGTTATCTGCACACCCAGCCCAGCCCCAAAGGCTTTCTGAGCGAGGCCTGTTTGCCCTCCCCCCACCGGGTGTCAAAGTGCCCTACCGGACCCCAGCAAAATATTCGCGCACCCTCCCTCTCCTCCCACGGACCCCTTGCGCACACAGCTCGGTGGTCTGCGCCCGGTCATCTCAGCAAGGTGGCCTCTGGTGTCCAGTCTCCCCGCCACACAGGCCTGTGCAGCCCGTTTCGGTGCCAGGAAGCTGGGAGTTGGGTGAACTTCTGACCGCGTCACTGTTAAAGTCCCCCGGCCTTCCTTTACCAAACACAATGTCACAAAAAGCTCTTGGAGCTTCTGGCGCTCTACGAGACAGCAGCGGGACCCTTCCGGTGGACAGCCAGATGGCCGCCTGGGTGCCAGTCCCGCTTTACCCCAGGCAGGTGTGTCCAGAGCCCCTGGCACTGGTTTTCCACCCCGGCTTCGTGTCTCCCTGGGGTCAATGCTCAGCCCTGATCTGTGGCCCGTCTCCTGGCCTGGCTGCGCTCAGTTCGGACAGCTGGACTGTCAGGGTTGTTTGAGACCAGTCTGGGGGGCCCTGCACTGGAGCCCCGTTGCCTGAGCTTGGGGGATGGTTTACGGCAGGCGAACCGCTGGCCCTTGGCTGGGTGGGAACATAGCTCCTGTCGTGCTGGCAGCTCCCACCTCCTGAAGGCCACTGATAGAAGGGCCCCGGTCCGCCTGTTCACACGCGAAGGACCCTGGGATGCCTGAATGGGAGCAGCTGAATCCAGAGTCTTGGGGGGCAGGGGGTGTCTCCGCCTCTCCCCTGACCCAGGTGTGCCACCGTCAGGGACCCGAGCGCTGTAAAATCGCCAGCCTCTCCCCCTCGCGCGTCCCCACCGCCCCGTCCTCCCGGGACTGCCCTTCGCCATGCTGCCGGGTCCGGGTGTCCTCCAGCCTCCCAAACCAACATGAGCCCACCCCCTCCCGCAGGGCACGACGAGAAGTCGGAGAACGCGGTGGAGGCCAAGACCTGCTGTGCCACGTGCACGGAGTTCCAGCAGATGAAGCAGACGGTGCTGCAGCTGAAGCAGAAGGTACGTGCCTGCTAGGGTAGAAACAGCCGCGTAAAGAGAGGACTCAGCGGAGACAGAGACCAAGAATGTTTAGAAACGGTAAGAAAATAAGGCGTCGCCCATGGCTTCCTTGAGCGTTCGCTGAGGCTTGGTGCCAGCTAGGTTTGGACTTGGACTTAGCTCTGCCTCCCCAGCCTCAGAGCCGACAGCTGAAGGGCAACAGGACGGCCAAGGCAAGGAAGGGGTTGACGAGGTGACCGTTGCGGCAGTCCGCGAGGAAGGGGCCCGTGGCGAGGCCATGGGCAGGATGAGCTGGGATTATTGCAACCTCGGGTAAAACGAACGTCCAGACACACGGTCCTGGGACAGAGCCACCCAGTTCTACTCTGTCTAACGCTGTGACGGTGTTTTACCGTAGAGAACGTCGCGTCTATGCGCTTCCGTAAGCTGGTGATGAATTTCTGTAGCAGCTTTACTTTTCACAGTTCAAGGCGATAGCCTGGGCTTTGTCTGGCCGGTGTCACCTTGGAAAAGAGCCGTTTGGGTACCTTGTGTCAACAAGAATGAGGATTGACTCATTTTAAAAAGGCTCCCACAGATGCCTCAGAGAATATCCGATTTCTAGTAACGTTGTCATGCTGTGAGTAACGCCCCCGTGATGGGGCTGGCGACCTGATTTCTTGAACAACTGTCCTGGACCCAGACCAGTGCTACTTATTAGATCTGAGGTCAGTCGATTTCTCCAACTTGTCAGCAACTCAGAAATTGCTCTGATGCTGCTAACACATAAACGTACTGGTTTGTTTACTTAATCGCTTCCACCCAGGGCTCTTAGCACATCAAAGAGGTGTCTATAATCTGTTTAACTTTGGCATCTAGTTATTCTCCAGGGCAAAGGGTAAGCATAAGACAATATTGCTTTTCCGCGTTCAGTAAACATTCAGGCCGCACTTAATGAGAACGACAGCTACCAGCGAAACCAGACCAGTCGGCGGAGGAGAAGAATGGCTTTGCGGGTCTTTTGTGTGTCGTTGGTGAGGATCTGTTTACATTTCCTGGCATCACGATCCTCAGTGGTCTCTGATCCGGCAGGGTGTAAGTGTAGCAACGTAAACACGGAGACAGAAATGCATCCCGCACACGTCCTCACGCTAACCTCGGGTTGATGTTGAGATTTATTGAGCGAATCCAAAAAAGGGTTCATGGAAGAAACGTTGCATTTCGTAGACCAGAGGATTAGGGCTTGGGGGGAGGCAGGTGCTCACTATCTCAACATCTAAAGCGACCCTCTGCTTCCTCTCCTGGGTAGGTAAAAAATCCAAGAGCTGTTGGGAAGTTTTTTTTCCAGCCGGGACGATCTTTAGAACAGTGCGACTCAGTCTCCCAAGTTGTTCAGAAACGCAATTGCTCAGTCAGTATTCGGCTTTCCCTCAAGCTCTGGGGCTTTCACGGAGTGTACATTCTGCGAAAGAAATGCTTAAAAGAGTTGGAAACGTTGCGCCATGATACCCATCACCCTTAAAGACCTTGCTGTAGAGTTACCTACAAATCTAACAGCAAGTACTTGTCAGTGCTTCGGTAACTCACGTGGTAACTCTCACACACTTAGTACTCTGATAACTCACAGGTTAACTCTCTCGCACACTCAGTCCTCCAGGAGCTCATGTGGTAACTCTCACTTAGTGCTCTAGTAACTCTCGTGCAGTTGGTTGGACTGGAATTGATCCGTCTCCTACCGAACCCTACAAACACACTGTGACAAGTCGGAGCTCATGCTGACATTCGAAGAACATGGTGAGGAACGACTCCTTTTTAAAGGCGCCTGTTGGAAGGGCTCGCATGATGCAGAGTCCAAGGCAGCCTTGCATCCAGAGCTCCACTTGCGTCTCACCGTGACCGTGCAAGAAAGATGCGGACAACGGCGGAAGGTGAAGTCGCCGCCCCAGAGGCAGGCCAGACTCCTGCTCCCACGCCGGTGGCAGGATCGTCGGTTGGTTTTGACTTCCTCTCATTCCTACGAGTGCCGTGCGATCTTTCAGGAAGAGCGTAGGACAGCTACCCAAATAATCTGGTCGAGAAGTCGGTACTGGGTGTCCTGGCCTGTGGCCAACCCCACGGCCGAAAATAGGGTTCAGGCCTGCTGATCTGCCCCCTGGGAATAGTCAGCCAAACCCCGCCTGCAGGGACTCGACGGGGTGAGCGCTCTGGGTTCTCTGATGAGCAAATTGTAAGGAAAAGAAAGGGGTGGGGCGGCGACTCGCAGATTAAAAGAAACTTAAAAGACGTGTCGTTTTTGTAAAATGAACAAGACTAAACCGTAGCGTGTAGACATGCAGAAGTAGGTGAGAAATTATTTTTAAGACACTGACAGTGACTGAAGTCGGGAATACTGATTACTTGGGGTGGGGGAGAATGAAACTGTGGTTGGGTCAGAGCACGTGAAGGGTGACTTCTGGTGACTGGCTAAGTTCTGTTTTTTGACCGAAGTTTGATTAAAAAGGTGCTTGCCTTATAGTAATTGGCTAACATACAGATTCGTGGGTTTTCCAGGTTCCGTGCTTTTATTTTCTGATATAAAGTTTTTCCAGATCGTGTGCAGACACCAGTACCTCCAGCTTCGTGACTCCTCCTTCGGTTTGGGAGAAGGTGATTTTGGCTAAGAAGGGAGGTTAGGGATGATGAAGTAAAATATCCATTATGTAACTGGTAGAGGGGGCTGCCAGTCCCGTCAGAGCACTGAGGGAAAGTCCGGGGCAAGGAGCCAGGTTTTTAGCAGCCCGTCGTGGTCCTGCTGCAGGGACTATTTGATTGGAGAGCGACGCTGCTACGGGGTCACCGAGGAAAGCAGGAATCGTGAACTCGGGAAGGGCGAGTGAGCACCGGCTATGCCCCGTGGTGGGCTGGGAAGGGAGGAAATGCGAGACGCTGTGGAATAGAATCCTGCCTTCACGAAGTGACTGTTTCATCTGGGCAGTCAAGCCA
This sequence comes from Paguma larvata, assembly GCA_030068075.1. Taxonomy (NCBI): domain Eukaryota; kingdom Metazoa; phylum Chordata; class Mammalia; order Carnivora; family Viverridae; genus Paguma; species Paguma larvata. The sequence continues at coordinate 15,806,059 of CM057835.1, forward strand.
GTGGCGCGAGTCAGCTGCCAGTGGCCAAGCGGAGGGGGCAGACGGTCAAAGCCTCAGAAGTCGGAGGTCAGCGTAGTTCCAGGGGCGTGTGCACACTGGCAGCCCCATGTCTGCGTCTGCACTTGGCGCCGCGCGACTAAATGACTTCCCAATCATTTGTGACCTCCTCTGCTACCTCGATCTAGTCGCTCTGCAAAACGGGTCTTGTCAGGAGGCCGAGAGGACTCGTCCGTACTAAAGCGACTGTAGATGGCTCTGCGGAGTGTCACCGGTAATAGTAAGAGAGGCAGCTTGGTGTAGTGGTTAGGAGCACAGACTCCAGGACCGTGTTGGCTAAGTTAAATCCTAGCCCCGCTACGGGCTGGCTGTGTGACCCCAGGTAAGTTACTTAATGTCCCTGTGCCTCACTTCTATTAAAAGGGGACAGTATTTCTGTTTTCCTGATGATCAAATGCATTAGCGTTTATAAAGGACTTAAAACGGTATTTGCCCCTTAGAGCCCCGTACACGGGCACCAAGTAAAGAACGTTAACTACATGTCCTTACAAAGTGCTTTACGGACGGCGTTCGCCGATTCATAGCGACAGCTCTGCGAGGTGTAGATACTTGATTACGAAGGCGAATCCCAGATAATGATACTCATGACTCCGCTGTCTGGAATCCAGGAGAAACGTCCACAGCGCTGACATTACTATGACCTTCACAAACACCTGCATCCCACGAGCCGGTTCTCCGCTGTGTTTTTGCAGCAAGTCAAACCAGGGACCCTGGACCTCCGCCTCCAAAACTCTAGTGCCCTTACTTTCCACTCAACCCATTGATGGAGATGGAGGAGCCGAAGGGAGCCGGGATGTAATTATCCAGCCGGAGATCAGCCAGGAAAGGGGGGTGGACGTTTATTGGATCAACTCACAACTTTGACAAGGGAGCAAAGCGACCCGGACATGCAGAGCTCGTCCTCCAGGCTTGCTTACAAAGCTGTAACTCATCTGGTGTGATATCCGGTCCAAACCTCTCGTTTGGTAGACGCGAAGGCGAGAACCCGGAAGGGAGAAAGGACGCACCCAGAGTCTCACAGCCAGACATCGTCACCTTCGTGTCCCCAGGAGCCCTTTCAGGTGGCTGTTCGTGACCTTCACTCGGCAGATGGGGAGAGCGAGGTGATGTAACTCACCCGAGATCCCCCAGGTAAAAAAAAAAAAAAAAAATAGCAGGGCTGAGATTTAGACGTAACTCTGCCTCATGCCAAGGCCTGCAGGTGGATCCACATTTCAGTTTTCCTCGTGGAAGCAGCTAATAAAATTGGACCAGCCTCCAGCGGCCAGTGTCAGCCGTTCCCTAGGTGCGGGAGATGTGCTTCTAAATTCCCCTCACTCGTTGGTTCCCTCCTGTTCCACCCCAGGGTCACAGGCACACATTTGCAGGTTGGAGCGGTGTCCTGCCATGACACAGTGACACCAGTGCCATTGTAAACCCCTGGGTCACAGTTCCATCCCGGTGAGGACTTTGAATCATGAGTCCTGATCTGAAATTGTGCAAAGCTGACTTTCAGACTGTACCGTATTCAAGTTCTTGCAGTTTCCCCCACTGGATGCTGAGTGACCACAGGGGACCTGAGGGGCACTGTTCGTATTTCTCAGGGAACACTAGGTCTTCCCAAGGCATGGAGGAAGGTAGTGAGTGGTCAGGAATCTTCTAGCTCATGGACCTTTACGGCTGTCCTCACCCAAGGACGCGAATACTAGCTAGGGGACTCCTAATTATCCTGGGAACGCTGCTCAGAAATGCTAAGTGTCTCAAGGGGGCTCCTTGAAGGACATTGTTGATGCTCCTTTGAACTTCCTGTCCTCGGGACATCCTCGTGCCCAGAGCTGGTAGATTTCAGTAAGAACCTCAAGCAAAGAAACCGAACTGTCCTGGGGAGGTTCCAGACGGGGGGAGCCTCCCAGACTCACAAAGGTCACCTGAGGCAGCTGAAACGGAACAGGACCTTGACCGCAGGGGAGCCTGCCGCACGCTCTGAGGGCACGTGAGGGACGCAGAGCAGGAGCCACACCGCGAGCCTCTCGGCTCTACTCGCTCTTCACACCAGGCTGCAGGGATACCGCCGAAACCTTCCTGTGGTTTCCTGTGAACTTGCCTTTTAGAAAAATCGTCCATGCTTCCATTAAGAAGCTATTAGGATGCGGGATTAGGGCAGTCACCCTGCAAAGGAGCCAGAAGAATTTGTTCTCCACAAGACATATCAGATAAAACTTGTTCACCAAAGTAAAACCTTATATCGTAATGTTTGCGTTTTCACTGACGCGGGATTCTTCTGTTGGCAAGAACATCTGTCTCCATGACTGAGAAAAATCGTCGGTTTCTAAAACCGGATCAAGCCAGTCCCAAAGCCAGCAGCTATTCGGCAGGAGAAGGGGATCCTGTTTCCTCAGAATCGTGAGAATCGTGTTTCATTGTGGACATGCTAATTATTCCCAAACCTCCATGCTCAGAGGTAGACACTAGCACGGGAGGCCAAGGACCTTCTGAAGCCGGATGAGGTCATCTTGGACAACAAGACTTTCCCAAGCCTACCATTCACCACCTGGTCTCTTAGTGGTGATTTAGTAGACGTATTTTGTTGTTCCTCCTACTCTCCCCTCAGGCGTAGGCTTCAGGGCTCAATATCTCATGACTGTCCCTTTTACCCTGTTACTGTCAAGCCAGGTGCCCTAATACCCGATAGCAAATTCCATAATTGTTTTGCAGTTTGTTTATTTTTGAGAGAGAGAAGCAGAGCGTGAGTGGGGAAGGGACAGAGAGAGAGGGAGACACAGAATTGGAAGCAGGCTCCAGGTTCAAACTCATGAACTGCGAGATCATGACCTGAACTGAAGTCAGATACTTAAGCGACTGAGTCACCCAGGCGCCCCAATTCCTTATTATTAAAGACATGTGCAGGCCCGGAAATCTTAGAGTGGTTTGTGTAGCATCATCAACAGAGGGTTTCACTCTGCTGCGTCAGAACTTGACTAGAGGGCTAGTAGTCTCTTGGAGGTGGGTGGAAATCCCTGAGGAAGGAAATAGGGGCTGAGGAAGGCTGGCTTGCCCATGAAGGTGGAAAGGGAAAAACTGCAAGATCAAGGTCATTCAGATCCACTCCGTGCTTGGAAACCCTGTGCCCAGAGGGCGACCCAGACCGGGAGGAGGCAACCTTGCTGTTTTTTGCTCCCAGAAGTCATAGTTCAGGATTGATACAAGCCCCAGAGAAGAACGTTGTGCAATTTTTAATTTGGTGCACCGTGCTGATGTTGGACCCCACGGGGCACAGAGCTGGCCACCTCTGAATAGGCAGCAATGGTAAGTCTCTCTCTCAAAAGCTCAGGTACAAAGATGGGTGTAGGGTGTCAGAGCATTCCAAGGCTAGCGATGAGCCCTGCCATGCACCTTCTCCTACCCTGTGTTCTCTGGGCACAGGGTTTCCAAGCAGAGCCTCCTCCGGGAGGACATGGGGACAAATGTAACAAGTTCTAGAAAAATCTCAGAAATACCTGGTTTCTACGGGACTCCAGAGTAAGTCTTCTGCAGGGGATAGCTGTGACTCTCATAAATGAGCCTTTTTCCACCTGACTTGGCACCCCCAAATTAGCTTCTTGAAAAAGACCGGAACTACCATTTATCAAGCCCTTAGTCTGGTCCAGGTCCCGTGCTGGGCGCCTAACCTCCATTTCCTGTTAAATCTGCGCAGCCTTAAAGGTGGGTGGTGGTGTTCTCTTTTATGGGAGAGGAAATGGAGGTTCATAGCATCCAGTTCTCCCCGAAGGTCTCACAGATTCACACAGCTTACCTGATCTCAAGGAATGCAAAGGTCCTTTGTCTGGGCGGCCCCTCTGGCTTCCCCTCTGGAACGAGCCACCTGAAATCCAGGAGGGAAAGTGTAGAGGCAGCCATGGTGCATTTTATGCTCTCATCTCATAAGTTCCGCACCATCCCTTCCGCCATTTTCCAGTCATTGGCAATGAGTTTCTAAGTACAGCGCACACTCGGGGGGTGGAAATGAGCTTCCACCTTTTGAAGGTGGGAGTGCCAAAAACTTTGCGGACATATTTTTTTCCATCACAGTCACTGTGTGCCGCTGGTTCCCAAACACCTGAGTGTGTCGGTGAACTGTAAGCCACATTCTTGGTCCTGGCTCCCAAGGCTGAGGGGTCTCTAAGAACGGGGACCATGTCTTGATCACCTTAGAACCAAGCACAGGGCCTGGCACGTGGTAGGCACTGTATAAGGTAATTAACAAATCGAAAGTCTGAAACAGGTAGATTCTATTTATTATGGTAATAATGAGTCTAATGATGACATCTACGCTATCTGGAGCCTATCCAGGTTCGTCTGCTAACAGGCCAAGTGATCGCATACAAATGATTTTCACCGGAAGGCCTCTGGGTTTAAAAAGAGATCTCTACAGCCCCTATTGAGCTCCAGCTGGCTCAGGTAGAGGGCAATTACCACGGAAAGGATTTGCAGCCTCTGCAAACCCACAAATGCGAACCGTCTCCCTGGCAGTGGAACCATTGCTTCCTGACCGAGGACCCTCTCCTTTTCACAGATCGCCCTGCTCCCCAACAGTGCCGCCGACCTGGGCAAGTACATCACTGGCAACAAGGTGCTGGCCTCAAATGCCTACCTTCCGGGACCTCCTGGGCTGCCCGGGGGCCAGGGCCCTCCTGGTGAGTGTGGGGGTGGGCAGGGGAGGGTGACGGAGCCACCCGCCAAGACCTGCCGGAAGCTCCCATGAATGCGGGCTGGACGGAGATCAGACTCCATGGGTGAGGACACCGGCAGGAGTCCAGGGAGCTCCCACACCTGAGCGATAAGAAGCGTGGGGGGATTGGGTCCTCGAGCCTGAGAAACCATAACCAGGAGAAATTTGGGAGGAAAGGCGCATTGTCCTAGGCTTGGGTAAGATTCTTAGAGATTGTGTTAAGTTACAGAGAAACAAAAGGCAGAATTATTTTTCATGTTAATGTACAAAAGTAGAATCGAGTAAGGAACCCCTAGGGGCACATCTTAATCTTACCTCAATCTTACTTCCTCTTTCCCCTATTATCTATGAACACATGCACATCTATATTTCTTTTTATATCTATATATTTTTTGTAAGTCGACTTTATTGAGATACAGTTATATACAGTAAAATGTACCCCTCTAAATCACAGTCAACAAGTTTTGACAAATGTGTACATCCCCTATCAAGCCCTTACGAATCAGTACCCTATCACTATATCAAGATATAGAATATTTCCATCCCCGCAAAAAGTTCCCTCATGTCCCTTTGCAGTTTACTCCCCTGTCCCCGACTATAGGCAACCGCTGACGTGCTTTCTAGTTTTGTCTGTTCTAGAACTTCAGAGCAATGGAATCTCATCACAGGTGTGCTTTTTGTCTGGCTTTTTACATTCAGCCTATTATCTCGGAGATTCACCCTTATTCTTGAAGAAAATCCCAAACATCCTATCATTCCATCCGGAAATGTTCAATGAGAACTTTCAAAGATAGTTACCTGATGTTTTATATTCTATTGTGAGTCCCTCCATAGATCAACAAAGTGTTCCCCACACCAGCAAAGGAAATGACATTAGTGTTAGCAGATGATTCTAAAACATGGAGGTTCTTATCCGTGATTATCATTACTCGTCGTGTGCTAGACGTTAGGAGTGACCTGGCATTCCAATGAGAAAGACAAGACACACAAAGAGCAAAAGCAAATAGAATAAAACAGTATCTGCATGCCCCTAAGTATGTGAACAGGTGCTTCCCTCCGTGAGAACTTATGGAAGGCAGAGACCACTCTAGCCTCCAGTGACCCCAGGACGTGGGTTTGACCTAAACATGAAAGGCCTCATAGGGTTTGTTCACACAGAAGGACATGGACAGAAGGTAAGTTGGCATCTCGGCAAGAACAAAGGTTCAAAATTCTTCCCAAACTCTTTATGGGTTTTCTTTTTCACATACATCTTAGTCTCCTGGTTTCTACCAGACATAGGTACCCTGGGTCTCAGTCTGTACAGGGAACAAGAACTGGTCCGGGACTGTGGCTTATCCTCTTGTTCATTCCCTTGGCCTGAGGAACTCTGGGCCGTGGTGGAGTTTTCCCCCAGATGCCTCCCACAAGCAGCCTCTTGCTGCTGCTAAGGAGATGGGGGTCTCCTTACAAATCGATTGCTAGGACAGAGCTCTCCACCCTTCTCTAAGAGGATGCCTTCGCTCTGCTTCCCTGGAGGAAGTTCATCTCCAGACCGGTCTACGTATCAGTCCAACAAGGACAAATGAAGTAGAAACAAGAGAACCATTGGCTGGCTTTCTTCACGCTGACTTGCTAGCTTTCCTTTCCTGTTGTGCCGTCTGGTTTCTAACACACTTTGAGCTGTCCAGGGTCCTTGATGAAGCAGTGAGTAACTGAGGATTAACTTTAGCCATGCCCTTGCCGTGTTCCTCCAATTCTTGCTCACCCCTTAATTCCAGGATCAGTTGGCAGTGTCCTCCCTTGACACGTATCAGGGCAGCTAGAGAGACGATGAGTTAGTCTCACCCATAACTAGACGGCCGGTCCCGAGCTAATGGTGAATCACAGACTGGGGCACCAACACTGGAAACCAGAGTGGATTGGAATCCTTTGACTTTGGTGGCTGCTGCTCCCTGGCCCCCACAGTTATGGATAAGGTGCTGCCATCATCAAAGCCCCACATTCTAAGGACCCTTGACGTACAATGATCCCCGAAGTTCACTGATTAGGGAAATGAAGGCAAAATGTTATCTCTGGCCTTTCCTTGCACTACTGGAGATGAAAAATTTATTTTTTTTAATGTTTTTATTTATTTTTGAGAGACAGAGAGACAGAGCATGAGTGGGGGAAGGGCGGAGAGAGAAGGAGACACAGAATCCAAAGCAAGCTCCAGACTCTGAGCTGTCAGCACAGAGCCCGACGCGGGGCTCGAACTCGTGAACTACGAGATCATGACCTGAGCCGAAGCCAGATGCTCAACCAACTGAGCCACCCAGGCGCCCCTGAAGAATTTAATTATAGGAGGAATCTGGTCCATTTCTCTGATAAACTCTTTCAGGATGTGCTTAGAACGAGTGTTGAGAGTAAGGGTGTGAAACATGTTTGGATAGAACATGAACTGTCTTTAACTTTGGCTTAGTTATATATGACCTAGAAAAGACTTCCGCAAATATGAAAAGCCTGGTCTTTGTTTCTTTGACATTTGATTTGTTCTATTTTCCGGTACATGAAAATTATTCCATCCTGTCACTGTGTTCTGTCAATATTAGGAGCTACTAGGTATTTTCAAAAAGTATTACCGTATGCATTTGAGATCGACATCGCTGGTGAATAGTTATCGCACAGCAATCAGCCTTCTTCAGTGTGCTCCCTTGTTGTGAAACATTCACTGAGCAGCCTGTTTGTACCGAGGACTCTGCGAGTTGCTGACAGTTCGGACATAGCCCGTGCCCTCACAAAGTCTACAGTTGAAAACAGGTTAGGGGCGCCTGGGTGACTCAGTCGGTTAAGCGGCCGACTTCAGCTCAGGTCATGACCTCACGGTCTGTGGGTTCGAGCCCCGCGTCGGGCTCTGTGCTGATGGCTCATCAGAGCCTGGAGCCTGCTTTGGTTTCTGTGTCTCCCTCTCTCTCTCTGCCCTTCCCCTGCTCACGCTCTGTCTCTATGTCTCTCAAAAATAAATAAATGTTAAAAAAAAAATTAAAACAGGTTAAAACTCATGTTATTCCATATGCAAAAGAATAAAGTTTGACCCTTCTCTTACACCATGTACAACAATTAACGCAAAACAGATTAAAGATCTAAATGTCAGATCTGAAATTATAAAACTCCTAGAAGAAATGCTAGGAGAAAAGCTTCCTGATGATGGATTTGGCAAAGCTTTCTTGGTGACACCAAAGAGGTGTGACACCAAAGTGCAGATGACAAGAGTGAAAATAGACAGGGGTCTACATTAGAGGGGTCTACGTTAAACTTAAAAACTGCACATCAAAGGGTACAATCAGAGGGAAAGGGAGTCTACAGAATGGGAGAAAATATTTGCAAATCATTTACCCGATGAGGGGTTAATATCCAGAATAGAAAAAAAAAACAAAAGAAAAACCTACAACTCAACAACAAAAAATCAAATAACTCAATACAAAACTGGACAAAGGACTTGAATAGACATGTCTCCAAGGATGATATACAAATGGTCAACAGGCATATGATAAGATGCTCAACATCGCTAATCATAGAGAAATGCAAACCAAACTAAGGATATCCCTTAGGATGGCCACCATCAAGGAAAGAAGAGAGCAAGTGTCGGTGAGGCTGTGGAGAAGAGGGCAATCTTGTGGGAATCTGGCGGTGGGAATGTAAAATGGTGCAGCCACCATGGAACACAATATGGAGGTTCCTCAAAAAATTGAAAGTAGAACTAATATGACCCAGCAAACCCACATCTGGGTATAATATTCCAAAAGAATCACAAGCAAGATCTCAAAGAGCTGTTTGCATGCCCGTATACATGACAACATTACTCACAACAGCCGGGCTACCTGAACATCCATCAGTAGAGGAACGTATAAACAAAATGTGGTATCTACAGGAATGGAACATTATTCAGGCTTAAAAGGAATGAAATCCTGCTGCATGCTATAACGTAGGTGAACTTTGAAGACATTAGGCCAAGGGAAGTAAGCCAGTCACAAAAAGACAAATGCCATATGACTCCGTTAACATGAGGTATCCAAAGTGGTCACGTTCATAGAGCCAGAAAGTAAAATGGTGGTGACGCCTGGGTGGCTCAGTCAGTTGAGCATCCAACTTCCACCCAGGTCATGATCTCACGGTTTGTGGGTTCGAGCCCTGTGTCCGGCTCTGGGCTGACAGCTCAGAGCCTGGAGCCTGCTTCAGATTCTGTGTCTCTTTCTCTCTGCCCCTCCCCTGCTCACACTCTGTCTCACTCTGTCTCTCGAAAATAAATAAATGTAAAAAAAAATAGTTTTAACTTTGCAAGATAAAAAGTTCTGCAGATCTGTTGCAAGACAACGTGAATGTACTTAACACTATCCCAAGTGTACCTCTTAAAGTAGCTGAAATGGTAACTTTTGTATTATGTGGCATTTACCGCAATTTAAAAAAATATTCTCGTACAACTTCACCCCCTTTCCCCTCCTTCCCCTTCCTTCCCCCACCCCAGCGGACATCCGGGCCCGGTGCAGAGGTGAACAGCCCGAAGTCAGCACCACGCTGCCCCACAGCTTAGCAGCCGCGGTCCCCAGGAGCCAGTGAGGCTTTCCCCCACTGTGTCACAGACACCGGCCCCCACCGCAAGCCCAAGCCAAGCCAAACCAAACCAAGGTGGCTGCTGACAACTCTCCATGTCTGCAGTCAAAGGCAGACGAGGCTTGTAGGTCACTTCCCCACCAGTGTCCACGGGAAGTGAGGCCACATTCTGGCCCTCGCCCAGTTATGATCCAGCAGGCACAAAAGCAGTCCTATAGCCTGCTCCGAAACTCCGAAACTCCGTATGCTCCCGGCGCTCTGTCAATTTAGGCCTCAGAAAAGAATTAGGAAACAACAAAACCCTGCAGGTAGGCACAGATGAATGGCTGAATGGTGGGGCGGGGTGCAAGCGGAGGGGACTAAACTAAACCAGATAGAACAGAGTCCCACTTAAAGGGGCAGCGCCTGTATATAGCTCTGGTCAGTTGTGTCAGTGGGAGAATCGTGGTCCAGGCTTTACTACTTCCTGTTTTCAAACAGATGCCAGAAATCTCCCTAGGGCATCCGGAGGATAATAGTTTCCATAAACAACTACATACACCTGTCTGGAGTATACATGTGTATTTGTATGTATGGATGCAGTTATATACATCTATATTTGATATATAGCCAATGTATATATCTCTTATATATACATATACATTATGTATATACTATGACGTACACAATGATGTAACCTGTTAATTCTCTTGCAGAGAAGGGGTGTTGAGCTGTTCCTGGAGAAATGTGGTCTACAACAATTATATAAGGATCGAGAGTTCCGATCCCGTTTAAAATGCCTGTAGGCATCTTGGTGGAGGTGTCAGAAGGACAGGGCAGACTGTAGAGGGCAGTGGCTGTAAAGGGCCCCCAGACCCTCTCGCCGGCCAGAGCCCTTGTCCTCTTCACGGGATGCGGAGCTAATGAGGTGTTCTTTGATTGCAGGCTCACCCGGACCTAAGGGGAGCCCCGGCTTCCCCGGTATGCCAGGCCCTCCTGGGCAGCCCGGCCCGCGGGGCTCCATGGGACCCATGGGACCATCTCCTGACCTGTCCCACATTAAGCAAGGCCGGAGGGGCCCCGTGGTCAGTATTTCATCAGACATCCGTTTCCCGCTGTTGGGGAAAGCGTGTTCTCGCCCCGTGCTGTTTTCCCCCCCTGTTCAACCAGATCCCCGTGTCTCGTAGGGTCCACCAGGTGCACCAGGAAGAGACGGCTCTAAGGTAAGTCTGACGAGTGGTCCTTACAACCCTGAGGCTTCCCATTTTCATCCTATAGGGCAGGCGGCAGGTCACATTCAAGCACTGTTTACCGTCCCCGTTCCGCGGGCAGCAAAACTGAGACACCTCTCCCTCCCCCAACCCCCCCAAGCCGGAAAGGAAATCTGGAAAGCAAACAACTGTGATAACAGAAACCACCCCCAAAACCACCCCTGAGAAAGAGTACCCCAGGGCGCCTGGGGGGCTCGGTCGGTTAAGCGTCCAGCTTCGGCTCAGGTCATGATCTCTCGGGTCATGAGTTCAAGCCCGGCATCAGGCTCTGTGCTGACAGCTCGGAGCCTGGAGCCTGCTTCGGAATTTGTGACTCCCTCCGTCTCTGCCCCTCCGCCACTCAGGCTCTGTCTCTGCCTCTCAAAACAAATGTTAAAAAAAAAAAAAATTTACCCCTATAAATTTTGAACAAGTTGCTGGGTTGCCATAGTAGCATGTGGTCTTACTCGTTAGCCAGTGTTCTTTTGTGGGGCTATGTGGCGTGTCCCCCATTCCTAGCAGCCTTCCGTGCAGAAACCGTGGGTGGTTTCTCTTCAAGAGCTGCCTACCGCCTGCCTCGCAAACTAAGTCCGTGTGCATTCCATTCGAAAGTTTCTAAGTTGCTGCACCGCTGCCTGGAAATACAGGCGTTCCTCATGTCAGAGCTGGAAATACACGGCCCCGGGGGAAATCCGAACGACACACACTTGACCCAAGCAGCTCTGTTCAAACGAGTGGTCCCATGAGTCGAGCTCCAAGCTTCCGTTTGTTTCTGATAGGGAATACTTGCCGTTTGTGCAGGCCATGGTTACGGCGAGGGTCTAGAGACCCATGGTGGTGGCATCCGCGTGGGCTTTGTCCACAAAGCTAATCTGACCCTTTTGCTTGCAGGGAGAGAGAGGAGCACCCGGACCCAGAGGGTCGCCAGTAAGTAGTGCTATCTGTCCCGCTCCCCCAGGGGGAATGTCCTCGAGACGTAGCTCTGAGGAGCCTCTAAGACCAACTTACCAGCCTTTGGCTCATAAGCCGGCCGTTACTCCGCCAACCCAAAAGAACTCCGTGGTTAGGAGGGGACTCACAGAGGACTTTCACAGCTGGTTGAGATTTATTTTCGAAACTTGGTTTCTGTTTCAGTTTTCTTTTATCATGGCTAATCTTTATCTGGAAGGTCATCTTTTAATGTTAAAAAAAAAAAACCAGTATGCCACGAGTCTATTCCCAGGCACGTCCTAAACCATCTGGTGGTGCCCTCATAACCCTGAGCACGTACGAGTTTAGCCACCGCTGCAACTCTAGCAGATCAGAGGACCAGCCCTTCTCAGAAAAGCACAGAGACACGGGGGGCTGCTGGGGATCTCTTGAGAGTCAATTAGCTTGTATGTATGCGTGGTGTCTGGGAAATTAAAAATGAAAGCCAGCAGTAGCCAAAAGACAGAAGATTCGAGCAACTCCAGTGCTTTCGAAAAGGTCAGCGTCATTTCTGAAGAAAGACAGGCTCGGCTTTGGATGTCTGGGTTCCCATCCCAGCCGTTCCACCTATTAGCTGGCTGATCCTGGCCACCCTTAGCACCCCCCGGTGTCCCTCCCCTCCCCTCCCCTGGGCACCGCCAAGTGCTATCTGAGCTGCCGCTCTTAGAATGAGCATCGGTTCGTATCCAAATATTCTCCTCCACTAAGTGCTTTGCAGATGAAATTGCTGTTTCTGTTAGCTCCGGCAGCACAGGGTGTGAGGCAATAAAGATTTTACCACAGGCCGCCAACAAGCCGAGGCCGTGCTCGCCCACACATTATGTGCTGTGATGTAGAATTAAGGCTTAATAAATACTAGACAAAGATAAAAGTCCAATCAATAGAAAAATTAGCAAGTCCTTGGATCTTTCCTGGTTGATGGGAAATGGGCGCCTTTACAACAAACTTTCAACTTCAGCCGTGGCAGTATAGTCAACGGTCCTTAGAGATGGTCTCACCGTTTCATTTTTTAAAAGATAACATTTTGAGCATTTGTGATGCTCTAGGCCCTTTACATATATTAACTCATTTAAATCCTCACTTACAAACCCTGTGACCTGGGGATTATCATTACCCCTGTTTTACACAGAGGGAGATGAAAACCCAAAGGAACCGAGTAACCTGCCCAAGACCCGCCAGTGAGCCGCAGAGCTGAGATCCAAACCCAACAGAAGCCCAGCCTCTTAACCACTGCTCTCCCCCTTCATAAGTATCTCCCAGTTTTCTTTGGAAAGTGAAACAGGAAGGTTCTTCTGTTCCTTCGCTCTACCAGATTTGAGGTAGCCGAGGGCGAGGAGAGAGAAGAGGCGAATGTGTCGCCACAGCTCATAGGGGGGGACGTGAAGGGATTAGAAGACAATCTTAAGAACGCCCCCTACCTGGCTACTGTAGTAGTGGTTGTTACATTTGCTTCATTTGGGACACAGAGCCACCTGCTAAATAGTTGGCCACCAGGCAGGGCGGGTAGCAAATCATGGAGCCCACGGAGGCCACGGCTTTGCGCGGGATTGAGTCTGTGGTCTTCTGGCTTTGATTCCTCCCACGTGCACAGGGACCCCCTGGTTCTTTCGACTTCCTGCTGCTGATGTTGGCCGACATCCGCAACGACATCGCCGAGCTGCAGGAGAAGGTGTTTGGGCACCGGACGCACTCTTCCACGGAGGAGTTCCCTTTACCTCAGGAATTTTCCAGCTATCCGGAAGCCATGGACTTCGGCTCTGGAGACGAGTACCCCAAAAGAACTGAGACCAGAGACTTGGGACCCACCAGAGACTTTTATCCTTAGCACGTCCTAACATCCTCACGCCAGAGGAGGAGAAAAGAGTGTTTTCCCCTGCACTTAAATCATATACAGAAAAAAAAGAAAAAAACCACTGGAGACCTAGAAAAGATACATTTTTAATTTCTTTAACTCTTTCCTGCCTCCTCCTTCCTCCTCTTCTTCAAAATACTGTTCTCACAGGAGTAAGTCGCTAACTTCAGTGCTTCCTTCCAAGACCCAGTTGTGGTGGGGGGGGGGAGGGGAGTAATACATTGACCTTTCCCTTTACCTCCTTCATATCGAGGAATTTCTGGATTTTGGAGTTAAGTACTCTCACGGTACCTTAAAGTTTAGCAGACTATCCAGAAGGAAAAAGTGGCAAGGTAAGTTCTGAGAAAACGTGAAGTTAGTTATTGAAATATGTAGATACGTGTCCAAAATCAACATTATCAAAATTAGGCTTCTTCAATTAGGAGGGGAAGCCGATAATGCATATTTACTTTGGCGGATAATCCTTTTTCCTTGTCAGTCTAGCAACCTAATATATTTTAAATGTTCTATTGTCTTGTCCAACCTCGTTTCCCAATTTCGATTAAAGAAAGGAGGGACTTAAGAAGGAGCAGATATTAGGGAAGATGGAGAAAAATTATAGTCCTATGTTTACTGCCCCATAAGTTGCCACATTCTAAATTCAAATATGACTATGAAGGGTTCTGTGCCCCTCGGAAGCTTCCTGTTCAGAGAAGATTGTTGCTGTAGGTAGGAGTAAATGCTCTTCTAGAAACAAAGTGAAGAAATGGAGTGCCCTTATTCCCCTCGGAACCATGACTTTGCCAGGACATCTTAAAGCTACTTGATCAAATGAGCGGGCTTGCTCGGTAAATCACAGATTGTAAAATGAGGGTGGCTGACCCTGAGGGAGACGCACTGAATGGCCTGGCTCTGACTGGGTGCCCAGAAGGTGCCATTACGCCATGACCCTCGTTGGGTCAGTGCGCTCTGGGGCTGGAGGCTGCAAGGAGGTCGCTCACTTGTTGGGGAGGGAGAAGGAGAGCCCCGGGCAGGGACCCCACGGAATCTGCAAAGGCAAGGAATTGTGCTGACCTTGGGAACTGGAAGTCCTTGTCCGAGGCCAGTGAAGCTTGCCAACGCAGAGTGATACGCTGTTGGACGTTCTCTTGGATGCAGAGGAAAATAAGAATAATTTTTCTCGTTTGGCAGAAATTTCCTTCCCGCGATTCCCATTTTTTCCTGAATTTTCCATCGCTTAGTCCAAGTTCCAGTTCTCGCGGGCCTTCTTGATTCCGCTTCCTCAGCAAATGCGGGAAGCAGTCGGAAAAGCGATGTGTTCTCAAACCCGCCACTGAATCTGTGTTTGCTCATACACCTGCGAGTCCCCTAGGGAGGCCGTTTCCAGAAAAAGGCCCCCCTCTGGTTCCATAGGAACAGGAGCGAGAGTAGTGCCGAGGAGACCAGGAGCGTCTGCTGCTTTGGAATAAAGTTGGGGAGCATCTTGGTTCTGATGGGGAGCGCTCAGGTCTCCTCAAGTCCAAGTTCGCATCCGTCACCGGGGGAAGGCGGCCACCCGTTCAGGGCCCTTCACCTCTGTGTTGAGCCTCACCGGTGATCGTTGTCACACTCAAGCCTGCTCATGTTGGGATTCCTGTTCCCCACCCTCCGATTTGTCCCTGTGCTGCTGGGAAGTGTGTGTTTACTTCTCCCACCTCCTTGTCACCCCTCGTATGACTGTCGTTCTGGGACAACCTCTCCAAAAGCCACTGTTGGCGTTCGTGTGCCATCTTTCCATCTTCTTCCTCCTGAACTTTAGGAAGGGCTTCCGGGTGCGAATCTCCAGTGACAACGGCCTGCCTTCCCCTGTCGCCATCAAGTTGGAAACCTAGGATTCTGGTCGGTCATCTTCCTCCCACAAAATCCCCAGTGACGGTCCATCAGAAAGTCACAGCGACAAGCAAACGCGTTCCCAGTGCTCCTTCTCTGGCATTTCCCCTCACGCTCCGGTCTCTCCGGAGTCCGAGCTTCACAGCAGAAGGCCTCGCCGACCTCAGGTTCGCTAAGAACTGAACCAAACAGCCGTTGAGTCTCCTCTGGAATGCATTTAACCTTGCCAGCTCGCGTAACACAATATTTAAAGGGTGTGGATGGACGAATGCTGAAGAATTATGCACCGGCCCTACGGCAAATATTTAGGTCCATCTATGATTTTGTTTTTTAAATGAGGATTTGTGTTTAGAAATAGAAATGTCTGTCTTATTGGCAGATGTTCGTAATATACCACCAAAGTGCATGTTCGACCAGAGGCTAGGATCAAACGTTAAAAAATGAACCGAAGGAAGTATTATCTGGGATTCTTGAGACTATTCTAGATAATATTCTCTAGCCAAACGCAATAACCTGTTTGTATAATCTCAGTCTGCTCGATCAGATCAGTTTATAAAAGAATTGTTCATCCTCAGATTTTCAAAAGCACGGACTGCTCCCCGGGACTAATAGGTACAGCGTGGGTCCCAGTTGTACTTCCCGAAGGTAAGACATAAGAGTGCACTGTTAATCCTAATGTATCTTTCAGTTACGGATAGAAAACCAAAGCTCACGATGTAAACAGGGCTTCTCAGAACCTAATGGGGGATAAAATTTGCTACAGTTTTGCCGAGCCGCTCCGTGTTTCGGGGGGGAAAAATCTTTGTACACCTCCTCAACCCTTTAGCAGAAACATTGACTTTCATTTCTTGTACCCTGAGGACTAGAACTTAGAAGAGGACCTAATGATTGCTTTTCTTTTGGGAAAGCGGGGGGAATAATAATAATGCCGTTGAAAATAGTACCCAGAGGGCACTATTTTAGTTTAGGAAAATCCTCCTCCCCTCCCAATTCCAGCAGGAGAAATTATAAGCCTTACTATGCCAAAGAGGACGGGGGCACAAAGGCAAGGCTGTCTTCTCTGTCCTGTGTTAATTCCAACGCGTGCCACAGAGTGAACTGGGCAACTGAAGTCATTTCTACTGTATAAAGTCAGGCGTGTGGGTCCGTAGCCAAACGGGTAAATAATAAATGCACATTAGAATTGCGGGGGGAGGGGGGCGGAGGGGTATTACCCCACCAAATACCAGGTGAAGGGCACCCGGGTCGTGCTCCCTCCCCGGGATTCACAACTACTGTTTGCCTTGCGATCGCTTTTTCCAGGCAGGTAGGGGAAGAAGATCTTCTCCGTAACTAGGCGCCAGGCATCGCCTTGGGCTGAGAGCACATCCCTCACTGTACTTTGGGGGTCACTGCCCCTCCTCCTCCTCCTCCTCCTCCTCCTCCTCCTCCTCTCCCCCAACTCTGGCCTGTCACAGAGACACAGCCGCCTCCTTGTGCAACCCTGATATCCTTCCGATAACCTGCCTGAAAAGGAAATTTATTTGTAGGAATCCAGGCCAAACAGCTCATAGAATAGAGCCATCTCAAGTTATTAATAACGAATTCAGGGAAATAGATGAAATTTTTCCTGGCACGGTCAGCATGTGTATTTCACAACAAATCAAAAAATAATTTTCCATTTGAAAAAAAAAAAACAAACCCGTGACTGTAATTGTTAAAGCATAAAATCTTGGCCTTCCCATGCTCCTTCAAAAAATATTACTGCTTTAGGGGGCGCCTGGGGGGCTCAGTCGGTTAAGCACCGACTTTGGCTCAGGTCGTGATCTCACTGTCTGTGGGTTCGAGCCCCGCGTTGGGCTCTGTGCTGACGGCTTGGAGCCTAGAGCCTGCTTCGGATTCTGTGTCTCCCCCTCTCTCCGCCCCTCCCCTGCGCATGCTCTGTCTCTGTCAATAATAAATAAACGTTAAAAAATTTAAAAAATATTACTGCTTTAGGGACATCCGAGAAGAAGGAAAGGCCCTTTCGCACATCCCCCCGAGGCCGAGCGTTCTTTATTAGATCCCAGAGCACGTGCCCTGGGGGTTGACTGTGTGTCACGATGGTTTTTATTTCCTGGTGATTAGTCCTGTACTTCGGTAGCATTGTCATTATTTGTAACAGGCCCATATAACAGCTGAGCTAGTATTGGAACAGTTATGGATGTGATACTTATGAAGCGCTTTTGATAAGATTATATACGCTTAATAACAAAGTTATTTTTCTTACGTGGTTGTGCTGTGTTTTGTACTGACTCCCGGTCTCGTGGCACCGAGCTGTCTTCTTACAAGATGAATACGAGGAGATGGAGACATTTCTCCCAAGGGCGGGAACCTGCACTCTGGGCAGGCCACCTGCTGGGGTCTGAGTGTGGACCCAACACTGGAGTCTGAGTCTAGGTCTAAAGCCGAGGTTCCACTGGCTCTGAGTCTCAGGGGCCCGTGCCTCCAGCGGGGGAGGTTCCTCTAGGACCCCCCCGGGGGGGGGAGCTTTTCAAATCCGAAATCTCTGGGGACCATTGGAGAGGCCTTAGAAGTTCAGAAAGGGGGGGGCCTGTGAGGGTCCCACCCCATACTCCCAGGTCCCCTGCGATCAACTCCGTCCTCAACTGATTCTGGATTAGAATTCCAACTAAGGCTGCCTTTGGAGGAGGGAAAAAGCGGACTACCTAAAAAAACAAAACAAAAAACAAAACAAAAAAAAACAACAGATGGGCAGAAAGCCTCCTGAGTTGGTAGCTGAAGTCTCCGAGGTGAAGACAAGAAAAGAGGGGGAGGGGAGCCTGAGTGGCTTAGTCGGTTAAGTGCCCGACTTCGCCTCAGGTCATGATCTCACAGCTAGTGAGTTCAAGGCCCGCGTCGTGGGCGGTGTGCTGACGGCTCAGAGCCTGGAGCCTGCTTCGGATTCGGGGAGTCCCTCTCTCCCTCTCTCTCTCTACCCCTTCCCGGCTTGCATTCTGTCTCTGTCTCTCTCAAAAATAAACTATTTAAACAAAAAAAAGGGGGGGGAATTGACATCAATTAGGCCGTAGGGAGGTGGAATTTAATTCAAAAGCGAGGACACCTCTAAGATTTTAAGCGCTCTTTCGCAGGGTGCCGTTAACACCCTGAAGTTGACCCGTATTTGTCCATCTCCTTCTCCTTCGGCAAATATTTATCGAATGCCTGTTGTAAGCCGCACACTGCGAAGCACTGCAGACACAACAGGGAGCAACCAAGTCCTAATCCCCGTCCTCCCGGGACTCTCTGGCAAGACAGACCTGGATCCGCCCAGGCAAAATCAATCGATCACAACAAGATGCGATTACAAGCCGTGGTAAGTGCTGGGAAGGGAAAGTGCTTCGAGAGGCAGTCCCAGCTCGCGCCAGCGGGCGCCATCCCGGCCCCCCTCCCCCGCGCAGCGCCCAGCGCCCAGCAGCACCCACGCCGCGGCCACGCAAGGCCTCCGGCCCTGGCAGAGAAAAGCTTCCCGAATCCTCTGGGTGAAATAACCGTCCATGGAAATCTGGGAGACTACGCCATGTGGAATTTCTCCAGCCTTCTTAATTCGAGAAGCAGCTTGTAGGGGTGCCTGGGTGGCTCAGTCGGTTGAGGGTCCAACTTCGGCTCAGGTCATGATCTCACAGCCCATGGGTTCGAGCCCCGAGTCAGGCTCTGGTGTTGACAGCCTGGAGCCTGCTTTGGATTTTGTGTCTCCCTCTCTCTCTCTCTGCCCCACCCCACTCATGCTTTCCCTCTCTCTCTCTCTCTCTCTGTGTCTCTCTCTTTCAAAAATAAACATTAATTTGTGAACCAAGACCTGGCGAACATTCCTCCTCATTACCTCCAGTCGTGGGGTTGGCTGGTCCCCCCCAGGCACTCGGGTCTTGATTCCGGCAGAATTCCGGCTAGTTTCCTCCCAACCCGGACCCTCAAGTTTTGAAGAGGCTTGCTGTGCTTTTGAAACACCCCCAGCTCTGTGTGCAGATTTTAACCACCTGTTCACTTGTAGATACGAGGTTCGAGGAGAGGGGGGACGGGGGGGGGGGGAGCCTGCACTCAGCAGGTGGGAGGCGTGGGGAGGCTGGGGGCCCGGGGAAAGGGCAACTCAGAAGGTGTGTGGGGGCAGCCGCGGTTGAAGTACAAAGGGTCTGGGAAACCGGTAGAGACGTGAGGCTGGGGTGTCTTCGCTTCTTCGGGCCGTCGAACCAGAGCGCCCCCACCGGGGGCCTGAGCGGCAGCAGTTTCTAGGGTGTTGG
Source organism: Paguma larvata (assembly GCA_030068075.1). Lineage (NCBI taxonomy): Eukaryota > Metazoa > Chordata > Mammalia > Carnivora > Viverridae > Paguma > Paguma larvata. The sequence goes on from CM057835.1 coordinate 15,825,526, forward strand.
AGGCTGGGGGTCTGAGAGGAGCCAGCAGGCTCGTACCTTCTGGAGGCTCTGCGAGAGACGTCATCCACGCTTCTCCCCAGTTGCCAGCGGTGCCACTGGTCCTTGGTGTTCCTGCCTCGGGCGCCCCCTGCTGCCCTGCCTTCACGCGATAGTCTCCTTTCTGTGTGTCTGCATCTCCATTTTCTCTTCTCATAAAGACACTGCTTATGGGACGAGGGCTCCCCCCCAACCCAGGATGACCTCGCCTCAATGTAATTACATGGGACGCCCTACTTCCCAACAAGGTCCCGTTCTCAGGTCGAAGGTACACATGAATTTTGGGGCGTGGGAAGGAATACCCCTCAACCTAGTACAAGAAGGACATTTCCGACCTTCTCTTTGGCTTTCCTCATCCGCTTATTTCCTTTAATAACATCTTTCCGAATCTGAATCCTTGCCCATTTCAGTAAAAATTCATTGAAGGGCCAGGGATAGAGTAGTGATAGTACAAAGTCCCTCTCTCATGGAGTACGCCTTTTGGTCCAGGCCAACGAACACATATATAGATTCGGGTTCTCCAGAGAAACAGATCCAACAAGATGCATATGTGTGTACGAGTAGGCAGATATTGGTGTGTGTGTGTGTGCGTGTGTGTGTGTGTGTGTATGATATGTATGTATTTATACAGAGAGAGCTACTTTAAGAATTGGCTTATCCCATCAGAATTGGAAGTCCCAAATCGGAAGGATAGGCCGGCAGACTGAGACCTCAGGAAGAGTTGAGGTTGATGTTGTAGTTAGACTCCAAAGGCAATCTGCTAACTGAATTCCTTCTTTGGGACAAGTCAGGAGTTTTCGGTTAAGGTCTCCAACTGATTGGGTGAGGCCCACCCATATTATGGAGGACAATCTGCTTTATGCAAAGTCTACCAATTTACATGTTAAGGTCATCTAAAAAAAAAAAGAATACCTTCACAGGATCACCTAAGATAACATTTGACCAAATATCTGGGTACTGGGGCCTAGCCAAGTTTACACATAAAACTTACCATTATGATATATGTCCGTGTCAAAAAGAGCTGTGGGGGCGCCTAGGTGGCTCAGTCGGTTAAGTGACTGACTCAATTTCAGCTCAGGTCATGATCTCGAGGTTCGTGAGTTCCAGCCCCCTGTCATCAAATCCCTGCTTGGAATTCTCTCTCTTCCTCTCTCAACGCTTCCCCTACTCACATGCACGCTCTCTCAAATAAACTAAAAAAAAAAAAAAAAAAAACTTAAAAAAATGCATGAAAAGGGCTATGGGGGGAAATAGAGGAGAGGAATAGAGAGTGATGGAGAGTGGGAGTGATCTTCTGGAAAGACCTCACCAACAAAAGGGTTGTGAGGAGAGACCTGAATGAAGGGAGAGGTGAGCCATCTGGAGATTTGGGGGGAAATGACCCACACAGAGACGTGAGCGAGACGCTGAGACAGACCGGCTCATTGTGCTCAAAAAGTAGCAATGAGGTCACTGCGGCAGGAACGAAATACCCCAGCAGGGAGGTGGTAGGAAGTGCCTTAGAGAGGCAGCCGCAGCCCAGGAAGAGCCTTCAGCCATCTTGTGAGGACCCTGTATTTCCTTCTGGACCCATGGAGAGTTCTTGAAGGGGCGAGGATGGAAGAAAGGCAACCCAGAGGGAGAATGTAGAAGTAAGTGGCTTGTTTCTGGACTGCCCGCCTCTGTGAGAACTTGCCGCTTGTCCGTTGTCTGCTTCCTTGAGAGACTGGAAACTCCTCTGGGGCAGGAAGTTCCTATTTCTCTCTATTCCCAGCATCTCCCACCATGCCCAGTATACAATGGGAGTCCAGTCAATATTTTTTATAGTGAATTTGATAGAATTTGCACATTTTGTCTTCACCAAACCCTACAGGGTGGGTACTTTTATTATCCCTATTGGATACATGTACCGTGAGGTAAAACAGCTTGCCCAAGGTCACAAAGCTAAAGCATTCCTAACAAACGCAGGCGTATTTCAAAGCAAGCATTAATTCACTGTTGGATTATTCCTGTAGGATACACACAGCTCAGCCACCCAGCCCCACGTTCTCCCGCCATGTTGGAATCACATGACTTCACAGAATATATATGATATGTTCTCAAGGAAATGATGAAAGAATAACAAAGTATTATAGTTATTTAGTGCTAGATATGGCCTAAAGAAAAGTGGAAGCCAAGACTCAAAAAATATATATAATATGGAGTGCCTGGGTGGCTCAGTTGGTTGAGTGTCTGACTCTTGATTTTGGCTCAGATCATAATCCCAGGGTTATGGGATCAAGCCCCGAATCAGGCTCCACACTGAGTGTGGAGCCTGCTTAAGAGTCTCTCTCCCTCTGCTCCCCTCTCCCGCTCACATGCATGGGCTTGCGTGCTCTCTCTCTCAATAAAATAAATAGATTATATATAATAGATTAAATAACACCTTAATAAGAGGAAACATCCTGTCATCCAGGAATTTTTTTCTAGAAGGAATATATCCAATGAGTCCTTATTAAATATATATATATATATAAAACATGTAACCTGAAATATATATATAACATATAACCTGAAATATATATATAAATAATAATAATAATAAATAAATAAATATATATATATATAAAACATATAACCTAATTTCTTCATGGTAAAAGGGTAAGAAAGCATGTTTTCACTCCGGTGTATCTGCAGAGAGGGTAAGTTCATGAGCTGCAGACATCCATCTGGCCTGTGAACTTGATGGAAAGGCAAAGCTTACACTGCCTACGTAACCGACCAGACCATAAGATCAGTGCTTTCCACACGCTTTTGACAATGACCCATGGGAGTGAGGGAGGGGAGAACCTGTACATTTTTCACAGTGACCCAATATTTACAACAATCGAAACAGAAGTTTCACCATATTTACCCTTCCTACCTATGATGTGCTCTTGTACGTTCTCTATAGGGTTTCTTTTTTTTTTTTTTTTTAATCCTGGTCCTGATCACTAAGTTGATTTCATGACTTACTACTAGGTGGCAGCCCATAGTTTGAAAGCCACCTGCTTAACCAGGGCTTCTCAAACTTTATCGTGCATATGAACCATCCGAGGGCTTTATGGAAATGAGGGTTCCGACTCAGTGCCCATGGGCAACGCGGCATCTGAGTTGGCGCTCAGACACACTCCCAGGTGAGGTCACTGCTACTGCTCCACAAAGCGCACGGTGACTGGCAAAGACGCTCGTTTGTCGTACAGGACAGATGGACTCCGCTTTGCACTTTGATCGGAGCGGGAGGGGAGCAGGTTAACTTAGAACGCCGACAAGAGTCAGGAATGCCAATGTGGCTGTTACAGTTAAATTCTTCGATCCTTTGTGCCTGTTACTTTGATAATACACACACGCAGGTGGTTTCCCTGGAAACCGGCACGTCCTGAGAGAGTGTCCAGGAAAACTCATCTCTCCACTCACATTCCATCAAGAATCGAGTCGATGGCCAGCTGAAGGGAAAGAAAATATCTGGCGGGGGGACAGGGAGCCCCCGGTGGAGAACGTGAAAGGGTGGTAGACACGAGCTGCGCCCATTCTGTCCCCTCCCGCCCTCCGCGGTGCCTGGCCTTGGCACCGGCTTGCTAATATCTTGAAGGCTGGTTCCCAGACATGGGAGGGAAGAATGAAGTCCTTGCAGCTCATCAATCCGCTTAAGTGTGATTCGGCTCCTGTTCCGCGTGGCGTGGTCTCCAGCAGCGTCCCCGGGTGGTTCAGGGACTCCCGATTCTCGTCCGTTTCCAGCAAGGTGCCAACCTCATGTTTCAAATTCTTACTGCTCCTCCAGTCTCTTTCCCGTGGCTTTTTATCGTCTTCCGTCTCTAACCTCATGGCCAACCACCCTAGGAATGGGGGCTGGGTGGGGAAATTATTAAACCAGAGGAAAGTTGTATCTATGGAGTCATAGTTTGCTTTATCAATAGTTTTGATGATCTATGAGGATGGAACTGTTTCCAAAGTCAAGTTTTGTTGCTGTGGGGTTTTTTTTGGGGGAAGGGGGGACGGGTTGTTTTTGTTTTTGTTTTTTTACTGTAATCCACGGCGGTTCTGGGCTCTCTCTGTTCTGCCTTCTCCCCCACAGTAACTAACATGTGTTGGATGTGCCCTCAGTCAGCTCAGAGAAGGTTGCGACCTTTGCACCCCCAGCATTCCAGAGAGAACACACAGCATCTTCTAGGCTGCCATCGCGCCATGGAATGTAGAATCCTTCTCCAGGGTTCCAGCTGGGTCATTTATTTACAATTCAGTAAAAGCCTCAGCCAAAACCAGCAGGACATATAGATGATTAGAGAGAGCCGTATGTGGGGAATTTGCCTTCTGAAAAAAAAAATCTGGAAAAGAGAAAGGTGCCACAAATTGAATTAGGCTCAGATTATTCTGAGAGGAAACAACAGCTGGAAGACATTTCAAGAAGAGGGCCCCTCAAAACAGCCTTCCTAGGACGGGAGCCAAGTACATTTTTCTTCCAGGGCTTAGCATATGGCGCCGTTGGCTGCTGAGATCCAATGCCGCTCGCCCGACTGGTACACACTTTCTGTATAAATGTTCACACGAGGCGGGATGAAAGCCATGGACTTGGTACGATGTGATTTGGTCATTCCAAATAAACAAAAGTAGCCCCAGGGAACTGGCTTTCCTAGCTACGAGGGCGCCCTTCTCCCAAAGATAAAATCCGTGCTTGGTGTAGGGGGAACATTTCTCTTAGTCTTTCTTGGAGAATCAACACCCACTCGGTTGCACGTGGGTCTTTCCCTGCTCTGTTCCCCGACGACTGGACTGGAAATTCCATTCGGTGGCCTACGCATGGTCAGATGGGACTGGAAGACTGCACCCATTTTTGCCGGGAGGTGCGTTGTCATCTCCCGAGCGTCCTTTCTTCGAGTAATTCAGGCTCTCTTGTGCCCTTCACTTGATTCCCAAAGTCCCCTCGTGAGACCAAGGAGTCTGGTTCTGTTCTAAGTTGCCCCAGGGTCACTCAAGGCTAAAGAGATCCAGTTGTACAGAACGGACCTCAGAGGAGTGAAGGGCCACCCTCTGAGGGAGCGGGGAACATGCAGCCGACGACCTGAAACACCAACGCGCTCTCCCTCAGGAGTCTGCCGCAAGCCGGAAATTTTCACCGCCGACTTCCCTTCCTAAGTACCATTCACGTAGGCTACAGCTTTCAGTTATGAGAGCTGGTTTATTCATTAACCAGCAGGTACGTGGAGACATTAGTCTCCCACCTCCCATGCTAAGACTCAACAGAAAGCAATTTTGAGAGAATCGGTGAGATAGAACAAGGAGGTGGGGGTGGGGGGACAAATCTAAACTGATAGCTACATGTAGGCATGGCTAGTCCCCAGGGAAGGAGGGAAGGTTACGAGAAGTCAAGACGACCCGTGAACTCTGTGATCTCAACGCACCATCTCTTCCAGGTCACTGAATCGTCTCCACCATCGTTGTGAATCTGAGGGTCTCTGAGCTACTTCCGTTACTGGCAGGTGACCCCCACGTCATACTAGGGAAACAAAGGAATGGATCCAACTTCACTTGAAACAATTCGGATCAGGGCTTCACCGCCCACCACTTGTTGCCTTCAAAGACAGTGTCCTTGCATGTTCCCAGATAGAATCTGGAGACCTGAAGAGTAGGTAGGTGTGCCAATATGTCTCCCACTCTTAGTCATAAACTTCTTGAGGACAGGAATTGTAACTGTCTCCATAGGCCTTGGAGAACCTAGAAGATTGCTTGGGGGCAGTTAGGGTTCAGAAAACGTTTGCAGGAAGCAACCGGTTGCTAAGGATACAGCCACTGGTGGTCCCCAATTACTTCTCTTCATTCAATTATTCAGAAAATGTTTTATTTTTTATTTTTTTAACGTTTATTTATTTATTTTTGAGAGACATAGAGACAGAGTGTGAGCAGGGGAAGGGCAGAAAGAGAGGGAGACACAGAATCTGAAGCAGGCTCCAGGCTCTGATGAGCCATCAGCACAGAGCCCGATGCAGGTCTCGAACTCGCAGACCGTGAGATCGTGACCTGAGCTGAAGTCGGCCGCTTAACCGACTGAGCCACCCAGGCGCCCCAGAAAATATGTATTGACCGCCCTCTATGTGACATACACTGTGGTGAGCACGGCAAACGATAGATCTCAAGACCGGTCCTGGTCCCTGGTGTCTGGGATTATAGTCCAGTGAAGGAAATCTCAGGCCTGTGTTGACACACACTGAAGCCCCATCGCCTTTTGTAAATGCTTTCCTGTACAGAATTTTCCTGAAGGTCTTTATTTTCCAGTTCAAACCTTGATTCGTGCTGGATAACACCACCCGGGCCGACTTTCACGCCCCTCCTAAGGGCAACAATCACCTACACGCTAGCCAATAAAGCAAGGCCTCTTACAAACTCTGCTGCCTCTTCCGCACTAAGTATGCGTTTCCAGGTGGCTTTGGCGAGCGGCAAGTCCCGCCCAGGAAATGGGATCTTCCCATTGGGCCATAATTGTGTTTCGGCCCAAAGCTGAAGACAAAACGCATTAGGAACCCCCCACGTTCTAAAGTGAGCATCTTCAAGTAGCCGCCTCCCCACGGGGCCACGTGAGCAGCTCCTGCTCAGAACTGTGCGCCCCCCGCCACCTCCCCACCCAACCCCAGGCTGTGGGAGAGGGAGGCGTAGACAGCCTGTAGAGGAGACCATTCTGGAGGCCGGGCGATTCCCTCCATACGGGGATGAGGAGAGCTCCCCGTCCCTAAAGCCAAGGGGGAGGGAGCTCTGCAAGGACTCCCCACGACAATGTGGGCTGCTCCTCGGAAAGAAAAGGGGCAGCCGTTCTCCGGCGGGGTGTGTCTGAGCTGCAGGACTCACAAGCGGGCAGGGTTACTGCCACGCAAGCGAGGCCTGGGAACAAGCATCCTTGGGAGGCTGCTCGGAGTGTCTGGGAGCTTGATTTGCTTTCGTTTTCTACCTCCACGCCCCACCGCCATGGGGAAGGAGAGAGGGCTGCTGGGTACACATGCCCTAAAGAGAGGGGACGCACGTCTACCTAAAGACTAGCACCTGTGCTGGTGAAGTCAGAGACCAGAGAAATAGCCTCTCCCTCAGAGCCTGAGGGGCTCTGGTGTCTTGTCCCTGAGAAGAAGATGGGGACAGACCCTGTCATTATTTGCAAGGAGCCTGCCTGCGTGTGAAGGAGCACAGAAGTAAGAGGAGGGGTGGAAACCCGGAGCTAGGGGTCCCTCCCCACTCTGACACCAAAGCCCGCCCTCATACCTCCTGCCTTTCTCCAACCCCCCAGAAGCTTGAATCCCTAGAAGCAGCGGGGTGGAGGACTCAGCCCCCAGACCCCGGCTCCCTTCCAAATAGCCAGGCCTACAGCCCTAGCCCCTGCTGGAGTTGGGGCGCACTGAAGAGCCAAGGTTTAAATCAAGTGCAAAGTTAAAGTGTTTTCAATGAACAGGACTTGGTCTTAAATTCCAAAGGTGACTAGAATTTGGCCCGAGTTGAGATGAGCTGCATTTTCATGTTAGCACTTCGAAATCCACTTTAGGGGACTTACTCTGGAGTTCTTGTTCATTTCTTTTTCTTTGGACACAAAGATGGTCTTTGCTAAATCTTTTAAGTCTGCATGGACCCCATCGCCATCCGATGCAAGTGCCCGAGAGGCTGTGGATCTGAACATTTAGACACGTCCCTTCATCCTTGTGAGACGCGGCGCCCTCCTGCCGCTGCGCCGGCCGGCAGAACTCTGCGCTCCGTTTTCAGAAGGGAGACATCCCCGCTGGAACCTTTCTGGCATTTCACAACTCATGTTGCCTCGGGGATTGCGTGTGAGGAAATCCAGACTTAGGCAGAGATTTCCTTCAAATGCCGGGGGAGGTGAAAAATGAAGGCCGCACATGGCAGACCAAACGTTGAGGTCACTTGGTTTCAAAATGGGAGGGAGAAACACAGGCACGTGTGGATTTGCCTGCAAAGAGTCACAGTTCTTGGACCCGGGGCGCAGGATGGAGATGATGCTCTTGGCATAGCGGACGTCCAAATATCTCCGTAATTATTCTCGATTGCACTGATTCACTTGGGGGAACGCAGATGGGTGGGTGGGAAGGACAAAATCCGAATTTGGAGGGGCACACGTATCTAATTCTGACTGTCGGGTTTGTGGAAGCCAGTCCATGACACTATTAAAACATATTATAACTCTCTGATTTAACTCTATAAATTTATATTTAACTCCATAAATCATAGAGTTATTATCTCTTTAATCTTTTAAAAAATAGTTACTTAAAATATTATGATGTGTTAAACGACCGCTTTGAAATAACCCCGTGGGGATAGCAGGAATGGGAGGGAATACATATATAGATAAAACAAGATTGTTGGTGGGTTGACAGCTGAGAGCCGAGTGGTGGGTTCATGGATGTTCACTATAATGTCCCCATGGAAATGTCTTTAATAAAAGGCCTTTCAAAAATTGCATGAAGATTTAGAGGCTTAAAAACCGAATTGGCTGGTTACCAAGAGGAAGCATTACCATCCTAAGGTAGAGATCGCAGGCCAGTGGCCACCTGGGCTACAGGAGCCTGTCCCTTGAGGGGAAGGTCAGAGCCTCCCTTTCTAGAACAGTCCCCCTTTTACAGAATTGGCTCCGTCCTAGAGGAATCATAGCCACACCCTTTGGACGAAAGACAATCCCATCTCTCTGTTTTTCCCTCTTCGTTTTCCTTCCCGACAGAACGGGCCCAGTATCTGCGGAGGGAGCCGAGCCACACACCCTTTGCTGCCCCTTCAGAACGAGGTTTTCTCCTCGTAAATTTCCTAGTGGGCTCCTCAGTTCGGAGATCGGTCACGGTCCTTTCCTGACCATCCCCGTGGCCACAGGCAAAAGCACTAGGATTAGGTTTGGTCCCTAGTGAGAAGGGTTCTCCAAGCCCCAACAAACTAAAAATCTTTACACGGGATTTGCTTCGGGCTTCCTTCCACACTACCAGGCCCCACACATTTCTACCAGCTTCTCTCCGATTCCCTCCGCCCTGGACAAAAGGGACGGGGGTAGAGTGGGAATCTGGGTCTCATGGGAAAAGACTCCAAGGATTTTCCTTTTTTTTTTTTTATTTCTTTCTGTCCCATTGGGCAACTCGGTGAGTTCTAATTCCAAATGCATGTGAAACTTTGGGTTCCTATAAACAAGCATAGCATCTGCGGTGGTCGAGGGGCGTCTCTGGTGTCAGTTGTCCGGTGATTCTTTCTCTTCTGGCCACAAAATCTGCTTCCTTTGGAGAACCCATCGGTATGTCTGGGGTGTGGCTGACCCCACTTCTACCACACGGGTGGGCAAGGCGGGCCTGTCTGCATGGTACCCCGGCCGCCAAGCAAAGCCCGGAACAGCGGGTGTCGCCCCGCGGTCCTCACGTGTTCCTATCTCAGCGGCCGTTTGTACTTCTCCACACCGTCGAGGACCCCCGGGAGCTATGGCTCACAGCAGCGAGTCATCTTTTCTGGCGTGTGGAGAAAGCCTGCCTGAGGACGAAGTCAACAGAGAGGAAAGCACAGCCAAGAGACCGAGAATAAAGAACCCGCACGACACTGTCCTGACCACTTGGAGAATGTGCCAAGTGAGACCTACCCCAGCAGCTTTCAGGTGCATGAGCCTCAGGTAAGTTGGATTTGTTAGAGGCGTCATTTGCTGCAGCCCGGCTTAGGCTGAAGAGAGTGAGTCTTCACCACGCTCTTCTCATGGGTCTGGGTGCTCAGTAACGACGGGTCCCGTGTGGCTGTGGAGCACACAGGTAAGCAGTTTCTAGAACCTCCCGTAGGAGCTAACCGCCATCAGAAATTTCAGAAATGTGAGAGACAGTATTGGTGAGACATAATGGTCTAGGAAACAAGGCTAGCATACAGCCCTTATATTAGAATATGCCCCAGAATGTACCTCAGAATATTAGAATATTCTAGAATATTCTAGAATATACCCCGGAGGCATTTCAAGAACAGAAATGGGACAGTGATCACAGAGACAGTGATGACGCTAAGCTGTGTACATGAAAGTTCCCAAGGCTTCAACATTAAGAGTTGTTGTGGCGCTTAAGGCACAAAGATGGAAGCTTCTGGGGGCACCTGGGTGGCTTAGCTGGTTAAGCGCCTGACTCTTGATTTCAGCCCAGGTCATGATCTCACAGTTTGTGAGTTCGAGCCCCACATGGGACTCCATGCTGACAGTAGGGAGCCTGCTTGAGATTCTCTCTATCCCTATCTCTCTGTCCCTCCCCGTCTCATGCACTCTCTCTCTCTCTCTCTCCAAATACATAAATAAAAACTTAAAAAAAAAAAGATGGAAGCTTCTGGGCAGGACTACCTCAGTTCCCTAGAACACACTTGACGGTGGCTGGAATCCATGCCAAATTCATGATTTATGACCCGACAGAGGCCCCTTTACCTTATGTTCTGACGGAAAAAAACTCACAACACTGCTCTTTTCCAGAGAATCACAGAAGGACTTGCGGCTTCGGAAGTGTCCAACTCGAGTTGCATGAAATAACGTAGAGAATAAATGAGCGGTTTGGAACTCCCTCGCTACCCAAAAGATCTACACAGTTTCTTGCTGTCGATGAAGCTCAGTGGATTGAGAAAAGCGGAGAGGCTAGTCTTCCAGCAGAACTGGCCCCAGAAACTCAGGCAAGAGACTCTGGGTGGACCCGGGAAGCCAGAAGGAAGTAGGTGTGACCTATAGTCCTTAAAATCGGACTGCCGAGGCCGACTGCTAACTGTCCTCCTCCTCCCCCTGGTTTTTTACTGGGCTTGTGACCATCCAAAATAAAGGCTACATATCCCAGCACCCCCGCCACAACTAGGGATGCCATGTGACTAGGTACCAGTCAGTGGATGTCATGTTTAACTTCCAGAACGTGTCCCCGAAGAAAGTGGACATGCTCTTTCCCTCCCTGCTGGCTGGAATTTAGACGCAATGTGGAGATCATCAGAATCCATTTTATACCGCGAATGAAACCATTAAGGATGGGACAGCAGGAAGACAATGGAGCCAGGGTCCCTGACGATCGTGGAGTCATGACACTAAACCTTGGCTGCCTGCATCTGGCCTTGCGTGTGAGAGAAAAATGAACTTCCGTCTCTTTAAACCACTGGTTACGGATATTTTTTAGTTTCCTGTGATATGCAGTCAAGCCTAATCCGATCTGATAAAACCCTCGAGAGACAAATTCTCTGCAAGTGAAAATCAGCAAATCCTCAAATCCAAGGGGGAGACCCTCCAAATCTCTGCCGCGGGTCCAGCATGGACGACACGCTACGATGCGTTTCAGAGGAGATGAGAGTCGTTCGGCCCCTCCCCCCCAGGGTTGGCGACATGAACTCCGAAATGATGGGGACTGTCCTGCTTTCTCTGGCTGTGGCGCTGGGTAACCTGGAGAGGCTGCTAGCTCTCAGACTGACTTTACCCTTGGAAGGGAGGTGGTCAAAAGCTACAATGTGTTTGCACCGCTCGCTTTTGAGAATCTGCTTTCCCAGCCCCAGCATTTGTTGGCAGAGCCCCGGTGCCCGTCAGCACCTCCAGGAGCACCAGAGAGGGGCAGCAGCCCTGGGGTTCTCAAGCCTGAGTGTGCCTCGGAATCCCCTGCGAGGGCTTGTTAAAGCCGCTCGCTGCACCCGTGCCCACAGATGATGATTCAGCAGGTCGGGGGGGTGGGGGGCGCGGAACGTTTGCATTTCTCCGTGAACCACAGTTTCAGATTAGATTATATATAGAAACATATACAATATCCTTTCCATATTGGTCTTCTCTTTGACCAGGGGAAGTGTAACCAGACAAAAATAATTAACGGATGTCAAGGACTGTACCCAAAAGCAGAACTGAAGAAGAGAGGGGGTAATGAAACGGGAGACTCATTCAGAAGGAGCTCTTTAAAAGCAGGAAGTGCAGGAGGCCAAGTGTCCCTTGGAGGGGGCTCTGCAGAGGCCTGGCCCAAGAGACGAGGTGGTTTCGGTGGAGGCCAGGCGGGGTTGGGAGGGGAAGGAGGAGTTTGAGGACAGCGCTCAGGTTTAGCTGCGCTGCTGAGAAGAGAAAGGAAAAGAAACATATCAATGTTTGTTAAGAGGAGAGTTAATGTGAAAATGGGTTTTAGCAGAAACTGACACGATCGGCTGTAACCTGCAGCCCTCGGGAAATTAACACCTACAGCAAGACTTCATAAGCATCAGACGTGCAATTAGCTTTCCCTGCTGTAGTCGGTGGAAGATCTTGAGAAGTCCAGCGTGCCGCTTAACAACTGTGTGAACTTGAGCAAAGCAATGCAACCTCTCTGCGCCTCAGTTTCCTCATCCGTGAAATGGGGCTAATACCATTGCCCTTGCACGGGTTTCTCTGAATCATAAAGGTCACCCCCAACAGGCTCGGCCTGTGGACCGTAATAGCTGTCAGATCAGCCTCCTTTGCCCCTGTCTCCCGCCGCCCTGAACTCACACCCTTCTGCATTTCCTGGCTGAGTCGGCAGATGGAGTAGTTGAATCGCACAGTGAGCCTCACGCAGCTGGACGGAGTCTCATCCCACCAAGCAGCTGCCCTGAGCTGCTTTCACTGAGAACAAACCTATATTCCTTCTTGGATGCTCCTCAGAGAAGGCCAGCGATCCCGGCAGGAGGTGGCAACAGCAATGTCGCTATAAAACCTGAGGTTTTCGCTTAAACCCCCGGCCAAGCTGCCGGGAGGCCCCAAGGGATGCAAACTCTGTCGTTTTTCATGCTAACCGCAGTTCAGCCAGGTGTCTGTTGTTTCCTGCAGGCATGCTACAGAGAAACTTCTTCGGCCCGACTCCTCATCAAATTCATACTCTTGTCTGTAAGGAAGACTTTGTTAATTGCCTCGCTTCAATGTTTTTGTTTGTTCGTTTGTTTTTGGTTTTGGGGGTTTTTTGTTTGTTTGTTTGTTTTGAGCTTTTGGAATCCAGGAGAATGAACGTGTTGGCTCCCCACTGTTTCACCTGCTTGAGAGAAGGGAAGCTGATGTTCTAGGTTGGACACGAGACTGAAATAACTACAGAGAGGCAGCTCCCTAGCTCTGGCCAGCTTTCCTACAGCAGTCCTCAGAAGTTCACGCCCAGCACCTAACTTTCTAGAATTCAATACCTATCGCCTGGTCTGCTCTGCTCCAAGAAGCTAGGTCAGCGCTGGACCAAACACAACGGGCGGAGGATTGGGTCGGGGCGTCTGCGTTACAGCAGCGAAATGCCCAGTGTCCAGCTGCAGGAACAGTCCCTGCAGTGTGTCGGGGCAGAGCCCGGAGCAGTAACGCTCCAGAGCACAAGCGATTTGCAGAGTGTCGCCGCGCAGCGGAATTGCTGGGAGTTGCAGGTTCAATCTCAGCAGCACCATCCGATCCTGTCGGACCCAACGCCCTCCCCTTTTATGACAAATATTGTGCAGTTCTCCCCTACAGTTTCCTAAAAGGAGATGCACAAGTGTCTACACAGATTTTTTTTGGCTCGCTCTAATGTCCTCACGATATATAAAGGATAAATAAAAGAGATATGGTTGTAATGAATGCATATGTATTTCAACAGCTGGAAGACACAAGGGAGCAGTCGGATGCTGGGGCCAGCTCACAGAATCGAGTGTCGGTGACTCAGATCCCACGAGCTGCGTTGTATTCATGAATAACTCTCCGTAAAATTCCAACCAAGCGTAAGCATAATCTTTCCTTAATTTACACGGAATTATAAAGCTATAAAAGATAAACTGTGTTTATATGGAGAACAGAGTGAGGCTGTTGTCTCTTCATTCCTTGTGACAGCAACCCCTTTGTACTTCCTGCGCACGCGCGCACACACACACCCCACATCAACTTCCTAAACAACCCCTAGGAGGCAGTATTGCCACTGTTGAGAACCACTGGCTTGGGGACCAGGGAGGTGCCCCTGAAACAGGGGAGTGCCTCCAGCTGCCTTCCGGCACTCCTAGAAAGCGTCAGGTTCTCCAGGGTAATTACCTGACTCCCTCCCAACCGCAAAATCCAAGACTTGCATTCCCGGTAACCAGACTGGATTACAACAAGGCAGAGGCCTATCGGGGTGGCTCTGCCCTGGATTCCTGCATGACGATGTGCCTACTAGCTCTGACCTCAGATGGAACAATCGTGCAACCCACCCCAGTCGCCTGGAAGAGGCAGGCAAAAAGGCGCCCCTGGCCCCTGTGCCAGCCTTCACCCTACCCACCTTGCCAGGCTACGGAGCATAGGCCGGGAAGCTAAGCCCACAGCAGATCCTCACGGAACAGGGCTGGCCCGGCTTTGTACCAGCCTCTGGGATTATTTGGCAATCGGAGGTGTCGAGGTGCTCCTGATTCCGACTCTTGTTAATTAAATGTTCTGGTTATTTGATGGTGAATCCACAATCCTGTTTGCTTCGATGCTAGTGAAAGTTTTGTAAAATTCGTGAATTCACCCTTCACCAAAATAGCACTGTCTTAGTTGGCGGGCGAGATTCCTTCTCCTTTCATCTCTTTTCCAATTTCCCATAATGGAATCATAATAATTTTGGTATTAATAGAAATGCATTTAGTAAACACAGGAGTCGAGCTTCCTGGCTTCCTAAAACCACACCGCAGACAGCCGAGCTTTTGTTCTCAGGTGACTGCCACGTTTGGGGCTCCTCTTTCCTCACCACCGATGGTGCCTGCACAGGCATCAGAGACTGTGTTCAATGTGGATTCAGAGCTCAGGAAATGTCCGGAAAACTTCGTTGACTTTTCTGGTTTCGGCAGACTTTTTTTCTACAATAAATGTGTGTGTGCTGTGTCCATTGGGGGGTCTTCTGAGAAGCAGATGGAGATGGAATCCGATGGGCATGGACTCTATTAGAGGAAAGGCCTGTGTGAGACAGTGGGGAAGGAGCCAAGACCGGCTGGAAACCGTCAGGCCTCGATGCAAGTATAACCCGGGGTGCCCGTTCGGGTACTCACGTAGCTGATAAAATATTGGTTAGATCTATGAACGAGTGAGTACACGAAAAGAGACATCAAAATTGGATACTGCAAAGAGGCTTGGTAAGAACAATCATTAAACCATATTTTTTAGATCAAATCAGGTATGGGTAAAATTGCTCTAAAGGTTTAGGGGAAGCGGGGGCCTGGCCAGCACGCAGCTCTTGATCTCGGGGTTGTGAGTTTGAGCCCCAGGTTGGGCGTAGAGCTTACTTTAAAAAAAAAAAGAACTTCAGGGGAAATGTATTACTATTTAGTAGAATTCTACACTTTTATTGCGTTCCAGGGTCTCTGCCGTTTAAAGAACCCCAAACTGGAAATTATGGGCAATGAGTTCAGGCTGTGATTTGTGCACAACAAACGAAAGCTCTCATCGATGGAGCGTCTGCAAAGAAGAGACGGTAGGCTTGCATCTTCTGTCCGGTGTGAATATACATTTCTAATGCTTTAGCTGAATGAAAATGTTTGCTTTTTTAGCAGTCTGCTTTGGTGGGCTTTCGCAGTGAACCACCCAACTCCTGACCACGGGAGGCTTCTGCGTTCATTAGACACGATACGGCTGCGTTCGCCACTAAGTTTTCACGTGGGATGATAGCGAAGGAAACGAGGCGTGGCCGGGCTGCAAAGAGTTTGTGAAGGTCAATTTAGGGTCATGGTTACGTCCTTTCATTTCATAAATATTTTTTTAAGTTTATTTGTTTTGAGAGAGAGGGAGAGAGTGAGCGTGAGCGGGGGAGGGACAGTGAGAGAGAGAGAGAGAGAGAGAGAGAGAGAGAGAATCCCAAGCAGGCTCCATACCATCAGCACAGACCCCCAATGCGGGGCTTGAACCCATGAACCGTGAGATCATGACCTGAGCCACAGTCAGATGCTTAACCAACTGAGCCACCCAGGCGCCCCTCATAAATATTTTTTAAGAATGGTTTTAGAACCTTGTTGCACTCATACATAACCTTGTTTGATTTCATCTGTATTTGGCAAAGATATCAACATACTATACACATATTTTATGACTATGTGACTATGTTTTATGACTATATGCATATAGCTGTATGTATAGTTATATATGGCATGATTTTCTAGATCCCAAAGGAAAAAGATCGGCCAAAAGCTTCATCTGCTGTCCCGTATGTTTTCCTCCAAGGCATGCCAGGGCTCTTCGGCCATCATCCACATCGTCGTTCAGCTTTCCGCTGAAGGAAGCCTTGGTTTTAAAACTTGGTTTGTCCAAGCCCATCTCCAGTCCCAGGCCACTCCGTGTGGCTAATCCATCATGCAGAATTGCCCACCAACCCTGACCTGCCCCAACCCCGGCCGGTGGTCCGGGAAATCGCCCGCTCTGGAGCCACGCAGTCTCCGCTCCGGCTCTCCCTGCCTCCCACGAACACTGTGGTGGGAGCAGGCCCTCTGCTTCCGTGAAGCTCCCGCTCCTCCCTCTAAAGGAAGGTCCTAATGATGAAGTTTCAGGGTGGGGGGGGGTGATCCAGAGCCGATGACGAAGAAAGATTTCTTGAAGATGTCTTTGGTGCAAAAAGGTGATTTTATTAAAGCACAGGAACAGGACCCGTGGGCAGAAGAGCTGCATGGGGTCGTGACGGGTAACTCATTGTATTTCCTCAGGTTGGGAGGGGGTCAGGGACAGAGTGAGTCTCTAAGGAATTTTGGAAGCAAGGTTTCCAGGACCTGGAGGGGCTAGCTGTTGCTAGGGAAATGCCAATTCTTACTATTTAATAAATCCTCAGTGATGAGCCCCCTCAGAGGTGTATCAGGGAGCCACAAGCTTGGAGGAGGATCGCCAGCATATATCTTGGGGCAGTTGGGATAAAGGAAGTTGACTTACAGGATCCTCGAGCTAAGGTTCTCCTTTGCCTCCAGCAAAGTGTCATCATGCAGGCAGCTGAGCTCCTAGAGGGAGGTCACTCTGCCGTCTCAAGGACTTGTCCATGGGCTGTAGGCAGTAAGGGAATTTAATTTTCCATTGGCCTTAGTTTCCCGCACTACCGTGGCAAGCACTTAAACCCTAGGGTCCAAGGACTATCACACAGACCCCACCTGGAGTGGGGGGGGCTGGCTTGGGCTTTGCCCGCCCCCCCCCCGCGCCTGCCTCGTGCTTCCGCCTCACTAACGCCCACTCCCAGCTCTTGTCATGAGGCCCACGGGAGACAGGGCGCTGAGGCTCCTGAGTTACTGCAGGACACCAGGAGCGGATGCTCCCTCACGGCACTGGAAAGGTCTCTTCTGGAAGAACTTTGGTCATCGTCCCCTCTGAGGATCTCTAGTCTCAACATCCGCCATGCAAATGCTGAATTTAATTACCTCTTAAATGGCATGCACGTTATTTCCCGTTGTAACATCAACAAAATCGAATGCGTCTTACAAATGAAAGGCATTTTATAATTGCTGTCAACCAGGCGACAGTCTTCAAGTATTTGTCATTGCCCGTGTATCTTCCAGTTACCCATAGCTGTTCATATTATCATCACTTCCATCAAGTTATATGCTTTCTTGGTACTCAGGGGCCCTTTAAGATGGCTTCAAGAAAATTCCACTCTGACTCAGCATTGAAACAAAACGTGGTTGTAAGCGGTGCCTGGGTGGCTCAGTCGGTTGAGCGTCTGACTTCAGCTCAGGTCATGATCTCACGGGTCGTGAGTTCGAGCCCCGTATCAGGCTCTGCGCTGACAGCTCAGAGCCTGGAGCCTGCGTCGGATTCTGTGTCTCCCCCTTTCTCTGCCCCTCCCGTGCTCATGCTCTGTCTCTCTCTGTCTGTCAATAATAAATAAATGTTAAAAAAAAAAAGTGGTCGTGTCCACAAAGAGGCACAGAACTAGAACAACTGGGCATGAATTTGCTATTAGTAAAGCAAACATTCTTCAGGGGAAGGAGCCACATTTCTGTATTTTCTTGCAAATCACTTCAAAAGGCCTCAGACAAGGATGCCCACGAGCAAGTGAAGGCTTGTCACCTTTTGTCTGCTGAGATAAGGATTGCTTACCAAGAAATGCGACAGAAGGCAGAAGAACAGGCCAGATCCCTCAGAATGGATGAAAGAAATGTCAAACAATGAGAGACCAGTGACGACAATACGCGTGTTACAAACGATTATTGTTAAGATGGGGGTCAGGGTTTAATGGGTGGTGGTTCTTTTCTTTTAGAGATGTGGATGGGTCTTCCAATCTAAGGCCTCTTAGAACGGATAAGGCATAGGATTCTCCCTTTTGTAAAGAAAATAAGTGAAATCAGCAGAATGTGAGTCCCGTCTCTGTTCTGGAGTCGCACTGGTATCGGGAGATGACAGGAGCGACAGAGTTGTGACCCTGCTGCCCCGGGAGTGGCCGGTGGAGGAGGGAGGGACCTCTGCCTTCCCTTCTGATGGCGTTGCCCTTCGTGACTCCTCTTCCTCGCAGGCCCAGCTGCTCTTGCAGCTCTGAGATACCGTTTCACCCTCGTAGATAGAACTCCCCCTACCTTCTTGACTTTCCTCATTGATTGGGTTCTTCTCCTACGGTCATAATAGTCTTGCCGAGGCCTGAATCCTGCTACGTACCCTCTCCCATTAGTCTGCTTCCCCAGGTTGGACTCCTCTTTCTCAAGGGGTGATCGTGAGTTCCGTTGACTGACCCGCTTCCTCGTCCAGACTTCAAACAGCCCAAGATATGCAGGTGGCGGTCCAGAGGAAGTGAGAATCTTCTGAATGAGAGATCAGCGTGCACACGCCACAGCCACCCTGACCCTCCCCACAGCTGAGCTATGGTTTGGGGTAAGATAGTTACATTAAGCATTTAAATAGCCATTTAAGGGCAGAAGATATGAATAGACACTTCTCCAAAGAGGACATTCAGATGGCCAACAGACACATGAAACGATGCTCAAAGTCACTCATCATCAGAGAAACACAAATCAAAACCACACTGAGATACTACCTCACACCAGTCAGAGTGGCTAAAATGAACAAATCAGGAAACTATAGATGCTGGCGAGGATGTGGAGAAGCAGGCACCCTCCTACACTGTTGGTGGGAATGCAAACTGGTGCAGCCGCTCTGGTGAACTGTGTGGAGATTCCTCAAAAAAATGAAAATAGAGCTACCCTATGACCCAGCAATAGCCCTGCTAGGAATCTACCCAAGAGACACAGGAGTGCTGATGCATAGGGGCACGTGTACCCCGATGTTCATAGCAGCACTTTCGACAATAGCCAAATCATGGAAAGAGACCAAGTGCCCATCAACTGACGAATGGATAAAGAAGATGTGGTATATATATATACAATGGTATACTACGTGGCAATGAGAAAGAATGAAATCCGGCCATTTGTAGCAACATGGATGGAACTGGAGGGTATTATGCTGAGTGAAATAAGTCAGTCAGAGAAAGACAGATGCCATATGTTTCCATGCATAGGTGGGTTTTGAGAGACTTAGCAGAAGACCACGGGAGAGGGGAAAAAGGGCGGGGGAAAGTGACAGAAAGGGAGAGAGGCAAAACATAAGAGACTCTTAAATACCAAGAACAAATCGAGGGAGGTGTGGGAGGGGGGAGAGCGGGTGACGGGCCCAGAGGAGGGCACCTGTGGGATGAGCACTGGGGGTTGTATGGAAACCAATTTGACAATAAGTTATATAACAAAAATTTTTCTAATAAAACTAAAAAAAATAAATAGCCATTTAATTTAAGGCAAAAAAATAAGTTATCCGAAGTGACTGAGTGTGGCGTGATCTACTCAGATAAATGTTCTGATTATTAGATAAATATCATACACTCCATAACCAAGCAAAAACGCCAAGAACTGTAACGGAACACTTTATTCTGAGCATAATTTACCAGTGCAAGATGTTATGCAACTGTTTCCAGCAATTGCAAGATTGCCGTAAATATCGACTGTCTTTATCCTATAGGGTTAAAGCTCCAGGTTCAATAAAGAGGCCTGATTAATAGAATGCTAAATCCACATTTTCTACCTGGGCTTTGGAAGCAACTTCTGAAAAGTTAGTTGTATATTCAGGGTGTCTTTCATTAGCTTCAAGTTTTATAGCTCCTCTAAAAATGGTAAGGACAGGGGCGCCTGGGTGGCTCAGTCCATTGAGCATCTGACTTTTTTTCTTTAATGTTTATTTATTCTTGAGAGAGACAGCATGAGCAGGGGAGGGACAGAGGGAGAAGGGGACAGAGGATCCCAAGCGGGCTCTGTGCTGACAGCAGACAGCCTGATGTGGGGCTCGAACTCACAAAGATGCAAGATCACGATCTGAGCTGAAGCGGGGATGCTTAAGCGACTGAGCCGCCCAGGCGCCCTGTGATTTCTGCTCAGCTCATGATCCAGGGTCATGGGATTGAGCCCCACGTCAGGCGCTGCGCTGAGCATGAAGCCTCCTTGGGATTCTCTCTCTCTCTCTCTCTCTCTCTCTCTCTCCCCTCTGTCCCCTCCCCCGCTTTTTTTCCTCTTTCTAAGTTAAAAATAAATAATTTTTAAAACTAAAATTAAGACGACGAGGACAGAAGTCATTTCCCTTAACCTGCTCATGAACCTGAACGAGCTTAGAACATCCTCATCTCCTCCCCCCCCCCCTCCGGAAGCACGTCCCCATCTTCAGAGTTGCAGGCTGGAGGCAGAATCTTCACTTCCCAGGAGCCAACCCTGGACGCCTAATGATTATCTGAAACCCGCCCCCCTTCCTTGGTGTTGGGGCACAAGGGACTGACCAGTCTTCCTGTTGGTCACTGCAATTCCAAGGGCAGAGGAGGGAGCCCGGGAGCGACTGGGACTAGGGGGCTCTGGGCCCAATCCCCCTCGCTGGGGGGTTTCAAAGCTTGGGGGAATTAGGCTAGAGCCGCAGAGGAGTCCGGTGCTGGCAGGTCGGAGGATGTGAGACAGCCTGGTGTTCCGGCGGAGCCGGAGACTGGGATTTCTGACCCTTGTTGCGGAAAAGGCTGTGGCCGAGCGCGGCCCTGGGGCACCGCAATGCCCACATGCAGAGCGCATGTTTGAGAATTAAACCACCCATAAAGGAAGGCGTTATAAATGGGCTGTGACTGCGGCAAACATTTACTTTGGGCCACAGAGGGCCGGATTTGCTAAGCGTCACGGGTGAGTGACGATGGGGGTCGGAGCCAGGAGGGAACCAGGGACTCCTCAGCGCTCTGGAGTGTTTTCAAGGCAATCAGACTCCCCTGGTGTGATCTGGAGGCCAAATAGGACAGTGGGGAAAAAACCACAAAGAGGCTCCAGCCTCGTTCCCTTGTTAAATGAAATCGGGTGGGCGGGGGCAGGGGGTTCCTATTAGAAAGCTTTCAGGGACTTCTGTAGTAAATTATGAATTCCACTTAGGAACCAAACAGAACAGTTGGAACAGCCCGCTCGCGATAGCCGGAATAGCAGCAGGCCGCCCGTGCCGGCTGCGCTCACCTCCTGAGCTAAGCCACCTACCTACTCGTGGAAGACACAAATCACCCCTGTGGTCCCGTTGCCCCGGTTCACCCCTTGAGAACCTCGGGTTTTTTTTTTCTCTTTCCTGCTCCCCTTCCTTTATGTGCATTTAGTTCCCACAGGCCTCCTTTACCGATATTTCAATTGGTCGCTGCTGACCTGTACTTGAATCCAAATATTTGCCCTATTCAGGGCGAACTGTGCTTTCAGCCAAAGGCTTGCTTGTGTCTGTGCTCTTTTGAGCAGACTGAATGGGCTACTTGACGAGGTAATGCCGATACAGCCTGGTCATTAGTCGTATTTGTTGGGGATTGACGAGACGCCACAAGGAAAGAAGGAGAGAGAGGGAGGGGTTTGTGTTCTGTGTTCCTCCCGGTGTGGCCACGGGGAGGAGAGTGAAATTGCATGCTTGCCGTGGCATGATTACAAACCGTCTCTGTGTGCTTCGGAACGGACCCCCGGCCTAGCGCGAATCGAACGAGCCAGCCATCGAAGGAGAGGAATACCCCTGGAGGCTCACGGTTTTATTTGCTCGCTGGCAAACTGCCCCCCCCCCCCCCACGGGGAAACTGACTATGGTATTTTTAACGGTGGCCGGCGGGCTGATTTCCGTTGTGCAGATGAGGACACAGAGAATGAAACAGAGCTCTCCGCATCACCTGCCTTCAATTACTAGCAGACCGACTGCCAGATAAGTAGGGCCTTTTGTTCCATATCCAGACCGGCGTTTCATGAAAGTCCGCTGTCGCGGGCCTGCGCAGGTGATCACTGCAGTCTGCTAAAGCCTTTTTCCTACGGTGATGTGCCGACCTACCATGTGCCCAGGACTGAGTTAGGTTGCAGAAACAGTGTGCGTGGAGTAAAACGGGGTTAAAATTCTTGGCCCTGACCTAACGCAGGGACCGGGCCCCGGTCCCAGAGGGGTTTTGCCAGAAACAAGAGTGCCTTTGAAACCGCTGTGAATTTGGCCAGCACCCTGGAGCGGGCAGTGGTGGTAAGAATGTACCTGTGTGTTTGCACTTGCTCTTGAGGAGTTCAGAGCTCGTTGGAGAAGGCAGACACGTAAACAGCGTAGAAAAGATGGGAATGACAATACTTGGGGCAACGGACAAAGTGAGGTAATTACGAACCAAAACAAAATGTGAAGGAAAGATTCCTTTCCTCCAGAAGTCTGTTAGGGATCATTCACGACACAAACAAACAGTATCCAAGGCAGACCGTGTTTCTAAAAAATGACAAGGCAATGCGGCTATTCAGAGCTGGAAGGAGTCACGTCCAAGTACGCTGGGTGTGTCCTGACCTATGTTTTTTTAAGGCTTGCCTGAAGCTCATGGCTCTGATATCCCTGTAAGCTCACACCATGCATGTTTCACATTTGTCTGAAGAGTTTCCAACATTCTCTGAGTGTGTCCCACACAGCTGATTAAAAGTGGATTTGCTAGGGGCACCTGAGTGACTCAGTTAAGCGTCTGACTCGACTTCGACTCAGGTCACGATCTCGGGGTTCATGAGTTCGAGCCCCACATCGGGCTCCGTGCTGGCAGTGTGGAGCCTGCTTGGGATTCTGTCTCCCTCTCTCTCTGTTCCTCCCCCGCTTGCTCTCTATCTCTCTCTCAAAACAGAATAAAAGTAAAACTTACAACAATTATTTTTTTAAAAAAGTGGATATACTGCCTGACCTCCCTGTTTCTTTTACACTAATGCCTCGTTTTATTTCTCTTAACATTTTATTTATTTCTGAGAGAGAGAGAGAGAGAGAGCGCACAAGCCAGGGAGGGGCAGAGAGAGGGAGGGAGACAGAGAATCTGAAGCAGGCGCCAGATTCCAAGCCGTCGACACAGAGCCTGATGTAGGGCTCAAAGTCACAAATCTTGAGATCATGACCTGAGCCAAAGTAGGACTTAACCTACTGAGCCACCCAGGCGCCCCAGCTTCTTTTTTTTTTAATATTTATTTAATTTTGAGAGAGAGAGAGAGAGAGAGAGCGTGAGCGTGAGTGGAGGAGGGGCAGAGACAAGGAGACACAGAATCCGAAGCAGGCTCCAGGCTCCGAGTTGTCAGCGCAGAGCCTGACATGGGGCTCGAACTCACAAACCGTGAGGTGATGACCTGAGCTGAAGTTGGACGCTTAATCGACTGAGCCACCCAGGCGCCCCTAAAAAACAGCTTCTAAAAATGTTTGTATTGCACCTGTCATTTTGTAGGGCTGCCAAACAAAGTACCATAAAATGGTGGCTTTGAATGCAGAAGTTCATTTTCTCACATTTCTGGAGGCTAGAAGTCAAAATCGAGGTGTTGGCAGAGCCGTACTTCCCGTGAAGACTCGGGCAGGGGCTGGGGGGCGCCGATCTGTTCCAGGCGCCCGTCCTAGCTTCAAGGGTGGGCAGTTATCTTTGGTGCCTGCCGATGCATCGCTCCCATCCTCCAGGGTCACACGGGGTTCTCCGGGTCTTCACATTGTCTTCCCCCCGTGTATGTCTGTCCCTGTGTCCAAATCTCCCCTTTTGATAGGGACACCAGTCACAATGGGCTAAGTCCGCCCTATCCTAGTGGGACCTCCTCTTGACTCATTACATCTAGAATGACCCTCTTTTTAAATAAGATCACATTTCCAGATTTGGGGGGTTAGGACTTCAAAATATCTCTTTGCGGGGAACACGCGTCAACCCATACCAGCACCGGTTTGCCAACGGCCTTGAAGCAGTTTGGTATCTTATGTGGAACACGTGGCCGATATAATACAATATGTTTCTAATTCTAGAACGAAATCACAGTGGTCTAATTATTTATTGATATTAGTGACGCGCCAACAGAAAATCCTCAGGCAAGAGGAAGTGCACACCAAGATGCTTCCCCAACCTTCGTATCAAAAGCCTGAGGTCATGTCTAAAAATTGTACTAATGGAGTAAAGGAAAGGGGAGCGGCCCGGCCGGACACGCCGTGGTGTATAACGTTACATTTAATGAGGTGTGTTGTCCACCTCGCCGTGCCTGACGTGTCAGGAAGACCAGAAGGCTCACAATCCAAGCCAGCTGAGGTTTTCACCTTTTTCAATAGCACACACGCGTGCGCGCGCCGCACACACACACACACACACAATAACCATAAATAGGGAAGGAATTGGAAGCTGTACTGATTTAAGTAAAACAGCAGCCAACACACAGGAAGCCTTCCTGAGAAGGTCTGGCATTCCCAGCCGTCCCCAACCTGGGTGTGTTTCATGTCTACAAGCCAAGAAAATAAGAGTTCTGGTCCAAAACTCACGGTGACCCTATCAACAGTGAGCAAGCCCAGTAAACTATACCCAACGGGCAGAAAAATATTGGTTCTTACATTGGCATGTAGGATTCTTGGCTAAAATAACTAATATTATATCAATGAAGGGAGATATTTTGTTTTACAAATAAGTAGTTCTTTATTTTTTTTTTTTACAAATGACATGCATGACTGTGATAAGAAAGAAGAGGTTAAATATTTGTAAATTATCGGATGGAATGACATGGACTTGATGTAAGAAACACATTTTTCCATTGTCAGTATTTTCTGTAAGGGCAGAATTATTATTTTTTTTTTTTAAGGAAGCTCCACACTCAGCACGGAGCCCAACACGGGGCTTGAACTCACCACCCTGAGATGGAGAGTTGGATGCCTAACAGAATGAGCCACCCAGGCACTCCCGGGTGGGACTCTTTGTATTTGATATTTGTTGCCAAAATATTTTTTCATCTCAAGGCCTCAGAAATGTATAAAGTATATCGTGGCATGATTTTTTTATAGTGACATGATTAATATCTGATAGTTTTAAAATAGTTATTACTGAAGATATTGTCTTATAAACCATACATATTAAAGTATGTGAATTAATACAAAAACATATGAATTGATGGATCCTTCCAAGATATAGAAGGCATTTAGCTTGGTTCAATAAGCGGCTATTATTAATACCATCTTTTCCTTATGAAGGAATCCAGAATAAGCCAACCGGGGTGGCATAAAGTTTTTGTTAAGCCGAAAGCATTTAAGTTCCTGAAATCCCTTATCTGCCTAAAAGCAGGGTCTCCTAAAAGAACTCACTTGTCATAAATCCTTTCCCCTAGAGCAACTCTAATCTCTTCTCGAGAGCAAGTCTACGCCACACCCAAACATACACTGCCACAAAATTATCATACCTCCCATCTGTTCTCCCAAGGGCCCTTTAATCGGTCCAAAAAGTCATTTGTTCTTAAATGTCCTTTCTTCCTCTTCGCCCCCCTGTTTCTAAGAAGCCATTTGTTCTCCCAGAAGTGCCCCTCCGCCCCTCCCCAGCTCTTATTAAAATGGTATGTGTAAGTCCCACCTCCTCCTTAAGTCACATTTTTCCCTGAAGAAAAATCTATCTTTTCTCTTGGGAACCTGTTTTTGGTCAGTTTCATTTGCAAGCCTCCAGCAGCGAACCTAAGAGAGTAGACAAAAAATATTTTCTCCCCAACGTTTACTCTCTGAAACTTGCAAGCCACTGTGGATATGTGCACGCTTTTCAGGTGGTATCCCGTCCTTACAAATTGGTTTCGTTTTTCCCATTGACGAAAGAGGTGCCTGAGACTGAGAAAATGGAAGCCACCTCTTCCTGGTGGAGGTGGGATTTTTAAAGCAGATCTATCCGACCCCAAGTCCCATACTCCTTCTGTTGAGCCTCTTTCCTGTTTTGATGGTTATTTTTTTAAAGATTTTATTTTTATTTTTTTAAACGTTTATTTATTTTTGAGAGAGACAGAGACAGAGCACAAGTGGGGGAGGGGCAGAAAGAGAAGGAGACACAGAATCCGAAGCAGGCTCCAGGCTCTGAGCCGTCAGCACAGAGCCCGACGCGAGGCTCGAACTCACAGACTGTGAGATCATGACCTGAGCCAAAGTCGGACACTTAACCGACTGAGCCACCCAGGCGCCCCTAAAGCTTTTATTTTTAAGTAATCTCTACACCCAGTGTGGGGCTCCAGCTCACAGCCCCGAGATCAAGCCAGACTGAGCCAGACAAGTGCCCCCGCGTTGATGGCTTATGTCCATAAATTCGGATTTTAAAAAAGGAAGCTACGTGATCTTGTTCGGGTCTCTCTCCTTGCTTATGCTCGGTGACTGGACACCACTGTGCCCCATCCACCTGTGATGCGCTGCCGTGTAAAAACCACGTGCTCCATGATTACATAGGTATATGTCACCGGGCAGTAGATTTCCGATTAGAGAGTATTTAGTATTACCTGGTGATGTAGACTTTCCTTTATCGACACGTTGAGATCGAGCCGACGTAAACCCGCTTGAAACGCTGGATGTTACAAAAAGGCAGCTCTGTCCTCAAAACTGGGGTACGGGGCACTCCCCCATCTTGCCGGGCAGTGGCTTCTGGTCCCGCATGGGCCACTAACCGGGATTTTTTTTTTTTTTAGTAAACACCTCAGACTCCCTGAACCTCTGCTTTTTCACCAGGCCCTTAAGATCTAAGCCTTCCTTCCTTGGATTGTTGTATCCAATGAGAGAAGGTCAAGAAAAGCTTTCCGAAGGCTAAATCCCCACAGTGCTATAACTTTAAGAATCATTGGGGCGCCTGGGTGGCTCAGTTGGTTGAGTGGCCGACTTCGGCTCAGGTCAGATCTCACGGTCTGTGAGTTCGAGCCCCGCATCGGGCTCTGCGTTGACGGCTCAGAGCCTGGAGCCTGCTTCAGATTCTGTATCTCCCTCTCTCTCTGCCCTTCTCCTGCTCATACTCTGTCTCTATGTCTCTCAAAAGTAAATAAACGTTAAAAAAAATTAAAAAAAAAAAGAATCATTACGAAGCAGGTTAGGAGCGCTCACAGACCTGGGGCTCCCCTCGCTGAGGTGTGTGTTAGGTCAACCACCCGCTTGCTCGGGTCCGCGCACTTAAGAGGGTTTGTTTTTCCCTGGAAACAGAGGCCCGCCTGGCGCCCCTCAAGACTCCAGCCAGAAAGCACAGATAATAAATTATTAAGAGAACAAAGACTGAGCTCATCGAAAAGCTATTGCTCTGTGGGTAAATACAACCCCACTGTGTATTAAACAAAAATTAAACCCCATTTTCTTTTTTATAGTTAACTCGCCATCAATTCAAATAGGAGGGAACAAGGCACTGGACACAGTTAATAGTCTGCAGACCGGCCGGGCCCGGCTTTGAAAGCGTTTACGCTTCTCAGAAGTGCCGCTTGTGCCCAATTATAACTCACTCCTCACCATCTTCATAATTTAAATCTGTCCGCCCCTGGGTGGGGGGGGAGTTTTTTGCTTAATCAAAGCCATGAATGCACCTTTTTCCTTTTGACAGCATTAAATTAAAGCTAAATGGTCGGTTTTGAATGAGTTACTGTGAAGAATAAAGGCATTAATGAGGTAATTTCATTATAGAGACGCATCCAGGCCTGTGTGAAAGCGAGGGAAGTAAGTGGAGGGAAAAGCCGCGGAGGAAATTAGGGTTTCTTCCACCCTAATTAATGTTTGGGGGCATTTCGTAGAGGCACCAAATTAACTGCTCCAAAGAACTCTCATTGGGGAAAAAAATACATTGTTGCCCTCCGGTGTAATTAGAAGACACGACAAGGAGAACCCTCTGTGAGCATAAAGCCGGGCTTCGAGCGGATTCGGCCGCTCCCAGGGAACTCGCCATTAGGGAGGCTGAAGTTTAGGGAAGCACCAGGCGGACAATATAGGATTGTTTAGGTCCCGGGCTCGGGGGAGCTGTAAACAGGTACCGTCTGAATAAGGAATTATGAGACTCCCAGGAGGCCTGTCTTCCCAGCAAAACAGTCTTAAACGCATCCAAAAGGAAGAAAGAAAAGGTGAATAGGCCCACCGTGGTTAGCCAAGAGAATGCTCAATGCTTGTCTTAAGTGATTACACGCGGTTGTGCCGGCCTCTCTCATTGAGTTATCTTTACACTGCCTTTGTCTCCTCTAATTGGAGCTGATGAGGTGCTAATTGGGAGCCTTTTTTAAAAGCCCACTACTTTCATCATTGGAAAATCTGGGGAGACTGAGGGAGTGGAGTTAATGAGACCAAAAAAAAAAAAAAAGAAAAGAAAAGAAAGAAAAAGAAAAAAGAGAGAGAGAACTATAAAGTGTAGCCTGACCACGAATAAAGCTGTCATTGGTGTGTGTGTCCGGGGTGGGGGTGGGGGTGGGGGTGGGGGGGTGCGGGGTGAAGGGAAAGGTTCGGTGGTGGAGAAAGGGGCGCGAGGGAGATTGGGCGTTCAGATCGTTCCAGAGCCTCTGCCCAGGTTAGCCAGAACAGGAATCTTCTGGTTAGTCCAGCTGTGTTCCCCCCACCCCACGTCCACTCCCTTAATTCTCCGTATTGGGCTGAATTCGGGCTAAAACCTTTATGTTCCACCAACTCCCTTGGCTCCCTTTCAAAACCGCAGGGAGACACTGTATGGAGACAGGCCTGCTGCGTCATCCCGACCTTTGTCCCTCTTCTCGGAGAGAAAAACCTTTTTTCCTGCACCGGTTGGTTGTGATTTGCCATTTCCTCTGGCTGCGGAGAAGAGTCTTCATCTCAGACCTGCCCCGTCGTGGAGTGATCCGTGGTCATGAAAATTTGTCTTTAGGGAACAGGAATCAGTGAAAAAAATTAAAAAAGTAGAATTGACTTACCAACGGTGCCTCTGAGAGTCGAACGTGTCGATGATGATGATGATGATGATGATTATTATTATTATTATTGCTTCTTCTTTATAGTTTTCTCTACTTCCCAAGTCTTTGGCATAAGCCTGTAGAACTTTTATCATCAGAAAAAATAGCATCTTAATATCTTCAATCAAGGTGACTGTGTAATTTTTTTTTATTTTTTTGAAATGTTTATTTTTATTTTTGAGAGAGAGAGAGACAGACAGAGCATGAGCAGGGGAGAGGCATAGACAGAAAGGGAGACACAGAATCTGAGACAGGCTCCAGGCTCTGAGCTGTCAGCACAGAGCCCGACGCGGGGCTCGAACTCGGGAACGGTGAGATCATGACCTGAGCCGAAGTCGGACGCTCAACCGACTGAGCCACCCAGGCGCCCCTGACTGTGTAATTTTTAAGTAGCGAAGAAAAGAGAGCAGGGCGGGGGTCTGCAGGGAGGACAGGCGTGCTGTGGAGGAGGGGGCTTCCAGAAACACCTTCTGGCGGGCAGGACGCCTGGCTGGCCGGCGCTCCCCGTGTACGAGGACCCCGTAGAAAGGAGGCCCGGTGGACCCGGGGATCTGCACCCAGCACGTGGGCTACCCAGGCTGCCGTTCAGCTCTCCCTTCCCCAACCTCTCGGAGGAGTGAGAACCTATGCCCAGGCGTTGAGCACTGTACACATTACCTCTCCATGTCCTCAAACCCTTCTTGCAAGTTAATTTCCTGACACATTGTAACTTCCTTAAGGGCACTGACCCTGCCGTTTGCCTTCCGTTCCCCCCTAAGTATTCAAGTGCGTCAGTTACCTTTCCAGGCTGCCTTCATGTAAAATCGAGCCCCGCCAGAGCCATCGGTCACAGAAACCTGAAGTCGGCCATGCCGCAGCTCGGCTGGTAACGTGAGCGCCTGATGCGAGCCAGCCCTAGCGTGACCACACTTTATCCTTGTGGAAATGAGTGGATACGTGTGGAGTGCTTGGATTGGTGCCTGGCACGGAAGTTAGGGGTAAGTAATTTAGAGCCGATGCAAAGAGACCAAGTGAGAGACAGAAACCCAGGAAGCAGGGTCATAAAAGGCAACAATGATCGTGCAGCGTCTGGTCTGAAAAACGGTAAGTCTAAGGAAGAGTTTGGTTTAGGGGGAGATGTTTGGAATGAACACTGTTTATGTCACTTGTAGGCTGAGAAGGCCGGTCCC
This sequence comes from Paguma larvata, assembly GCA_030068075.1. Taxonomy (NCBI): domain Eukaryota; kingdom Metazoa; phylum Chordata; class Mammalia; order Carnivora; family Viverridae; genus Paguma; species Paguma larvata. The sequence continues at coordinate 15,855,786 of CM057835.1, forward strand.
CGGCTCTGCGTCGGTGAGACCACCCTCCCCCCGTGGAGGACCTCAGGATTGTAACGCTAGGAAGATCCCTTCGGGTGCCACTGTTCTGCGGACAAAGTGATGGGCTCACGACCACCCAGGTCACCGAGAGTGGTGGAGCCTGCGCCAGAATCTGGATCTTCAACCTAGCAGGCCAAGGTTTGGTTGGTTGGTTGTTTTTTTCCTAATAATCTGCAGCCCCACAGGACCGGAAACTGGCCGGTCTGCTCATCTCAGGTCCCCGAGTATGTTAGATTAGAACAGGACAGCCCTGCTGTCCGCTGTATACACACTCGTGGATCGGCACATGCATTCTGACGCCTAGACCTATGTGTCAGCCCCCGCTGGGGGGAAATCCTTCTGTAATCCAACACGGACAACTCGAACCTCAAGAGCACTGTCTCTGCGTGTCCAGGTGGCTCTCCAGGAAACCGATGCATTTGGTCACTCATGCACCTGTGCATTCAGCGTCAAACGGAGACTGGGATTGTCTGCAAAGCCCCATTCCCTGAGCTGAAGACAGGGGCTACAAAGGCGAGCGAAAGCCAACACGGCCTGCCCTCATGGGGCTTCCTGTCCAGGACAGGAGGCAGGCGTTGCACAAAGACAATGCAAGAAGCGTTCTGATTCCTGATGCGGTCATAGACGCTACGGAGGGGAAGCAGTGTGTGATGCCAGGGTGTGGCTCTCAGAGGACACATTTACCGAGGCCTCCAGGTGACACTGACGCAGGTGCTTGGAGCTACGGTCAGCAGACAGCAAAACCTCCCCTCCACTGCTCTTCAAGCAGCTTCTAATGAGTTAATGAGCAGCCTGGGGACGGGCGGCTAGTGCGGGGTGGGGGGAAGCAATCCGCGGAGCCCTAGCAGATGCTCCAGCAGGAGGCTGGCGAAGCTATTTGCCAGTTGACTGCAGCTTCTGAAAGAGCAAGCAGAAGGGTCAGTCAGTGTGGCCTCTATCAGTTCAGTGACCACGTTTTTTAATATTTAAAAAAAACAGGACGCGTACCTAATGATGTTTCTGTTCCACAAATTAAGTTCATAAAACCAGTTGCCCAGGCAGAAATTAAATTGAACGTAGTCTTACAATGATTTCATTGACTTCATTGGAAAAAATGCCCGCGTATGAGGTCTGAGACCCAGGAGAGCCAGAAAGTAGAGACACATCTGGCAATTGGATAAGGAAGAAAGGAAGATCCAGAAAGGTAAGCGACTTCCTCACAGAGCAGGCCAACGGCGAGATCAGAGAGCAGGGCTCCGGGATAATAATCGAAGTGGATTAAAGCGCCTCAAATACATTAAAAGCCGTGGGTTCAAAATGGCGTCATCAAACAGAATGCCAACAACAACAGGAACCTACAGGTCACTTCTGGATGGTGCCTGGGAACTAACTCTTTAGTTTGGAACCGTTGAAGGAGAAGAAGGAGGAGAATGAGAAGGAGGAGAGGAGGATGAAGAAGAGGAAGAGGAGGCAGGAGGAAGAGGAGGCAGGAGGAAGAGGAGAGGAGAGGAAGAGGAAGAGGAAGGAGGGGCGGGGGAGGAGATGGTAGAGGAGGAGGGGGCGGAAGAAATGAAGAAGAGGCGCCTGGGTGACTCAGTCGGTTAAGCATCCGACTTCAGCTCGGGTCATGATCTCACAGTCCGTGAGTTCCAGCCCCGCGTCGGGCTCTGTGCTGACAGCTCGGAGCCTGGAGCCTGCTTCGGATTCTGTGTCTCCCTCTCTCTGCTCCTCCCCAGCTCGTGCTCTGTCTCTCTCTCTCTCTCGCTCTCAAAAATCAATAAAATTAAAAAAAAATAAAAAGAAAAAAGAAAGGGAGCAGGGGAGCGCAGGTTTGAAGAGCAGAGTCCGGCCGGCGGCAGGTATTGGGAGGCAGGGACAGCCTGGGGGTAAGTGCACCAGCAGGAATGGAAAGGAGTCGGAGCGGGAGGCCTCCCGTCTGGAATGGCTGGGAGAGGGCGGTCTGTCAAAAGGATTCTAGTGCTAAATGGAAATTAAGCTGGAGGAGGAGAATCCTAAGGCCAAAGGGCTTACAGGAGGACCTGTGGGCAATGGTAGAAGGAACTAACGCTGTTCTGGAGAAGAGAAGCTTACGGGGTCAGAGGTGAACTCGGGGCACACCGGGAGGGACAGGGAAAGCTTCCTGGAGCCCACGGAACTTGAGCAAGTTCGAGAGGTTAATCGGTAGGTTTGGATAGACAGAGGGAACCCCCCGATGCGGCCATCTTACCTGGGCATAGTTTTAATGTTCTTGCTTTTGTCATACTTGATTTTTCTTCTAGATTGTTTCGGTCGCTTTACTTACCATTTATTGATGGTTTGGTTTTTTTCTTTGTTTAATTTTGATCAGAATATTTATGAAACGTATTTTATGTGCCAACAAAAATATCACCGTCTTATCAGACATGTCCCACCAGTAACGTACTAGTGTTGCCACTTCTCTCTCACCTCACCGACACTTCCTTTCCTTTTTTTTTCTATTACAGCCATATTAGTAGGTGTGCCTTAGGGTGTTTGAAAAGCACGAATATAGCAGTGCTTCTCAAGGTTTTATGTACACACGCAGCACCTGAGGGTCTTGCTAAAATATAGATTGTGAGGGCTCCTGGGTGGCTTGGTTGGTTGGGCGTCCAACTCTTGATTTTGGTTCAGGTCATGAGCTCATGGTTCATGAGATAGAGCCCTGCATTGTCAGCGCAGAGCCTGCTTGGGATTCTCTCTCTCTCTCTCTCTCTCTCTCTCTCTCTCTCTCTCCCTCTCTCTCTTCCTCTCTCTGCCCCTCCCGCACTGGTGCATGCGCACACAGACACAGCACGCACGCCCTCTCTTTCAAAATAAATAAATAGAACTTTAAAATATAGATAGATAATAGATAGGTTCCGATTCCCTTGCTCTGAGGTGGGATCTCAAATCTACATTTCTTTTTTTTTTTAATTTTTTTTAACGTTTATTTATTTTTGAGAGACTGAGCGTGAGCAAGGGAAGGGCAGAGAGAGAGAGAGAGGCAGATGCAGAATCAGAAGCAGGCTCCAGGCTCTGAGCCATCAGCACAGAGCCCGACGCGGGGCTCGAACCCACAGACCGTGAGGTCATGACTTGAGCCGAAGTTGGCCGCTCGACCGACTGAGTCACCCAGGCGCCCCTGAAATCCGTATTTCTGACAAACTTCCAGATGATACTGGTGTCACTGGTCCCCGAGATTCGTTTATCGGCACAGATTGCAGAGGGAGATTACGGTAGCCCCTTGCTGGAAACACTTCCATAGCTTCCAGCAGCAATTTGAGTTAAGACTCAAATTCCTCTCTATGTTCAGAAAGCCCCTGCAATCTTCCAGCATCTTCTCCTACCCTTTTCCAACTTCTGACCGTACCCAGTCTTTCTTGGTTTCCCTCTGCTCCTTGAACAAGCCACAGCTTTCCTGCCCCATGGACTTTGCACTTTCTGTCCCTTCTGCCTGGGATGCTCTGTCCCCTGATCCTCACGTAGCTGCCCCCCTTAGTCCTCAGATCAAACGTCTCCCCATGGCAAGGCCTTCCCACAGCCCTCACCTGCTCACCCAATCCCGCCAGTCACTCTCAATCCCTTCTGTTGTCGTTGTGTTTTGCAGCATTTATCAATGTCACAACTTGAAATTTCCTTTAAAAAAAAAAATCTGTTGGTAGTTTCATCCTGCATCTCCTGTCACGAGCACGTAAAAACACTGAGACCAAGGCCTCCTTTGCCTGGCTCATTTTTCTATCCCTGCTTGGAGCAGGACGCAGCACACAGAGGAGAACTAGAAATGCTAATTACATGAGTTAATGAGTTGATTGCAGTTTTAGGCCCTTGTTGTGGTTTTTAGATGTGGCCATGCATATCTGAAATCTAACCCAGAGAAGGTTACAAATCATGACCGTAATTATAGGCACAGAGCACCAGCCTGCAAGCTTCCAGACCATTTAAACCGTCATCAGACAAATGGCTTTGGTTGATTTCTACCTCCCAATTGGCTCATTGTTTCTGCTCAGGAATCTACTTCCCTCCGCACCTCAGGGCTTTTATATCTGCTTACAAATACAGAATGGAAAACCCAATGCCCCCTTACCTCGGCCCATCCCATCTGGCGGGGTGAACGTCTCCCCTGAGTGTCCTCGGCCTCTACTAGGCCATTTCCCTGGCTCCATCTGATAGAGCACCACGTCTTCCTCATTTGAGTGTCTCCACTAAACAACGAAGTGTTTTCAATTTCCCTTCTCTGGAGCTGGTATCTCTTCCTTCTCTTTTGCCTTTGGGCCTAAAGACTGAATTTCTTTGGGCCTTGGTTGGGGCGCTGCCTTTCTCCCGGCGAACTTATTTGGGTCTCAACTGCCCGGAGCATAGGTTTCCTTTTGTCTTCCTCATCCTTCGATCAACACCGGGCATTCCTTCCTTTATCAGGAGAACAGTTTCCTAAATCAACACACAACCTCCACAAATCCCATCAGCCTTTATATCTCTTAAGATTCGTGGAACCTTAAGCCCGGTTCCCTAAGACTGTGAGATCGGTCCTTGTCCAACTGAGCGTCCTGTTCAACTGAATTGTCTCTTTCCATTTCCCGTCATCGAAACCCGATAAGTTTTGGATTACTTTCTTCTCTCGTGTACTCAAATCTGTTCTGATGGAGGAATCTGCTCAAAACCGTGCACACCTCAGCACGTGCTGAAAACTCGGACGGACGGTCCTGGTGGGGAGGCTGGGGTCAGTCTGCCAAAATGTCTTCCTTGCTCCTCCCCCTTTTCTACCTCAACCCGGAAGTTCATCACCCTTGCTTTTCAGCTGTGCCGTGATTTAGTGATTATGAGCTAATATCTTCATGGCCAATATTTCCTAAAAGCCTTTCCTCAAGTGCCGTGTTTCCGTCCACGACCCCATTGGCCTTAGTGATAAACCATCTTTCCTGTTACTAGCTCTCCTTCTTATTCCTGAATATCCGAGAATGTACAGCATCCTGTGTCTGTCCGGCTGCGTTTATCTCAGAGTCGATGACACATTTCTGGTTGCTCAGCTGGTTCCTTCCCTGGTCTGCGAACCCCTGCTGTCGGACACCGTGTCTGATCATCTTGGTACCCGTGTCTTGGTATCTCCAGCATCCAGCACAGTGCCCACCCCACAACCGATTCTTAGTAAATGTTTATAGACTACTGGCCCAATACACCATGACTCACAAGCAAAAGGGACCCCAACGCCAGGCAGGCGAGACTGCTCGTGAACACTGACACAGGACGTACAGTTGAGTATGAAATGCGTTTCAGTAAGCTTTGAAAGGAGGGAAGTGAACAAGCATTCATGGAGGCGTACAAAGCTGCGTGGAGTTCCGTGTGAGACCCACAGCCTTGGCCCTCGGGGAAAAAGAGGCTGGAGGTCTCCACCCTGTGCCACTTAGGTTTCCTTGTGGGGCTGGCTTTGCGTCCCCACTTCACAGCAGTACTTCCTCGTTAGGTCCTTGCCACCCTCCCCTTCCACCTCTACCAACCTGGTCAGAAATCCTCTTATGGGGCTTATCTGTGCAACCTTATCTCATTTTTTAGCCCAGCGTGAGATAGCAAAGCCTCTGCTGGACAATGCCACCTTTGTCTCCTCTTCCAAAGGTCCCTTGGGCCAATCTCCCAGCCTCGGTGTCCTTACCGAGGCCCCCCCCTCTGGAGAAACGAGGCTGCGGCGTAATTAGGTCATAGAGAGCGCTGAAACGGGAGGATTCCGCCGGAGACGAGGCTGAAATTCATCAATAAAGATCGGCGTAGCTTGAACTCAGGAGAAGCTAATTTTAGATCCGCAGGCTTGATCTAGCCGAACAGTGACAGTTCTCTCCTTTCTCTAAATGTCTAGCCTGCGATGGCTTTTGAAACATTTATTTCCTCTCACCGAATCATTCAGTAGCATATAATTGTTATTTCTATTTCCCCGGCTCGACCGGGTCTGGGAGCCAGTTACCATTCCCAGTTCATTAACCGAGCGGCCTTTGCATTAACAGCGCCTCCACCGGGGGTTGCCTTGGAGACAAAGCTTCCTGTGGGTAATCCAAGATTATCTAGCTCTTTATCCTGCATGTGACCCTTAATTACTTGCTAAATTAGAATGGTTTTCTGAAAATCACAAGCGGAGGTTAATATGTTCTTCCAGAGCTGGTCAAGCTAAGATGACACTGAATTCACAGGGGATTCAAGTTACATGATCCCTGAAGGCGTCTCTTTGAGGAGGAAGATGAACTCTCCCCCTGGGAGGCACTGCCCCCCCACAAAGCCCCTGTCACTCACTGTTCCTCCGCCTGCTTTTCTAGTTGTGGTTTAATCTCCTCGGGACAATTCACTGTGTCAATATTGAGCAGACTCATTCTGGTGCAGGATCCTGCATCCATTTGTCTTTGATAACTAACTGCTTTAAATGTAAGCACATATTTTTACCATGATGGCAGAGTTTTGCTCTATGCATTTAATCTGTGCAATTACCAAGCTTCGTGTACCAATTTGGGACGAGCAAGGGAACGGAAGAAACTATTTTAAAGAACAGAAAGTAAACATTTTGGGGGAACAAGACGGGGCACTAGCGTGTCCTCCCTTATATGATGTAGGCGTCAAAGGGAGATTCGTGGAAGGAGGGACCTTTAGAATACACCTAATAAGATGCCTCTTCAGATGGTTTTTGGAAGCAGAATATGAGAAAACTCAGGTATTGAATGAGAACGATCATGACAACAGAAACTTAGCATGACGAGGTGTTTATTCATCTAGACCATAATGAAACCATTGAGTGTAGTTCTAGAAGTTTAACTTCTAGAAAAGGAACTGTCTTAAAAATTTAAATATTATAAATAGTTCTCTGCATAAATGTCACAAACTAGAAATAGTAGAGACCCTGGGATCTCACAGGTATCCATCCAGGAAGTGTTTAGGGAACTGAACTGAATCGAATGTGTTAGAAATAAACACCATTTGTGATTGGACACCTCATATTCATTCAGACTTTTGAAGGAGTTGTTGGCAAGTTGCTAAAATCCTATCCAATCAGAATGCTCAAGTCATCACACATAAAGCTTTGTGTGTTCGTGATTATATTTCTTGGCCGTGTACCGCCTTTAAAAATATTTAAGAATCTGTTGTGTATAAGGCATCAGAAGCCCTCATTTTGTCCACTTGAAGCGGTCAAAGGAGAAAGTAGTAGAGAAGTCCTATGAAAATCACTTTATTACATCTAATCAGAGCTGAACCATGGCATGTCTGAGACATTCGGATATTGACTTTGTCTATGGTACACTCAGATTAGCCATCAGAGTGAATTGCTTTTAGAGAGAAGTTTGGTAAATCCTGAAGTGGTTATTAATGGAAACAAACTGAGATGTTCTTTGCCTTGATGGTGTTTTAAAGTCGTTTTGTTCAGCACTTCCTAAAGTGTGTTCCACGAGACAGAAGTCCTGCCATATGTGAACAAATGTTGTGCAAAAAGGCTCCTGTAGTCAAATAGCTTTGGGAAATGTGCTAAAACGAAATCAGTCGGGTTTCGCCCCTAGAGGATTTCTATGCACTTTGAACACTTTAATGTGCATATAAAAATTCGAGTCTCCTGCACTTACTTATAAAACTCTTCTCCTCAGAGTATTTCATAGCATCTTTTGGTACCAAGGAGTTTTAAGGTGCACACTCGGGGAAACACCTCGTTGTTTCTCTTACTCTGCTTCGGCAAATGGGTGCGGATACACCTGATAAAAAGATTGACCCCTCAAACATCCCATTATCACACTCTCGCCTATAAAAAGGTATCCTAATTAAAAACGATCCTGATTTCAGCAAATTGCTTCCGGCCTTGCCCTCGCAGTCACACGCTGGCCTTGCAGAGACAACAATGACTCCACAAGGTGACCCAAAGAGGGGAGCAACTGTTCTATGTAGAGACGTTCCTTAGAAATCTTACGTCTTGTATCCCTGTTGATTAAAAGGATCTGATTATTTGAACTGTGGTATAATCTTGAAAACTCTTTGTTCTTATAATCAGTTATCAATCATGTCCTCCTAACTTAGATCACTCTTCCATCTTGCATCCTTAATAATCTATAAAATCGAGGACATTATCATTTTTTTGCTTAAACATACGTGTAGGAGATACAACTCGTTGTCTTCTGGTCTTTCATTTCAACCTTCTTTCTAAACAGAAGCCCAGCTTTGGTCAGATATTCACCCCTCCCACACGTGTGGCTCAGGGGAGCCCACTCCATCCCCAGTGCCCGATGTGGATCATGACTTGTCGAAGCCAGTGATTCTCCAAGTACGGTCCCCAAACAAGCAGCATTTAGCCCCATCCTTGACCTACTAAACTGTGAGTGTTGGGGGTGGAATTCCACAGGTAATCCTGAATCAGAATTTGAGGGCCACTGTTCTTAACCAAATCTAGTAATCCCATACTCTTGTCAGGAATTGATTCAGTGTGTGGTCTTCTCTTGGCTACTGCTAATGTTCCAAAGATAGGCATGTAACCTAAGTTGAATATAGAAGAGAAGTTTCATTCCAACGTTGGAAGAGATATTTTTTTTTCTCTCTCCCATGGAATATGAAGAAGAAACTGCCATCTAAGAAGCTGGGGAGAAGCCCAAGGACAAAGTCAATACAAAGTAGAGCGAGGGAACTTTCAAAGATGCACAGCGGAGCCATGTAACTTCCTGCACCCAGCCCTACCTTTAACTTACAGTTCCGTGAGATAATAGTTTTCCTGATTGTTTCAGCCACTTTCAACTGAGTTATGTTTGGTTTTGTAGCCCAAAGCCTCCTGTTTAGTACTATATGTTATAGGGGCACCTGGCTGGCTCAGTCAGTAGAGCGTGTGACTCTTGATCTCAGCGTTGTAAGCTTGAGCCCCATGTTGGTTGCAGAGGCTACTTAAAAATAAAATCTGAAAAACATATTTATAATAATTTTCCCATTGTTTAAGATTAAATCTGAATCCTCTATTGAGGTTGTATGCTTATTACCTTGCCTCGAGGATAGTGGAGTACTCAATTATGCTTAATGAGTGGATACAAATGAACACATGCATGAATGAATCAATGACCACGCATTGAAGGATCAAGCAGATAACAGCATCATATTCATTACTCTTATCAAGTATGATTGATTTAAAGTCATTATGAGGCCCCCAAAATAGTTAAACTATTAATGCATATAATGAATTGTCATGTAACCTTAGTTTGAACACTATATTTGCTGCAACTAAGTGACATTTTTTTCCAGCTAGCTTAAGTGAGAATCAGGGTCTATTATAAGGTTACTGAAGTGTCTCATGGACCATAGAAGACTTTTTATGGGACCATAGATTTTTATCCCTGACTCCAGCCAACAAGAATGAGTGTCACTGGTAAGGGGGATGTAGGTGGATTTTAAAAACTTGAAATTGATCACCAATTATGGAAAAAACCACATTGATCCACAAGGCTACCTCAGTGAGTGGAAAGACCAGGAAGAAAAGACACTCCCAATCTGCGTCTAGTCTTTTTACTCATTTAGAAGCAAAGCATCACCATAGGTTTTAATTTTGGGAGAGTGAGAGAGACAGAGAAAGCAAGTGGGGGAGGGGCAGAGAGAGAGAATCCTAAGCAGGCTCTGCACTATCAGCACAGAGTTTCTTCCGCCATCATTTTTAATGGTCACAAGATGGCTGCTGCCTCCAGACATTGCTCACACATTTCAAGCAGGAAGGACAAACAGGGAAAAGGAACCCCTTCATCTAGTGAGGTTTTACCTTTTTATTTGGTAAGTGAGTCCCTCCTCAGATATTCTACCTACCTTTCATTAGATGCCCTGCAGGCTGGAGAAAAGAGTATACCTGCTGGATATATTGCCACCCTGAACAAAATGGCGTTGTGTTAATCAGGACAGAAGGAGGAACGCGTAGGATGCAGGTATTTAGTAATATCCATCCAGGCTGTCATTACTTCACCCTAAAGGCAAGCCTAAGGAAATACAAGGTGGAGGGTGTGTTGAGATGGGATTAGGGGAGAAACAGGTAGTCTTAGGTTTTGAAGTTATCCACTGTCAAGTTCTCTTGCCTCTTTTGTTTCTATTGCCCTACTCGCGTCTCACTCCAGATACTGGTCACCTCTCACCTAGGTGTTCTCTTTCAACAAAAACCTGCCTGGTTTTTCTCCTTTAAGACCATTACAGACACTTCCTACTTTCAATGGCAATATCCAAACTCCCTACGTTAATGTTGAAATGCCCTAACACGGGTTGACGGAGCTCATCATATTTGTACCTATGCCTTGTTTCTGTAAAGACTTGTTTCTGCAAAGTCCACCTACTGAAAACCAGCTACTGAGCAATTGGTATCACATAAAAAAAATGACTTTCTTCTAATACTGGTACAGTTTATTGTAGGCAGGGAGGACATATGTGCGTAGCCCACAGGTGTTAGGGCTCGCGAATTCCACTTCTAACATGTGTTCTGAGGCAGGAGAAAGCTTCTTGCAGGGAAGCGTGTGGTTGGCTCCTCCAACACTCCCTGTCGCGTGAAAAGGGAATGTTGGAGACCCTTTCCCGCGCGGGAGAGGACAGGAGAGGCTCGTAGACAGCCCCGCCTCCAAGCCCCGCCCCCCTCCCCGGGACCCCGCCCCCAGATGCTCCGAGTCCCGCCGCCGCCGGGCTAGCGGAGGCCGGGGGCGGGGCTCACCCTTGCCCTCGGGGTCCCTCGGGCTCCGCCAATCAGCGAGCGCCCTGTTGGCCGTTCGCAGCTCCCGCGCCCCTCCTCCTCCCGCCGGCCTCCGCTTCCCAGAATCCAAGATGGCGGGATCCAGGCATAGGGGTCCCCAGGCCAGAGTTCGGCCTCTTTTCTGCGCCCTGCTGCTGTCGCTTAGTCGTTTCGCCGGGGGCGACGGCACGGGAGGCGACCCCGCGGCCGCCGGCGCCACGGGCACCGCAGCCCCACCGCCACACCGCCGTTTCGAGTACAAATACAGCTTCAAGGGGCCGCACCTGGTGCAGAGCGACGGGACAGTGCCCTTCTGGGCCCACGCGGGGAGTAAGCCGGGAAAGAGGGCGGGGGGCCAGGGTCCCCTCCTCGCCTTGCGTCTCCTCCTCTTCACCCTCTCCCCGCTGCACTCCACTGGCGCTGCTGACCCTTCTCAGCAGCCCCTCCTGCAGGTCGGCTCTGGTCCTCCGGGTTCTCGTCGCCTGCCCCCTACTCTCTCCCTCGCCCCCCCCCCCATTCTGCCACCCCTTGTCCTCCTGTCCTCTTTTCTTTGATGTCGTCCGTTCTTTCCGTTCGGTGTAGAGGTGTTTTGTTACTTTCCTACACTTGCAGGCACTCAAACTCTCTTCTAAGCATCACGTTTCACCATGCCACGTCTCGCCGGGAACGTCCCGCAGCCCCACCCCCGGCCATCCCAACCTGAGACCTGCTCCGGCAGCGTCCCTACCTCCTTTCCCGCTTCTCCTGGGCCTCCCCTGCTGCCTTTTCTCCGGTGCCAGCAGTGGTTAATGCTCCGCGTTGTACCCAGTACCCACTGACGCCTCCAGAGATGGCATATATTAGTTTTAGAGTAGTTGTTAAATCTTTTATGTCTGAGGACGTGATAAGACTATTGGAACTACGCCTTGAACTTGCCTCTCCTCAGTGACTGGTGGTGGGGTCTTTGATCTTTTCTCTCCTATATCACATTATGTAGCAAGAGTCACCCTCGTCCCTTTAATAGAAGGGGTATGTTTTTGGATATTGTTTCTGCACTTGACACTTGAGAATAACATAGATGCAGCCTTTTAAAAGTTATTTTTAGTTTTTTTTTTTTTTTGAAAATTGAAAGTAATCTGTGCTCCGGGTTGTATTCACTCTGTGTGTTTGTCACTGTTAGTAGATAAGAGAGCCTTGCTACGCATTTACTATGTGAAAGAAAACATATCTACTTTCTAGTGCTGATGTGTCCCTGCTGACTAAGGAGCCAGCCGTAACACTTGGCATGCTGTAAGCTCTGGTCAGTGACCATCAGATGTACCCTTTGAACCAAGTGGCAGATGCCTTGATACGGGATGAGAAGTCTGGCATTTCGAGTTCCATCTCTATGTGTCATTTGACAATTATTTATATAAGGTTCGTATACGTGGTTTGAGATTGTCCAGTGCTTGAAATAAAATATCCTTTTTCTACAGAGCAATCCCTGAATTGGAAACATTTCCAACAGTAAGAACCATTTCACTGAAATTAATGTATAATCCAAAGGTATAAAATTTCAATTTGACTTCATGACCAAGTCATTAAGTATTTGAAGTAGAGTGCAATTATTTTGTTACTCGGCAGGCGTTTACTGTGTGTCCACTCGTCAAGTTACCTTATTATCAAGGTAATACAGTTTTTAATACATAAAGGTGATGGCAAATGCGCCACACACAGGTTTTTGGAGTTTTTGTTTTCGTTTTGGAACGATGATCAAGTTTTCGGTGGTGGCGATGAGTTTGCTCCCAGGCTTTCACTTCTGCATCTCTCCCTTGCCTGCTCGTTCTGTCTTTCACTCTTAATGCCACATACATCAGCCAATTACGAATGTTCATCAACGACTCAAATTAGTTACCTTGACTTTCTCTACAGAGTCTATCCTGAACCAAACTTGTCTGCTGCAAAAATGTCATAGAGGTACCTGGGTGAATTAAAGTTGATGACTAGACTGAATCTGAAATAAAGGGATTAGTGTTTTAGTCATGATTTTTCTACGTACTGACTCACGGAATCCCTGCTGTGAATACTCCTTGCTTTCGTGATCACTGTAATTTTTACAATCTCATTGTCTTCTTAACTCCATTGATCTTTTTTTTTTTTTCCTTTTCATTTTACCCGGAGAGCCATTATTTAAAGCGGTTTTTTTCAAATAGAGGAATTTAAGATTTAGTTTAAACGTGGCCTGTTACATACGTCCCCAAATGAAGATCAAATCGATAGTGTTTCTTTTTTTAACTCGAATGTCCTTTTGTACTGTTAGTACACATCCTGGGTTCCTAAGGGCACAAAACTGATCACAACCATTTGTAACCCTTTGTAGCGCTCAGAGCTCCTTCCCTTCATTCCCTCATTTGATCATTTATAAGCAGGGCAGGTGTTAGCTGCTTTATAGATGAAAAAACTGCTGTTCGGAAAGGTTAAGGTTCTCGGAAAAGGTTAGATAGCTAGTGTCAGTAGAACAGAACACAAGTCAAGGTCTTCTGTTACTGTGTCCAGTACTCTTGTCCGTGATGTCTGCCCCACCCTTTAAGCACTTGAAAGTCATGGTGGCAGATAGTAGCTGATCTTAGCGAAGTATCTCAACTTGTGTTTTTGTCAGCTTCTCCGAGCTGTAAAGACGTAATACAGTTATTGCCAAGCGCGGATGTCAGAACTGGTTAATACCTAAGAGGGTATGTTAGAATTATTTGAACTTAGACCTGATAGGTGCTTTAATATTTAGTTCTATGACAGGACTGGCTAACATTTATTGAAATACTACTATGCCTCTGAGGGTGTTAGAGAAAATGGAGAAACTTTCCTGCAATCAAATAGCTAGTAAGTGGTGGAGCTGGGACTTGAGCCTAGCTTGGAGGTGCAGACCACCGTTTTGGGGATCACAGTTCTCTTTGAGAATCTGCTGATGCTAGAAAAACTGTTCATTGCCTTGAAATTCAGTTGACCCTCTCCCTAGAAGAATGTCTATATGCACAGAATCTTCCATATAACTTTTGGGGTGTTTCTGGAAGTGACTGAGCCCAGCCCCCTTCATTTTCCAGGTGAACGTATGGTGAACCCAAGACAGGAAGAGAATTATTTGCTCAAAGTCACAGAGCTGAACTGAGACAGGAATAAGTCGCTTGATTCCTAGTGGTGTGTTCCTTCCACACTGTTTGAGCTTCCTAACGTTTGTAAACTGGTAAAATACTTTGCAGTTAAAAAAAGTAGTATGCAAGTTTTTGAGGTACTTGAAAAAGAATATTATGGGAATCAAATAGTAGGTTTGTTTTTTAGGCCATAATTTCTTCCCTCCTGCCCCTTGATGTTTTAGTGTATGGTTGCAGCTTTAATTTTTCTTTCTTTCTTTCTTTTTTTATTTTCAGAGGTATTTCACTGTTCAAAAGATGGATCTCTATGGGTATATGGAACAGTTTGGTGATGGCTCATTGAGTTTACCCTAATTATAACTTAAAGCTTTTCTTCCCTGATTTTTGTTTTAGATGCTATTCCAAGTTCAGATCAAATTCGAATAGCACCATCTTTAAAAAGCCAAAGAGGATCCGTGTGGACAAAGACAAAAGCAGCCTTCGAAAACTGGGAAGTTGAGGTGACATTTCGGGTGACCGGAAGAGGTCGAATTGGAGCCGACGGCCTGGTATGAGATCTCTTTAACTTGGAAACTGTCCATCGATGCATATACCACTAGCCTCTAAATGCCTCCTGTTACTTGTCTTTACAGGCAGTCTGGTACACAGAAAATCAAGGCTTGGAGGGCCCTGTGTTTGGATCAGCTGATATGTGGAATGGTGTTGGAATATTTTTTGATTCTTTTGACAACGACGGAAAGGTATACTTGTTGTCAGGACTGTTACCTACTTGAGTGTACCTGCTAACAAAGTTAGGCTGTGGGAAATTAGTCGAACACTTTTGTCAGGTTAGTAGTAGAGAACTTTCCAAACTATAGTTTAAGTTATGATGATTAGCCTTCATAGAGCCAGGAGTTTAGAAATGTAAAGCTATAAGTTCTGAATTTGTTGTACACCAACCTGAGGTCATCATGGACGCCTACCTCTGAGAACTTTTTAATGGCCTCCCTCCCCGGCCCCCTGTATTTGCTTAGTAATTTCGATGGGTAAGCATGTATCATTTAGATAGAGGCAGTGAAACCAATAGTGTTTCGAAGACTGTTAAACAATTTGTTTTCATGAAAATATCCATGTGCTTTACTACTACTAGCTCCCATATTAATACTTTTTCATATGCCAGTCACTTTTTGATCAGTTTCTCCGATGCTGTCTTTAGGAGAGCCTGAAACAATTAAGAACAAAATCTACTCATGAATTGGAAACATTAACTTGTGTGTTAGCGGCCTTAGGATTGGTGATCTTTGTTTCAACTGGTAGTTTCTCTGCTGATCGTCAGAAGTCATGCTTAGCACTTTAAAGGAGAACCGTAATAACTTCTTGAACGCTGAGGCGTGCTAGTCCTCCACTCAGTCCCTTGGGGCCCACACTTGTCCCAGCCCACGGTGGCTCCTCACATCTGTGTTGTGGTCGGTTTTTCACACAGGGCGCGTCATCAGTCTTTACCGAAGTGTTCAGAGACTGTTTTTGAATGATTAGAAGGGTTTACTAAATTTTTTCTAAATAAGTAGAAATCTTCTCTACTAATTATTTTAACATTTTAAGTTCTAGAATTTTAGAGACATGAGAGGCCTTAGAGCACTTCTAGAATGATCTAGAATTCTTCGACCTAAGGACTTTAAAACAAATAAACGTTCTTTTTATTTTTAGAAAAATAATCCTGCTATCGTAATTATAGGCAACAATGGACAAATCCATTATGACCATCAAAAGTAAGTGTGTGCTTTATATATTATTTGATTTCAGCTTCTTTTTGAAAACCTTGGGAAATATCCTGTTTCAAATCTGAACATTTTCCATCCAAGTACTAACCAGGCCCGACCCTGCTTAGTTTCCGGGATCGGGCGCGTTCAGGGGGGTATGGCCGTGGACCAAACATTTTCCGGATGAAATAAGATTATTCTTTTTCTTGATATATTTTGTAACTTGGTGAAAAGGTCTTATTTTAATTTGGTCCTGTTTTAAAGTTCATTCTCTGGACCACCTCAGATTTCAAACACATAAAGATGTGTTGTTTTATACAACCTAATGTTATGTAATACGTCGAAAGGTTTACAAAATGTTCCTGGTTCTCAGTAACGCCGTTAGTCATGTTTCTTTCATCTTCGTCTGTCAAAAATAACATTCAAAGTCTTGACCAGACTAGTGGCCGAACAATTTATGCCACCTTATTCATCCTTCTTGCTGCTGTATTTAAATATTCTCGGTAGGCTGCAAAACTTGTGTTGAGTATATTTATACTGTGTATGAATTAGGTATGGACATTTTTTATTTTTACATGTTTGTTGTGGGAGGAATTACCTGTAAGCCAATCAATAAACTATAAGAAAAATTACTTCTCTGCACTTCCTTTACTGTTTCCTGCCTTAGTGATTTGTAATCCTCCTGGTTCGTCCTGACCACCCGTGGAGGTATTTAAAGCAGAGGGCGCCCAGGCCGCTCCTTGCGAGTCAGCGCCAGTTCACCTGGGGGGGACCCGGGAGTCTGCCGTTTTGAAAGCTCCGCGTCTGATTGTGCCGTAGAGGACTCTGGCTCTAGTCTCCTGTAGGAGGGGGCGCCTCTCCTCTCGATGTCAGCACGTGGTAACGTTGGCTTCTGACGTCATCCATAGTTCTGACAGGAATCACAGGAAAAAACTTGTGCCTTAACTTTGCGTCTTCTGGATAAATACCTTCAGATATCCCAAGACTTTGTCATAACTTGATGTTATGTTATCTTTCTAGACATTGATCGTTTTAAACAGTGAGGTTTTAAATATTGGCAAGCTTTGTTATGTTTTTTGTTTGTTTTCCTTTTCTTCATACTGTAGCGATGGTGCCAGTCAAGCTTTAGCAAGTTGCCAGAGGGACTTTCGTAATAAGCCCTATCCTGTCCGGGCAAAGATTACATATTACCAGAAAACACTGACAGTAAGTAACATGCCCCCAGCGATGATCAGACGGACAATATTCGAGCATGACTTTTCATTTTGAGTCTTTGGTGGAAATGAAAGGCGTGTAAATTTATGTTGTTTACATACTCGGCGTTACCGTGAGAGAGCAGAAGGGCTTCAGAGCTTGGCGCGAGTGGGGCCGCGTTGTAGAACCTTGCCAGTGGGTGTGCAGTTAGTCCGTGTATGTTTGAGCATCCTGCTTACTGTGTCCCACACGTTATGTTCATGTGCAAGCCAGCAGGATACAAATACGGGTAAGATAAAGGCCGTTTTCTCCGAAGAGCCTGTAGCCCAGTGGAGTGGAGACACTTACGTAGCGTTACGGCGCTGAGGGATACGTGCTGCGACACGCAGTCCTCCAAACCGCCGGGGGGCAGGGGGAGGGTAGGGAACAGTTTCTCAGAGTTGAGCTGCACCCAGAAAGGGAAGTCGAAATTTCCTAAACGGGGCGCACATGCCAGGCAGAGAACACAGGCACAGGGACTCGTGAAAGATTTGGGAAAGGCACGAGATTTGGCCAGAGGATAGAGGAGACCGTGGGAAGTGGGGTGGAAATGGTGGTGGTCCTTATCCTTTGGGAACTGTTTAGAGTTCTCAGCGGGAAAGTGAAGTGATCAGACCTGCAGTTTGGGAAGATGACTTAGGCAGCTGTGTTCTTCTAATGGTACCTGTGAAAGGAGACCCCAGCTCTTAAAGGGCCACCCCCTGTGCTCGGTACTTCACAGGCAGTGTCTCACTCACTCTTTCCAGCAACCCTGTGGGGTGGGCATCTCCGTCTTACACACGGGGAGATCGAATATGGGAAATTTTAAGTAACCTAGTGTCACACCCCTAAGTAACCCAACTGTGATTTGAACCGAGTGCTCTCTTAGCTGTAAGACTCCACCTGTGGTCTGAACGAAGGGGGAGGAAAGAAGAGAGGAGAAGCAATCAGGAGGGAGAGACTGCAGGACTTACTACTAGTTTGCTTGGGGGGGCGGGGTGAGGTGGGAGGCTGTCCACAGCTGGGGAGTCAAAGCTAGTTCCTGGATTTCTGGCCGGTTGTACAACTAAGCCGAGAGCAGCACGCTCATTTGTGTTTGAGTGAGGAGTGGAAGACAGAGGGGTGGCGAGAGTTTAGCTGTAGACACATTGAGTCCAGGTTAATATTTAAAGTGGATATAGATCTAGTTAGCAGTTCCACAATTACTAACATCAGGTGAACTTTGCTTGGTGAAGATGTCATCCATACCTGGTTATATAATACTTGTAAATAAAGAAAAATCTTGTTTAAATTTTGCTTTCTCCTAAATCATGAGCTAGGCTTGCACAGGCTGTTCTTTGGAGAACTTTGTATCGGCTCAGTCTTAAATTCCAAACTAGTTCAGAGGTCTCAGAATAGATGAGGTGTCCGGTCTGTCGTCATGGACTTGGACCTGAGCTCCACTCTAACTGTTACACATCCGGCACGGTTTCATCAGGGTCATCAGTAAGTCAGGCTCACCTTCATGTGGCAGAACCCAGCCACCAACCACGGGGAGTGCAGACACACACTTTAGTTCACAGATCGCCCCGGGGGGCTGCCCACACGGCACGGTGCACCCAACCCACCGACAGTACCCAAAATCGTCCCACAAAATGTCCTCCCAAGAGAGTTCACGTTCAGAAGAGATTGGGCACGGCTGTGCGTGTTAGCACATTGAAGATTCTAGGAAGTCTTGAAGTAAACTTTCATTGAAGTCTGCGTTCTTCAGAATGACTTTTTCACCTAATATCTGCAGCTGTAGAGCTAGTGCTGTGAGGAATACATCTGAGAGCGACTTGGCAGGACACGTGACAGACAGGGTGGCTCTAGCCTCTGTGTTTGTTCCGTCTCTCCTCTCTTCCTGTGATGCACCCCTGCTTCTCTCTGTGTGGCGGGCGGCTCATGCTCGAACACACTAGGTCAGATTCCTGTTCCATCATTATCAGAAAGATCATGATCTTTCTCTCCAAAACTCTGCTGCTTTCTCTAGGGCATGTTTGGCCTTTAAAATATGTTGTCTTGAATTACTAGTTAACTCTGGGTTATATGGTTTTTTTTCTCATCAATATGA
Source organism: Paguma larvata (assembly GCA_030068075.1). Classification (NCBI taxonomy): domain Eukaryota; kingdom Metazoa; phylum Chordata; class Mammalia; order Carnivora; family Viverridae; genus Paguma; species Paguma larvata. Next base: position 15,874,635 of record CM057835.1, read on the forward strand.
TTGTAAGCTTGTCAGTACAAACATTATATCCTGTATTCTTTATAGTCCCTAATATTGTGCTCATTTTAGTAACTCAAGAGAGGAGTACTGAATTGGTATTTATACGTTTATCTTGTCCCAGTTTGAACTTCAGAGGGAAAAACAGAGTAAGGGGAGCAAGAAATGCTATGAGTGGAGGAACATAGTCAAAACAAGTGATTTTTAAAGACCGCTAGTGCAGCTGTGCGCAGTGGCAGCATCGTAGCCAGTGAGCTTTGTCTCAGGCGCGATTACTGCTCATTGAAAACTAAATACTGCTAGTGTCGTAGTTAACGGTGGGTTGAAACTGTAAGATGAATAAAGCATACGTATGGTACCTGTATAGTCACACGCCTAACGTTCCTCCAAACTCCTAGTACCATGAATATATTATTTTCTCTCTCTTTCTCTCTCTCTTTTCTTTTTTTAAAGAAATGATACTAGACAGTAAAAACTCCTAATGGATTTTCAGTTTGTTGAGGTTCAAGGAAAAAATAGTGAACAGGTGAAAGTTTTTAGGATTAGAGTTAGAATGTGATTAACTTAACACTTTTGTTTTTTATCTCTCAAAGACCAACGTCTTACCGATTTTCGATTCCGGTTTACAACGCTGTAGAGGAGAACTATTTGTAAATGGTGGGAACTAAAATAGGAGCATACTGATCAGAGGGAACAGAGTATTCATATTAGTCAACTAAATGGCAGGTGGTTTTAAAAAGTTGGTAGTTCACATGTTTCCATTTATATGATACAGGATTTACCCTTCATATTGACAAGTGTCTTCCTTTCTTGCCAAAAAATGCGGGCAGAATGCTGTAACACTTGACCTGGGTAACTACATCTTAACTGTCACAAGTGACCCTCGCATCTGGAAGTAATAATAGAAGCGCCCCACGCGGGTGCCACATCCCTCTCCCTCCTTCCACTCTCAGCCCCTCTCGCGTTGCGTTGCATTGCTGGGAGGGAAAGGCTTGGCCTCTGCTCGATTGGGATCAGGAGATCAGTATCTGTGTGTCTGCTGGATTCTTGTGCTTTCTTGGGATTCCAAGATTCTTTTAAGACATTTTGGGTCATTACTTCAAAAATACATTCTGCACAGGGACACCTGAGTGACTCAGTTAAGCGTCTAACTCTTGATTTCAGCTCAGGTCACGATCTCACTGTTTGTGGGTTCAAGCCCCACATTGGGCTCTGTGCTGACAGTGTGGAGCCTGCCTGGGATTGTCTCTCTCTCTGCCCCTCCCCCACACATTGATTCTCTCTTTCTCTTTCTCTTTGAAAAATAAACTTAAAAAAAAACATTCTGCAGATTAGGAATGGAGATGTCCTTTTAGTTTTTTCATTTTGTGCCTTTTTGTCGATACGACTTTTGTCACCTCTGTTGTCTCTCTGCTAACTTATGACTGTCCAGTTACACTCCCCCTCCCCAATTTAATGAAGAGAAGCTCACGACTTGCTAAGTTAATCTATTTAATTCTCAACTAGCTGCGGTAAAATTTGTAAATTCTTCCTATTCACTTTGGCTCCGTCGCTGGGGTTTCAGGAGAAGTCTGATCTCTCTTACGTGCGAACCGTTCAAAGAAAGTAGTCATGCTTCTCTAAGTCGTCTATTTTAGAAAGATTTTCATGGAATGTTACCAGATATTTCTCTGTAAGCCTTTGACACATAGTAGGGTCGAAATATTTAAAGAAAAGTATCTTGTATAATGATACCGAATAAATGAGGTTAGTTAAGGGGCAGGGGATTACCCTTCTCAACAGTGATAGCTCTTCGACGGTTGGTTATTAGACCAGATATAAAGAGCAGTTAGTCTGTAGTAAATCGACTATTTGAAATTCATTTTACAATGTCTGGTATAAAAGCTATAGCTATAGTCTCTCTTTTTAGGTAATGATCAATAATGGCTTCACACCAGATAAAAACGATTATGAATTTTGCGCGAAAGTGGAAAATATGGTTATCCCTCCTCAAGGGCATTTTGGAATATCCGCCGCAACCGGAGGGCTCGCGGGTAAGTGTGGCCGTCTCTTAATGTTAAAAGTTTGTGAATTGTGTTTCCTTGGGAATAGAATATTGTAGAGACATATAGACTTGTTTACTTTCAACCTGGTAGGACTGGCTGGACCTTTCCATGGGCCGCGGGGCCGGCCTTCTGGTATCTTGGATCTGCCAGTCTTTTGCCCCTATTCTGCAGGGATACGGCGGCTGCTATATTCTGCAGTATACGGCTGGCCAGGGCTGCACCCGATTGGGCACATAGACCTTCAGTTTGGGTGCTGGTTGATGGCGAAGGAGACGTACTTAAAAGTCAGGGCTATGAAAGGTTCATTGTCAAGTGGTTTAGGATCCTGAAAGTTGTCACAGCGCAATTGAGTGAATTTGGTAGCCTGAGGAAATATTGGGGACTAAAGTTTCAACAAGATATATTTACCATTTATCCCCCCTCCGTTTGGTGATAAACGAACTTATTTGACATTAATGCCCTCTTGTGTTCACATGGTACATTGTTACAATTTTTTATTATTTTCAAATACTCGGTTGTTCTTTTCCTCATCTCAGGGAAGGAGGGAGCGGGTACGTTGTATTTACCCTATTTTTAGTCAAGTTTGCCAAGCCTCGGATTCAAGGACGTTATAAATATTACATGGCCAGTAATGGCCAGACCACGGCGAGGCTTGGTTTGGGTTTCTGACTCCTGGGCCCAGTGCTATGTCACTGGGTACATCTTCCCCCGAAGTTGCAAACTTATTACGCCACAGTGTTAGTGTTCTCTTCAGTCTGGCGCATGTCTTGGCCTCCGTAATAATGGCAGAAAGCATAGAGATTGCCAGTTGCAATTAATTGCTTTTGCTTTGTGGACGTGACTGGTATCCTAGCCAGCGTTGGTAATTTAGGTCAACGTTATTGAGGTGTAATCTGCTAAGTCCCTGTTTTCAGTTTAATCAGCCTGAAATTAATTTTATTTTTAAAATAATGATTTTAGATAAAGTAAAATTGTTAATATCTGCTGTGTGAGGGAAACAAATATGAATGATGTTTAGATAGAGTGATCCTCTTCTCTGCGTCGGAAAGCTCTGAGAGTAGAAGGAGGTGCTGTTGCAGTAATGCCAGGACAACACGGGTAAGTCCGGGCTGTCCCAGTAGGCTAGGACACAGCAGTGTCAACGTTTATAACGAGAAAGTAAGGCAAGAAGTGGGAAGTACTGTAAGAAAGGTTCAGAGACGGGTGTGGAATTACATGAAGGACAGAATTTTGTGTCATTTGAGTGGGGCATATAGCCTGTGAAGGAGATTTGTGGGAAAGTATGGGAGGGTCTTGGTGCTAGTTTTAGGAGTTTGGGCTTGCTTTGACCCTTTGTTTGTTCGTTCCCTTATCCCTTATCAGTTATTATCCTTTATCCCTTTATTTTATTTTATTTTTTAATGTTTATTTTTATTTTTGAAAGACAGTATGAGTGGGGGAGGGGCAGAGAGAGAGGGAGACGCAGAATCCGAAGCAGGCTCCAGGATGGAGCTGTCAGCACAGAGCCTGGTGCGGGGCTTGAACCCACGGACCGTGAGATCATGACCTGAGCTGAAGTTGGACACTTAACCGACTGAGCCACCCAGGCGCCCCTGTCCCCTTGTTTATTAACATGTGTTATTTATTAAGCAATGTTAAATATTCTGATTTAGAATAAATGAATTTTAGTATTCATTTCTGATGTAAATCTTTTTGGTGAATTTTTATCTCAGCTACAGAGCACCATTGCCTTTATCAGATTAGAGCTAATATTTGTTGTTTTTCATATTGATTATTTAAAGCAATAGATCTCTCTAACTTCACAACCATAAAAATAATCTGTGACGAAACTTTTTCAGTGTTTTTCTTTTTCTTTTTTTCCAATGTGTAGATGATCACGATGTCCTTTCTTTTCTGACTTTCCAATTGACCGAGCCTGGGAAAGAGCCGGTAAGTATAATTTTTTTCAAAAAGTTTATTTTCGCTTTATTGGTAGCTCCTTGTAGCTGAAAACTTGGGAAGCCCAGCTTAGGTTTAGGTCTTGGTCCTGCCTGTTATTGGTGTATGACCTTGTAAACGTTACCCAGCTTCCGTTACCACCCCGTTTCTCCCTGGTAAAACGGAGACATTTGTACTGGTCACCCTACGGTGTCATGAGCATTAAATCAGACCGTGCACTGTTGGCAGGCACACAGTAAATGGTAGTGCCTAGCATTATTGTTCTGTTGTCATTACTAGTAGCAAGAGTCAATTGACTGTGACGTAAATAAGAAATGACACTTTATGTTAACCTTTCAGCTAGTAGTAGAGTAGTTAAAATGAAGGGGAGAAAAGTATATTGAGGTTTATTATTTTCTTACCCTCTTAATTTTTTTTTTTTAATGATTCTAAATTCTAAAAAAGCCTACACCAGATAAAGAAATTTCAGAAAAAGAAAAAGAAAAGTATCAGGAGGAATTTGAGCACTTTCAACAAGAACTGGACAAAAAAAAGGAGGAATTCCAGAAGGGCCACCCTGACCTTCAAGGGCACCCTGGTGAGTCGGAGGAAGCTGTGCTCAGACCGCACGGGGGTCGTGGCGCATGCACGCGTCTCGTCGTCAAGCGCCTGTCTGGCACCTCCAGGTAGTTTCCGGAAGCAGTATACGAGCAGATGTACAGTCATAAGGTGCGGAGGTCCATGTTTCCACGAGTAAGAGTGCGGCTCAGGAGAGCGTGCGGTGGGAGACACCAGGCGCTGTGGATGAGCTGCGGGCCACCAGAGGGCAGGCTCTTGGGGACCGGGATTCTGCGTGTGTGCTGCTCTGCCCCTGAAACCTGAAAAAAAAGCCCCATTGCTAACCTCGTAGTTGAGACTCAGTAAATATTTATGGAATGAAATCATCTGAGGTTTATGTCTTTCCTTTTTGAGCGGCACACATTACCTTATTAATCTAGAGGTGCTACTGGGAAAACGGCAGAAGGCTTGTGGACGCTCACCTGACGGGATTCTCTGGCTCTCCGTCCGTGTACGGCTCGACAGAACTCTCGACTTCGAAATTTGCAAATCTTAAAATAATAGTCTAAGCCAGTGTTAGTAAGAACTTAAGTGTGCTGCCTGTCCAAAATAAAACACGAGAAGTCCAAATAGAGTGGCTTTATGTTATCTGCTAACTTCTATTTGGCTCGTTCCCACCAGCACAGGTGATCAGAGCCGTATAATAAAGCTCACAGCTAGCTTTTGTACTCCAGGTGGTACGTGAGTCTCTAAATGATCCATGATATGAATCAGACTTCATGCAAATAAAAATGAAAGGTAAATTTAATTCTTTTGGATTTCTTTTAAATGTCACGTATAGTTTGTGAACATATCCTGAAGCTTATTGTAGTAAGTGTTCAAATAAAATAATCTTAGTTTCAGCATAGTCAGGTATAAAAGGAAAATCCGCTGTTCTCAACTCCATTTTTTAATTTATTACGTAAGTAATAATTTAAGAATAATTTTAATGCACAGATTTTAAGAGTGTAGTTTGTTGAATTTTGACCAACATGTATACCCACATGACCGTCACTCGGATCCGCACATGGAATATTTTTATCGCCCCGAGAAGTTCCATCATGCATCCTTCAAGCCAGCACCTGACCACTGTTCTGATTTCTGTTATGATAGATTAGTTTTACCTTTTCATAGAAGTAGAATTATACAGTATATTTGAAACAATTATTTTTTGGTGAAAAAAAATTCAGAACTAATTTATTGTAAGTATTCAGCCAGCAGAGATGGCAAAAAACAAACAGTAATTTTGTCATGATTGAACTGATGATCTGCATGTGTGCCGTTGGGGAGGTCACACCACTGGAGCACAGCAGAGTGGTGATGTCCCAATTTTAGTGTATGTTTTTTTATTACTATTATTTATTTTAGAGAGGGAGATGGGAGCAGGGGAGAGGGAGAGAGTCTCAGACAGCCTCCATGCTCTGTGCAGAGCCCAATGTGGGGCTCGATCCCATGACCCTGGGATCATGCAATACCTGAGCCGAAATCATGGATTGGATGCTCAACCGACTGAACCACCCAGGCGCCCCTAATTTCACTATATAGTGATACTTTAGTAATTTACGGTATTTCAAAAACTACATGTGTTTTAATTTGCAATTTCCATTTCAGCGGATGACATATTTGAGAGTGTAGGAGATCGTGAGCTGAGACAAATCTTTGAAGGACAGAATCGTATCCATCTTGAAATCAAGCAGCTGAACCGACAGTTAGATATGATTCTTGATGAACAGAGAAGATACGTCTCTTCCCTGACGGAGGAGATCTCGAAAAGGGGAGCAGGCATCCCAGGGCAGCACGGACAGGTGAGCTGTCCCAATATGCAAATGAGCCTTCGGTGGCCTCTGAGGGAAAAGTATGTTTGTACAGAATCGGATTCTTTTGTTTTCCCTCCAGATCACTCAACAAGAGCTGGATACTGTTGTGAACGCTCAGCATGAGATTCTGAGACAAGTAAATGAAATGAAGTAAGTCCACGAAAGTAATGTCTGCTTGTTAAGCGATAAATTTATCCAAAATTCATGACTTCTCTCTCTATATGCAAACACATTAGTATTGTAAGAATTCTGCATGAGAGTAAGAAATCATGTTCTAGATTTTTTTTTTTTTTGATTCATTTTTAAATAGGGGAGTGTAAAGTACAGGAACTTCGATAATTAAAACCTACCTAATTTTCAAATTGTTCTAAGCCAGAAAAGAAAAAGTGTTTTAGCTTCTTATAAGAAAATGTTTGTCACAGCTACTTGACATCTGGGAATATTCATACATTTCTAAAATAAAAAGAATTCTACGAAAAAATGCTAGAAGAGTAAACACGCATAGTATTGTAGGGCTACAATACAAGCATCCCTGATGCAGAAACTTTTCGATGGAATAAAACCATTTGGAAGGAAATGTGCCGTATGTGCCTACCTCTCTTTCATTCCGTCTTGCACCCTAAGAGAGACTAGACACAGAGTTGGAGCAGAGAGAAGATACTGTGTCTATGAACTTTGATAAGTTTCTAAAAAGTATTCACTTACACAGATAATTAACAGCTTTTGATGCCTAGAGTAGAGAAACAGCCAAAATGTTACATTTCATAAGCTAACACTTCAGAGCACCGCCCCAACCGATACAGCCCTTGACAAATAAGAATGTTGAGGTGAGTTCTTTAGCCCTGGAAAATTAAACAGTATTAAGTTAAACAGAAGGTGATAATATCTACACCTAGAGATTAAAGGCAACCCAACTTATAACTGCAAATTCGTACTTCTTTCTCTTGTACTATTTGGCATTTTAAAAAACTCTAAGTTGTGAACTCATGATTAAAATATTTATGACCCTAAATGAATAGTTAAATTCTTTTAGAAATGGACTGGATCATGTAGCATTATTTTTAAAAGTCTTTATTTTGATATAATTTTAGACTTTGAACATTGCAAAAATAGCATAATTTCTGTATATCCCTCACTCCTCTTCCCCTAATGTTTAACACCTTACGTAACCATAGCACAGTTGTCAGAACTAAGAAATTAGCATTGGTACAGTACTGTTAACTAATGATCTTATTCAAACTTCACCTATTTTCCACGAATGCCTTTTTTTCTGTTCCAAGATCCTATCCAGCAACACACATTACATTTAGTTATCTCTCTTTAGATTTCCGCAGTCTGAAATAGTTCATCTTCCTTTGTCTTTCAAGACCATGACATTTGCTGCATTGAGCACTTATTTGGTCCACTGTCTCTCCGTTTGGGTTTGTCTGGTGTTTATTCATGATTGGGCGGAGGTTCTGCATTTTTAAGAAGAATACAGCATTGTATCATGTTCGCGATGTCAGTATGTCTTACTGCTGTTGATGTTGGCTGTGATCACTTGGTTATGGTGGTTTCTTCTTGCTTTCTCTGCTTTAAAGCTACGATTTTTCCCTTGGTGATTAATTATATTTTGGAAAAGATACTTTGAGACTATGTAAATATGTAATATCCTCTTTTAGTTTAAACTTTTGCTTGCTAATTATAGCATCCATTGATGTCTTGCCTGAAACAAGAATGAGATGTTTCCCAAATGCTAATTTCTTTCCTATTTTCATCATTCCTTCTCGTGTATTGGAATTCTGTAAGGACCAGCTCTCTGTTCTCCCCCATTTATTTATTCAATCGATTATTTATATCATATGGACTCATGGATAGTCTGTGGATTACGATCCTCATTTGTTGCTCAGATTGTTCAGCTTTGATGATTAAGAACTCCTCCAGCTTGGCTTCTGTGTACTTTCATCAAGCCCCATCTTTTTTTAAAGCATTTCCTTACTATCTTTGTGCTACACTGTGCCTCAGGCTCATCTTGTATTTTCTCTGTCCCAGCTCTAGAATCAACCACTTCTTCAGTGAGCCCTGGTTCCTTTTATTGGAGAAAGGTGTTTAGAAACCCTAGATCTGGGCACTAGGTGTGCTCATTACCACGGTGGTGCCACTGCTTCTAGACCATCTCAGGGGGCAGAACTATGGAATATATGAATGTGTAATAACCCACATGTATACATATATCTTTATTTTTGTACCCATCCCTCTAATTTGTATTAAAAAAAAAAAAAACAACAACAACCCAGAGGTTATCCACACACTTTGGATTCTGGTTGGAGCAGACTGGACTGAACATTACAGAGTTGATTTTTACCTCATCCTTTCCTTATTTGAAAATTCTTTCTCTGAGAGGGAGAAACCTGGTCCTTCTTATCTATAATGTATTTGCTTATTTTAGTGTGCACATAACATACCCATAAAGTGGTTTCAAATTGTTAACTTCTATCCCTGCGAGAAACATATTCACTGGTGGATTTATGTAAAGGTTCTTTTGCCTTTAGCCTTACATTTTGTAATACAGACCTTATTCTCCAGACGGTTACTTAGTTCAGTTCTGTGCCCCACTCTCTTCAGTGCGGTTATGATATGCATTTAGAATGTAGGTGGATTTCTTTGTTAACGTTTGTATTCTTCCTACACTCTGGTTGATTTTCATTGCGTGCATGAAGGGTTGTAAATACTATGTTCGGCGAGGGTCTCAGAGTTGAAGTGCATGTGTTCACTGAAGTATCACTCCCTCTTCACCACTACCACCCCGTTCCCACTTCTCCCCTTCTCTCCAGCCTTTCCCACCCAGCCTCTGTTGGTAACCTGTCCCATTAATTTCTCGTTTGTTCGTCCTGCATTTCTTCTGCACACGTGTGTTTTCTTAGGTCCCCTTCTTTCTTACGTGAATGGTAGCATATTCTAGATACCCTTTTGTGCTTTGCTTGTTTCACTTAACAGGAGTACTAGAATTCTTAAGATTCAATTAGTGGTCAATAAATCCTAGCCATCTGACTCTATTATCCATGAAGGACTTATTTAGGGAAGTTAGCAATCCTTGTAAACTCCCGCTTACCAATTGGGAACAAACGTCATACATACCGTAAGTTAGTGTAAAATCTGAACTCGAGTTTCTAAATGTGTCCTCTAGAGTTTTTTTCCTGCTGGATTAAGCTTCAGAAAAAAACTGTAAAGAGACAGGAAATACTTGCCTTTTATGGAAAAGGTGATTTGTGTCTTTAGGGATTTTCATATCCTTAGAATCATAGAATTTTTTGAGCAGAAGCATGTGGTACAGCCCCCTTCCTTCTACAGAAAAAGAAAAAAAGGCCCTGAATGGTAGGAGGTCACAGTATGTAAATGGTCAGGACTAGTTTCCTTATCACCTTATGTTGAAGTGCTGTTTCTAGCATGCCAGAAAGCCTTGCCAATTGTTATTTTCACTTTAGAGATTTTTCAGGCATACAGAGAAGTTGAGCGTAAAAGCCTTCCCTCCTCTCCCCATGCCCCCAGGCTCAACAGTTATTAATAACTGGTTGCTGTCAGCCTGAGCTCTGCAGCATGCATTACCCTCGTCAACTTCTCCAGATTTTAGTGGCGGTGTCGGCTGGAGCCTAAATCCCTCATTTCCTCTGAGGTGGTTGAAAGGTGGCCTTCTCTTCTCGGGTTCCCCGTCGGACAGGTTAGGAAGAATTTCTCCCATCACTTGTTTGTCATCCTGAAATAGTCCAGGAAAGGCAGAATAAATACTTGATTCTTTTTTCCTTGCCATTTTTCAAAGCCCTGTGAGTTGGAGGCCTGGCGCCCTGCAAGGTTAAATGATGAGGTAGTGAGGGGGCCCTTCGTGGGGCTCTAGACGCACCTCCCTCGCGTTGCCCCCCCGCCGGCCCGCCAGTGTCGGCAGGGCAGGAGCTCCGCTTCCCTCCATTTCCGTCCCTGAAAATTGCCTGGCTCATGACACGCTCCAGATCTACGTTAGCACAGGCAACAGGCGAACGAAGGCGCGACTGAACGGGAGCACGGTCAGCGACTCAGTCTTTGTGTGTTAAAAAGACGTTATGTGTAAGCAAGCGCACGCTCCTGGGAAGCAGTATTCTTAAGTGCAGATATGTGAGGAAGTTAGTATTTTGGGCACTTTGTGCTTGCTAAGTATTTAGGTATATTAAAGCATACTCCTTAATTTGAGTTTTAATGGACGAGATTAGACTCAGATGAGTTTTCTCAAGCATGTGTGTCATTAAGAAATTTTAGTCAACACGTGCCATTTAGTCAGAAAGGGCTTGAGATATTTTGTGGCAAGTTTTAAAGTCTTCGTTGTTCATGTAACTGATGTAATTTTTGGAGATCAATTATACTTAATATTCAGCCTGACATACGGTTATTTCTAAGTAATTCTGAGATTCAGTTCCTCTTTTTTGTTTTCTTCCAGCAAAGCTTTTACTTTTTATTGTTTTTTATTTTTTTAATTTTTTGAACTTTTATTTACTTGTATAAGTATTTCTCTATTTTTTTTTTATTAAAAAAATTTTTCTTTCTTCCAAAGTTTTATTTAAATTCTAGTTAGTTAATATACAGTGTAATGTTGGTTTCAGGAGTAGAATTTAGTGATTCGTCACTTACATACAACACCCAGTGCTCATCACAAGTGCCCTCCGTAATGCCCATCACCCATCTAGCCCATCCCTCACTCACCTCCCTTCAAGCAACCCGCAGTTTGTTCTCTATAGTCAGTTTCTTATGGTTTACTTCCTTCTCTTTTTTTCCGCCCTTCCCTGTTTTGTTTCTTAATTCCACATATGAATGCAATTTTATGGTATCTGTCTTTCTCTGACTTCTTTCGCTTGGCATAATACTCTAGCTCCACCCACATCATTGCCAGTGGCAAGATTTCGTGTGTGTGTCTGCATGTATACACCTGTGTATACATATACACCACATCTTTATCCATTCATCAGTCCGTGGATATTTAGGCTCTTTCTGGAACATGGCTATTGTTGATAATGCTACTGTAAACATCGGGGTACATATATCCCTTCAAATCTGTATGTTTATATCCCTTGGGCAAATACTTAGTAGTGCAATTGCTGGGTGACAGGGTAGTTCTATTGTTAAGTTTTTGAGGAACCTCCATACTGTTTTCCAGAGTGGCTGTACCAGTTTGCAATCCCACCAACAGCATAAGAGGGTTCCCCTTTCTCCACATCCTCACCAACATCTGTTGTTTCCTGTGTTGTTAATGTTAGCCATTCCGACAGGTATGAGGTGATATCTCATTGTAGTTTTGATTTGTATTTTCCTGATGATGAGTGATGTTGAGCATCTTTTCATGCGTCTGATAGCCATCTCGATGTCTTCTTTGGAAAGATGTCTGTTCATGTCTTCTCCCCATTTTTTAACTGGAAAAGCGTTTAGTTTTTAAACTACATTTTACTCCAGGGAAAGTTAGATAACTTAGTCATTTATCCAAATGAAACTAGAACTGTTAAAGGCATTGTTAGGAAATCAGAGACATGACCCATATTCTGGGGAAGCATGTGCTCAACGAGGAAGGTAATCCATTTATAGATACAAAGAAGAAAAGTGTGTGTGTTGTGTGTGTGTGTGTGTGTGTGTGTGTGTGTGTGTGTTTAGGGCACGGTTGTATTTGACATTGAAAGCTCACGGGAAGGAGAATATGGAGGAAGGCAGCCATTTGAACTGGGCTTTCTGTTTTAGGATGTTGCTCTTGGAGGGAGGGGTCAGAACTGGAAAAGGCATCACGGACCAGAGGCTTAAAGTGAAAGATATTTTCAGGGAACAACAGGAGCCTACACGTAAAATAGAGCGTTAGGAGGTAGAGTTAGAAAGATGAGCTACAAAGAGGTTACGGAGACCCTTAAGGATTTTTAAAGGCTGTGGCCATTTTCAGACATACACAGAAGTAGAGAGGCGCATGTGGTGAACCCCGGCACACCCCTCAGCTGCCCGGCCACTCTTACTTCATCCACTGCGCCAGAAACGCCCTAGACTTGAAGATATATCATAATACAAATGTTAATAACATAAACTACTTGCCATCTCTAGAGCTTTTTAAGTAAAATAACCTGACATTTTCAAGTAACTTGAAATTCATAAATTTTCCTTTCTTTCTTAGTAAATAGTTTTTTTTTTTGATATTTCTGCCATTATTTAAAAACAAAACAAAACCTTGTAGTCTCTTACTGACGTGTTCAAACTCATGGCCAAAGATCACACTCTGCGTTAGAACTCTTTGTCTTACGTCTAATCGTGGAAGCACGTCTTACAGGGAGATTGTATGTGAAGTCAGTGTGTAAAGTAAAACGTTCTGTAAGGTCAAAATTACTCTTCAAATAGATACCACATTGGAGACTGCCACACCAGTGCCAGCCAGCCAGCTTTCCCTTCGTATTTGGAACTGGTGCTTCTTTAGTTAGGGTCTAGTTGAAGTCCTATGTTTGAAAAAAGAGCTGTATGATGGAACCGCAGAGAAATAGGTAGAAATACATTTGTCTCAGGGGTCCCTACAACTCCCCTAGGTTCTGTGATTTCCTAGAAGTACTCACAGTTGTGCTTTGTTATCATGAAAGAACATAAAGTAAAATCAGCAAAGATGAAAGGAATAGGCATGGTGTGGAGTCCAGGAGAAACCAGGCACAGGCTTCCGGGTGTCCTCCCCAGGAACGCTCCCCAGTAGAGTTGCATGAGCGGTGCGTATTCCTCCAGCAGGGATGTGTGACGTGCACAAAGCTTTACCAACCAAGGGAGCTCGCCCAAGCCTTAGTGTCCGGGATTTAGGGGTTAGTCACCCAGGCATGGAGCACCCATGTAACTGACCTTAACTGCTCAGTCTCCAGTCCCCCTAGAGGTCCCCATGTAAACAAAAACATCGATCACATTGTTAGCATAAACCACTTGGCATGGCCCAAGGCTCCAGGTAGACAAGGGTACCCTTATTAGGCAGGATATTTCAAAGGCCAGTCCTAAACACCTTTGGAAGACAAAGGGTTTGTGCAGCTCAGGCCTGATGAGTTAATCCTTTATTGCACGACATTAGACACTTAGATTTAAGTCCATTCAGAGTATCACTCATCATTGGGGCGCCTGGGTGGCTCAGTCAGTTAAGCATCTGACTCGTTGATTTCGGCTCAGGTCATGATCTCTTGGTTCATGGAATCGAACCCCACATCGGGCTCTGCGCTGACAGTGCGGAGCCTGCTTGGGATTCTCTCCCTCCCTCTCTCTCTGCCCCTCCCCCTGCTCACGCACTCTCTCAAAATAATAAACATTTTAAGAAAAAAGAGTATCACCTATTACGTTATTCAGTATCCATTTATGATATTTTAACACAAATTATTTAGCAGTATTCCCTATGTGGCTATTTTTCCATGACCTGTGCAGTAAAAGAAAGGCACAATGTTAGTTGTAGTTTTGTAAATTATTTTACAATGTTGAAGACAGTTGGGTATTTCTAAATACTGATTTCTTTAATAATCTGCCGTATTGGGCTTAGAAATATATCTAATCACTTGAAATATGTGACTGAAAAAAAATCATCTTTCTAGCAATCCCTCAATCTAAGGGGATTTTCTGTTTCAGGAACTCCATGAGTGACACCGTCAGACTGGTCGGCGGCCTCCAGCACCCCGGATCTGCGGGGGGCGTGTATGAGTCCACCCAGCACTTCAATGACATCAAGGAGCACCTTCACATAGTGAAACGCGACATAGACCACTTGGTGCAGCGGAACGCGGTGAGCGCTCTTCCTCCTGCTTCTCTGCTGAGGGCGTTCGAACTCTTTGTTAGTGCTGATGTTCATTTTTAGTATTCAAGGTGGAATTACTCCATACGATCCAAATGCTCCATGCCCCCATACCGTATTGAACAGAGTGTTTTAAAGAATACTTGCTATTCCTCTCGTCGGAGCTGTCACAATTTCTGACTTTCTTTTTCCTAGATTCTTTGAATTCCTTTAAAAAAAAAGTTCTTATTTTTAGCAATCATACCACATAAACAGCTTAAAAAAGGCGAATATCTCTTGACCCTTCACTGAGACACGGATGCTGGGTAGCCCCTGCGCCTCTGGGCTGTGAGCAAGCGCAGGTGTGAGACGGGCCGGCTGGGGCCTGCCTTTAGGCGAGACTCTTCTCTTCTCCAGCAACTTTTCCTGTCTTACTTGGTGCATTTTTAAAAGCTCTTTTGTGTGTGTGTGGGTTTTTTTCGGCAGGCAGGGGGGAGACGTTTTACTTTATTAGGCCGTTTTTTTAAAGCATAAGCCCCAGGTACGTTTTTAGAGGTTGGCCACGGTAACACGGTTTCCCAAGTTCAGTGTGCATAAGAGATGACACTAGACAGCGGGCCTGTGTTGCTCGTTTTTCCTTAATTTACCTACTGGCGTTCAGACCCCTTGTCAAGTTCACAAGTGCTCATAGCACTTGCCTCTTCCTCTCGTGATCCGATCTCCTCAAAATGACCAAAACTAAAAATTCAGTGTGAAACAACCCAATTAAAAATGTGCTGGACAAATGGATGGTGTTCACGGGGAAAGCTTGTACTGGGGCGCCCGGGTGCCTCGGTCACTTAAACATTGACTGTCTGATTTCGGCTCGGGTCATGATCTCATGGTTCGTGGAATCGAACCCCACATTGGGCTCTGCGCTGACAGTGCGGAGCCTGCTTGGGATTCTCTCTCCCTCTCTCCGCCCCTCCCCTGCTTGTGCTCTCACCCTCTCTCTCAAAAATAAATAAACATTTTTTTAACTATAAAAAAAAAAAAGAAAACGAAAAGTTTGTACCACACACGAAAAGATGATCAAGCTACTAATATAATGAGAGAAATGAATTTGGGGGGGCTGTGCTTTATCCGACCATTGTTTCTTTCTTAGTATAAGCAGAAACCGTTCTGAAATCTTCCCGTTTTTTTATGGATGGAAGCATGCTGTACGTATTTCTCCTTTTTTCCCTTCTCCGCGCGGCCATAGCAGCACACAGACCTTCCGTACTGCTCTCATAGCCGCATGAGCCCCGTCATGTGACCGTATCACAGTTTGTAAGACCATTTCCAATGAGAAGTCTGTCAGTCTTGTTTTTCTCTGCTTTGAAGGTTTTAATCTAATACTGATTTTCAACAGTTTAATTATGATATGCTTTGCTTTTGTTTTTCTTCTGCTTGGGGCTTAATATCTTGGTTCTATGAGTTTATAGTTGTCTTTAATTTGGAAAATTTTTAGCCATGTTTCTTTCAGATTTTTTTCTGTTAGACTTTTTCATTTCTTTTCTTTTAATGTTTATTTATTTTGAGAGGGAGAGAGAATTCCAAGCGGCTCCACGCTGTTAGCTCAGAGCCTGATGCAGGAATCAAAAGCAGGAGTCAGACGTTTAACCAACTGAGCCACTCAAGCACCCCTGTTAGACTCTTTCTAGCTGTAGATCACTTATATTGCTACGTCTTCAGGTTTATTGATGTTTTCTGCTGCAGGGTCTAATGTACTGTTAATCTCCTCCGAAATACCTTTTTGTGTGTTAGGCTCTGGAAATTCCATTCAGGTCCCCTTTTTATATCTTCCATTTCCTCATCATGTTTATATTTTTCTCTACATTCGTAAGCCCAGAGATGAGGTTTACAGTATGTTTGAATGTCTTTCTTGGGTAATTCCACCATCTGTGTCATTTCTGGGTCTATTTTTACTGGTTGATTTTTCTCCTGAGATTGAGTCAAATTTCTTTCTTTTTCATCGAATGCTGAACATTTCTACTTCATGTCACTGGTTGTTGGATTTTTGTCGTATTCCTTTAAATGGGATTCAGCTTCGTCGTGGTCTACAGTGAAGTTTTGGGGATTAGTTTGCTCTCTTCAAGGAAGGCATGCTTTCTGAGCTTGGTTAGGATTTCTCAGTCTCGGCACCACGTACTTCTTTTGCGTGAGACGCTGTTCTGTGTGTTATTGGCCTCTCCCCACTGGGTGCCAGTGGCACTTCCCAGTCGTGACAATCCAGATGTCTTCAGACACGGACAGATGTCCTCTGGCCGGGCGAACTGCCCCTGGTTGAGAACCGCTAGACTGAGAGTTCAGTGCTCCCCACTACGGTGGTTTCTCAGTCCGGCTGGTGGGAAAACAGACTGTTCCAGCCCTTCCCGTGAGCCCTGGGGATTGTTTGGCCTCTTGCTTTGAGTAGTTCTTTCCTAGCCACGTGGAGTTGTATACCACGCATGTGCAGATTACATGCAGCCGAAGATTTCAGGACTCTTCTGCAGACTTCAGAGATTTCCGTCTCTGCTGTTACCCTTTTTCCTGTTCTGCCACGTACAGCCTCCTTAGCCTCCCTAAATGGCAGTCTCGGACTTCTCAACTCAGTGGGACCGCTTGCTCCCCTCTGGGGGCCTCCCCTTACTGCAGAATCTGCCTCCAGGCCACCGCCTGTGGCCAGTGTTTATAAACAGTTGTTTCAGATATTTCACCTTGTTTTCTAGTTGCTCAAGGTGACAGGGCTGTTCCAAGTCAGCCCGTCAGAGGCGGAAGCAGAAAGTGCTCCTCCCATCCCACCATCATTTTTTTATATGGAGTATTTATATTAATCTTCCAGTAAACATTTTTTAATTTCCATTTTAATTTCTTTTCAGACCCATGGGTTTGTGTATTTTTTTAATTAAAAAGTTTTTTAATGTTTATTTTTGAGAGAGGAAGAAAGAGCATAAGCAAGGGAGGGGCAGAGAGAGAGGGAGACACAGAATCCGAAGCAGGCTCCAGGCTTTGAGCCGTCCGCACAGAGCCCAATGTGGGGCTTGAACTCACAAACCGGGAGATCATGACTTAAGCCAAAGTCTGACGCTTAACCAACTGAGCCACCCAGGCGCCCCTGATCCATGGGTTTAAAGTTGTCTTTTTTTCCCCCTGAAATGCTGATCCCATAATTTCTTACTATCTTGTTTGCTGCCTTTGCCTGCAGACAGGTGTTTTTTGTTTTGTTTTTGTATTTGAGAGAGACAGCACGGGTGAGCAAGGGAGAAGGGCAGAGGGAAAGAAAGAGAATCTCAGGCAGGCTCCATACTCCACATGGAGCCTGACGCAGGCGTTCGATCCCATAATCCTGGAATCGTGAGCTGATATCAAGAGTCGGACGCTCAACCGAGGCGCTTGCAGACCGGTGTTCATTTCAGATTGGACTTGTCTCTGGCCCTGCTGGTTCTGCAAGGCAGTCGGTCCATCTTATGTAGTCTACCTTCCCAGAGGTACTAACACCAGATTTTTAAAAAATATGTATTGTTCTTTAGGAAAGAAAATTAATATGTTAAATAACTTTCCCAAGGTCGTTAGCTAGTACATGGTAGAAGGGAAGAAGTTAGGTCTTTAACATATAATCTTGTCTCCTTTGGTTCTTAACTGTATTTTTATATGTGTCTTGGATATACATATTTTTCAGATATGACTTAATAGTTTTCTTACTGACCATTACCTCTCATCCGGAGCATTATCACCTGTTCCTTTAGTTCCACGTGAGGTTATTTTCTCCCAACTTCAGCCTGTCTTGCAATGGCCCGGTTGATGCCGTGGGTACATCTGTACTGAAGAGTGCTGTCCCTCAGATGTAGTAAACATACTGAGAACTAATCCTAGAAACCATCTGTCTGGATACCTTGATCAAATCTTTGTCCCTGGTATTTAATTACCCTCTTAAAATAGAAGGAATGCCCAGGGAAATTGGAAAAGGAACATTTTTTCAAAATACTACTTGGTAAAGTTGATTGCTAAGAGATTGCAGAGGACGAGGACTAAGAAGAAGCCATTATGTGTGTCAGGTAGCTCACTGGTGGGGTAACCGTGTGATTGCCTGAACCAGACACTTTTGAGAATAGAGGGGATACTGTCGATCCTTACTCTAGTGCAGCAAGTGTAAACCGGATGTGTCCCGGGAATTCGTGGTTCGTGACCCCCAAGAACACGAAAATTGCATCGTCCCTGTGGTGAAGCTTCGAGCCAGCTGGCAGTGAGTTAGTGACTGGACCATGAAGGTGGAGACCTTCCATGTCAGCTCCTCTTTCAGAAAGTCAGGTGGTAGTGGGGCCTGACTGGCTCAGTCAGAAGAGCATGCAACTCTTGATCTTGGGGTCATGAGTTGGAGTCCCGCGTTGGGTGTGGAGATTTACTAAAAAAATAAATAAATTTTAAAAGATGGTAAAAGCTGAGGGGGTGGAAGATATTTATGGAATAAATGAAGTACTTGAGTCGATGTAGTTAACTATGAATTTTATAAAGTTTGCACGTTTACTTCTTTTTCTAAAATACCTTTTTGCCTGACCGTAACAGAAAGTTCTTTGCCTTACAGCCATCAAATGAAAGACCAAAATGCCCAGAACTACCGCCATTTCCATCATGTCTGTCTACGATGCACTTTGTTATCTTCGTAGTGGTACAAACGGTGTTGTTCATTGGTTATATCATGTATAGGTAAGTCTCTAAAATGTAACTCAACATTTTTCTGTATTTGTTTAATTTTAAATACTCAAATTTATCAGTGTGTATGACAGAACTTTCAGTACTTCTAAAATTCGGTTTTCACAAAGCGAATATTATTTCTAGTCTATTTCAGTCACGTGGGAGTACATGTATAGACGTGTGCTGATCTTAATGCATCTTCTACTTCAAAAGACAAAGTGTGTTTCAATTTTAAGCAATCCTTCCTAAAGTAAAATATATAGAACTTTCAGTTTGTTTTTCTTTCTCTCTTTCCTTAGGACTCAGCAAGAAGCAGCTGCCAAAAAATTCTTTTGACCACCATTTTCATATGTGTACATCATGTATGTGTGTACAAATGTTGTCTTTTTGAGGGAATTTAAGTATTTAAATTGCTTCATAGTCTAAATTATTAAATTTTGTATAAAATAACCGTTAAAACATTGATTTGTAGTAAGAATAAACCTTAAAACAAAGACAACCACATGTAAATTTGTGCATAGTACATAAATCTATTTAAATTTCAGTGAATTTCTGGCCAGTAGAATATAGCCACTGAACAGAATATTGATAAAGAAGACGGTAAATAATAGAAACTGGGGACACCCCCCAGGCGTGAAAGTTACCCCTAGGTCTCCAGTGTGGGAGGTTTCTTTATTTAACATAAATACACTTGCCCTCCGGCCCCCCCTCCCCGAGTCTGTGGCCTAAGAGCTCCCCATCTGTCCATTTTGTAACCAGAGTCTCTTCTTAGAGGTCCCAGTTTCCCATCTGTGACCCTGCCCTGCAGGCCTTCAGTGCGGTTCCCTTGGAAATCAAAGACTATTTTGTCTGAGAGCTTTAGGGTGTAGAGAACACGCTTCAGAATGTTCAAGTATTTTTCCCTCCGATTATCCCCGATACATTTCTATTTTAAAGGGAATTTCGGAAGAAAATGAATAGCTGCTCTTTGCCTGAGAAACCATCCAGGTGAAAACGTTCCTCTGATGCTGGTTTTTGTAGGTCTTCTTCTGCCTGGCAGTGCGTTTGTTTCATGACCGCTCGTGGCCTTGAACGCCTCCATTCCAGCAGCGTCGGTCCAAAATGATGAAAATAATTTTTGGATTTATTTGTAATTTAGGGAACTTCCTTCTCCCGTGTCCTATAGTGTGTAAATCAGCTCACACCGCATGTCCCGAGGATCAGGTTCACCAAACCTCCTATGGCTCGGTTAACGTTCTGCCACATAATCTGGTGTCGTTTAAATCAAGGAGGCCGAAGTAGAGGCAGTGTTAAGATTTTGAAGGCAAAATTTGCAAAACAGAATTAATAGTTCTGATTTCTTTTTTTGTAATGCCCGAACTAAGGATATTGTGAAGCACTTGTTAGGAAGCCTAGCCCTGAAATGTTGGACCGGAGGCGCTATTATAGTCTTTGTACCTGGTTGTTCTAGGTATTCCAGAACCAGTCGATAAAGGACATTCTAAAATGCAGGCCTCGCGTTTTCACAGCTGATGTGGACCTGTTTTTTACTGGCTTCTAAATACTCGTAAGTAGTTCTCTGTCCAAGTAGTTCTCTGTCCTTCGTCACAGAAGCCAAAATGATACTGTGTTATAAAACCGTACTGTTTGATTCTTCCCAGCCTTCTTGAGTTTGCTCTCAGAGGCTGTTCACAGATCGGGCTAACTGCCCACAGTCTCTGCGGAGACTGAGGAGCTCTGCTCCGCACTGCGCATGCACGCGGTCCTAGCCTCGCTCTCTAGATTAGCACGCATCCCGGAATGCCGAACGAGAGTGTTCTAGTGACTACCCACCAGGCTTCGGGCACTTTAACAGAGAACACGCTTCTGTGGTGTGTCTCCCTGGCAGTAGTGACCTTCTGAGATTCGCGTGTCAGAGACAGCGTCACAGAATTTGTTTTTAATCTCTGAAAAACAAAAACCAAAAAACCTTCCGAAGAATATTTAAGTTGTGGGCTGTGAAAGTTGGAAAGTCCTCTTGAGACAAAAGGCTGCAAACTCCAGTGTCACGGCCACACGCGCCCGACCGCATGGCCGGAACACCAGGCGCGTCGCCGCGTCCACCGCTGCCCGGGGGAGGGGGAGGGCGGTGGCCGCGAAAGCACATGAATCTTTTTTTCCTTTACCTAGTAATTTTGTTTACTTGAAAATCACTTGGTAAAGCAGTTCGCACAGGCTCTTCGTCATATCATTTGAAATTCAGTTTATTTTCCTCAAAATCACAGACTTTAGGTAGCTTCATTTCTGAAGAAAAATATTCGCTCTGTGGAGAACTCGGTCACTGCCAGGATCCTTTGATTTCTGTACTATTTTGTATAATTCAATCTGTTGACTTCTCTCACACCAGCAAGTATTTTCCAGGTGCCTTGGATTACAACAAAATTGATTTTAAACTTTTAGTGTAACTCATTGTGCTTACGATGCCACTTTTAAAATGAAATGCAGTTACATAACGGCTCATGCTTTAATGTGTCTATGTTCTGATTGTTCGAATGTTTTATTCAGCTTGAAACTTCCCTATGAAGCCACAGATAATAAACGATGTTTTGTTAGGTATTAAAGGGACATCAGTGTTTCTCAAAGCGTGGTCCGCGGCCCCTCGGGGTCGTAGTGTGCTTGTGAAGGCCGCAAGTTCCAGAACTCCATTCTAAGCCCCGGAGTCAGAATTCAGGGGCAGGGCGGCAGGACGTCAGTGTGCTGACGGGCGATGCTGAGCACACTGACGTCTGAGAACCACTAAGATGAGGAGTGCAAAAAAATAAGTCTTTTGTTTTTGTCGGTTTAAAGCCGAGCCGAGAGTATAATGGAGCCTTGTCGTCGTCAGGGACGTCCGCCGCGTGCGCCGGTTCTTTCACACGTAACCGTTAGCGTGCTGTTTACTAAAACTCTGGGTTTATTAAATAACTACACACTAAACCCAGATTCTGGTCCGTAGCTCTCGGTACTTTGGTTGATGGCTTTTAAACTCACAAAATCATCAGGTCCCGGTCCAGCCGTGAAAGCTCGCATCTCAGAGTCCGCCTGCTAAAGTGAAGCTTTTTGCTTTCCTGATGGCAATTTTTGTGACATTTTATCTCAGACAATTGTACTTTTTGATAACTTGGGGAAAACAGAAATTACTTGAATAAGGGATTGCCTGACCCGATGCATTGCAGAGATACAATCTTTGTAAAGAATTCAAATAACAGTTGTGAATACTAAGATGTGATGATCTTGTCCTGTTCATGTGCTTACCGCAGGGAGAAGTGAACAAACGACTGTACGGGGGGTTTTTTATTTATAAGATCTAATGTAAAATCACCACTTGCAACTTTTTAGACCTGTATGTTTGCTTGTTTAATATATTTCTTTTAAAGTTTCAAAGGGTTTTCTATCCACTGTTAATTTCAATTGGATAACATTTTGTCAAGTGTTTTTTTTTTCTGATTGTTATTTGATGCTAGCTGAAATTCAAGAAATGACATTGACCTTATTCGAATAAAGAAATATTTTAGTAAATTTACTGTTTTCCTTCCTTGATCTCGGGTAGTAAGCGGTTATTTATTTCCCAAGTAGGCCCTGATTGTGATCGTGTTTCTCTTTCGCTCTACGCGGTAGCCCGGCCGGCCTGGCACAGGCAGAATCAAGGCACGGAAGCATGAAAAGAGAGGTAGAAACGAAAATGGGTACAGCTGACCCTTGCCGGTAACGAAAAACACAGACTAATTAAAACAGCACATTTGATGTTTTCACCTTTAATAAGCAAATGCTGGAA
The DNA here is from genome assembly GCA_030068075.1 of Paguma larvata. Lineage (NCBI taxonomy): Eukaryota > Metazoa > Chordata > Mammalia > Carnivora > Viverridae > Paguma > Paguma larvata. The sequence continues at coordinate 15,897,225 of CM057835.1, forward strand.
CTCTGACTCATTACTAATGGCAGTTTTAAAAAGTACTTTAATCTCCTTTGGCAAGCACCATTTATTTAGCCAAGTAATTCCCATTTTGAGCGCCCATGTAGTATTAAAAGGAAAGACTAGGGCTTTGGTGTCAGACAAAACTGGGCTTAAATCTTGGCTCCGCCACTTACTAAACATGACCTGCAGTTTCTTTGTGCTTGCTTCCCCGGGTCGGAAGCGTTGTCAAAGAGCGTTTTGAGGTGGTCTCGGAAGATGGTAGACCCTCTTCTGCTGCACACACAGAAGTACTGGGTAGAGTCAAATAAGGGATTTAAATAAATTCGATGGGGTTGAAAGAAATCCGAGGAAACCACGTTCATGCCTGACGGTGCGCCTGCTGGGGGAGGGGCTGGGGGCCGGGCACAGATAAGCCCTAGACGCCAGCCAGAAAGGAGGTCCCTTGGGGCCTTGGGGACATGCCTCGCCTGCCTTGCCATGGTAAAGATTTGGGATTTGATTCAAGTGTGATGAGAAACCTACACCTAGCTGTCCCGTGTCACAAATCTTGGGATATTTCTGGAGGAATCAAAGATCTGACCCAGCAACAAATGGCTTATTGGACGTCCAAGTGGAAAGGCCAGTGTAATAAACTGAGGAATAAAAAGATTCTAAAGACTTGATCCCATTTTCAGTGGAATTATCTCCTGGGGAGACAGTGAGAGATTTGATTTCGTAAAAGAGCAGCACCAGGGGGTGAGTACTGAATAATTGCCACCGGTTGTATGGTTCCTGTTTCATTCCGAACCTTTGTCAGTCTTTCAAGTTGAGACCCTTTTAGTAACATCTTTAAATAGGTCAGTAAGAAGCCAAACATCTTGGAACACATAAAAGCAAGCACTCGAGGCAAACATCCAGATTCTGCAGTTCCGTACAATCTGAGGGACCCGTTTCCCGGGAGGGCCCCTGCCTACAGATAAAATAATAAGCCCAGGTCACAAACAGCCCCATCTCTTTCTCCGCCCCACCTCCTCCTGGAGCGCTTTAATTAGAAAGATACTAACAGATTAAAGTCTTAGCCATATTCAATTCCTTCCTTGACCTGAAGAAAACCACGGCCATTGAGAATCGGCTGCGTGTTAGAAAACCGTGTCAACAGTTTTACCCAAGTCCGCCAGTAAGTGTACACAGAGCACCCAGGGAGTGGGCTGTACGTAGGGGGGACAGGTACCCCCGTCACAGGGGGATGATTTAACTCACACTGTGCTTACCTTCTGGGCTCGAGCGCCGAACGTGGTGCCTCGTTTCCAAGCAGAAGGGTAACCTCTCAGTGCAGGAGAAGGTCAAGGTTATTCTTCCTGGTCTTCCTTCCAGTGAAGGACACACTTGCTTGCCCTTTATCACCCCCCTTGAGTATTTCCGTCTGGGACACAGTAGCCACCGAGGCAGTACAGAACTCAAGCAGACCAAAAGGCAAATCCTTGCAATGAGATAAAATGATGGCTCAAAGGATTATTTTTGCTTAATGAAGCATTTCGGGCTTTGAGTCTCACTGGACTCCGGTTTCAACAGGATGCTGTGCTGCCGGGCTGGAATTTGGAAATTCCATTACAGCCATGTAATCAGTCAGCTCCGATTAATTGAAACGGGCCTCTCACCGAAGCCCCGCCGCGCTGAATAATTTCACATTTAGAAATGGGTGCGGAGAAGAGTAGATAGTGTGAGGGATTTTTTTTGGCTTCTGAAATTAGCTCGGTGTATTAATTCAGAAAGTAGTCGGTCGCATCTGACTGTATGCCTTACTAACCTGAACCATCTGCCTCCCTATATTAAGGAGTTCATCTCTTTAATCCAGCTTACGGCCGCAAACCACTCTTCTCTGTCACCATGCCCTTGAGTAGATGAGGCCGCGCAAAGTCCTTCGCCCTCGGACGTGTTGGCTATTTGGAGATTTTGTCTTTTTGTGTGTGTTTGTTTTCCTTCGGGTTGTGTCTCGAGTTGCGGTTTTATCTTTCTGGCGCAGACACCATGGCTTTCTTTATGAAAACTATGATAAGCAACCAGGTAAAGAATTTAGGATTTGGTGGCGGGTCTGAAGAAAAAAAAGAAGAAGGAGGGACATCCGATCCTGCAGCAGCTCAAGGCATGACGCGAGAGGAATATGAGGAGTACCAGAAGCAAATGATTGAGGAGAAGTGAGTACACGTGGCTTCGTTGCCCTTTAAGAGCCGAAAGCAATGAACTCTGGCCATACCTTCTTCCGCTCCCCGATTTCTCTCTCTTTGCTTGTTCGCTGCCTTTTCTCGTGCTGTTTGCGTCTCACCTTAGGAAAGAATGTTCTGCTCGGGGAACGATTTCCTGGCCTCAGCAGTTACTATGTCCTACCTATAGGGATGGCAGTGAAAAATGATAAATGACTTTCCATGTCGTTTTTTTGTTTTTTGTTTTGGTTTGGTTTTTTTTTGAGAGACATAGAGACAGAGTGTGAGCAGGGGAAGGGCAGAGAGAGAGGGAGACACAGAATCCGAAGCAGGCTCCAGGCTCTGAGCCATCAGCACAGAGCCCTGATGCGGGGCTCGAACTCACACTGTAAGATCATGACCTGAGCTGAAGTCGGCCGCTTAACCAACTGAGCCACCCAGGCGCCCCTCTGTGTCGTTATTAAAGCCACTTAACACTTGTTCTGGTCACGGTTTATTTTAATTAGCCCCAACTGAAGTGCTCAGATGGAAAACTGTGAGCCTGTCTCCACAGTCTTGCCCAAACTCGCCTTCCTAGCACACAGAAAGCTTTCAAATTGTAAGAAAGCTTTGCTCTTGGAAGAGGCAGACTATGTGCCTCTTTTTTTGTTTTAATATTTTTTAAACCCTAGAAAGCACAACATGGCAATTATGTCCTAAGACTTGGCTTCTCAAACACTGTGAGTAAATTTGCAGACTGTTTACTATAAAGATTTTAAAGCTACAGAAAAGTAGAACAGTGTAATGGAAACCCATCTAAACCTATGAAAAAGGTCCACAGTTAACATTTTGTTGTATTTACTTAGAGATGATTAGTTAGATAGATAGATAGAACCATTTAAAAAATTTTTTTAAATGTTTTTATTTTTTTAATGTTTATTTATTTTTGAGAGACAGAGCACAAGCAGGAGAGGGGCAGAGAGAGAGGGAGACGCAGAATCCGAAGCTCAGGCTCCGGGCCCTGAGCTGCCAGCACAGAGCCCAACTCAGGGCTTGAACTCATGAACCGTGAGATCATGACCAGAGCCAAAGTCATATGCTTAACCAACTGAGCCCCCCAGGCGCCCCTAGACAGAGCCATTTGTAAAGTAAATTGCTGACATCACGATGCTTTACCGCTAACTGCTTCAACCATGTACCTCCATGACATGAGGACTTTTTCCTGACTATATAAAATAAAAATAAAACATCAGTAACATTTTACTGGGCATCATGGAACGTGAATACCACCACCAATTTTTCACTGCTGCAGACCCATCTTTAAGTATAAAATGTGTGTAATTTTTTAGTAGATTTGACGGTAGAATCCATTTGAGACTCTTTTCATAACAACAAGAATTGAAACCTTAAGCTTGAAGTTAAATGTCCATCATTTTTTACAAAACGTATTTAGTAAAAGTATTTCTCAGGCTCCTGGCTGGCTCTTGTAGAGCATGAGACTCTTGATCTCCGGGTCATGAGTTCAAGCCCCACATCAGGCATGGAGCCTACTTCAAAAAAAAAAAAAAAAAGAATTTCTCATTTAATAAGAGTATTTCTTGTTGCCATCATGACTCTTTGGCTAACGATCTCTTACATAATAGTTGCCTGAGTCCTTTTGCTAAGAGGACTACTGGTGAACGGTTAATGACTTGGAGGAACCTAAGAAAGGACAAAGGCCTACATTTATTTATTTATTTTTTAATGTTTATTTATCTTGCAGAGAGAGAAAGAGACAGAGTGCGAGCAGGGAGAGCAGGCAGAGAGAGAGGGAGACACAGAATCCGAAGCAGGCTCCAGGCCCTGAGCTGTCAGCACAGAGCCTGATGCAGGGCTCGAACTCACAAACTGGGAGTTCATGACCTGAGCCCTAAGTCGGACACTTAACCGACTGAGCCACCCAGGCACCCCTAAAGGCTGACATTTAATGGAAACCTTGTCTAGCGAATTTTTTTTTCTGAAAGAAATCATAGCTTATAAACTACCTAGAATGTATCATGCTGGGCTCTGCAGTAAATTCAAGTCAGCTAAAAAAATAATAGTAAATGCTACTGCCACCATGGTGTTGGTGCTGAGATGAAGGTCAGGCCGAAGAACAGCATCCCTTGCGCATCGGCTAGCTTCGCCTGCGGCGGGCCGACAAACAGAACACAAGGATAATGAAGTAACGGAAGTAAAACAATTGCACCCAGCATCCTCAGCTCAAGTCAGCTAATAAAAAGAAACCAGTTAGAGACTTAAACTAGGCATCTGATCATCCAAAATATCATTTAAGAGGTCCAAGCAACAAGCCCGGTCACAGATCTGGCATCTGCGTGTTAACTCATGTCCTGGTTTTCCCTAAATCGTCTGGACAGAGACAAGGCCAGAATGCCCATATGGTGTGATCAATCCGTGGGTTGGGTTATTTGCCAACTACTTGGCGCTGTGTGTGTGCGTGTGTGTGTGAACATTATCAATTTATGTAGTCACCCAATTTAAGAAATGGTAGCAAGCCAATGCGGCCCACCGGCTTCCCTCTGGCAAGAGGTGTGGCTTCCGGTCTGTTGCTTGAGTTTTCGATAGCTTCATCACCTAGAATGCAACAATAGTCCATTTATCCCCCCCTCGTCTCTCTCAATAATAGGAAAATGTCCCTTTACCTTAATTATGGTCCAGTCATTTCCGTGTGATCATTTGTTACTTAAACTTTAATAGGCAGCACAGAACTAGATACAAGGGCTAAAATTATAAAGCATTTAGAAAAAAACCAATATCTTTGCAACATGAAAGTAGGCAAAGATTTCTTAAACAATATTTCTGAAAGCAATAACCATAAAATTTTTAAATGATGCAGACTTTATCAAAATTGAAAATTCTTGTACATTGAAAGACATCATTAGAAAATATTTATAGGCAAGTCATAGATGGAGAGAAAATACTTGCAAAACATATCTGACAGAGGACTGGGATCTAGAATATATAAAGAATTTCTACAACTCAATAATAAAAGCTAAAAAAAATGAGCAAAAGAATAGAACAAATACTTCACGAAGATACACAAATGGCCAAATAGTACATGAAAAAAAAAAAAAACATTTGATCTCATGAGTCATCTTGGAAATGAACATTTAAATCCCACTAAAGTACGACGACACACACCAGAATGGCTAAAATTAAAAAGACACAATACCGAATGGTGGCCAAACTGCGAGTCCATTCGCGGGAGAATAAATAAGCAAGCATGACAGAGTCATCTAGGAGCACGCGCTCAGGAATAAAAAGGAACAATCCACTGATAAATAACACCACCTGGATAAATCTCAAAAACTTTTTATGCTGAGTAAAAGAAGCCTTCCACAAAAGATGGCAGAGTATATGGTTCCAATTATAGATAGTTCCAGAACAGGCCAAACCAATCCGTGGTGGATAAAGGACAGAGACCGGGGAGCAGGTGTTAACCGGGGACGGAGATGAGAGAAATTTCTCAGGTGGTCGTAATATTTTTCACACCTTCGTAGGGGGTTGGGTTACACACAGAGAGGGAGCCCACAGGAGAAACATACAGACGCACACATGCGTAGGTGTGCGTGTGTGCGGGAGATTGACCTTCAGGACTGGCTCACGTGACTAGGGAGGCTGAGGAGCCCCACCATCTGCCGTGTGCAAACTGGAGGCCCAGGAAAGTTGCCGGTACGGTTCCCGACGGGAAGGCTGATGGTGTAAGTCCTCATGGAGGGCGGGGGAAGACTGAGGTCACAGCTCAAGCAGACAGACAGACAGACAGAGGGAGGACTCGCCCTTCCTCTGCCTTTTCGTTTTAGTCAAGCCCTCGATGGATTGGACGCTATCCACCCACGCCAGCGAGGGCAATAATCCTCTTTATTCAGTCCAGCAATTCACGTGCGGATCTCATTCGGAAACACGCTCCCAGGCGCACCCAGAAATCATGTTTCATCCGGGCACCTTGTGCCTCAGTCAAGTTGCCACACAAAATTAACCAGCAATCAAGGTCTTTGCACTTAATTGTACACAAATTTTCCTTCAAGGGGGGGAAAATAAAAGAACTACAAACAAATGCATAGCTGTAGGCGATGGCGTGCCTGTTGAAGGGTTTGGGAAAAGAGTGCTGATGTCTACGGCTTTGAAATGTACCAAAAAATAAGATGGATAAATGAATGCGTAGAGAAAGGGATGAGTATGTAAAAAAGCATGTGGAGTCAGAAGCTAATTGTAGACTGTAGGTGGCGAATATATGTGTTTCGCTGTAAAATTCTTTCAACTTCTCTGTGTGTTCGAAAATTTTTGTAGTAACATATTGGGGGAGAAAAATCTGCTTCTGCCCAAGCCCCCGGGTGACCGATCTCTCGGGCAAGTCACTTATTCTGTTTCCCTCCCCAAAGCCAGAAGGTGGAAGCCAGGGTTGTCTGGTGCCCATTCTGGGCCTGACCTTGGTTTGAAGACGGGCTGTGAGCTCAGGGAGGGCCTGCACCCAGGGCCCGGTGGTCAGTGGTTTAATCGATGGCTTCAGATCAGCCCCTCCTTCAGGCCGCCTTCCGTGGGATGGTTAAGATGATTTCGAAGCATAAAGGGAAGAAAGAGAAGCCAAATTAGACACCTGAAAATGAAGACAGAACTTATTTTAGTGCAAATAATGCTTTCTGCAAAGGTGCTCCCCCAAACCCCTGAGCGGAAACCCCACCAGGCCTCGCAGGGGCCTCACCTGGGAACCGAATCGGATGGGAAGCCAGCGCGAGCTCTTCCCTGGCTCTTCCCGCTGCTCCTGTGGCTGCGTGGCTGCTCTGTTTTTTCTCAGCCGTCAGCTCTCCTGGGGTCACCCAGACCAGGGGGACTGGGGAAAATGGCGGCCCCGGCCTCCAGGTTCACCTGTTCCAGCCACACTGTGAATGTCTGTCTTTCTCAGTCCCGGCCCCAAGATCCCAGAGAAAGATTTCATTTACTCAGCGTGGACCAATTCAATATAGTTAGAGAGCGGGGCCGTGTGTATACACCCAGCCCCTAGCAATGCGCGTCTCTGGTCAGCTGGGAGGGGAGGCAGTCACCGTGAGCTTTGGAGACATCCCCAAAGCCGACTGCTTCTGTCAAGGTCATCATGAGCAAAGGAGTCCATTTCAAACCAGCATAATCCTGATTCCAATTAGGTGGTCCCCAGAGCGTTATGGAAGTCAACCCAACCTTGTTTGGGGATGCCTCCTTCCAACCAGGGAAGGGAACACTGTACCAAAATTGGGGTCCAGAAGGGGGGACGATGAAGGGAAACAGCCTTCTATACATCCCTAAATAGCGTCCCCTAAGGGCCCCCAGCCCTGGATACTGTGAGTCTGTTTTCGCTCGAATAAGGATCATTCAGGGAGCTTGTTAAAAACGTAGCTCCCCCCTCAGCTGCTCCCCAGGATTCTGAGGAGTCAGTGTGAGATCAGACCCAGGAAGCTGCGTTCTTAATGGGCACGTGGGTGATTCTGAAGTTTGTGGCCCCAAGTTATATCTAGAGCAACACCTTGAGGTCAAGCATACGCTAGGAATAACCACCTTGCCCCTCTCTGGGCTGCATCCTAAAGAGATTTCCAGAAGCAAGCTGTCTTTGGGATGAGTTATGACAGTAGAATGATAGATAGAGAGGCAGAAGTTGGGGGAGGTAGGAAGGTTTGTCCCAGCGTCTGGTTGGAACGTCCTTAGCTCTCTACATCCTTTGATCGCTTATTCTATTCTTTTTCTTGTAGGATGGAAAGAGATGCTGCCTTCACACAAAAAAAGGCAGAGAGGGCGTGCCTCAGAGTTCACCTCAGAGAAAAGTACAGACTCCCAAAGGTAAGACGCTCTTTACACAGGAAACATCCAATAATTTCTTTTTTTTAATTTTGTAATGTTTATTTATTTTTGAGAGACAGAGACAGAGCATGAGTGGGGGAAAGGCAGAGAGAGGGGGAGACACAGAACCAGAAGCAGGCTCTAGGCTCCGAGCTGTCAGCACAGAGCCTGACACGGAGCTTGAACCCACGAGCCATGAGATCCTGCCCTGAGCCGAAGTTGGATTCTTAACTGACGGAGCCACCCAGGCGCCCCCCAATAATTTCTTAGATAATAGAACATGGAGAATGTTTGAGTATCAGCAAAGGGTCACATTCATGACCACACACACACACGCACAGACACACACACACATTTGTCTTCATTGAGGTGTCTGATGTGGTGAAAAGAGCATTGAACTTGGAGTTCATCAAAAGTAGATTCCAATCATGTAACCTCTACGAACTTCCATTTTGTCTCAACGAAATGGAGCTAAAACCTATAAATGCTATTTTCATGTAAATTTATGTAAAGATTATAGAACTTCTATATGTAAACACATAATGAGGAAATAATCACAGCTGGCATTTAATAATACGTAATAATGTGTCACATAATGTTCTATGGGCTGTGTATGTATCAATTCATTTAATCCGCAGTCATCTAGGGTGATTCTATTAACCCCTCCATTTTATGGTAGAGGAAGCAGAAGCATGGAGAAGGTAAGTCCCTCCTGCCAAAAGCCACACAGCTAGGAAAGGCAGAGCCCAGAATCTTCTACCATATTCTGCCTGTATTTCAAAGGAACAGTCTGTTCCTTCTTTATGGAGGTGATGTCATCACCAAGCACCACGCATCTATCCATCTCGGTGCTGGTGGTAAGAACGAACACCTGTAGGCTCTGGTCAAGTCATGGTTTACTCATGGGAAGAGAATGTGTGGACATGTTATGGTCCCCCGGAAGCTGCCTTCAGAAGCTACAAGCACTCATCAAAGGGAGGGAGAGAGAGCTCGGCTGTCCCTGCAAGGTCAGTGCCGAAGTCACCAAAGAGTTCAACTGAGCCCCAACATGTGGGAGAGACTGACCCCTAAGACGCCCTAGGAACCAGGTCTGTTCTCACAGAGGGAAGGAAAACTCACAGTGAAACTTAAACATCTTCACTGCAGCCAACAAATTTTGAAAAACAACGCCTTTGCTTTTGGTCTCCCTCCTTCCGGCTTCCTGCTTTTTCGCGTTGGGCTTGCGTTTTGGAAGAGTGCGCTAGACACGGTCCCCTCCACTCCCGGTGTCTGGGGGCTTGCCCGGAGCTCCGTGGGACAGCACTGGCCATCTGGGGAACTGGGTTTCAATTGTGGGGCAACCTCAGAAGGCTTTTTAAAATACCTGAGCCTCAGTTTCCTCATCTGTAGAATGGAAACAATGACGCCTATTTCGCGAAGTCTTCGTCTGAGAGAGCATCATGTAAAGGACTTAGTACAGCACCTGCCTAGTGAGCTCGACAGAGGACAGCTCTTATTTTCGCTGTAATTATCTCTCTGCCCCGAAGTCTTATTTCTTCATAATAAGAGCGGGGGGTCTCGAAGACCTTGAGGAAACCCCCTGCTATGTGCCAACAGCCACAACTCGAGGTCAAGAATCCGAGCCCTTGGTCGCTTTCTGCCTCGTGAGGTCTCGATGGTCTTGCTCATTTCCAGAGCCTCGGGGATGAACAGCTCAAGGTTCAGCTGCATGGCCGCGACGGGCTTTGGGGAAAAAAATAATTCCCACATCTCTGAGGCAAGCTATCCTTTGGGACAAGAGCCTTTCCAACAAAAGCTATAAAAAGAGGGAAGAATTATAGCCACGAAACGTGCACGTTCGTATCCTCTCTGGAGAGGCCCAGGCCCGGGGGGAGTGGCAGTGACTGTATCTGCCGGGCTCCCTGGAAGCAGCCGGGCGCGGGGTGCGGGAGCGCGAAAAAGTCAATCGATTCTTAACAGTGGAGCCCGTATCTTTCCCTGAATGAGTTACCACGCTCACGTGCCCCCTTTTGCAAACGAGCTGCTTCGAGTGGATGATGTGTGTGAGACCCCGCCTGATTTTCTTTTCTTGGCTGAAAAGGACCGTTGAGGGGCGCCTGGGCGGCTCAGCCGGTTAAGCGTCTGACTTCGGCTCAGGTCATCATCTCGCAGTTCGCGAGTTCGAGCCCCGCGTCGGGCTCTGTGCTGACAGCTGAGAGCCTAGAGCCTGCTTCCGATTCTGTGTCTCCCTCTCTCTCTCTCTCTATCCCTCACCCGCTTGTGCTCTCTCTCTCTCTCTCTTTCAAAAATATAAACCTTAAAAAAAAAAAAAAGACCTTGGGGCTCATCTAAGAATCTAATGCCACTGCCTCTTTTTAGACATGAGGAAACTGCAGCCTGGGGGGTCAGGTAGCCAAAAACCCACGGCTGCTGACCGACAGAACCAGGATGGGAACGTTGGCCTCTCAACCGCTGAAACAGCGTGACTTACAAAAGGGTTTGGACACCGCTCCCTCTGGCCCTGAGGTCTCTGCAATTTCTACTCCCAGTGCTCGAGTTTTAGTGCAGTTTTGAGCTCTTCGTGGCTGAAACCCGCGTGAAGACTTTGGGGGCAACCCGGTACTGCTCAGTATTTCGGTGAATCCCACCCAAAGCCCAGCAGACACCCGGCCTTTCCCACTCCTGGGGCGTCTGATGGCTTCGCAGGAGCCCTGGCAGTCGCTACGAAATTCCAAAGACGAGCCCAAAAAATAGATGACAATATCCCTTGAAAGCAGCCTACACTTAATCTTTCCCTGCAGCCTGCTTTCAGATGGCGGCCCTCCCTGGGTCCTTCCATAGAATGGCTGCATTTTGTGAAAACGGATTGATTCTACACAGGTTTCCAGGATAGGCCTGTGGTGTGAAAAATGCTAAAAATACTAGCAGGGCAATTGCCTGCTTTTTTTTCGTGCAGCGCGTGGAAATTCCAACCAATTACACTCTCCGTAAAACCGTAATCAGTGTAAAGTTTATCTTACAACATCCGCGCGCTCCTATGCCACTCTGTCCCGTTATCCCGGACGTGGCTAACGCCCAAGGTCAACGCAGCACCTTACCCGTGAAGTCCAGCCCCACCCTCGGACCCTCCCTCCCCGCCCCTCCGCCTCCGGTGTCTGTTACAGGTCACACGCTCCCCTCCCACCGGCCCCCACTGGGCGCTGGGCGCAGCCGGGGTGCAGGAGCCCCCCCACACACACACACACCCCCACTCAGGGCTGGAAGGGAGCGCTGGGGGACAGACGCATTTCCCAGGCGACGATCAGCCCCTGGCCCGCAGCTTCCTGTCTGTGCGGAGTGGCCACTCCCGTCCCGGCTTCAGTGTTGGCGGGAGCCGGGTCCCTCGCGCCCCCTGGTGTCCCTAGCGCCGTGCGCGCCCGGGGCCGCCGCAGGGAACCGAACGTGAGTTGCGGCGCAGAACCGCCCCGCCGCTCTGCTCAGTCCTTCCGTCGGAACCGTGGGTTGTAGCAAGGACACCGGCGGTGGGAGACAGAAATAAATGTTGGACGTGACTTTTTTTTTTTTTTTTAAGTCTACTCGGTTGTTACTAAGGACCAGATTGGGCGTTGTGTTGTGAAGCGGTTGCTGTGCTGACGGCCTGGAAGGGCCTGGAAGGCCCTTCTAGGAGCAGCTGTCACAAAACAGGAGGTGGCAGCGCAGCCCGTGAGGGGACCCTGTGGGGACAGGCTGGGAGGGGAGTGTCGGAGCAGCGGGATCCTCCCATGTGCGCCAGGACAAGAGAGCTAGAAGGCAAACTGGTGTCTTCGGTCTCACAGTTAGCAGGATGGACGGGGACTGTGAAATGCCAGGGACCGAGGGCGAGGAGAGGGAATTGGAATACTCAGCCTTGACAGGGGATGACTTCGGGGAAAGGTCCCCTATGGGGGACGGCCCTTCCCTGGGCCTTGAAAGCCACGCTGTGATTCTCATAGTGGACCAGGCCAACTTATCTGGACGGCGGGGCCGCTCGCTACGCGGAACGGTGTGTCACTCTTAGGCGTTCCTTGGAATGTGCAGAAGGACTCCTCACAGTGGAAGCTTAAAATGCCATCCGGAAACCATAATGGGGACTGAAGTTGTTGGTCTTCGTCTCCTAGATGTTCCCATGAGGAGCCGGCGGGCCCCGGAACGTCAGGGAGTGCCCATGGGCGGTTACTGTGATTGGGAAAGCTCAAGGTCACGGCGGTATGTCCAGTGACTCCAGGGAAAGGAGTGAGGGGCCGGCGGCCAGTGCTACACCCTTGGAGCAGCAGGGGAGGGCTAACGGAGGCCCGGGCCGGCCAGGGGCTGCCAGAGTCCCTAATCGTTCCGTACGTCCTCTTCGTGAGGCTTGGCATCTCCATACTTTGCTTAATTCATTACTTCTCTGATTACTGCGTTTAAAAAAAGCCATCCGGCCCTATGTGCGCACGCGTGTGTACATATATATTATTCAGCTCTAAAAAAAGGGAACCTTTCCATTTGCAACAACATAGATAGACCTTGAGGGCGCTAGCCTGACTGAAAGAGGTCAGACAGAGAAAGACAATACTGTGTGGTCTCATTTGTATGTGGAATCTTTAAAAAAAGAAGAACTCAAGGGCGCCTGGGCGGCTCAGTCAGTTGAACGTCCGACTTCAGCTCAGGTCATGATCTCGCAGTTTGTGGGTTCGAGCCCCGCGTCAGGCTCTGTGCTGACAGCTCAGAGCCTGGATCCTGCTTCGGATTCTGTGTCTCCCTCTCTCTCTCTGCCCCTCCCCTACTTGTGCTCTCTCTCTTTCAAAAATGAATAAACATGAAAAAATTCTCTTAATGAAATTAAAAAAAAGAACTCAGATAAAGAGAGGAGATTGGTGATTGCTAGAGGCGGGGGGGGGGCGGGTGACTCGGGGGAGGTGGTCAAAGACTTCCTAGTTATAAGGTAAGTAAGTCGGGGTGGGGGGGATGGAAGGCAGGGCATGGCGACTATAAAGAAAGGTGATGGAGAGACATTGGTAGGACAAATCCTACCAATTGTAGCATTTTACCAATTGTCTTACTGACCAGCCCTAACCTCGGGGTAGGCGGGTCACATCCACCGCCCCTCCTCCCGCCCGTCCGAGCCCTCCTCCTGGAGCAGGTGTGGGCTCCTTGACCCCCGGGTCTGAGTGGTATTTCTATTTTTATTAAGCTTATTTTTTTAAAATTTAATTTATTTACTAAATGTTTATATATTTTTGAGAAACAGAGAGAGAGAGAGAATGAGTGAGAGAGGGGCAGAGAGACAGAGAGAGCACAGATGATCTGAAGCAGGCTGTGTACTGACGGCTGAGAGCCTGATGTGGGGCTCGAACTCACGAACCGCGAGATCATGACCTGAGCTGAAACCAAGAGTCGGACGCTCAACCGACTGAGCCACCCAGGCGCCTCTAAGCTTATTTTTTATGTATATAAAAAACCACATGTCACTGCATAATCACAAAACTCATTTAAATGACAGGACTCAAGGGACGTACCCAAGGTCACACAGCTCACTGTGCCCCACGGACCTCCAGGCTCCTGACTCTTCACCTCGCACTTCCTGTGCCCCAGGCTCCCTACACCCCCCTCTAAACTGTGTCTCCACCCGGGAGGGTAGACTTGAGGACGAACACAACTGTCCGACACGAACACGGTGCTGGGCAGAAAGCAAGAGTCACCAGGGCCTTCCTGGGCTCCTAATGACCACCTTCCCCTCCCCTCGAGGCGCGGACTTCTAAGCCCGTGTTGTCTGATACAGTCCATATTGGGTAAGCAGCCGTACTAATAGTATTAGCGGTCCACGGGGAGCTGGACACATTCACCGTGTCCTCCAGCTAACAAGGGATGACCCCCTGGGGGCCTCATTCACAATTCCCAGGGTCACCGGCACAGGAGTCACACAGCCGGCAGGAGGCGGTTCTGGGCCCTTCCCCTTCCCAAGGCCCAACGGAGAGCAGATTTGAGGAAAATGTCTTCCCGGGAGCTGTCACATCTAATGAGGATAGCTCTGTCACATTTTGGAATTAGAACTGTATTTTCTGAAGAAACTATTTGGCTGGTGTTTCCCGTGAAAGAGTCGCACTGATTGCTGCCTGGGAGAAGGGAATTTGGAGTAGAAAAAGGAGGAATTTGGGCCCAGCCCCCCAGGGAACAGTCAAAGGCCTCCTTCCCAGTTTCTCAGTCACCGCCAATGACAATACCGTTTGTTGCACCTGTGTGTTTGGGTGACCCCTTTTATTATTTTTTTTAATGTTTATTTATTTTTGAGAGAGAGAGACATAGAGTGAGGGCAAGAGCGGCAGAGAGAGAGGGAGACACAGAATCCGAAGCAGGCTCCAGGCTCTGAGCCGTCAGCACAGAGCCCGATGCGGGGCTTGAACCCACAAGCCGTGAGATCATGCCCCGAGCCGAAGTCAGATGCTCAACCGACTGAGCCGCCCAGGCGCCCCTGGATGACCCCCTTTAACTGCAGGAATCACAGAAGCAAATAAGTGCAGCGACCAAAGTGCAGGAATCCGAAGTACATAGGAAACTGGACACACGTCCAGCCTGCGCCCGTGTCCTCGGGCTTTCAAGTCGCAGGGACTCGGAGGACTCCAGGTGCCTACCGGAATCCGCGGTGCTCGGGGTGGTTCTGGGTCTCACTCGGCTGATCACCCCCGGTCCTGTATCTCCCCCTTTTCCCATCTCTGTTGTCTCTCTAGAAAGAAGGTCAAATCTCCCCCAAGGAAAACAAGCAAACAGCACTTGCTGAGCAAACACTCCTTTCTAGGAACCTTCCCTAAGCGACTGGTTCCCACAGCTCTGCTGACACTTGCCTCCTTCTGGTGCTGGGCCGTCTGTCTGGCCGCAGTAAGCGACTCTGCCATTTTCTCCCTTCCTGCCGCTCCAGCCTGCACTTCCTCCGGAAGCCCTGTCTCTCTCTCTCTGTCTCTCTCCTCAGCTTCCGGACCCGGGCTCCACCTGTCTCCGCTGTGTCTTCTTCATGGCTTCCCCTTGCCCCATCTGCAGCCCCCACATTTTGGAATATTCTGGGTCTCCTCTTTTTCCCGCTGAATGGGCACACTCTGGCCAGGGGGCGGCATCTTGCCGTGGCCTTCAGCTACCACCTCCTGTCTGTGTGAGGACGACTCCCAAACCTGTTGCTGCAGCCCCCCTCTTCTCCCTGCGGGCCACTGCTGCGCCTGCCTCTGCTGGGACACCGCGGGGCTCACAGCCACAACAGCCTGGCCAGCTCTCCCCCAAACCTGCGCCTCCTGTAGGCCCGTCTCCACCCCTCCGCTCCCCTCCCGCCCCAGCCAATTCCCCAGGCGGGTGGCAGGAAGTCCCCCTTGACTCTTCCCTCCTCCTCCTGTCCCACATCCAGTAAGTCACCAGGTCACCCTAACTTCACCTCCTGCAGAATTCTCAGCTCAGCCCCAAGGGCAGGACTCATTGTTTCTTTTTTTTTTTTTTAAGTTTATTTCTTTTGAGAGAGAGAGACAGCATAAGTGGGAGAGGGGCAGAGAGAGAGGGAGACAGAGACTCCCAAGCAGGCTCCAGTCCGTCGGCACCGAGCCCGACGCGAGGCTCCCCAACCGTGAGACCATGACCTGAGCGAAAACCAACCATCGGATGCTTCACCGACGGAACCACCCAGGGGCCCCATCATCTCCCACCCCTCTCACTACAACAGCTCGTCAGGGGCTCTCCCCCCTCAAAATTGCGGGGTGAGGTTTCTAAACTGCAAATCTGATTCCATTTCTCCCGTTAAAAAAAAAAAAAAGGCTCATCATAACTCGTGAGAATCCAGTTAAGAACCCCTCGCCCTGTCGGCCATGAAGTGGCTCCTGTCTTTCCAGTCCGAGCCCTTGCAACTCCCCGATTGGACTGGACTTTCCTCCTGTTTTGTTCCCTCACTCCACTCTCCGCGACCCCTTTCCTGCCCGTAAGACTTTGGTCTAGGGGCTCCTCGTATAGAAACTTCTGGGACCCTCTTCTCCCCGCCGCCCTTCCTGTCGCGCTCCTGTCATCCCCGAGTGCGCGTCCCTTAGGTTATCTTCCCAACCCGAGGGTCCTCTGGACCGTGTGCTCTTTAACCAAGGGGCGAGTTGTTCATCTTGGTCCTCAGTGCCTTGCGCGGAGCCCACCGTGTAGAAACTGCGCACACGTGCGCATGCGCACACACACACACGAAGCGTTTGCGGAGTGTCGGACGATCTTGGGAAAAAGGGAAAAAAATATACTCCAAGAACAAAGGAGCAAAAACAGCAGAAAGAATGCGCCTGCTGTAGGAGTTGTATGAAAATAAGCGTTCCTGGAAAAAATGAGTCTGAATTAGACGTTATGACTCTGCACAAAGTACAAAGTTTATGTTATAATTAAAATGTCGTCGTCCCTTCAAATAGAGGAAGTAACACACTTGAAATAAAGCCCCGAGACGCCTTCTAAAAACAGAAGCGCCCCTCTCCCTAGCCGATTCAAAATGTATACGTAAGTCAAGCCAAATTAATAAGAGAAAACAGTTCCACAATGAACCCTAATCCTATTAACGGAATTGTCAATCTAGGTTAGTCATTGAAAAATAATGTGGTGCCCCCTGCTGAGCTATATGCTTGGGTTACACCTGGTGTTTGTCTGCGGTATTCAGGGCATCGTTCGTTCGGGAGTAAAGGTGGAGACGGAGGAAAATCTCTCAGCCGAGTTGTCTCTAGACGGACGGGTCACGTCGAAGACTCCCTTAGAACAGAATTTAAAATTTGCCTCTGACAAAAAGAGACGACTCTGCGGGCCTTTCTTTGTCCGCCTCCTCCGGATCAGGAGCCCCTTGGGCTGCCCAGCAGGGTCCAGACACGGAAACCTCCTGCTCCCGAGCAACTGTTTCTGGGGGCGGGGCGGGAGGCCATCGGAGGCCGGTCAGGGACCCCACCCCCTTCCTTCTCCTCCCCATCCTGTCTCAGCTCGGTTTGCTCCGTCTACGCTCGCGCCACGGACGGAATGTCCTGCAGGGACATGGGGAAGGGGAGAAAGCCAGGGGACACGAGTGTGGCGGGAAGTCAGGCCCCACCACTTGGCCAGGCCAGCACTCTTGTCATCCTGCCGGCCGCCCCGTGAAGGAGGTAGATACTATTTCCCATTCACGGATAGGAACCCTGGCTGGGAGGGGGAGAGGAAGAGGGGCTTCCCAAGGTCACAACCGCCTGTAAATGGCAAAGCAAGAGGAGACCCCAAGCCGATCCGACCCCACCGGCCAGAGAGGCGCGGGCTGCTAAGGCTCTCACAAGCTGAATGACATTTCTGTAAGTTTCTTCATCCTCGGGGCCTCAGTTTCCTCCTCTGTCAAATGAGAGGCTTGGATGGTGACCTCTAGGAGCTCCTTGAGCCCCTCTGCAACGCCCTTGGAAAAGAAAGAAGTGGAAGACGCACACGGCTGGTATCTAGAAATTTCCATTCTTTATGGGTCCTATGCGTGTACACGCTCAGCCGAAGAAGTCAGATCCGCACCCTCCGTCCAAGTGCCTGAGGAGGGACGTCATGGAAGCAACTAGCAAACCGCAGACAAGATTCCCACGCTCAGACACGAGAATCACCTGGGAACTTCTAAAAAATTTTCTCACCTAGAAGCAGCTGGGTGGCTCAGTCGGTTCAGCATCTGACTTCAGCTCAGGTCATGATCTCTTGGTTCGTGGGTTCCAGCCCTGCGTCGGGCTCTGTGCTGACAGCTCAGAGCCTGGAGCCTGCTTCACATTCTGTGTCTTCCTCTCTCTCTCTTTCCCTCTCCCACTCATCCTCTGTCTGTCCATCTGTCTCTCTTTCAAAAATAAACATTAAAAAAATTATCTAAAACATGATATCACTTAAGCCCCTGCCACAGACTCTTGGAGCCAATTCTCCGGGGGTGGGTGCTAGCCATTTTTCTAGGCATCACAAGGGATTCAGGGGCCCAGAGAGGGTTGAGAACCACTGTCCCGAGGGATAGAACACACACTTGGCTCTGACCTTCGGCAGCAAGTGCTCAGAACAAGGGTGGGCCCGTCTGCTGGAGCCCAGCCCACTGGGTCTCACGCCTGCCTCCCTCCCTCCTGGCCACGCCCAATACCCCTTTCCCTTTGGCAAAGCAGGCCACGCTCCTTCTTACTTTCCCTGGAGGTGCTTGTGGACTGGCTGTGCTCTTTAATCTATACCCCACTCCCCCAGGGTCTCAGCTTCCAGCGGGACAGGAACCAGGGGTGGCTGTCACCTTGCCTAGAAGCCAGTGCAGCCCCTCTACTCATACCTAGGACGGTAAGAGGCAGTTTGTAAAGACTGGCAGTCGGTGGTCCTCACAGGGATGGAAACATCTAGCGTTAGATCAACTCGACAGAGAAATCCATTGATCCAGCTCTTTGGAATCATGTAAACCAAAAATAAACAAGCTGAAACCAAAATAAAATCTGCCTAGACTCAAACAAACAGGTACTTGCTATATACCAAGTTTGATTGACTAGATTACTTTTTAATGTTTACTTATTTATTTTGAGAGACAGAAAGTGAGTGGGGGAGGGGCAGAGAGAGAGAGAGAGAGAGAGAGAGAGAGAGAGAGAATCCCAAGCAGGCTCCACGCCACCAGCACAGAGCTGGACGTGGGGCTCGAACCCGCAAACTGTGAGATCATGACCTGAGCCAAAATCGAGCCGGTCACTTAACCAACTGAGCCGCCCAGGGGCCCCGGATTGACTAGATTGGAAAAAAGTGGGGAACGCTCAGCTTTTTGACGCTATTAACTGTCGAAGATACCGTTTGCCAGCGTCTCTCAAGTTTGGTACAAGATGAAGGCCAGTTCGTCAAAATCCTGGGCGCCGTGTGAACCCGGGGTGGTGCCGAGCCTTCAGTGAAAGGTCAGAAATCAGTCACGGGGAATAACAGAGGCCGGGCGTGGGGTATTTAAATAATGGGGCATTCAGCGCTGGCAATTAAGATTATAAATCTGGTTAAAAACCAAGAGATTAAAACTGCTTCTGGTCTGCCGGCATAAAAATAATTAGCTCTTAACTGCATTAAGTGATATCCCAACTCGAGAAGAGTTCTAGAAACGAGAAGACCTCTGAGGCACAACCTCCAGAAATCCAGGAGAGCTTGTCCGGCCCCAACTGCGGCTGGCTCACTCACTCCTGAGCTCACACCGCGGTTCCCAGGCTGAGCCTCCTTCCCTGTCTGGAGTCGATTCGACTCGTCCGTGACTGCACCTGCGTCTGGGGGTGTGCTGAGGCATTATTGTCTTTCTTTGGTGTGTCAGAATACCCCTGGTCCCCCAAGGCGGGTTTCTCAGGGGGCAGCAGAAAGTCTGCAATCCAACACACTCGGCGCTCGGATGGCAGACAAGGTCCCATCAGCAGGGAGGTTCATTCGTGAGGCCAGGAGGCAAGGCCGCCTCCATACAAATTTCACTTCTTCTTGATGGTTTGCTCTGTCTCGGATCTTTCTCTTAAGGGCTGAGACTCTCCCTGCTCTGTGACACTGTCCATGCCCTCTTTATCGAAGGGATGCTTTCAGCAGGGATTGTGATAGCGAACTGTGCTTTTTTTCTCAAAAATGTTGATAACCACAACCGCCCTTGTCCAGGGCTTAGAAGCTTACGAGGCCATGTCACGGCACGTCTACGTCTGTCTCCTTCGATCTGCTCAGTAAGTCTCTGAGGGCCCTTCCCCTGGGCATCGGAAACCGTAAGGTGACTTGCCCAAGGTCACGTGGTGGGCGAATGACAAAGCCGGAACTCGAACCCAGGTCTTTGGCTGCCGTAGGCCGCTGCAGAGGGGGACTGGTCCGGGCCCGCTGAAGAAGCCCGTCAAAGGCCCAGACCCCTTTTCACACACAGGACCCTCACCCCCGGCCTGTCCTAGGCCTGGGGCCAGCTCACTCGGTCAGGCCCCGGCGCTAATGAGGCAGGAGCCCAGGTTTGGTTCCCACCGGCTTCGTTTCGATCTCTCACCACGACCGGCCCCGCCTGGTTGTCGTACCCTTCGTGGTGAGGTGTCCGCGGCACAGGGCCGCAGCCTAAGGAAATCGATCCCAGTGCCGGAATCGTCACCTGAAGCAGGCGTGCTGCTGACAGACGGTCAGTAGCACTGTTCTTCCAGAAGGATGGTGACTGTAGGCCCCTGACCATAGCCCTTGACAGCACCGAACGCTCCCTTTAGACGGGACAATCGGAGCCGCCTGCCTTGGGCGCCACGCTTTAGAGAGCTCCCCTCTGTCCCTCGGGCCGCATTCTTTCGCATGGGGTGAAAAGTCTCCAGGGCCAAAGGGACGGGCAAAGCCCACAGCCGTCTTTTAGACCACACTCGGGCTGCTGGGGACCCCGAATTCCCTGCCTAAATGTCTCGGGCCCCCCCACCGGGCCTGTGCCCCGGAGAGCGCAGTGAGCTGCTGGCCTGGGTCCCGCTAAGCCAGAGCAGGTGGCAGGAGGTCGCGTGCTGGGAACCTGTGGGCGCGAGATTCCCGGGGAGGGACGGAGCCAGGGATGGGGGGCTGGTCCTGAGCCTGGAGCCTCTTTCGGCGCTCATCCGCCAGCCCCCACAAACGCTCGCGTGGGTCCGGCAAAGGGCAAGGGAAGCCTGGAAGCTTTCTCCCGGAACTGAGGGCGTCGTGCAGAAAGGGAAAGGAAGAGGCCCGGTCTGCCAGGAACGTGACTGTGGCATGAATGTGGCGGCCGTTTCTAGGCCAGAGGGAAGGCGCAAAGAGAGCAAGGCCTCTGAGAAGGCTGCCGGCCAGCTGCAGGAGTCCCGATCACCCGATCACCCGATTACCGATGCGGCTCCGCGGGCCGCCCCTGGGAGGCACCCTTGCTTATGCACAGCTTCCCGTGGCTGACGGCTCCACAGATTCAGGCGGCAGCTGGTTAATCCTCTACCATTCTAAGGCAAAGAATAGAATCCCAATTTATAGATAAGGAAGTAAAGCTCAGAGAGGTTGTGTGAGGTGCTCAGGGTCACCCAGCCCGCAAGTGGTGCTGGTAACCTTGACGCTGTGGCCACCTGATTCTCAAGCCAACAGTGGCTCTCCCAGCGCACTGGCCCAACAGGAGTGGAAAGACGCTTCAGAGGCTATGAAAATAGAGCTTTTTACAGCAAAGCAGACCTGCGCGTTTAAGGATTGTAAGACCGTTGTAGTCCCTGACCGCAGGCTCCTTGCATCATTCAATAAACATTTACTGTCTGTGTCTACACGCCAGACACTCTGCCGGTTTCTGAGACTTGTAGACGAGTGAGTCTTCACAGGAAGTAGAGTTTTTAAACTTCGGCGTGCACCAGAAGCACCAGGAGGGCTTGCGAAGCTAAGATCACTGGGCCCACCCTCATAGCTGGTCTAGGTGAGGCCTGACACGTGCGTTTCTTTCATTTTTTTAAAGCTTTTTAAAAATGTCTTTATTATTTACTTTTGAAAGAGAGAGAGAGTATGTGTGAGCAGGGGAGGGGCAGAGAGAGAGAGGGAGACACAGAATCTGAAGCAGGCTTCAGGCTCTGAGCCGTCAGCACAGAGCCCGACGCGGGGCTCGAACTCATGAACCGCGAGATCATGCGCTGAGGCAAAGTCGGACGCTTAACTGACTGAGTCGTCTAGATGCCCCTCTTTCTTCTTCTTTTTTTAAAATGTCTATGTGTTTTTGAGAGAGAGAGACTGCACCTGAAAGTTGGGGAGGTGCAAGGGTGGGGCAGACGGAGGATCCAAAGTGGGCTCTGTGCTGATAGCAGCGAGCCTGATGTGAGGCTCAGACTCATGTACCACAAGATCCTGCGCTGAGCCAAAGTTGGACGTTTAACCGCTGAGCCACCCAAGGTGTGCACAAGGTCCCAGGGGCTGCCGATGCCGCTGGCCTGGACACCCCACTTTGAGAAACACTTCGGCAGAAGTGCCCATCAGGATCCCCTCCGTGAGTTGTGAGGCGAAGTCAACGCCACTGCTCGGCCTGTCTCGGCAAGTGGGATGAGGAGAGAATGAACCTGAAAGTCCTCCTGGAAGGAAGATCTGTTCCAAAGCTTCCCCAGAGGCCGCCTGACGAGTGGCCAGGGGACGGGAAGGCAGGGAGCACCACCCTCATGAGTGGACCGGCTCTCGGAGCACCAGCTGGCCAGCCCGCCTCGCTTCGGTCCCTCTAGCTGTTTGCCCTGTCTCCCTCTAGCTATCTGTCCCTCCAGGCCACGCAGCTAGTCCAGCCAGTGAGACTCTGGTGACATCCACAGAGATCTTATTAGCAGCCAGAGGGCCGGGGGGTGCCAGAATTCCCTGGAATGCTTTTTCAGATCGCTGTTTTTGTTTGTTTGTTTGTTTGGTGTTTTTTTTTTGCGCAAGAGAGGGGAGATGCATTTACATGAGCGGAGCATGGGCAGGCTGAAGTCCCGCCTTTCCCCTCCTCCCTGCAAAGCTGCCCAGAGGCCCATCGGCCAGAAAGGCGACTTCTAGAGTAGGTAAATAAAAAATAAAGAGAAATGGAGGATTGGCTGGGAGCCCCTGCGGATTAACTAGCTAATTAATCCCCACAACAGTTTGACGAGGAACTAATTAATCCATTAAGCGCTTTGAGGGGCCAAGGCCTGGCCAAGTGCAGGGAGAGGCTTCTCTCCCTTGGGAGGCAGCGGCCGAGAGTGGCTCTCCCCAGAGGCCTTCAGCGTACCCCCAAAGGGCATGTCTCTTCTGCGCCCGAAGTCAGCCTCTCAAGCGTCTCTGGAATCAGGCTTGCTGTCTCTCTGCCCAGAGAACCAATCAAGAGAAGGATCTGGTGGGGGGAGCCACAGGGCCCGAGAGCTGGAGAAGGCCCGGGAAATCCACTCTACAGAGGGAGGAGCGCGCGTCCACCTCACTCTGGCTCGCTCTTCGGACCCGGGGACAACCGACATCTGTTCGTAGTCATTTCTCCTCAGCACCCAGGCAAGGGGAATTCATTCCTATTTTCCTGCAAGTGTTGACTTTAACTCCATCTGGGAATTCTGCAGGTGTCAAAAATCTTTCTAAAATCAAATCAGTGAGGGCTGGTTAAGACGAAACAGTCGTGGGGCGCCTGGGTGGCTCTGTCGGTTTAGCATCCGACTCTTGATTCCGGCTCCGGCCACGATCTTACGGTTCGTGAGTTTGGGCCCCGCATCAGGCTCTGCGCACTGACAGTGCAGAGCCTGCTTGGGACTCCCTCCCTCTTTCTCTGCCCCTCCCCTACTTGCTTGCGCTCTCTCTCAAATAAAGAGATATATTTAAAAGAAAGGACTAAGTGATCACTCTATCTGTACGTGAATTTTCATGCACGTTGGTAATAGCGCATCCAGTTGGGTGAGTCCCAAAGTCGGCCGAGCTGTTTCGTATCATTCGATTTCGAGCACTCTGTAATCCTCTGGGCCCCTGGAGCCCTGTTTGCCTCCTGTTACAACCGGATCTCAGAAATCATCCGATCCAGCCATCTGGGAATATAAAGTCGCCTCACCTTTCCCAGGGAAACTTCTTCTGTAGATTCTTCTCTCTACTTAAGGCGCAGAGGCCCTGCAGCCAAAGGGGTAGAGAAATGTCTAAGACCAGGCAGCATGTGCTCGGTTGTTCCAGGACAGCCTCTCTCGGAAGCCCAAAATGAACCACGTAAGGCAAACTGTGATGGCAGCAGTCAGCGGCACGACAGGATTCGAACGGCAGCCGCGCCACAGACAATTCACTTAGTAGACAAGTGCCGCGTGCCAGACAGACACACCTCCAGGTGTGATGGGCAGAAGGTTGAATGTGACATGGTTCTGTGCCTCCAAGCCCCCCCCCCCCCAGTAGAAGAGCGGGAAGGAGCAAAGGTTAAGCGGAAGTTGCTACGGTGATTAAGCGCTGTCAGGCCACGGTGAGCCCGGCCCCCAACCTCCAGGGTGGGATCAGCCAGGGCCACTGAGTCACAGCCTGCAGAGCTTGCAAAACTGGCCTGAGGCAGAAACTAGTCTCTGTGCCAGTCTCCATCTTCGCTGGCATGGGGCAGGACTGGGAAGGCTTCTTAAAACCCACAGTGCTGGGCTCCACCCAAGAAGTCGCTCTGGGGTGGGGCCCAAGAATTTGACTTTCTAACATGTTCCTAGATGATGCTACTGTTGCTGGGCTCAGGGGCCATACTTTTTTTTTTTTTTAATTTTTTTAATGTTTATTTATCTTTGAGACAGAGAGAGACAGAACATGAGTGGGGGAGGGGCAGAGAAAGAGGGAGACACAGAATCCGAAGCAGGCTCCAGGCTCTGAGCTGTCAGCACAGAGCCCGACGCAGGCAGGGCTCGAACTTGCGGACCGGGAGATCATGACCTGAGCCGGAGTCAAAGTCGGACGCTCAACCGACTGAGCCGCCCAGGCGCCCCAGGGGCCACACTTTGAGAACCACTGTTGTAGAACCTTCTGATCAGCCAAGGCACAGCGAAAAGGGGACATGTCGACCAGGACCTCCAGCCTCCACAAATGCCACTAAGGCCCAGGCTCTGCGGAGAGACAGCCGAGGGTGCCGTCCACTTCATTCATCCCCAACGGAGGACTTTCCCGCTGCTTTTACTATTTGTTCGGTGGTTTGGTTGTATCCCAGTGGTTCATCTATTTCTCTATTTGCTCTTTTGCACAGAGCGAGATGGATGAGAACCAAATCCAGATGGCTGGAGACGACGTGGATTTGCCTGAAGATCTCCGGAAAATGGTAGACGAAGATCAAGAAGAGGAAGAAGACAAGGATTCTATTCTTGGGCAGTTGCAGAATCTCCAGAACATGGACTTGGACACCATAAAAGAAAAAGCCCAGGCCACCTTCACGGAAATGAAGCAGACAGCGGAGCAGAAGTGTTCTGTGATGTGAGGGGCGAGGCAGGGGACAGGAGGGACCCGAGTCGAGGGGGAGGTGACCACTGTCCCACGGAGCATTCCGAGAAGCATATACTTAACTATAGTGACCACAGAAAAGCCATGTCGATAAAGCTGTCCGCAAGCCCGTAGACAACTGCTTGATATTCTACACGTTCCCGGTAGAGCGCGTACCTACAGTAGGGAACATACTTTTCCTTTTAGTTATAACTGTGGCCCAGTGTGAAGTTTCATCCGTGAGTGACGCCAAACACAGATCTGCTTAAAGCTCTTTGGGGCAGCCAGGAGGAAACGAAACAAAAGCCACTGGTACTTCCTCTCCTACTTCCTTTCCTAGAGGGAAAGCTCTCACCCCCCTCCCACCATTAGCACGGCTCCAGGCCCCCTGGGAAAAGACGCGGGAGGTCAGGGAGCCCCCTGGCAGGCTCAGGAGCAAGCAAAGATCACACGACCTCTCACTCACAGGCCCCCCGGACACTGTTGGTGCTCCCCATCAAGTTTGGCGTTTGGACAGTTCAAGGCCAAGGGGCAGTGGCAGGATGTCATGAGAACTGAAGGCGGAGAATAGATTTCACCAGCCCTTTGCATCATTCTGGAGGCTGTGTGAAGAATGGACGTGAGGGGGTGACATGAGAAGCAGGGGCGCAACTGGGAAGGCTGTGGCTCTCTCCATGGTCAGCACCATCACCCTTTGCCTGAACTTGGTCATTGTAATGGGAACAAAGTGGTGGACGAATAAAGAGCGTTGAGACGTTAAATCAATCTGTGTGTGTGTGCGTGTGTGTGTGTCTCCTCTTTTTTCTTGCCTCCCCTGCGTCCGCTCCTTCATTTTCCTCCCCGGTCACTCCTCATCCCTCCCCCGCAGACTAGCTTCCAATAAATCCTGCTGTCACGCTGAGCCACAGTCTTCCAGGGTGTACGTGAATTCCTTTCTCTTAACACTTGCTCCCTTTCAAAGGGAATTGCTCAAAAGACTTAGAACATTTACCTCAGAAACATTTAGTGCTGTTTAATGAAAGCCCACCAATCCCAAACAAAATACTAGCCTTTCAATGAATCCATTCATTGAATAAATAATACTCAAAGACAGTGTCTATCAAGAAGAACTGTTCTATCAGAGGAAAGGGGAACTAGGACCAAAAACTTAGGGCCTAACCTGTTCTCTAACTAGAGATCCTGAACGTGCAGTAGAAGACAAAGTTTCATGTTGCAGAAATATGCAAATGAGGCGCCTGGATGGCTCAGTCGGTTAAGCGGCCGACTTCAGCTCAGGTCCTGATCTCACAATCTGTGAGTTCAAGCCCGCATCGGGCTCCGTGCTGACGGCTCAGAGCCTGGATCCTGCTTCAGATTCTGTGTCTCTCTCTCTCTCTGCCCTTCCCCTGCTCACACTCTGTCTCTATGTCTCTCAAAAATAAATTAAAATAAAACGTTAAAAAATTAAAAAAAAATCACCATTTTAGAAGTATGCAAATAAAAGAAAGCATTAGGATTTCAGGATCTATGATCCTGGGCAAAGTTTAGCCCCCCTCGAAAGTCCCTGGGAGAACATTGGTGCAATGTCAGAGGCTGATTAGCCTTCAAGTCACAGGCTGTCATAGTCCAACCTGGCTGCTATAATAAGATACTATAGATTGGGTGACTTATAAACAAGAAATTTATTTCTCATGATTCTGGAGGCTGGGAGACTGAGATCAGGGCGCCAGTAGACCTGGTCGAGGACCCTTTTCCAGATTCTAGAATTCTCACTTTCTCCTCCTACTATGGAAGCGGCAAGGAGCTCTATGTGGTCTCTTTTATAATGACACTAATCCCATTTTGTGGGGGCTCTGCTTGTGACCTAATCACCTCTCAAAGACCCCACTAATGACACGATCCTGGAGGTTAGAATTCGGCATATGAATTTTGAGGGGACACAAATTCAGGCCACGGCATCGTGAGTTCGAGCCCCACATGGGGCTCTGAGCTGGGCATGGTGCCTGCTTGTGATGCTCTCTCTTCCTCTGCCCACCCACCCCCGCATGTGCATGCTCTCTCTCTTTCTCTCTCTCCAAACCAAACCAAACCAGGCTTGTCTTTCATCAGAACTGGCATGTGAGTTGTGATTTGTGTTATAGCAGAAACTCGAAAATATTCACAATTTTTAAAGCTGTAAAATAACGGATAACATTTATTTTCAGTTCAGTGCCCTTCTTTGCCCCAGAATGGATCGAGTGAGAGAGATGGAGGAGGGGTGCATGGGACCCCGTGTTTGTACCCTTCATTGTGGCTGCCGAATTATTCCACAGACTCGCTACAGGATGGCATGGAAGATTTGCCTTCTTAGAAAGATGCAGCCAATGCCGACGGGGAAATCACGAAGTTGGCATTTCATCTCGACGACCAAAGTCACTCTCATGCCCTTCGGGGCGTATCCCAGGGGAGCTGCGTAACAAGAGAAGACCCCACAGTGGTCGTCCAGTTCCTCTTGATCTGATTCCATGACACCTCCTACCACGGTGCCCCACACGACCCCGTACACAGCACACCACGGCAAACCACACCATAGCACACCAAATGACACCACTTCCATCAACACGTACCACGCATGGGAGCGCCTGGGCGGCTCAGTCGGCGAAGCGTCCGACTCTTGATTTTGGTTCAGGTCACGATCTCATGGTTCACGGAATCGAACCCCACGTCGGGCTCTGTGCTGACAGTGCAGAGTCTGCTTGGGATCTCTCTCTCTCCCTCTCTCTGCCTCTCTCCCTCTCACACTCTCTCTGTCTCTCTCTCTCTCTCAAAATAAATAAATGAACATTAAATAAAATACATACCACAGGGGCGCCTGGGTGGTTCAGTCATTTAAGCATCTGACTCTTGATTTTGGCTCAGTCATGATCTCGAAGTTCGCGAGTTTAAGCCCCGCATCAGGCTCTGCACTTGGGATTCTCTCTCTCCTCTCTCTGCCCCTTCCCCACTCTTGCGCGCGCTCTCTCTCTCTCTCTCTCTCTCTCTCTCTCTCTCTCTCTCTCTCTCTCAAAATAAACAAACTTAAAAATGCATGCCACATATGTATGGGGTTGGGGCTGGGAGGGCCTGTGTTAGGGCATTCAGACGGTTTTTTTCCCCCTAGAGGCAGGTGGTGTCTGTTCCATGTGATGGTCGCAAAAGGGTCTCCTTTCACCAAAACAGAGAATCCAGTAATTGAAAAGGACTAGGAGGGAACCTTTCCTAACCTCCCAAAAGTGGAAGAATGAACTGAGCCCAAACCGAGCCTTATCTAAAAGCCTCCAGTGTACAGAATTTACGGCCTGCCTCTCCAAGAGAATTCAGTCACTAACCCTTCCATTTGTGGACACCCTTACTTGTTAGAAAACCCTTCCTGGGGGCACCTGGGTGGCTCAGTTGGTTGAGCGTCCGACTTCGGCTCAGGTCATGATCTCGCGGTCTGTGAGTTTGAGCCCCGCATTGGGCTCTGTGCTGACAGCTCAGAGCCTGGAGCCTGCTTCGGATTCTGTGTCTTCCTCTCTCTCTGCCCCTCTCCTACTCATACTCTGTCTCTCTCAAAAATAAACGTTAAAAAAAAAAAAAAAACACTTCCTGGTCTTAAGATGAAATTGGGCGCATCTTTGACCCATTCTTCAAGGTTCTGTTATACGGAGCTGCACAAATATGCCTAAATCCCCGCTCGGGCCTTGGATGAAGTCCCCACTCAGTTTTCTCTCTCCCAGGTTAAGACATCCTGAGTTCTTTGCAGCAACTCCCACCACGCCGCACTGACACCATTAGCCCACTAGGTCACCCTGCCCTGACTATCACTGTCCGCGACTGAAGCCAGCCATGCACAGAACCGTGATTCTGTCACCTTCTCCACTCTGCGGCCACTAGACTCAATGCTTGCAGCCATGCTTTTGAGCCAACTGGTAGTCGAGAGATAAGAGTCTAGTCCCAATCCTGCTAGCGTGTGACCTTGAACGAGTCATTTATCTTCTCTGGAAATTCGTTTTCTCAATAGTAAAAATGAAGAGGCTGGATTACTTTATCTTCTGTGATTCATTCTATGCCGTCAGGGTGGTCAATATCAACTATAGATTTTTCTCGTGAAAGAGAGCATATTAGCCCATTGTTTCTGTCACAGAAGTAGGTTTCTGTCTCTTGACTGACTCCAGCTGAGCAAAGAGATAACAGGCCCCAAGGGTAAAGAGGGGAGAGAGGGTTTTGGTAGGTTCTAGAAGGAGAAGAGTCAGACACCTAGAGGGTTGTCCATGAAGAAAAGTCCAGAGGTCCAGGGAGCATGTCTAGCCGGGTAGAAGGGACTGTAACGACTCTTTGGGAGAAGCGCCGAAGAATGGATTCCAAGAAGACAAATTAAATGGACTCTGCAGTTTTGTCTAGAATTACTCCAGTCCTCAATTAGCCAGACACTCCTACAGCAGAAGGAAAGAGGGGTTCTTCTTTTGAAAGAATATTGACAGGGGCGCCTGGGTGGCTCAGTCGGTTGAGCGTCCGACTTTGGCTCAGGTCATGATCTCGCGGTCTGTGAGTTCGAGCCCCATGTCAGGCCCTGTGCTGACAGCTCAGAGCCTGGAGCCTGCTTCAAATTCTGTGTCTCCCACCCTCTCTGCCTGTCCCCTGCTCATGCTCTGTCTCTCAAAAATAAATAAAACGTTTAAAAAAAAAAAAGAAAGAATATTGACATTGCAAGCTGAGTAATCCAGTTTGTGAGTTCTAGAAACACTTCAGTTTCGCTCCTGACACTAGAAATCTGGCCAAACCACCCCTTACAAACAGAGCCATCAGACACAGGGAGAGGAGTGAGATTAAAAAGGAACAAACTGTGTGCTTGCAGCTTCTGATAGGGAAGGATTAGCTCCTAGTGGATTAACCCCCCTGCAGATAACAACTTCAAACTCTTGACCAAATACAAAGAAACAACAGCCCTAAGGCACCGGAGAGCAGCCGAAAGCAGGTCCACGCTGGAAGGGAATCGAATCTACACTTGGAAGGAGGAAAAGGCACCAGTGAGTTTTCCTTTGTTTACCGGTTTCATCCGCGAGCAGACTGCAGGGCCTTGCTAAAACTCAGACAACCTGCAGCCACATTAGCTCAAAAACCTGGCAGGATTTGGGGTGCCCCGCAGTAGCCATAGAGTGAAACAGCAGTTCCCAGGAGGGACAGAGTCACGCTGGGAGGATGGTCCTAATTCTGTATGTAAAGACCTATTCAAGATCCCAACTAATCCCTGTCCTGTGCGTGCATTAGCCGACTCCAAGCGGCCCAGTTAAGGTCAAACAACTGAACTAAGAATTCTATTGCTGTCCACCCGGGGGAAACGGTCTGGGGTTTGTCTCTAGCCAAGTTTGCTGAATGCCGAACAAACAACGAAATACTCTTCATGAAAACACAACACAGTAGAGTAAGTAGAAGGGAGGAAACAATAAATACAAGAGCCCAAATCAATGAGCTAGAAAGCAAACAATTATTTTTTTTAAAAAAAAGAGCCCCAAAGTGAGTTCTTTAAGGGGATCCACAAAATTGATAGGGACTAGAGAGATCACTCAAGGGGGAAAAAAAAGAAAGAACACAGCTTATCAACATCGAAAACAAAAAACAGCGTGCAGCTGTAGATTCCTACAGATGTTAACATTTTTTTAAAAATAATTTATTGTCAAATCGGTTTCCATATAACACCCAGTGCTCAGATGTTAACATTTTAATCAGGAACACGCTGGAGAACTTTCTGCCCATACGTTTGACAACTCAGTTGCCTGAATTTGAACTTGGCAGATTCTTTGAAAGAAATGCACCGTACGAATCCTGACACACGATGAATAGAATAACCCCGTGTTTATTTGAGAAACAAATAATTCTCAAAACCCTAGCTATAAAAATGTATGTATAAATTTATATATATAGCCCAAATTCCAGTCTTTTGTTAGATATAAATGTATGTCTAGAATTGACATAAATATATATTGGACACTTTCACACCTCAATAGTAAAAATTCTAAAAACAAACACATGCATAAAGAAAGGGAAAAGATGTGAACAGACATTTAACAAAGGAAGACACACAAACGGCCAAGCGTATGAAAAGGTACTTGGTGTTATTGTCTGGGAAATGAAAATTAAAAGCAATGACAAAATGACATACTACCACGGCCCACTAGATTATTTAACATTTTATTTTGTTTTAATGTTTCTGTATTTATTTTTGAGAGAGAGAGCGAGCAGGGGAGGGGCAGAGAGAGAGGGAGACGCAGAATCCGAAGCAGGTTCCAGGCTCTGAGCCATCAGCACAGAGCCTGATGCGGGGCTCGAACTCATGATCCATGAGATCATGACCTGAGCTGAAGTCAGACGCTTAACCGACTGAGCCATCCAGGCACCCCTAGATTATTTAGCATTTTAAAAACTGACCAGCGTTGGCGAGGAAGTGGGGTGGCTAGAGCTCTCCTGTAGCGCTGGAGGGAATGTGAAATGGCGCAACCAGTTTTGGAAAAAGCTCTGTCAGTTTCATATGCAAGTAACAGACTAAGGAACCACACTGCCCCCCCACTTAGTATTTCACTCTTAGGATCTGAAAGCATGTGTCCTCAAAAAGATGTGTCCAAGACTGTGGAAGCAGTCCAGGTGTCCATCGATAGGAGGATAGAGAAACGATCACGGAATATTTATACAATGAAATACCAAGCAATGAAAATGAATAATACACAGGGACGCCTGGGTGGCTCAGTCGGCTAAGCATCTGACTCTCGATTTTGGCTTGGGTCAGGATATCGTGGTTTGTGGGATCAAGCCCCATGTTGGGCTTTGCTCTGATAGCACGGAGCCTGCTTGGAATTCTCTCCCTCTCTCTCTGCCCCTCCCTGGCCCATATGCTTTCTCTCTTTCTCAAAATAAACAAACATTCAAAAAATTAAAAATAACTAAAAGTAAAAAATTTCATTCTGGAAAATTTTCAAACCTAACCAAAAGTAGCGTTGCAAGTGTACCAAATGCGCTTGTATCCAAGTTTGTATCCAAGCTTCTTTGCCCTACTCTAAACTGCTGCTATCCCGGAAAAACTATGCGTTGTCAACTCCATCTATAAACTGAAGACCTCATTCTTAGATGGGGTCTAATTCCTAGAGCTGTAGAAAGGTAGCATAAACACACAAGTGGTTGCTTTCTCAAGTCATTTCAGAAAACTTTAAAGATTTCCAAGCTGTATTTCTCGAAAGCTCATTCCTTTCAGTGACGATGCACACACTCTTTAGCAAACGCAGTAAGTTCCGACATCTGAACGAAGACACTTCCGGGGAGCGTCTTGAAAACCCTACTGGAAGCATCTGGTGGTTAAAAGGAGCTAATGAGATTGGTCGGGATACATAAGATGAGTATTTTTAGGTCTTAAGGGGTCCAAGGAGAAAGTACAATAAAAATTTACAAATGTCTATGAAATTGCAGTCAGCTGTAGAAGTAAAGGACAGCTCATAGTCCCCAGGAACATCGCAGGAGCCGCTTTGGAAAAAGAATGGCGTTCTCTAAGACGGTGCGCCCCGCTAAGAGAGAAGCCGGCAGGGGCAGGCTCTGAGCGGGGTGACAGCCGTGGCTGGGGGGTTGCTTGGAGCCTGGCTCCTCATTCAAAGACGGGAGAGGAAACCCCCCCCCTCCACCCAGGCCGTGCTGATGCTAACGAGACTGGAGTGGCCTGAACTGACTTTTGAAAGTGATCAAATGGTTTCTGTTGAGTATTTAGGAAGGAAAGCAAAGCAGTTTGCCGTTTTCTAAACACTTGGGAAATAATGACTGTTTCGAAAAACTTCCAATGACTGATTATCGGAACGCGAAAACATATCTGCTTGTGCTGAAATTAGACAAGTTTCTTAACCTGTTTCCGCATCTGTAATATACAGTTCCTTGCTGTCATTCATGAAATCAACCACCGCCAAGTGTAGCACACGCTCTAGATGCTAGGGCTCCAATAGACAAGCTCCCTGTTCTCATGAAGCTTAGATTCTAATGAGGGGAGACTGGCAACAATCAACTCAACAAATAATAAATAAGATAGTTTTGGAGAGTGGAGGGTGCTATGAGCGAAACTGAAATGACAAGAAGGATCATGTGGACATTTGGGAGAGAGCATTCCAGACAGCGAGAATAGTCAGTGCAAGGGTCCTGAGGCAGGAAGGGGCTTGGAGGATTTCAAGAGGAGGAAAAGACCAACGTGGCTGTAGTTCTGGGAGCAAGTTGGAGCAGGTGAGTGGCCAGAAGTGTCCGTCAAGGTCATGTAAGAAGTGGGGAAGGGGTAAATCTTGACCTCCTAGGGCGCTGTGGAAATGAAATGAGGACTGACTTCCTGATAACTGTCCCTTCAAAAAGAAGAGGGGAGGAGACTCCCGGAGACGGCGAAACTCTGAGTGGGGGGGTAGGTTGAGGCTGCTGCAGGATGGGCATCCTCGGATTTGCCTCCTGAGCACTCTAAAGAGGATTGATGGGCTCCAAGACCATCATCCCCTTGAGATAAATGTCTCTTGTGCTTCCTCTAGACACTCCGAACTCAATTAGTTTAATTAGAAAACAAGTAAAGAGGAATTATCCTTCTCCTAATATAGCTTTGCTCCTAACAACTCAAAAAAAAAAAAAAAAAGCCCATTTCTTTGGCAGAAATCCAAGTTTCCCGCTTTTATTTACATATCCTAAGATAATGATGCGAATATTCTGTGTCGCTGGCCAAAAAAGGTGGACATTCTGACCCAATAGATGAGACATTAGCTTTAATAATAATACTTCCTGGCTTCTTCCCTCTTGAATGAAGTAAGAACACTGGTATGTTGGCGAGTATTTTTAAACCACTAACGGGGGCTGGCGGAAGCGGGAGAATTTTCAGTGTTCGCCGATTGCTGTGGTGAAAATGTTCCCACCATGATTCATTTCAAGCCACTGATATGTCATCGGTGAACACAGAGCTGGGAAGGGATACCACCGCCTGCTCTCACGAGCCACCAAGAGCTGATTCCAGCACACCGGTGGATAGCTGTGTGCCCCAATGCCCTGCAAATGGATGGCCAAGAGACTTTTTTTCCTCTTACGTAGAGGCTACTTGGGTTGGCATCAGTCGGAAAAGTCAGCTGAGGACCAAGGGCAAGGCAATTGGGTTGGTAAATGATCGGGGAGTTGTCTGAAGAGTAACTTCATTGTGTTTGTTCGATAAACATATTCCTCCAGGATTCACACACAGGCTTACTCAGCTAAAAGCATGGGACTTGCAAGTAAGTGTAGGACCCTGAGAGCTTAGCGTGGCCGAGAGTCATGGAGGCTGGAGACTGGCCTCCAGTCTGAGCCTCTGCCACAGCCATTCTGGCTCGTCACAGGCAAATCACTTCCTGTCTCTGGGCCCAGATTTCCGCATCTCCAGAGGAAAGTTTGGGACGAGGACTGGGAGAGCAGACGAGGTAATCGCTGAGCTTTTCCTTCTAAGTCTTCAACATAGGATCTCCTGAAATATCAGAAAACGAAATCAGAGACTAGTTTTAAGAGCCGGTGTTCCTACAAATGGCGTAATTGGGAAACGATGGGAATGCCAAAGGACAGTCTTCTTGCTAATTAACGGATGATCTACACAGAGCCCTGGTCTCTGTCCCTACACAAAAGAAGTCTTTCAAACAGCCTATTACCACTGGGAAGCTCGACAGCTCCCCAACTGCCCTTGGTTTTATCTAGTGATGAGGCAAATGTCTGTTTCCATCTGCCCAGCCGAGAGGCTGTCGATTCAGTCAGAAATGCCATCTCTTCATCGGTGTGTGTCTTTTAGTCACAATTCTATGAGGGAGTCATTATTCACTGCAGGATCCTTATATTAAGATTTACTTCCATTTAGTCTGAAAATCATGGAAAATAGATCGCCATATTGAGTATAACCGACGTACGGGAAGTGTGTTTATCCTCTGTGCCAATCTGATAAAAGTGGCCAACGATGTTCATTATTGGTTGTCTACTTGTAAAAATGAGTTCTCTGATAAGCATCTCGAAGAATATTTTCCTGACTTTATTTATTCTTCCGTTGTGCTTCGGGTAGGAAAATAATTTCATTAGGTAGGAAGATTTGGCGGTGAGAGGCAAACAAGCACTGTGTGGTTTATCCCTGACTCCACGTGTCAGTTAAAGAGAGAGTTTAGTGATTGTCTTTTTCACAACGGTCAGCAGCTTGCATACTGTGCCGCTGACATACAACATACAGTGTGGTATAGGGGAGAATTCGCCACATCAAAGGCAGACAAAATAAATGGCACGGGGTTGATGTTTAAAAATATATTGTTCACCAAACACTGCGAGTGAATTGGAACTGTGGGAACAGAGAGAGAAGTCCCCAAACTTTATGGAAAGAATTGAGAAGTTGAGCGGTATACTCTAAATTTTTTTTCTAGCGTATCTCTCATCATTATAATTGACCGAATAAATGGTAAATCGCTCATCACAACTTTTTTGCTCGGGTGTCATCCAAACCCTGAACCATAGTATCCCTATATCCTCTGACTATCGAGTGTTCTTTTTTTATCTGCTGGTTCTCTTCTTGCCACGGGAAAATTCACAATGCATATCATACAAGCTCACCCTACAGGGAGGCAGTACACACGGTGGTTAGATAGACATATTCCAGAAAAAACACCTGGGTCTTGATTCCTCCCGAAACCAACTGTATAACGTGGGCAAGCGATTTAACCTGTATTTCAGATTCCTTGTCTACACAAGGGAAGTAATAATATTGTTTACCTCACAGGGTTATTGTGAGGACTAATTAGGTAATCCATGTAAAGTATTCAGAAGAGTGCCTACTGACAGACAGTATTCAAAAAATAATAACTGTTGTATATGTATGTATATTGAATTTGTTATATAATTAACAAATATATAATATATACATTATATAATTATATATATATATTTGAATTTGTTGAATTTCAACATGAGTGTTGTGTGTGTGTGTGTGTCATGTTTATATGAGTTTTGGTTACAAGTGAAGTGAAGTTGCTTCCCTGAAAGAAGACATAGAGCCAGCATGAGGAGATGGTTTGGTCCTCCAGTGTGGTCCGAGACAAGCAGAGTTATTCCAGGATAAAAATACGTCCACTAAGGGAAGAGTCAACATTCAGAGGATAGAGGCGGTTTTATACACTTTATGAAGTGCTATCCCATAGGTCCTTAAAGAAACTTTTTTTTTTTTTTTTTTGCCAAAACCTAAAACATCGCTTCGTGGTGAAATTGCTAGACGCTGGGTTCAAACGCCATTAGCTCACTTTGTGAACACGCCACCAGCTCACCCAGCGCACGGGGAACTCACCCTACACTGTGCATTTCTCGAAAGAGTGTTCCGGGCGAAGCGGTCCACCTAGAATGCTTCCAGACCCGGGTCCTCCCTCGTGCATCCGAGAGAAAGGAGCCACTTCGCGGCACGACTTCCCATAATTGCTGGTTACATTTAGATTTCATTGTCTTCCTGCTAGCCTGTCCCCAGTCCCTTTCTCCTCAAAATCTCCCCCCTCCCACTTCAGTTAATTGTTCCATATTGTCCTTCCCAATCACCCGGAACCTCCCACTCTGAAGACCCTCCCAAAGCCCCCGACCACCCTCACTCTCCTCGCTTCTGGAACTGTTTCTCTGGGCCGCGCCCAGTTTAAAGGGGGCTTTATCTGAGTCTAAGTTCCAGCCCGCGTGTGGGGGCTGGGAGGAGGGCTTTTTCCTTGATCCACCTAATGAATTAATGAATTAAACAGAGGTGGAGTTCAGAAGGCAGGCTCCTTACCCTTGCTGAAGTTGGGCTGATTTTGAGCTGGCCTAACTGCTGGAAAAATGCAGCTTCATGCTAGAAGAATTAGGGACATGGCCGAATCCATTCATCTTCCCTAATCGAGTTCTTGGGAAATACACATGTAGATTAGCCCCTAACAATGACCCCCGGCTGATTGCTTGGAGTACCCTCCACCGTGCCCACAATGGTATTGACTAGCTTTTTATGTCCTGCACAAAGGAAGCCCCAACCGCCCCTTGTCCTGCTCTGCCCTGTTTCTCCCGAACTCCCTCCCTCGCCGGTGGCTGTTGAAGTCTTTTCTGCTTCTCTCTCGAGACTCTGAAATAAACAGTAAATAAAAGCTAACCTCACCTGGACCTATTAGGGCGAGCTGGGCAGTCCCGGGGAGAATTAACTTTGGAAAACAAGGCTGTAAGCCCCTTAGCGTGTGGGCAGAAGCTTAAGAAAACATTGCCAATCTTTGTTTAGCGGTGATTATAGAAATCAATTTAATATTGGGAGACTGTACATCAGAAGCATTCTTGGTCATAGGGGAAACAGCAAATACCCATCACCTATCCCTGCGGCTGTCCTCTGGTCACCAAGGCAGCAGCACCTCAGCCACCCGGGCTATGTAACCGGCCTGCGGGACACTGTGGGGTGCCACCAGACTGTTAGGAAGAAGCTGCCTTGGACAGCCTAGAAAGCCTGAGGCCCCAGGGGCAGGCTTTGCCAGGACGAGAGTGGGAACCTCCCAAGGGTTTGTTCGCTTAGTCTGGGACACCAGCGCCCAGAGGCCACCGCCTACGGGCTCTTACTTCATTTCTCTGGGAGGCTACACTGCCTCTGCTGCCTCGGCCTCTGAGATGCAGCGTTCAGTCTCCAGGAAGGATTTAAAGATGGAGGGTGCGGGCTGAGGTGTGCTTTTGTTCTTCTCAAAAACATCGCACCCTCCAACACGTATTACAAATGAGCTGTAGGCAGAAAACACCGGACAAGGAGTCAGGTGGTCCGAGTTCTAGTCCTGACCCCTCCACTTAACAGCTGTATGATGTTCGGCCTCAGTTTCCTCTTCTATAAAATGGGGACGCGGACCCCTGGATGGCTCAGTCGGCTGAGCGTTTGACTTCCGGTTTGTGGGTTCCGGCTCTGTGTCGGGCTCTGTGCCGACAGCTCAGAACCTGGAGCCTGCTTCGGATTCTGTGTCTGCCTCTCTCTCTGCCCCTCCCCCATTTGCGCACACTCTCTCTCTCTCTCTCTCTCAAAAATAAACATTAAAAAATATTTTTTAATAATAAAATAAAATAAAATGGGGCAAACATATTTGTCCCCTTCACCTCACGGGGTTTCGAGGATTCTTCGGTATGAGGAACGTGACAAGGCTCTGACAACTCTCAAGAACTGGGCAGGAACTATAAAGTATGTATTCGTTATCATTAATGTAGCTTTCTCTTAAGACAAACCACCACTTCCCACTTGAATCGGAAGCTCAATTTCTATCTACTGCCAGCTCAGCTGTTCGCTATTTCAATTTGCCTTTCTACAGGCCTTGTAAACACCGCCTCCACGTGCCCATCCCAGAGACTTCATCATTCCATGCGCCTTCGTGCAGTCACGTGTCCTTTCCAATGTCCTTCTAACGCTGATTCAAAGGTGTGACTTTGGGGGCCCCCGGCTGACTCAGTTGGAAAGCTGGCAGCTCACGGTTGGGTGCAGAGATTACTTAAATAAATAAACTTAAAAAAAAAAGAAAAGAAAGGTGAGGATTGGAAAATATGTGTTTTGTTTTCTTTTGTTTTCCCTCGTTTCTTCCTTCTTCTTGTCTCCCAGGCTGGAGGTTAAATTCTTCACGGCCAGCGTCTGGCTGGCCTTTGCTTTCTTTCGAGGTGCTGGCATGGCCCACAACAGTGACAGTGCGGGGACCCTCAGTAGGGAGGCAGTAAACCCTCTCTGAATGGAAGCAGAAATAAAGGTGGGTGGGAGTGGGGAGTGGGGGGTGGGGGGGACGCCCCTGAGTGGAGATGGGCGTCCCCCCCACCCTATTACACCCCCTATTACAGAGGAGATTTTAAGAAACTCTATTTTGTGTCTATATG
This sequence comes from Paguma larvata, assembly GCA_030068075.1. Taxonomy (NCBI): domain Eukaryota; kingdom Metazoa; phylum Chordata; class Mammalia; order Carnivora; family Viverridae; genus Paguma; species Paguma larvata. Next base: position 15,935,879 of record CM057835.1, read on the forward strand.
AGAGGGTGGATGGTAATTAAACTTATTATGGCAAACATTTCCCAACAAAAGTAAGTCAAATCATGATACTGTACACTTTAAACTTACACAGCGCGGTGTGTCGATTATATGGCCATCAAACTGGGGAAAAAGGAATCCTTAGATTTTTAGGAAAACATTTTGGTTCACGGTTCCTGCCAATAGTTTAGTGAAGGCGTAGGGTCGGGCATCAGGCTTGAGACGCGACAGACAGCCTTACCAGTGCCTGCTAGGGGCACTGGCGGAAGTGAAAAAACACTTGCCTGCAGTAACCACCATCCCACTTGGCCTGTGACTCTGTCACTCTGCGCCACAGAAGCCCCGTGGGGCTCCCCAAGTGGAAAGATACGCATGCAGCAGATGGCGCCTAGAACCTACCCCTCCCGCTCCCCTCCACCCTCCCCCCCCCCCCCCCCGGACGTGAGAGGCCTTCACTCCAGCCAGCCGAGGCTGGGCCATCTCCTTGGCCTGCGGATTGTTTGGTGGGGAGAGGGTTCTCGAAGAACAGTCTATGAGAGTGAGAGGCCCCTAGCGGGTCTTCCACCGGGCCTGAGCCTGGCAGCGGGTCCGACTGGGGGCCTCCCAGCCTCCTGCTGGGCAGTGGGGCACTCGAGGTCACCGGGCGTGCAGGCGCAGATGGCCCCACCGCCTGCTGGGGCTCGGCCATGGAGTGAGGGAGCCTGCCTGCGCGCGAGTCCGAGCGGACAGAAAGGAGTAGTTAAAAATATAGACAAAATAAACCCGAAGTCCGAGGCTTGGGCCTACGGAGCCGAAAGCGGAGTGCCCTTGGGAATCAAAAGAGGGAGCGAGAGAAGGGAAAATTCGAACCGAGAAGTAGCGTGCGTGGACTGACTTCCTACGCCTTAGAGCCTGGAAGCAATCGCTCGCTCTTTCCAAGGGTGGCCCCGGGCACTGTGCCCGGCGGAGGTAGTGTGTCTGAAGGCAGAGGCGAGTCTGGGGTCGGGGGGGTGGGGGGGAGTGAAGGGGGAGGTAAGCCCGAGCAGCGAGGCGAACCCACGGGGTGGTGGGGGAAGGCGAGGCAAAGGGCGTCAGCCCCATGGAGGCCACCCCGGGGGAGGCGGGCCCCTGAGCCGGGTCCCCAGGCCTGTCAAACGCCCCACCGCGGTTCCCTCGGGGTTGAACTGTTCGGAGTGCTCGGAGCGGAGCTAGAGGTGGAGGGTGGCAAGTTCGGAGCGCGGAGTGGCGGCCCCCGAAGCTGGGCAAGGGAAAGACCCGCCTCGCCGCTGGGGGAGGGGCCGAGGGAAGCTGCCGGGGCCGCGGCCGGAGGGGAGGAGCCAGGGCGAGCGGGCTCGCCGCCTTTAGCCCCCCGAGCGCCAGCTACCCCGAGTCCGAACTTCAGGCTCCTGCAGAGACCCGGGCGGCCGCGGGCCGAGCGCTCGCCCCCCCCCCCTCCAGCGCGCGCAGCCGGGGCCCGCGTCTCCCGCCGAGCTTGACCTTGGGTCGGGCCCCCGCGGGTGGGACGGCCGTGCCCGGGAAGCGGCGACTTCGAGCCTCTTCTCTTGGTCTCCGCAGCGGGCCGCGCCCTCCCGCCTCCTGGCGCTCCCCATGCACCTGCCCGGCGGCGCCCCCGCCATGGCCGACGGCAGCTTCTCGCTGGCCGGCCACCTGCTCCGCAGCCCGGGCGGGAGCACCTCGCGGCTGCACAGCATCGAGGCAATCCTGGGATTCACCAAGGACGACGGGATCCTCGGTGCCTTCTCGGCGGAGCCCGGCGCTCGGGGCGCGAAGGAACGGGACCGGAGGCCGGGCGCGCGGGCCGCTGGCCCCAAGGCGCCCGGGGGAGGCGCCGAGCCCCCCGCGCAGCCTGCCGCGGCGCCTGCTCCCGAGTACGAAGGTGAGTGCGCACCCCCGGCCCCCGCGGGGCCCTCAGGGGTGCCCAAACTTCGGAGCTCGGCAAGAGGAGGGAGCCCCTATCTTAACTTCTATTAAGGCATTTGGGCGCGGAGCTGGGGTTGGGGGTGTCTATGCGCTCCCGGGGTGCGATCAGAGAAAGCTTAGAGGCCCCTCGCAGCCTCACCCCCGACCTCCCGCTCCTACGCCCGGGAGGAGCCCGGCGTCCCGCCGTCGGCGCCCGGGGCGAGGCGGAGCAGGGCCCCGGATACTCCGGGGAGCGCCCCTGACCTTCTGGGGGCTTCTTCGGCCCAGCCCCTCGACCCTATTGCCCCAAGGAGCCTGGGGAGGCGCGGCCGAGCCCGGGGCTGCCGGTGGGCCCCGCCGCCAGCGGCGCGAAGCGGGCGGAGGAGGAGCAGCCCAAGAAAAAGCATCGCAGGAACCGCACGACCTTCACCACCTACCAGCTGCACGAGCTGGAGCGCGCCTTCGAGAAGTCTCACTACCCCGACGTGTACAGCCGTGAGGAGCTGGCCGGCAAGGTCAACCTACCCGAAGTCCGGGTCCAGGTAGAGCGTCCGGATGGGTTCCCCGGGAGGGTCCCGGGCCCAGGCTGCAGCCAGTGCTCCCCGGAATCCCCGGCGTCTCCGCGTTTAACGCGGCGCGTTTCGCATTGGTCTTCCTCGCTCGGCTGGCCCGGAGCCTCGAAGGAGCGTCACGCATCTTCCGTGTGCCCCACGACCGCCCCCCACCCCCGGGACATTCGGTTCCGGCTTGGAGTAACATCTCCCTGTTGGGGGTGGGGGGTGGGGGGTCTCCCTCTTGTAACCCAAAGAGAGGAGTTAGAAACGGCTGGGAAGACTCAGGGCGGCGGCTCGGTAAACGTAACCGGGATTGGGGCGAGTGGAGAGCAGAAGGAGGCAGCGTCTCGCGGGTAGCCGCATTGGGGCCCCGAAGGCCTCCCAGTCATAACTGTGCTCACCCTGTTGAGAAACGAAAACCCCGTCTTCTCGCAAGGGCCCTGGCGCCTGCAGTTGAAGGTTTTGGTGGATTTGTTTAAGAAACGGACTTTTGCTTCTTTGGTGTACATCCGACCAAAGTTCCCGGTGCCGCAGAGGCCTCTCTCTCTCTCTCTCTCTCTCTCTCTCTCTCTCTCTCTCTCTCTCGTAAAGGGGTTTTCGCTTTAATTAAAGCTGAATTATCTTTAATCCCTGATCATTAAAATATTTGAAAGCCTTAAATATTTGCTAGTCATCTGTGAAAAATCTGGGAGGATTTCCAAATTAGGAGACTTTGCAGAGGCCTGAAAGGGAGTCACTGGGAACCAATTTCACCGCTTCTGAAAGGCAGTGGAGCTAAGATGAGAACCGTGCGTGTGTCTAATGACTTAGGTTTCCAGGAAGTGAAGAAATTCAGACATTCGGGGGCCTGTAGCCTTACCTCAAAGTAAAAGGGGCCAAGCTTTTGCCCTTTGTCCCCTCTGCTTCTTTAGGAGTTTCAAGTAATGACTGCATGTCATGGTGCTTGAAACTAGTTCCCTCATGGGACTCAGCATGGCAAGGACCGTTCCATTTCTCTTCCTTCGGTACAGGAGAGCTGCAATGGCTTCACTGAAGGTGGACATTTTCGCACCTGCTTTGCGGGGAGAGAGGGTGCGGTAGGGGGAAGAAAAGAACACAGTGGAAGACGAAGGAAGGGGAGAGACAAAGTCTTCCAACCACAGGGGCCGCCTTCACACCTGACACCACCTCTGTCCCACCTACCTTCCTCCCTCTGTATTTGTTCAGGGATTTGGGCTCTGCCTCTAAGTGATCAGCTTCTTGAGAACAGTGGCCGTGACTTCTCTGTGACCACAGGGCCCGCACAGAGCCCAACATATGGCGGGGTCTTAACACATGGCAATGATGTAATCAGACGGGGGGAGTCCACCGCGGGCAGCGCTAGCAGAAAGGACGGTGCCAGTCTCAGCTCTCTGACTTTGAGCACTTGGGTGGGAGACCAGAGCTGATGTTTGGGGAGCTGGAGTGGGGTCTGCGGGGAATTAGAGGAAGCAGTGGGGTCAGTGGGATGGGAGCCCTCCCCGTGCTGAGGTTTCTCTTCTGATATCAGCAAACATCTCAAGTTTCTGGGGGAAGTTAGGGCCTCAGCTATGTGGATGAATCTTTTGTGGGAAGAGGACAAGGGTGATTACAGTTTTGTTCTTTTTCTCCCCCCCCCACCCCCAATCCTAGCCTTGCATACACTTGCCCAGCTCTGCCTGGGTGCTGGGGGACTGTTCCCTCAGTGCTTCTAGGAGGTCCCCTCCCCCACTGACTCCAAACTGCCTTCTCCCTTCTAAGGTCACAGCTTTCCCCCTATTTCCCTCCATAAATATAACACTGAGGCCACTAGTTTGGCCAAAGTTCTTTCTGATTCTCTACTAAACTTGACCAACTAACTCTCTGTTCTGTGTCCAAGGGTGGTAACTGGTGGTGACGCCTTAGTCACGCCTTTTCTTGTGCCTTTACCTAATCAGAAATAGACATTTTATCATTAAGAGACCAGACTTCATTTTGAGTGCGGATTTCCTATATGTAAAGGAAAGAAAGAAAGGAAGGAAGGAAGGAAGGAAGGAAAGAAGGAAAGAGAGGAAGGAAGGAAGGAAGGAAAGAGAGGAAGGAAGGAAGGAAGGAAGGAAGGAAGGAAAGAAGGAAAGAAAGAAAACATGAACTCATCTCAGAGTTATGTCAAAATTGACTCCAAAAAGCGTAAATATAACAAACTTGAGCTGTCGTAATCATTGAAAGCCATTTGTAAGAAACATCAGAAATACTAAAGGGATATCAATTAAATAAGAATGAAGATCTTATTAAAGCAGCAACTTAAATAAGCTCAGGATAAAATAAACCCCCTTGCTTCTACCAGCTACTGTAACCAGTGATTCCTGGAAATGGCTGTATTTTTAACCTCCAGTGTGGCCTGTTAGAGTACTTAGAGTATTTGTTTATACATATGTTTATCATCGAGACAAAAGGTAGGTCAGGCACAGAAAACCTGAGCCAAAACTAGCCACTGAGAGCAGCACCACGGAGGGAGGAAGCAAAGTCTAAACCGAAGTGCCAGGACGAGCTGCCAACCAGCAGGTCCCCAAAATTTGGTGCGATGTGGTTTCCGAAATCCTAGGTGCGATTCCCAAGGTTAACTTCACTTTTTTTTTTTTTTCTGAGCACCTGCTCGGTGCCAGGAGTGGGAAACAGATACAGCACAGCTAAGGGTGAGGTAAACAGGGACACGGGTGGGACAAAGACTCAGAGAGGAGGGGAGAGGCAAAAAGGAGAAAACGGGATGCAAAAGAAAGGAGATCTAGGGGTGAGGTCTTTCTGGGGGGCGGGGCGAGGGGGTCGTCCAGCCTGGCGCCGGGCGGGGGACGCGTCCCCAAGCCCCCGCCGCAGCCCGACGGCCGCTCTGCTGCCCTCCGCAGGTGTGGTTCCAGAACCGACGGGCCAAGTGGCGGCGGCAGGAGAAGCTGGAAGTGTCTTCCATGAAGCTGCAAGACTCGCCCCTCCTCTCCTTCAGCCGCTCGCCGCCCTCGGCGGCTCTGGCGCCCCTCGGGGCGGGCCCGGGCGGCGGCGGCGGCGGCGGCGGCGGCGGGCCGGCGGGGGGCGCCCTGCCGCTCGAGTCGTGGCTCGGGTCGCCGCTGCCGGGCGGGGGCGCCACGGCGCTGCAGAGCCTGCCGGGCTTCGGGCCGCCGGCGCAGAGCCTGCCCGCCAGCTACACGCCGCCGCCGCCGCCGCCGCCCTTCCTGAACTCTCCGCCGCTGGGCCCGGGCCTGCAGCCCCTCGGGCCGCCGCCGCCGCCGCCCGCCTACCCGTGCGCGCCCGGCTTCGGGGACAAGTTCCCGCTGGACGAGGCGGACCCGCGCAACAGCAGCATCGCGGCCCTGCGCCTCAAGGCCAAGGAACACATCCAGGCCATCGGGAAGCCGTGGCAGGCCCTCTAGGGGCACCGGGGACCACATCGGGCCGGACCACCGTCCCGGGAGCCGCCCCGGAGCCGCACGCGCGCATCCCTCCCCCCTCCCCGGGGTCCCCACCCGGCCACTCTCCGGAGCCGTCTGAAGCCGCAGCCAGGCTGGGCTCGCGGACGCGCGTCTGTCCCCGGCGCTTCGGGGGAGGGCTGACCTTCCGGCCTGCCGAGGCCCTCTGGCCACCCCAGCCCTGGTCCCGGAGGGGGAGAGGCGGCCCGGCCCCTCGGGGTTCAGGGGACTCAGAGCGCCTGACCTAGGTGGCTACCCCCCCCCCGCCTCCCCCCCCAGGAAACGACAGCTGGAGGACGGCGAGGCGGAGAAATAGAGTTCGAGGGACCGTTTGTACGCGTAGTTTGAAGTCCTGGGGAGGAGAATTAAAGGTTGTCCTGTTTTGGTTTGACTCTGGTTAAGGGCACCCCGGCCTCGGTGGCGGAGAGGGGAGCGCGCGTGCGAGAGTGGGGGTGCGGGAAGGGCTGCGGGGGGCGCACGGGGGAGGATCCGGGGGAGCGGAGGACTGCGCAGGAGCCGGGGCTCCCTCCCGCGTCCCCTGCGGGGGGCGCTGTGCTGCGGGGAAGACTCGGCGCCCTTCAGCAGAGCCCCCCTGCCCCGGCGCGTGCGGGCGCGGCGAGCGTGTGCCCAAGGCTCAGCCCCCTGCGCGTCTCCAGGCCCTCTGTATGTAGCCCAGTAGCCAAGCTGCGGCCGCCACTTCGAAGGATCGCCCCGGAGAGGAAGGGTCTACAGCACCTTCCCCAGGGTGACAGGTGAAAGTCCCGAAGCTCCTGTCGGCCCCGCCCTCTCGGATCGCTGTCCGGGTCACGGACTCGGTGCCACCCCCTGCTCCTCAGAACTGATGACGTTAGTCCTCCAAAGACGGGGGCAAAGCGACTTCTCTGCTCCCGGCCCCTCTCTGGCTTCCCCAAGTCGCTGCTCAACTCCCGACCCCCGCGGCTCGGTTTAATGCTCTTCCGACGAGCGGCGCCGCTCGAGGACGGTGTCCCCCGGGCACTTGCCGGGCAGTAGCCGCTGTTCTTTGGCGCCGGCTCTGGGGCGGGACGGAACCCGGAGGTCTCCCCGCAGCGTCCGAAGCGGCCGCGGTGCTCGGGGGAGTCCCGGGTGAAGGAGAGCCCGGGACTCCCAGCCTGAGCGGCCGTGGTAGCCGCAGTGATCCTGGAAGCTGGGGCGCCGCGGGAAGGACCCGGATTCCCGGGGCGCAGGTCCTCTGGCCTCCTTGCTAGGAGTGCGCCCGAAAGGACGCGGCCGGAGCCTTAGTCTCGCCAACCCACTACTGTTTGTCCGTTCGTTAGCGCGTTAGTGAGCCACCCCAGCCCCCTTGCCTTGTCGAAAGGAACCCTATCTCCCTGGGAGGTGGAAAAAATGCAATGAGATCAGCCCGTAAGGCTTTGCTTTGCGTGAACTACCGAGGACCCCCCACGAGGCAATACACAGTGTGATCCCGCTGCTCGCAGTATCCCTGCTCGTGGGTTCCTGAAACCAGCTTGGAGAGCGGGTGACTTCCTGTGGCTGGGGATAGAGGGGGGTGTCATCGCAGGCTTCAGGCCTTGCCATGAGGGGCCTGAGGGGCTATAAGTAAGGTTTTGTTGAATCTGTCATTTCCCCCAAGAGGTGGGGGGTGGGGGTGGGAATGGAGGGATTGGCCAAGTGATACCAGCCATTGGCGTGGGAAAAAAAAAATAGGATGGGTGTGTAAGTAAATTTCAGTTTGGACTATCCTCTTTCATCCTTTAATGCGTTTAACCGGGAATGGTTTACTCAGCGTACTCCCAGCTTCCCCCGTGAGCACTTGCTCTGCCTCCCCTCTCCTTCCTGGGCACCTCCGGCGCCGCCCATGGTGCCACCGGCATCTTCCTTGCTTCCCTCAGATCCCTTCCATGAGTGTTCATTTTGCCTCCGGAAGCTACTTTTCTTCCTATTCTTGTTTCATCTGCACGTTTCCATCACTTCCCTTCCTTCTCCTCTTTTACTACTTAGTCTGAGAATGAATATTCTAAACCCTCTCTTTAGACACCAACTGGAGTGAACCATATCCGGACGTCAGGGACAAATCCTTGGAAAGTGATCAAAATACTAACAGCTAACGATCACTGAAAGCTTATCACCGGCTGGCTCTCCCGCAAACAGCTTACATCTGTTGACTCATTTAAGCCTCAGGGGGACCGTGCCAGGAAGATACAATTAGCCTCATTTTATAAATGGGGAAACTGAGGCACAGAGCGGTTGCCTCAATGAATCCTGCTTGTAAGTGGAATCGCCGGAAGCTCTGGTCAGTTTACGACCATAGTGCACTGTTCTGGAAACACTTGCTGAGTAAGTGCTCCTACTTCAATTCCCAGGAACAACTCATTAGGTCATTTTGGGAATTAAGATCCCGGGGTGTGAGCGGTCTTTCCCGGGCTTCCGTCAGCCCAGCGCCCGCGTCCCCCTATTCCTAGGGGCTGCCTAAGAGCTCCAGGAGCAGAGGTGCAGAAGAAGCGGGAAGCCAGGACTTAACTCAGGCTGGAGGTGAGAATGAGTTTCTCTAAAGAACATTAAACCCCAGACCACCCTGAGACACAGGATGCTGCTCAAGTTCATGGCTCCAGAAAGCACTTTGCGGAGGTGCTGGCCAGGGTAGAGCCCGGGCTTCCGAAACTAGACGGTGCCGGCTATGATTTGGGGTGGGCACAAGTCTTCCTGGGAGACTCCGGGGAAATGGTCTCCTCCCGCACTTGAAAAATGGTTCTTGAGTCTTCCATAATGAGGCTGCGGGTTTGGCTCCAGAGATGCTTCCAGTGTCCACTGAAGGGCAGCGAGAGCCCGTGGGGAGTGGGTCTACAGGGTTCGGGAAGGAAAGACACTGCCGCCCAAGCACAGCGACCTAGGCCTCAAGGCAGGCGCTGAATCAGGCGGACTGCATGCAGTCACTCTAAGAGGGAGGCCTTGGGAACTTCTTCCCCAGAAGACGACCTAGGCTGTGACCCGCCGCGGGGGGAAAGCAGGTGAGTCTGTAGCAGAATCGCTCCCGGGCACCGGCTCGGAGACGCGCGGGGCGGGGCTCCAAGACCGGGGGGGCGGGGCGGGGAAGGACGCTTCGGATTGGGCCACTCCGAGAGAGGGGCGGAGTCAGGAGCTCTTCGCGGAGCTAGGGTGCTCCGGCGGGTGTTCTGCGGAGACCCAGGGCTAATCTGGAGATCCCGGACGCCGTCCCAGCGTTGGGGGTGTTTCAGTTTTCCCGTTTCCCCTTTTCGGAGGCGTCTCTTCTTGCCCTTGGGAGCGTCGTGATCATACTGCGCGCCTGGGCTCCGGACTTTGGGGTGGAGATTTTTCTCTCCCGCAAGGACGCAGGGGACTGAGGGTCACCCGTTTCGGGAGCCACGTAGTCCTGGGGCGGCCGCGGCCCGCGGAGCCCTCCTTGCTCCGTGTCCTCCACGGGTCCGTCCAGGCTTTCACACGGATTGGGTGGATTGGGTGTGCCGCTCTGCTCCCTGCGGGCCCACGCCTGCCTCCCGGGAGGGTGATGAGGACCAGTTTGGGTGACACACGGTGAGAGGACTGGGAGAGACCCCTGAGAGGGGCAGGCTTCGGCCAGAGATCAGCAATTGGCCTGGGGCGGCCCCGATGTAGTTACTTATTCTAAACAGGTGCTTCAAGTTTGGGAGATGGGAAATCCCTGCCCGTCCGCCACTCGCGTCTCCAGTTAGTCCAGAATCCAAAGAGCGAAGGCAGGGAATCCTAATTCTCCCTTCTCTCGGCCAAGTTCATCGGTTAATTGAAAGTCTTTGCGGCCAGATTCTGGAAGCGGGGGCGGCCCAGGACAAGGCTCCCCGGGAACCTCGTCGGTCCCGCGGGCGGTCTGTCTGGTAGCGACATCGGGAGTGGGGACTGAGCTGCCCCAGCTACTTTAACTTTGGACGTCACGCCTCCCGGCTCCCGCCACCTCCCCGCCCTCGCCCCCACTCCCCCCAGGCTCGCCTCTTGAGCTTCTCTGTCTCCATCCAAGCGCTCCTTTTCACCAACGGAGCCTTAGTACACGAATAGAATCCAAGCCTCCAGGAGGCCAGCAGGAGAAGATTTCCGGCGAAGATAAAATTAACGAAAAAGCCGGGCACTTCCTCTCTGCACAGCAAGCGCGAGCCGCGCACCAGCGCTCGGGGCCCCGCCTGCGTCCCAACTCGCCTGGGAAAGGGGCGGCCCCGCAGCGCCCGGCGGGCGCGCCCGACCCTTCAAGAGGCGGGTGGTGTGCTTTGTGGCCAAAGTCGTCCCCTTAATTGGGAACTGGCTCTAAGAATCCGGCCCCGGCTTGTTAGCTGTACAAAAGCGGGCAGAGTTAATGACTCATTAGTGATTAATTCTTTAACTGTGCCTTAATTACTCACTGTAAACCCCCTTTCGTAAAACTGGATTATATCGTCTGGATCCTTGGCCACGGCTCTCTCAGAGCCCGGGAAGACGCTTGGAGAACGCCAAGTCCCCCCCCTCGCCCCCCCCCCACTTCGGCGGGTCGGCTTCTTCAAAGCAGGTGCAGCGGCGCCCCTAGCCCGGAAGTGGGGCGGTCTGTAGGTCAGTGTAACTGTGACATTGCCTGGTCGTGACCTTCAACACGACCCCGCCACCCCCCACACACACACCGGAGCCGGATCTCCAAGGTCTCCCCTGAGCGCTCTGTGAACGCGCCTGAGATGGAACACCTCATTTTAGAAGAAGCTTTCCTCTGCTCAGTACTTAAGGAGGGCTCAGTACTCTGCTCAGTACTTAAGGAGGGCGTGTGTTCACACTGGATTTTGAATGAGTTGTATTCAGTGGCGCCTTCCTTCAAACGTTACCTGAGGAAGTTCTTTCCAGTGTTCACAGTAGCTGGATTCTGTGTGTAGTCTCTCCACTGGTAGTTACCTATGTACATAATGGACCTTAGTTTTCTCACCTTCTGAACTTTCCTGCAGTCTTGATCCCTTCCAGAGACTTGTAGGGCAGGGCAGGCGTGTGCCGATGGACAAACAAAAATCTCCACCCTCCCGAGGACGCGGGGTGGGGGTGGGGCTCAGTCAGCTGAGCATCGGATTCTTGACTTGTGCTCAGGTCTTGGTCAAGCCCCACGTTGGGCTCCCCACTGAGTGCAGAGCCTGCTTGAGATTCTCTCTCTTCCTCTCCCTCTGCCCCTCTCCCCTGCTCACACACACACTTTCTCTCTGATAAATAAAAATAAATAATTATTTTTTTTTAATTTTTTAACGTTTATTTATTTTTGAGAGACATAGAGAGAGGGCATGAGCAGGGGAGGGGCAGAAAGAGGGGGAGACACAGAATCCAAAGCAGGCTCCAGGCTCTGAGCCACCAGCACAGAGCCTGACGCAGAGGCTGGAACTCACAGAGGGTGAGATCACGACCTGAGCTGAAGTCAGCTGCTTAACCAACTGAGCCACCCAGGTGCCCCATAAATAATTTTTTAAAATAAAAGGATCTCCACGGGGCGCCTGGGTGGCTCAGTCGATTGAGAATCCCACTTCAGCTCGGGTCATGATCCCGTGGTTTGTGGGTTCGAGCCCCCGCATTAGGCTCTGTGCTGACGGCTCAGAGCCTGGAGCCTACTTCAGATTCTGTGTCTCCCTCTATCTGCCCCTCCCCTGCTCACGCTCTGTCTCTCTCTCTCTCTCAAAAATAAATAAACATTAAAAACAAAGTTTAAAAAAAATAATAAAAAGGATCCCCGTCCTCAAGGAGCATGGTCTAAGTCCAGGAAATGGCACATTTCCACATATATTTTCAAACACCTACTGCTTTTCTCCATTTGGCGTTCCATGGGCCACCCGAAATAGATTACGTTCAAAACAAAACTTACTCATCTGTACTCTGTGGCTTCCAATAAACCTCCTTAAAACCCTTCTCTCCTTCTTCGTTCCTGGCCACCCGGTGGGTTACGAGAATGTTCTCGAAGCCTTGAGACCGGTTATTTTCCACTTTCTTTCTACGTCTTACTTCTCTCAGCCACATAGCTTCCGAATCTTAGCTGCCCAGCCTTCCCGTCAATTAGCTGTGATCAGATGCATGCCCACGGCGGAGAAGGGAAAGCCCTTCCAGGAAGCAAGTTCTTAAAAGTGACGAGCGTGCCCTGCCCCTTGCCTGTGGCCTGCTGCCCACGAGGCAGGTGCGAAAGACAGGTGCCGGGCCCCCATCCTGGACCGTGTCACGAAGCCACGTGTTGAGGGTGTTGAGGACAGGACAGAAGGGACCACGCGTGCCGAGTCCCTGACGCGGGAGCCCCGTACCAGCTCTGGATAGCTCTCCGGGCTGTTTTAAGTCTATTTTGTGTCACCGTCAGCCACGCCTAGACCTAATTTGCTCATTCTGTTAACGCCTACATGCAGTTAATTACTGGACGGCATAACTTTCACTGCAGAACGCCTCTAAGTCAGTCTGCCCTTGACTTTCTCTGTCAGCTCTCCCATTCGGGGCTTCGTTAGCTCTCCCCCATGCTGCGTGGCTTCCCGTGACATGCCGAGCTGCTCTTACGGCACATACCACATATGCTCCGGTTATGTCGTTTCTTCATGACTCATTTACATCCATTTATTGAGTTCTCTCGCTCTTTCCCTTTGCTAAGCTCTGGCGCTATGAAGATATGGCTTCCATATGGATCTGCTTGTCATTCAATCTTCAATCAACCCTTCACATTAGAGCCAGAATTAGGTCTCTCAAACAATTCCTCTGCTTAAAACGATTCCTTAAGGCCTATGGGACAAAAGCCGAGCTCCTGGTGAGCATGGCACCTGAGACTCTTCTGAATCTGACCCTGACCCGTTTTTCCAGGCTCGTCTCTGGCGTTCTTCCTCTTTCCTTGCCTTCCCCTTTCCCTCTTTCCCTCTTTCCTTCCTTGCCCTCCGTTCGAGTGACATCAGAGGCCTCTGCGTCTCACTGGCCCACCATGTGCTTTCTCACTTTGTGGCTTCGAGGACAAATGTTCCCTCTACCTGGAACGACTTCCTGCCCTCCAGCTCCTGGCAATCTCCATCAGGACCTGGCCCGATGCCGCTGCCCTCTGTGCAGCAGTCAGTTCCTTGTTCCCTCCACACCACACGCCCAAGAGCGCTTAGTGGATGTCCACCTGGCGGCTCTTCTAGTACTTCCCCTATAGTGTTGTCTATGGTCCCCGGTGAAACTGTAGGCTCCTTAAAGGCAGCTGTCAGATTCTCCTTGGCGTATTCAGGGCCGGATATGTGATCCCCAGAGAAAGCACCACATTCTATACAGCTTTTAACAAAGAAAGCTGCCTTAGCCTGTGAAGTCATGAAATCATGGAAGACTTCCCTGAGGAAGTGACAAACTGAACCCTGAAGGGAGAACAGAAGAAAATGGGGAGGACTTGAGGGGTAGTGGAGGTCACCACACCCGCAAAGGAGGAGGGAGCAGGGCTTGTCTAAGACTCTCAAACTGGGCTGGTCTGGTTTGAAGAAGAAGCCTATGGTTTACCAAGACTCATAAGGAGGGGAATTATCCCACATAGGAGAACCCCAAACTAACTCATGTCCACTGCAGGTGGTGACATGATCATCCTGACTGTAGTGTGGAGAAGAGCTTGGAAAGAGGTAAGAGAGGATTCTAGAAGACCAATCAGAAAGCCATTGCAGTAACTGAGGGAAAACGGAAGCTCGGCGTCGTGCGGTGACCAGGTGGCCATGTTGGAGGTTGAATGAGGAGATTGTGAGTTAGGTTTTTTGTTGTTGCTGCTGCCCCTGGTGGCCAGGGGGGACAGGGAGCTACTCCTATTCTATCTCCCTGCCCCCCAAATCCACTGAGTATTGTCTTCAGATACAGGACGGATCAAATATTAAACTGCTAAGATCAGATACCATGCTTGATCTTAGCCAAAAGGCTGAGAAATGATTTTTGTTTTTTGTTCCATTTTGGTCAAATGAGTTTGAGTGAAGTCCTGGTTTGGAGCTCAGGGAAAGGATCCGAGCTCTGAGATCAGGGAACAGAAGATAATCGAAGCCATGGGCATACGGGAGGTTGCCTGGGGGAGGGAGCCGCGGGTAGCAAGAGGACATCTATGTCAGAGCCTTGAGAAACGTGGCCCGTGTTGGAGGAACCAGAGGAATGAGGAAGGAAACCAGGAAAGCGGGAGGGGGAGGGGGGCTTGGGAACTGGGGAAAGAGAGTTTCCAAAGAGAAAGAATGGGCAACAAAAATTATCAGGGCATCTGGGTGGCTCCGTTCAGTTAAGCGTCCAAATCTTGATTTCGGCTCAGCTCTTGATCTTGCAGTTCATGAGTTCGAGCCCCCCTCTCCCGTCGGGCTCCATGCTGAGCGTGAGGAGCCCGCTTGGGATTCTCTGTCTCCCTCTTTCTCCGCCCCCCCATCTCAAAAATAAATAAACTTTAAAAATGGCTATTATTTTCAAAACTTAAAAATTAGCCAGTGGTGAAAAAATAGGACCCCATTCTTGTTTCCTACAAGGGGACGGGTTGCAGCCATTTTGCCAATGCTGCCAGTGTTTCCTGCGGCCCGGGAAGTACTCGGTGGTGGCTAACCCCCCACCGGCACCTTCTCTCGTTCCACATCTAGGAAGAAAGTGAAATAACACAATGTCCTAGAAGTGGTACCCGATGATCTGAAACTCATTTAGTACAAATGTTCTAGTCCTTTCTACCCCAAGGCTCCGACTTACCTTCCTCCATCACTCACTCTTCTCCACACGCCCTCTGCTCTTGCCAAACTCAGCTCTCCCTTGAACTCGTCCTGACCTTCCCCACCGCTGTGCCTTTGCCCAAGCCCTTACTTCTACTTGGAATGCCTTTCCCCATAGAAAATGCTTTAAGATGAAGGAAAATTAAGATGCAATATACCCAAGTTTCTGGGGTATAGCTAAAGCAGGGCTTAGAATGATGTTTAGCAGCAAATCGCCTACATTATATAAAAAAAAAAGAAGATCTGAAATCTAAATCTGTAACCTGGAACCTAAGCTTCCACCGTAAGACACTAGGAAAAGAAGGCAGATACAATCTGAGATGAACAGAAGGAAGAAAGTAACAGACCTCAGAGGGGAAGTTAATGAAATGGAGAATAGAAAAGCAATAGAGGGCGCCTGGGTGGCTCAGTTGGATAAGTGGCCGACTTCGGCTCAGGTCATAATCTCATGGTCTGTGAGTTCGAGCCCCGCGTTGGGCTCTGTGCTGACAGCTCAGAGCCTGGAGCCTGTTTCCGATTCTGTGTCTCCTTCTCTGTCTCTATGTCTCTCAAAAATAAATAAACGTTAAAAAAATTAAAAAAAAGAAAAGCAATAGAGAAAATTATAGAAAAATATTTGGTATGATGAGTCACCAGGGGAATGGAAGACAAAAGGGAACAAGACACCTTGCCACACCAGTTAGAATAGCTAGAATCAAAAACTTGGTAGCAAGAGGTGTTGGTGAGAATGTGGAGAAATCAGAACCCCGGGGCAGTGCTGGTGGAAACGTGAAATGGTGCAGCCACTTTGGAGAACAATCTGGCAGTTTCAGAGTTTCATAGGACCCGTCAATTCTGGCCAAGAGAATTAAAAACGTATGTCCACGCGGAAGCTTGTACATGAACGCGTGTGACTGCTTTCTTCATAATGGCCAAATGATGGAAATAACCCAGAACCTCAACAGAGGAACTGATGAATAAAATGTTGTGTATACATATGAGAGGATTATTTGGCCACGAAAAGGAACGAAGGGTGCACATACTGTGCATATACGCTACAGCATGGCTGGACTTTGAAGACGTGATGTTAAGTGAAAGAAGCTGGTCACAAAAAGACATACCATATACATGGACATTCATATGAAAGTCCAGAATAGGGAAATCTACATAGACAGAAAATTGTGTGCTGCTGCTTAGTGCCGGGGTACAGGGGGATGGGGACAGAGGGGGCGACAGACAAAGGATTTCTTCTTGGGATGATGGAAATGTTCTAGGACGGGCCGTGATTACGGATCACTGTGCGCATCTCTGAATATACTAAAAATTATTGAACAGCACACCTTCAATGGGTGAATTGTACAGCGTGTGCATTATATCTCTAAGTTGTTTTAAAAAACATGAAGCAGTCTTTCCACCGGGCTCTTGTGGCTCCCATCCATTTCAGGTACTCATGTTGGAATAATTTCCTAAAAGCCAATTTAATCACGCTGCTCTCCTGCTGGGTGAGCCTTTTCAGGGTCAATAAAGAGGCAGCAATTCAGCGACACATACGGAGCGCCCAGTGTCCTCGGTACAGTGGTGTGTCCCCGCACTGCTCCTGCAGTTTCAAATCTCAACTCCTCTTCGCCCCTCGGGGCTCCCCCTGCCGGCCTCACTCACCCACTTCCTTTCCCATTGACCCTTCTCGCTGATAGAGACTCTCGGCTCTAAACAGGCGACCGGGCCAGCATCTCGCTCTCCCCAATTCCTTCTCCGCCCTGTTACTCAAGGTGGGCCATACCCTTCCATCCAAAATGACAGACCAGCCTAAAATGCCAACTCTCCTGGGAAAGAGAGCAATCCCTTAATTTACCCTGTGGTGTTGAAGCTTGGCTGGAGAGGACCTTTCCCGCCCGTGACAGACAGTTCGGCGAGGCGGAGATGGGGCTGGGGGTTCCTGTGAGGAGCAGGCAGGCAAAGAGGGAGGCTCGAGGCCCAAGGGAACCGGGACACATGCCATTTGCGTAGGGCCAGCCCTGCCGCCCTGCTGTATTTCCTGGGTGCCTGCTAACTGTCCTGTGTCTGTCACCGTTAACGCTAGTTCAAATCTCATCTCCTCCAGGGGTCTCTCTTTGGTTTCCCTGGCCACAGTCTCCTTACTTCCCAGGATCAGTGTGTCTTGTTATATCTATGAGTTCCCCCCCTTTGTCCACCCCTGGTCCCCTTTTAAAGCAAACAAGCCCTCTGTTAATGTAACTGCTTAGCATTTGATCAAAAAAGGTAGGGGTGCCTGGGTGGCTCAGTCGATTGAGTGTCCGACTTTGGCTCAGGTCATGATCTCACTCATGGGTTCAGGCCCCAAGTCGGGCTCTGTGCTGGCAGCTCAGAGCCTGGAGGCTGCCTCTGATTCTGTGTCTCCCTCTCTCTCTGCCCTTCCCCTGCTCATGCTTTGTCTCTCTCCCTCTCTCTCTCTCTCTCTCTCAAAATAAATAAATGCCAAAAAAAAAAAAAAAAAAAAAGCAGATTTACCATGAGCGGATTTAACTTGCATGGCTTTGTACTCACACTTACAGCGCTGTGTGAGTGTTCAAAGGACGCTCCTCTGTCTTTTGTATATTTTGTTTTATTTGGGGTGAGGAACACTCCTTTCAGATTACGCTCATAGAGAGATGACTGGATTTCGTGTTAGGTCACGGGAAACTCATTTCTGCCACCAACTTGATATGTGGCTTCAGGCAAAAGCAAAGTGTCAGTCTGGCTGGAGTTCCTGGGTGGAAAAACAAAGGGGCCAGACCTTGGGGCCTCTGCTGTCCTCCCATATCCAAGATCCGCCCTGCTTACACTATTTCAGTAATTTGGCTGAGGGCGCCATCTGATGGCCATTTTGAGAACTTCACCTGCTGATCGTGCACCAGAAGCTTCCCTACGGGAATGCTGACTTTTCCAGCGGGACTGGCAAGAAGGGCCATTTAAATTTTTTTTTAATTATTTGTTATCTGCGTAGCAGGGTCAAAATTACGAATTTTAAATACTGATGTGCACTCCTGAAATCAATACTACTCTACATGTTAACTGACTTGAATTTATTTAAAAAATTTTTTTTAATGTTTATTTTTAAGAAAGAGAGAGAAAGACAGAGCGCGAGTTGGGGAGAGGCAGAGAGAGAGGGAGACATAGAATCTGAAGCAGGCCCCAGGCTCTGAGCTGTCAGCACAGAGCCCGACGCGGGGCTCGAACCCACAAACTGTAAGATCATGCCCTGAGCTGAAGTTGGACGCTTAACGGACTGAGGCACCCAGGCGCCCCTAAATTTAATAAAATCTTGGAAAAAATTAAAATGCTGATTGCCCTCCCCAAATAAATAAATAAGCATACACACTGATGTACAAACACTTTACTAAGGCACAATTCCTTATTTTCCAAGATGAAACTAACTTTCCTCGGGAGCGAAAAGTGGATTTACCACGGGCTTTTCACTTGTACGAGCCTCCCCTGGGCCCTGACAGAGGACCTGAGTGAGTTTGCTCGGGCTGCTAGCACCACAAACAAAGCATCACAAACCGTGTGGCTCAAACAATGTGTCACATTTCTGGAGGCCGGAAGTCTGAGATCAAGATGCTCTCTGAAGGCTCGAGGGAAGGACCCCTTCTGGCTTCTTGTCCAGCTTCTGGGAATTCTTTTCCTTTCTTTTCCTTTCCTTTTTTCTTTTTTTTTAAGTTTATTTATTTATTCTTGAGACACAGAGAGAGAGAGAAAGAAGGAGAAGGGCAGAGAGAGAGAGAGAGGGAGAGAGAGAGAATCCCAAGCAGGCTCCACACGGTCAGCGCAGAGCCTGACATGGGGCTCGAACTCACAAACCGTGAGACCATGACCTGAGCTGAAATCAAGAGTCCGACTCTTAACTGACTGAGCCCCCCAGGCGCCCCTCTCGCTTCTGGTAATTTGTTGGCTTGTGAGAGCATAACCCTCGTCTTCAGATGGCACTCTTCACGCGTGTGTGCGTGTGTGTCTGTCTGTCTGTATCCAAATGTCCCCTGTTTTATAAAGACACAGTCATATTGGATTAGGGGCCTGCCCTACTTCAGGAACACTTCAGCTTGAGTTCCCTTGTTAATAATTAACATGATATCCAAACAAGGTGACATTCTCAGGCACTGGGGGCTCAGGACTTCAGTATATGAACGGTAACAGCGTTGGGGACTTGCTGTAGTTTTGTGCACTTACACCTTGCTAGTACGGAGCAGTATGGAGACCTAAGGCTGGGCAGTATCTGATGACCGTCCCCAAATGATCTGGCCCCGAGTGGGATCCGACGGCACACACATCTGAGCTGGACCCGAGGACGTGGTGTGGTGCTCAGAGCTGCCGTGTGAGTTGAAAGCTTGGAAACTTGCGCTCACTCAAAAATCTGCCCGAGCATGTTGGTGGCAGCTCAGAACCGGAGTTGGCCCACGTAGCCTCCCACAGGCGAGGGGCTGAACGGAGCGGCTCGCACACCGCAGCACACATGTTTAGCAAAGTAGAAAGAGCAAACCATGGGTAGATGTGGCAATTCAAACGCGTCTCCGGGGAATCATGCTGAGGGAAGAAAGTTAATTCCCAAAGATTTGTGTTCTCTACGCTTCCACTTATATAATACTTTTGAAACGACAAATTTCAGGCATGGGGACAGATGAGTGCTTGCCATGGGGAGGGGGATGGCGAGGCAGAGAACGAAGTACAAATGGGTGACAAGAGGGACAGCATAGTGTTGAAACTGCTCAGTATCTTTTTTTTAAGAGAGTGAGAGAGAGAGCATGTGTGAGCAGTGGAGAAGGGCAGAGAGAGAGAGAGGACAAGGGGTGGGAGAGAGAGAGAGAGAGAGAGAAAGAATCTCAAGCAGGCTCCATGCTCAGCGTGGAGCCTGATGTGGGGCTCAATCCCACAACCCTGAGATCATGACTTGAACCAAAATCGAGAGTCAGATGCTCAACCGAGCCATCCAGGTGCCCCAAAACTGTTCAGTATCTTGACTGTGGTAGGTGGATACATGAACCTACAAAGTGCTAAGAGTGCATGGAACCCAAAATGCACACACACGCACACACACGCACAAGCACACGGGGGTGCAGGTGTAGTACGGGAATCCTGGCAAACCTGAAGAAAATCAGATGACCGTTTCCATGTCAACATTATTCTGGCTGTAATATCCTACTACAACCTTCCAAAGTATTACCATTAAGAGAAACTGGGCAAAGCGGACAGAGTGTGTCTCTGTATTATTTCTTACAACTACATGTGAATCGATAATTATCTCAAGGTTTCCAATGAAAAAAAGGAAGTTTAACCTATTTGGGAGGGGTGGTGATGAAAGGGACGGGTTCTCGGAGGAAGTGACATTTAAGTCAAGACCTGAATGGAAAAGTTGGGGGGGGCGGGGTGCAACAGAACGTGCAAAGGCCCGGTAGCAGCAAAGAGCTTGGTGAATCTGTGGAACTAAGATGAGTCCAGCGAGACCCAAGTGGGGAGAAGCGAGGCTGGAGGCAGCAGCCAGACCAGGGAGGGCAACAGACTGTTCTAGAGATATGACGTTCTGCCTGAGAATAGAGAGACTATGGGAAGCTTTAAGCAGTGTCATGAACCATGATGTGTCATGAACTTGGGAAAGCTCCCCCGGGGCGTGTGGATCATGGTTGGGAGGTGCACAGAGAGGCCACCGGGGCCAGGTGATGATAGGAAAGTTATTTGAACATCCATCGAGAAGGAGACTCGGGGTGATGAGGTTCATTCTGGGCTCTTTGAGAGGCAGAGGAATAAATACCAAGCCTCACGGTGGGACTTCTTCATAAATAAAGAGCTTGTTTGGGGTGTCAGCCTTCTGGTGCTGCAGGAAATATAAATCCTACTGACGGATCCTGGTTGGGGTCTACTAGAAACTAACTCCGTAAGTCACCTCAGCAACCGCGTGATGCCATAGGTTTCCTTCCCTCGATTATTCTGGAAGCCACATGCTTACCCAGCAGCACCAGAAATGCCACAGGCTTGGAGTCACTCTGGAAACAGACCAGGCGGCACAGATGCCACAGGCGGCATCTTACTGCCACCCGCCTTGGCTAGGACGCCTGTCACACCTTTCCTCTGAGCGGAAACTAAACAATTGCTTCTTGTTTAAGGGGCAGATGGTCGAGATGGCCTATTTTGCTTTTGGCCACCCCGAAATGAAGTAAGTCAGCCGAAAGGGAGGGAATGAGTCAATGAGGAGCCCAGGTCTCAGCCTCTCAGCGAGTTGGACGGGATGGAGGGAGGCCTGCACCCGCCACTGCCCCACCAGGGTTGAAGCGGGACGTAGACACTGATTGACACCTTCAAAATATGAGAGAGGTTCTCGCTTCACACGACTCTCTCTCTCTCGTAACATTCCACCAGTCAAAATCATAGGGAATCTCTGGAAGTCTTTGTGCAAATCCAATCCGTCTTTCCATCTCCTTATCCGGAGAACAGTAACAAGTTCTATTTGTGGCATTCAAATCTCTAAGGAATGGCCGGCTGGTGCTTCGAGGCTGTGCCCTCCCTCCCTCCCACGCGTGAAGAGCCACAAGACCAGGCGAAGCAGGGGGGAGTCAGATGGGGTGTGTGCCACACAGACCCCAGGTCTTCATCAGGATTCCACGTAGGGCCTGCTACTTGGTTTGTTTCTGGATACACCGAGAGCCTCATGGAAGACTCTGGAAATAAGTGGTCTGGTCCTGAGTTCTCCACGAGATTCAATTCCAGCGCGGTTCACGGATCAAGGGCATTTTACCAGTAGCATTTCAGAGCGAATGGCATTATCTGCTGATTTTTGCCTCTTCTTTTCTTTTTTTCTTTTAATGTTTATTTATTTATTTTGAGAGAGAGAGAGTGGGAGTGTGAGCATGGGAGGGGCAGAGAGGGAGAGAATTCCAGGCAGGCTCCTCGCCGTCAGCGCAGAGCTCCACGCGGGGCTCGATCTCATGACCGTGAGATCACCACCGGAGCCCAAACCAAGCCTTAGACACCCAACCATCCCGGTGCCCTGATTTTGCCTCTTCTTCAACAGGCTTCCTTACTTATTCCAGCCGCCAGCTAGGAAGGGAGTGAATCTTCAGAACCGGTCGGGAGAGCAAATATTATGCGACAAAACCCTTTCAAAACGTTCTGCGCACAACTGGAGAATCCCAAGCAGGGACAGGAATGTAAACAATATCATTGAAAAAGGCGTGGAATAGTCCCCTTACCCACAACACACCTTAAACTGGATGGTAACCTCAATGCGCGGTGGGTAGGCAGGTAACGTACACAGAGAAGCAGGGAGGGGTGGGCGCTACCGTGTGATGGGGACTGTGGCGAAGTGGACAAGGTGAGTCCCACCCCCGGGGGCAGCACCGGGTGCTGACGGTCTTCAGGGAGAGCGCGATTTTGCAAGAGCGTGCAACCTGCGTTGATACAAGAAACCCCTTGATTTTGAAATCTGTGCTACATATAAGTCCTAATTTTTTAAGGCACCATCCAGGCAAACAGCATGCCTATAGTAGCGTCTGACCAGCAGGCTGCCGCTTCCAGTTCCTGACTACTCACTAAACTGTTTTTTACTTTATTCATTCACTTTTCTTTTCTCCATCCGACCCCAGGAGTTAAGCAAGAAGAAAGCAGCCCTCTCCACGATCTTGTCTGGACTTTCCTTTTTTTTTTTTTTTTTTTTAATGCGAGATCAACACCCCTGCCTGCCCATTTAGGCTGCTTCTAGCTGAGGCATCGTGGGAAATGGCCGGGCGAAAGAACCATGGTTTGAAGCTCCCTATTTCCTTTCCACGTCTGTTTATTTCAGTGGTGAAGTCAGGGCAATTATGTTGTTACCGTGATCGCCATCCGTCTTGCCAGGCAAAGAAAGCAGTAAAGGCCGAGGGGCACCCAGACAAAAGCCAGGGGCAGCCTGTCAACCGCAGTCACAACATCGGTGCTTCGAGCAAGAGCAACGGACTGTTGCCTGCTCTTAAGAACTCTTAAAACTACTGGAAGGGCTTTACATGAGCGTTTTGAGAATGGACTAAAACCCAGCAAGTCTGTACTTGGTAGCAGTGACTGCATTTTGACATTGATATCCTGATCCAACCAGGGTCGGGTGAGGTCACGAGAAGTGAAGTTCATGCTTGTTGCAGGTACTGTTGGAAGTCTATCCCAACTCACTTCCATCCATCCCAACTCACTTCCGTCCTCCTTCCTCACTGAGAGAGTCTTGATTTTGTTACGCTTCCTGGCCCCCCTGACCCGTGACTCACTGGTAAATCCTAATCACGGGAGGTCAACCCTAGTGTCAAATTCCCTTCCTGGGGGGCAGGGTTAGGGCACCCGTGTGACCCCCTTGATCACTGAGGCGAGAGATCAGAGACCAGTAGAAAAGGATTGATCACTATTAATATTGTGCCGCCTAAAAAAAGATGGCCTCTCTTCTTCCTTTGGATGTTGTCACGTCTGAATGTGACACCCGGAACTCCAGCAGCCATCCTGTGACCATGAGAGAACAGCTTAAGGACAAATCTGAACCGCTCGTGACAAAGTGACAAGATGGAAAAACCCACATCCTGGGGACCTGTTTGAGTCACTGCATCAAATTGAACTAAACAACCTTGAATTCTACCTCCCTGTGGAAGTTCTTGCCTGTGAGAAAATAAATCTTTTTATCTTCTATGCAAATCTGAATTAAAGAGTTTCTGGTTCTAACGGCTAACGTAGCCTAACCGGCACAATGTTCATTCCTGAAGATCTACGGTAAAGTCTCTTTTCTATCCAGAGTCAGGTGGACTCATTTATTCATCCATTAATTAGTTTAATGAGTCTGATCGCAGGGCAAAGAGAAGCCTGGCCAGGTAGAACTACCATCTGACTCAGCAATCCCCCTTCTGGGCGCCCAAAAGAAATGGAATCGTTGTCTCCGAGAGACATCTGCACTCTTGCGTTCACGGTGCCACTGCTCACAATTGCCAAGACGTGGAAACAACCGAAATACCTGTCGATGGGTGAATGGATAAAGAAAATGCAGTGTTTAGAAGCAGCGGAATATGTTTCAGCCTTAGAAAGAAGGCAAGCCCGTCATTTGGTTGACACGGATGAAACCCGGAGGCCCGTGTGCTGAGTGAAATAAGCCAGACACAGGAAGACAAAAACCGCACGGTGTCATTTAGAAGCAGAATCCGCAAAAGTTGAACTCGAAGAAGCAGAGTAGAATGGTGACCGTCAGGGCTCAGGGACAGGGGGGGAGGGGGAGATGTCGGCCAAAGGGCACCAAGTGTCAGCTATGCGGGACGCATACATTCTGGAGACCGGATGCCCAGCACGGTGACTGTAGTTACTAATTCTATATGGGAGATTTGAGATTTGCTGAAAGGAAATCTTAACTCTTTGCATAAAAAAAAAAAGGAAAGGCAAGGTGTCGTGGAGTGACAAATGTATTAACTAGCTTGATTGTGGCAAACATTTCACAGTGTATATGTGTATCGACATATCATACTGCATACCTTAAATATATTCATTTGTCAGTTATACCCCCAGAAAGCGGGCACACAAAACAAACAAAAGGCAAACGGGCCAAAAAGCGAGGCTCTGGGCTCCCTTCTCCCCGCCTGTTTTCCGAGTCCTTCTGTTCCTGAAGGAATGTGGGCGGAAGAGTGCAAATCGGCCTCCCACGCACACACAGAGACACTCGCATCGATGTGTAAAGACAGGTGTGACACGGTCGGAGGGGGCTTTTCCAGGCTAATCGGTGTTTGGAAAGGATCCCATCTTGGGCTTCCTGTTAGCAATTAAAGATGACATCCTCGCTGCAAAACATGATGTTTATTGCAGTCCCTCGTTTTCAAAGATGAAGGCTCTATAAGTCGGGCCACAGAGAAAGTATACTGTCTGCAAATCACGGTTCTCTGGCAGTTAATGTTCAAAAGACACCCGGGGCAGGGCAACTTTCCATTAAACCCGGAGACCTGTTGTCTAGAAGTCTTCCGGCCGTGTCAGTGTCACGACCCACTAATTCCAGCTGGGTTCCTTCCCGGAATTCATCATGTCATAGCTCGCATGGCAAACACTGCCTACCCAACATCTCTGCTCTTCTTGTCTTTATTAATATTAAGAGAAATGCGGCTACTGGAGGGGGGGGTGTGGGGGGGAAGGCCCGGCGGTAGCAATGTCCCCAGCTGGAAAAACTGCACTTCTCAGCCTCCTTTGTGACTAGAACTGGTCAGTTCCAACCAAAAGACAAAGGCCGAAGATTTCAAATAGCAGGGAAGGTGGGTTTTGTGCCCTAATATCATGGCCACTACAGAAGAGCGGAAGAAGGGTATCTATTCCCCCAAGGAACAGGAGCGCAGTCCTATCCAGAGAGGAGAGTCCGGCCCTCCGGGGTCTCTGGAGACAGAGTTGGGAGAGAGCCACCAGAATCTTCTCTGGGCAGGGCAGGGCATGATTACAGCAGCTGAGTGGAAGGACCATGAACATTCTCACCCTCGCCTTGGAGGCTGTCTCAATCCACCCATGGTTAGAGCCACCTCTGTTGGCGTATGTTCTGTAAATTATGCGGGCCGGGGAGAGTGGAAGGAAAACCAGAGGGGAAATAGAGAAATGTTTTTGTGTTTTATCTGGGTCTAATTAAGGAAGTGATTAATCGGAAAACACGAAGCCCCAAGAGTCAGCCGTAAGAGCCCTTTCGGTGCCAGGGGGACCGTGGTGCTTCTGCTTTGGCAAGGGCGATAGTTTGTCATTGTGGGTTTCCCTTGAAGAGCTATTTCACAGCGTCCGAATGAAGCAGCCTGTGGTTGAGGAAATGAATAACTTCTATTCCACAATTTACTTCGATTACCGCCTCCTCGTCTGAGCCGAGTTAAAATGCTTTGCGATGATCAAGGATCCCCGGGAGGAACTGAAAGGTGGGCCTCGTGGGCTAGAGATTGTACCGCCTGGTTTGAAATGCCTGCTTAGTGTGTCACTGAACCTCTGATCATAAGCAAAAACCACCAAATTACCCTGAGCAATCCACCCCGTAGCACTTAAAAGAAGAAGAAGAAGAAAAAGAAGGAGGAGGAGGAGGAGGAGGAGGAGGAGGAGGAGGAGGAGGAGGAGGAGGAGGAGGAGGAGGAGAAGAAAAGACTGTGTTTTTACAAGAACAAAATTGAAGGAGATTATTGCTTTCTTCCCGTCTGGATTCTTCCTCCTGTTTATCCTGCTTTGCTGCAAGGGCTTCTAAATATTGTCACCTCTTAAAAGCGATCTTATTTTCTTGCTCTAGGCACACACCTGGTCTTTGTGCTGTGGAAAACAGCCACCAGGCTCCTGTGTCCCCAGATTCCCAGGCTGGGTGTCAACTGTTCTCTAGAAGAGGAGGGGCAGAAATCAAAGAGAAAATTCTTTTTTTTTTTTAAGAAAAAAAAAGAGGGGGGATATGTTATCTGTCTCCGATCATATTGTTTGAACACCCGCTCCTTTCTTCGGTAGAGTCCCATAGTTTTAGTCCCATTTTCCC
The DNA here is from genome assembly GCA_030068075.1 of Paguma larvata. NCBI lineage: Eukaryota > Metazoa > Chordata > Mammalia > Carnivora > Viverridae > Paguma > Paguma larvata. The sequence goes on from CM057835.1 coordinate 15,961,896, forward strand.
AAAATATAATCCTTAAAACTACATTTCCCAGTTTCCCTTGCGGCTAGATCCAGACATGTGATCTGGGTTCCACCAATCAGACACAGACATTCAAAACTCTAACTTGGGGGGTATAGCTCAGTGATAGAGCATTTGACTGCAAAACTCTAACTTGGAAGTAAGCCAGAAAGCTTTGAAGAAGCTTCAGGGAGGGGGCACATATCAATTCAGGCACAAATAGTGGCAGAGCCAGTGGAAGAGAGTGTGAACCCAGGCAGTTCTGCAGAAGGCTTTGGGGATAACAGGGCACGCACCAGCCACCTCCTCGCCCCGGTCAAGGGCGTGGCTTTGATCACTGAACCTGCGCGTTTAGTCTTAAGCCCATTTCTCTGGCCTTCCCTGCCTACTATCTCCTCCTAAAAGTCCCTTTCCTACTAAAACAAACCAAAGAGGATGCTGTTAATTGCAGCTGAAACTTACCTACCCAACAAGCACACACTATGATATGTGATGGGACCGCACTTGCAAAGGAGGGCTCAAGAAAGCTCTTCTAGGCGCACCTGGGTGGCTGATTCTATTGAGCACCTGACTCTTGATTTGATTTTGGCTCAGGTCATGATCTCCCGGTTCATGGGATGGAGCTCCCAGTCGGGTTGCGCACTAATGGCATGAAGCTTGCTTGGGATTCTCTCCCTCTCTCTCAGCCCTTCTCCTGCGCTCTCTGTCTCTCTCTCCCTCAATATAAATAAATAAACATGAAGAAGAAGAAGAAGAAGAAGAAGAAGAAGAAGAAGAAGAAGAAGAAGAAGAAGAAGAAAAGAAGAAGAAGAAAAAGAAGAAGAAGAAGAAGGAGGAGGAGGAGGAGGAAGAAGAAAACTTTTCTCGGTGAGAAAAGTATATCTCTTAAATAAATGGATTCTAATGCTGACTTGGCCTTGGTTCAGAGGGATCCTACAAGGGTCAGGAGATTTGACGGAGCTATTCTTGTCTCTCGGGACACATAGAGAAAAAAATAATTGGCGCGAAAACACAGGATCACATCTACTGTCGCGACATGAGCAAAGAAGGGACAGTCTAGACAGGGTGGTTCAGGAGTATTGCCTTTCTCTCCCTGCCTGAAAGGTCACGATGAGAGAAAGTTGCCCCTGGGTCTGAAACACTGTTTTTGTCGTCACGAGTGTCCTGTCGGAGGGCGAGTCCTGGGGATAGGGCTTACCCCTTGCTCGGTAGCTGCATGGTAGGCGTTAGCTGACACAGCTCAGGAGCAAGTTCTTGGGAAAGACACCAGAAAAGCCTCAGGAGAGGAAGGTGGCGGGATGTTGAGAAAACATCTCTTGTATTTCCCCAGATCTGGTGCGGTGTAAGTTGTGAGTCAACATGGTTTGGAAAGAAATTAGCAAGAAAACATCGCATCTTCTGTGGTTCTTTGACAATCAAAACAAGAGCAAGACAAATCTCTTTACTGTCTCAAATGCGATTTCCCTAAATGAAGGAAATCTAAACATATGGCAAAAAGCTGTGAAATCTGTTCCTGTGTGAATGTCATGATAAATTTGGAACCGGTGAGTGTTACCAACCACCAGGCCACGTTCTCTGGAAATGGAAGGGAATCTCTCGAATTCGTCTTCTCCTTTTGCTATGGAGCTGACTAAATCTGTCTGTGGGGACCACTTTCCTCCAGATTGGCAGTGAAGTTTTGAAGAAAGAGCCCTATTTGCTAGGCTTAAATATACTGAAGGGGAGGTTAAAAATGAGGTCATGTGGACAGTGTTAAATGCTGCAGATAATCCGGTGACTTTGGATGTTCAAATTCTAATTCCATCTACTACGTGACCTTGGCCAAGTCACCTGACCTTGCCAATGCTGTTTCCTCATCTATTAAGTGAGAATGCTCCTTCTCAGCTTATAAAAGTGTTATAAGGAGAATACTGACAACATTGGCAAAATACCCAGTCATGGTAAAGGCTGAAGAAATGGGAATTATTAAGCGACAAATAAGCCTCTACCTTCAGCCTCACCCATGTAATGGTAAAGATAAGGGAATACGAGCTTCCAGTCGAAGCCTCCAGAAAGGCTAGAAGCCAGCTCCAAGGATTCAGTAAGTGGCCTTTGGAAGGGAGAGTTAAATATCCAGCCTGCCTTCATCGGTGAGCACTCGAGTTCATTATCAAGCTGTTTGTTAATTTCTGCCACATCTTTTCATTTGGAATTGAAATAAGAGAAGTGCCTGCCCTTTAGACAACGTGCTTACATTTTTATTGTGAGTGGTAACAGGTTGGGGGCTAGACTCTAACGGACAAATAGTCTAGATGTATTTGGAAGACTCTTAATGGACAATTATTCACAGAAAACAAGTTTAAAGCGGAAGATGCCACTTGAAAATTGTGAATTTAGTCAAGGTGGAAAAGAGACAAGAACAGTTAAGTGTTTTGCACACAGGAAATCTCATTGATGAGCCAGTGGAATTGGTGCCTGTAGAACACAGTCTCTTAAGGGTCTTGCTGTGCTTCGTGGAGAGAGGCTGTTGTCTGTCGGTTCAGCTGGGGGTCCCTTCCGTCACATTGAGAACCTGGAGCAGAGAGTCCACCAGCTTAAAAAAGATTAAAAAGAGTTAAGCGAACATAGTTAGCAATACTGAAGTCTAATGCTAGAAGCAAATGCATTCCCAACAAACCATCGGCATCAGTTGGGAGCTTCTTAGAAAAGCAGATTCCTAGGTCTATGCCAGACCTACTGAATTGGAAACTCAGAGTGGAGCCCAGTGATCCGGGCTTTCCGAAATCCTCAAGTGATTCTGAGCACATTCACGCTTGAGAACCACAGCCGACCCCCCGGAAGAGAGAGAAACTCGCTGCTTCTTTTTCTGGAGCCCCTACCTTTTTTGGCTCTTTTTGTTCTACCAGCTTAACTTGTATCCTGATATGACTAGTCAGGTATATTTGGACCAAAGTTGGAAATTAAACGTATTATCACCAGGAATTTGTTGCTAAAGTGTCAGCCGGGGAGGGGGACCTTGAGGGAATGTGGACTCTTAACTCTTACTTTGCTTACTTTGGCAATGCCTCATTGTTATTCCTGGTTTACAAATTGCACAATTCCATATTACAAAGCCATGACTGTAAGGGGTGGTAGTAGTCCGGGCAACCTGGGAGGAGGAGCTCATCTGGATTTCTGCCAATTCTAAATTCCTTGCTGTTTGCTTGTTGTGGCTCCTGTTAGAATTCAGCCTGAAGGAGGAAGGAGTAGCCGTAATTCTGAAATTCGTCTTCGTTCCCATAGAGCACCCTCTATATGCTGGGACGAGAAAACGCTTTTCAAAAAGAGTACAGCTTATTACACTTTCCAAGATTCTCTGGCAGTTCAGGCTCCCCAGTGGTTAGACCAGCCATTTGTTTCTAATAAAGGAATTACTGATAGTCTCGGGCCAGTTATTACCTGCTCTGTGGCTCAATTGTTTTGACCAGGTGCTAATGAGGCCAGGGCCCGGGGTTCAATTCCCACACAGACCAATTAGGGTTGCTCTTCTCCACACGCCCAGGCTGCGCTATTAAGTGTTCGCCGGGCTGCCCGACGCTGCTGCCATCCATCTTGCAATACGAGCCACCAGTCATAAAAGGGCCCAGACGAGGATATGGGAAAGGATCCAGGAAGCCCCCGCGTCGGCTCAAAATATTGAATCTGAGCTGTCTGGCTCAAGGGAATGGAAGTAGAGCTACAAGGAAAAGGGGAATCAGTAACCTAGGGGCGGGAGGGGGGTGTGGTATGGGGGGGAGCTAGCTTTGAGGTGGGGGTAACTTCACTCTGCTCCTTCATAGCAACCGTGGGGGTAATTGGAGAATTTTGAGTTATTCTTCATGACGTGGTGCTCCCTCTCCGGTATTTGGAACTTCCTTTGGAGCGCTTCACATATGAACAAATAAAACCTTTCTATTCTCTATGTTGATTTGATGGGACCGTGGGAGTCATCCCTTAAAAGTAAGGGCAAAGTTGCACATTTACTTCCTTCCCGTGACACCCTCGGCCGTGCACTCACAGGCCCCTTCACGTCCACCAAATGAGAGAAAAAACCGAAGGCTGCAGAGAACATTGCTGTAGGTCCCGATTACAACAGCAACCCAAAGGCCAGCTTCAACCTGCACCGAAACTCAAGACAATCCACAGCCACACCCAGGGTCATGGAGGAGGCCCTGGGCCTGACCCGAACATTGTTTCCTGTGCTAGAAACCATAGGGTAAAAGTTCCATTAATTTTTTGAGATAAGGGTACAGTTAAAAAATTGAGGCGCCTGGGTGACTCAGTCGGTTAAGCGTCCAATTTCGGCTCAGGTCATGATCTTGTGGCTCATGAGTTTGAGCCCCGCACTGGGCTCTGTGCTGACAGCTCGGAGCCTGGAGCCTGCTTTGGATTCTGGGTCTCCCTCTCTCTCTGCCCTTCCCCCACAGTAAAGAAACATTAAAAAAAAAGATTAAAGTGAACCTTGAAAATGATTGGCCACAGTTACTAACAACGTTCTGGAGCTCGATGGCCGTGATAGAAGGGTCTAGATTCGGTGCACATTTACATCAGTCTTTTCTGAACAAAGTAAAGAACGTTGTCACCAAAACATAGGATGACGCTCAGAGTTTCCGACTACGGCTCTGGGAGATTTGGCAAGAGGACTCGATGTTTTATTACTGAAATGGGCGAGGAGACAGCCTTTTAATTTTAAGAAAAGTACTTCAGTCTCTGAAAATTCCTGCTGCCTCTTTCTGGCAGTGCTCGGCTTAGTTATTAAACTTCTTTCTAACACTGAGCAGTGTACGGATTTCTAAGAGACCTATTCTCTCGGTACTCCCTCTTTGTGAATAAGGTAATCGTAAGCTGTTTTCAAATTGTACCCCCACATCCTTTCACTAAGACGGAATTTTCAGAGCAAGGAGGGCAATAAACTCTTCTGGTCTATGCAACAACGACTCCAACCACCGAATTTTTTTATATCGCTGGGAAGCACATCCAAAAGAATGGTACCCAGGTGTGCAATAGTCAATTATTCAGCCTAAGGTGGAACGAAATGGGATGGGCTTTCTCAACTTGTAAGAAAGAAGGCCAAACCATAAAAAGGTGGAGTAGGAAAGCAAGGCGTGATTACACAAAGATGACTTTTTCCCCTCCGGTTGCATGAATGCTGATAAACATTGTCCCGTTGAAACACTCACGGTCGGGACTGCCCACTCAACCCACCCTCTACCGCGACCACTCAGAGATCTCTCTGGAGCTATTCTTTCATAATTGGCTTCGCGGCTTACAGAATGTCCTTCCGAACATGACAGGAAATTTTTGATGTTTAAGGAAGGAGCTGAGTGTTTTGGAAAACACTCCAAAGTTACGCAGGGCCAGGTTTGGAGGAATAAAGCAATTCGAAGGGATGTGAAATGAATGAGCTAGGGGGCGCCTGGGGGGCTCAGTCCATTAAGCGTCCAACTTGGGCTCAGGTCATGATCTCACAGTTCATGGGTTCAAGCCCTGCATCATGCTCTGTGCTGACAGCTTAGAGCCTGGAGCCTGCTTTGGATTCTGCATCTCCTTCTAGCTTTCTACCCCTCCCCCACTCATGCTCACTCTCTCATTCTCTCTCTCTCTTTCTCAAAACTAAATAAGCATTAAAAAATTAAAAAAAAAATGAATGAGCTGTAAGGGGCGCCCAGGTGGCTCAGTCGATTAAGCGTCCAACTTCGACCCAGGTCATGATCTCACGGTTCATGGGTTGGAGCCCCGCATCGGGCTCTGTGCTGACAGCTCAGAGCCTGGATGCTGCTTCAGCTTCTGTGTCTCCTTCTCTCTCTGCCCTTCCGCCGCTCATACTCTGTCTCTCTCTCAAAAATAAATAAACATTAAAAACAAATTTAAAAAAATGAATGAGCTACGAGTGTAAGTCCATTTCAGTGTTGGGAAAATTGCTTTGGAGGGTTCTGCGGCGGCAACTGTCATTACTCTTCAGACGAAGGAGAAGGCACTGCTGTGGGACGTCCACCCGCAGGAAGTCCGTAAAGCCACCTGGCCAAGAAAAGCCCTCAGCCAGGCGCTCAGAAGTCAGTCACAAATTCCCCGAGCCCTCAGAGCCAGGTAACCCCCCAACAAAGAAGGGAGCTGGTCGTGACAGCTAGACCACAGATGTGAGCAAGAGGATCACTCGGGACTCTGTGCGAAGTTGCTACTTATTTCTGGATCCGTTGGTTTAATCCAGATTTTCTTTCTGAATGAAGGCTACTAGAGATTTCCTCCCTAGGTGCTTCACACTACGTCTGTAGCCTGCGTCCTTCATACTGGAGGTCAGTGAGGACCAGCCAGTGCCCAGGAGACATTTCACATGGCGCCATATTGCCCGAGGGACCCAGTGTCCCTGCCCTGCTCTTGCTGCTGAAGAGCTATGTGCCCAGTCTCCGTTTCCTCACCTTTAAAATGGAGGGGATGGTAGAATTTTCTTGAATCTTCCTCCTAAGACTGCTGTGAGCCTTCACAGAGAAAATGGAGGCCAGCTACTTGGGCCAGTACTCAGTGTAAGGTAATGACTCGATCCAAGTGGCCCGTCATTAGTATTACAAGAATCGCAGCTATTATTTTTGCCTTTTATATAAATTTCATGGGAACGTCTTAAAGGTTAATGGGAATCACTTCGTTTTCAATTGCCTTGCTTTCTTTCTATAAATTTTAGTCTCCTTTTCATCCCATTTACTGTCTTTGTATCCAAGCAACGCCAATTTGGTATAATTATTTTTCCTTCTCTTCTACAAGACCACATACAGGACAAATCAGTTGATTAGATACGTTCACCAAGTGGTGAAATACGAGTACGAGACCTAAACTAGGGAAACTGAGAACTAGCACAAAAGGTCACAAACCAGAAGGCTCTCTTCTAAAAGTGTTTGTGAATCGCCCCTTCCACTAGTGCTCATCAAAAACAAACATAGGAATTGACTCAAATAATCTCTGGCTTCACCATTAAAATATTCTGGAGGGCCTGGTGGATTTAAAAAAACAAAAATCTCATCAAGGCACAATCGCTATTAGACACAGTTAATACTAATAAAACTCCTAAGTTGGAGTATGGAACCCATACCTTTTGAGATGCTAGGAGGTAAAATCGTCCATTATGTTGCAAAGAAAGAACACGGAAGTGTCTGCTCGGTTCTCAGCGTGTACTGGCGTCTGCCTTATTAAGGGGCTGTGAAGGCCTACGTCGTGAACAATTTCATTCTTCCCTGCTCAAGCCTAACCTCCCTCTGACTCTCCCCAAACACCTCCACCTATGCCCCACCTCACTTCCCCAGAACATTATACCTTCACGTTTTGAACCTACAGCTTTAAAGTCGCTGCCATCCTGGGAACCCCAAGCAGACTGTCGCGTGGCCAGGAGCTCCCGTTGGGGTGACTGAGAGCTTCCCGTCCCCTTTCCTTCCATGAGGCCGAGCAGATTCCTTGCAGCTTCTTCCCAGAGAATGTACTGCAGCCGCTGCTTCAGGCTCCCCACCTCAGACACATCCGGGGACTCTCTCGTGCTCTTTTTCCCCATCAGGTGCCCTGTAAACACAAACACAAAAACGGAATGCCACCAACTGAGCCCAGGGGAACGAAGAGACCAGACATTTCAAAGGAGCCCCATGAGGTCTGTACTGCATCCTCCTAAGTGCAGGATAAATAGCATTTTATTATCAGAAGGTAGTTCACAAATGACTGGCATAATCTGTTCCCTCTTCGAAATATGCAGTCGGCTGGACCAAATTTAGAACTGCAACTCGGGGGGGCCTTGGTTTGGTCCCAGCACCTCTGCTAACCAGCTAGGTGCCCTCTGCCAAGTTACCGAGCAGCCCCGGTGCTCAACGTCCCCAACTATAAACTGAACGGGTTGGACTAGATGAAACCTAAGGAACCTTCCGTATCTAAAAGGCCACCACCAATTCCGTGTGCACCGAATCCTATTCCAACTGAACGATGGGGGTTAAACATCTTCCTCAGTCCTTCAGTCAATTCTGAATTGCTACCGAAAAGAAAAACCTTAACGCTTTTTCTCATGGGATTACAAAAAGATGTTGCTTTCGTCTTATCTCTAATACAAATGTACCGAAGGCATTTTTCATTTCAGCTTTCTTAGAATTTTAGCTGAGATTGGATCTAGGAAATGGCACTTAGAAATTCATGTGTTGAGTATGTAACGAAAAAGGATTTGAAATAAGTTCTGAGCAACGCTTTTCAGCCACATAAAAGCAGATTTTTCTCTTAGCTGTCTAGAAGGGTCGGTGGACGTCTACCAATGGCTCCAAGGATGCATTTCATGTCAATGAACAGAAGTTGCTGCACAAGAGGCCAGGCCACTAAAAATGTGGCAATTCATGTACGTAAGTGGGGACAGCCGTAGTGGCCGACATGGGTATGGAGTTCAAGGTCATACTCCTAACACCTTAGCCCCTTGCTAAAAATACTCATGTTGTCTTATTTACTTTCATCAGCGTGTTGTCCCCCCATCTCTCTGCAATTGGGGTTCATTGTACTTTTAACCTCCTAACACTAGTACACCGACGATGCCTTTGATTGAAAGGTCACAAGGAAAGCCCTTCAGGGTTCCGAAGTTGCCCGGCCTGAGAAGCATTGAAGGCAAACAGCGTGAGAATGATATTTAACAGACCTCAGTCGCTTAAGACGACAAGAGCTCCGTCCACCAGCAGCGAAGCCCTGGATGTGACTTCATCGCAGGCGTGTGTTTACAGGGCGTTTCACTTGAACTACTCCACAGTAAGCTGGAGGAAAACGGGACTTGCCAAAGGTCACCCACATGTCAGCACAGACCCTAGGATTAAAATCAGCTCACAGTCCGGACTCTACTATATTACACGGCTCTGAAGTGTCTTTGAACTTCCTGAAAATATAAGGCAGGTAGAATCATCCCGGGGTCTGGAGATAAGGGTAAGGCCTGCAAAAGGCTTTCTAACGTTATAACAGGGAATAGGGATCCCATGTCAGTATATGGTGACTCGTTACGTGACTCGGGGAGATGAATCCTGTGGGGACAGGCAGTCATTACAGGGGGCGTTGCTGCACTGCGGTCTCAACATCTGCCAAGTCACTTATGACATGACACCTCGCACAGTTGGGACATGCTCCCTACTGAAAGATTGGGTTCCTGAAGGAGTGGCGCCTCCCCTACCTGCTTGGTCAACAGGGGGCCCGGATCTCCACGAAATAACCTTGCTTCTAGCCCTAATCGGGATCGTGTGGCCCAACTTCTCAGGAAGCAGCGAAGCGTTGGGCTTTATTTATAGGGAGGAAATCGAATCATGATAATGGGAAGGCAGGATTAGACCCTGCCGCTCCGGCGATGACCTCGGTCCCTCTTGCTCTCCCCCTCATTGCTCTCAGGAGGATGCTAGAAACGAGAAAGGTGTTCTTGCCAACGAAGCAGAGGGGCCCAGGAGATGTTTTAACAAACAGGAACTTCGCTGTTGTCATGCCCAAAGAATTTGGTGGACTTTTCTAAAACGGGAAGATGAAGTGATTGATTTAACATCGATCCTTGTGACAGTGTGGATATTTGCATATTTGGTGGTGGGTGGGGTTCAGACTCCCCCTACCCCCAGACCCACGGACTGCTTTTTAAGACTGGAAGCCCACCATCTATAACATCCCAGGGAAGCACACATTCCTTGGGTCCTATTTCACCCTGGAGCTGGCAACTCCCAACACAATAATCGTCTCCATGGCGACACGGACCTGGCTGATCTGTCCACCTCTACTTCTCCCATCATCATTTGTTATGTGTCCGTATCATAGTAATAGCGATCTCAGCATAGACAAAACACAGGCCCTTGAAACAAATAAAACCTTGTCCAGAAGTTAAAAAAAAAAAAAGCTTTCGTCCCTTTGAATCGCTTAAAAATACCACTAACATAGCAGCTTTGAAACATAATTCCATTTTCTTGAACTCAAAATTTGAAGATCACCTCGACTTAGGAAAACATCCACTAAGACATAGAGTGTTGAGTATTTCTAAGAGCTGGTTTTTCTGGAGTGATCCTTAAACTAGATTTCACGGTTTCTGGAGCATCCGGAGCTGAACGCTGGTGTTTCAGAATTCAAGCTTCCGGGACACGCTCGGACGTCAAAGTGAGAGCCACTACCAGGAGCATTTCATGCGAGCAGAGTGGAGACACCAGTAGCCGTGTTGACCTCTATTTTCATCGCACAAACAAAACATTTCCATAAACGTCAAGCCAGAGGAGAATTTAAGTTTTCCATCTGTTAACTCGCTTTCCATGGCCACGCCATGCCTCTCTCAGCTGCAAGAAGCAATTGCCTTAACAAACCTGCAAATTTGTGCTGACAGCTTCCTCCCGGACAGCAAGATGTTGCTTTCGTTTGATATAATTAACATGAAACTGCATGGCGTCCGTGATTGAGGAGGACAGGCGTTTACTGAGGGGAGGGGAGGGCTGAATTTAAAATCTAACCACATCGTTCATGCTTACAAGTACTCAGATTCCCACAGAGAGCGTGTCTGTCCAAAGCAAACTTTTTCTCATCCACAATGTTATTTTAGACCCAACTGTGATTTTTCTACTTCGCGTCCCTCTGTCTCTTGTTCATCAACACTGCACAGCCAGCCAAGAGAGAAAAAGGGAGAAGAGAGCATTCGAGAACAAATAGGAAAATAAGAAAATTTGGGGTGGCCACTGGTGGGTATGGTCTGGGAGTGCCCAAGCGCCACCATGAAGGAAGGGTTTAAATGCCAGACTCACTAAATCCCCGGGGACACATGTGCTGTTAAACTACAGCCAGGGAGGGTGGCTTGCCTCAGAGACGACATGACTCTAGCTTCCCAGATAGCTCTCTTGTCCTGCCGTTAGCCTGCAAGGGTTACCTAATAACAAGCCTTTTTAGTACAAAAATACGGCTGAAGCAAAAGGAGATGGGGAATCTGAGAGTTTCATTCCACCTTTCCAGCCCACTGGCTGGTGGCTGCACTGGACAATGGCCACTCCCTCTAAATTCCCAGAAGCCCCTTTAAAGTATCAATTCTAGGTTTGCCTTCTGTAATACCTTGCAAATATCCTTCTGTCTTCAAGGGGGGGGGGGTTCATCTTCACCCATCCCAACCTCTCCCCTCCATGCCGCTGGGTTCCCCTTGTCCCTCAGAGATCACAAATACCTTCCCCTCGGGGATGCCAAAACTTGGCAAAGGGTTCGTCCAGCGACAATGAAAACTAACTGCCCCCTTGCAGCCCAGAGCTCTGGATTTCTCCGACGGGGAACGTGCAACAGAGCAGCTGAGGGCGTGATGGTTCCAGCCTCACCTCTTCCCCAAAATTCATCCTGGTCCTCACACCGTCTGTGAATCGGCTGATGTTTGGATTAGCAGCATCTTTCCAACACACCCTCCCACACTCTGAGTAGATGGCTAGCGACACAGGGAAACGCACACCACCACCGCCACCCCTTACATCTCTTCGGGTTGGACCAGCTTCCCGGGAAGTGTTGGGGCTGTCGGAGTTGGCCATATGGGGAGGTTTCCGAGAAAGCTGGACGCTGAGTACTGGCCAGACGGAGGCTGCGGTTGGCGCGGCGGAGACCCCGGGGTGACGCTGGCCCAGCGCGAGGCTGCGGGATCGCTACCCTCCGGCCGGTTGCGGGAAAGCTGTGGGTGCGCGCCCCGCCGCCCGCCCCCCGGAGGTCGCCGTCCCCACCGCGGCGCCCGGTGCTCGCCGCCGGGGTTCGGGGCCGGGACGGCGCACCTCCTAGCGCGGGCCGGGAGGCCGGGACGAGAGGGCAGCGGGAAGGAGGAAGGAGCTCGGGGCCAGGGCGCGGTCTAGAGAGGCGGAGGACAGTGGGGTCTCGGGGACGAGGAGGCCAGGATCCGCGCGGGGCGCAGGCGTCCCGGGCCTTCGAGAAGGAAGGCGGCGGAGGGAGGGCTGGGCAAAAGAGCAGGGGAGAGGAAACCGCCGCGGCGGCAGAAGGACCGAGCGAGCTGGACAGAGCCACAGACCAGCGGCGGCGTTCGGGCCCGGCTCGCTGAGCCCCCAGGGACCCCGGGACGCGCTCCCACACCTGTGGCTCTGCTCGGCGCCGGCGCGCAGCCCGCGTCCCGCTGCCGGCGGCCGGAGTGGACGCGCTCGGGGACCCGGCTCCCCACGTCGTTCAAGGACAGAACCGTGCGAGACGGGGCCGCGATCGCGCGGCTCAGAGCAGGCGTGGGCCAGGTGCGGAGGGGAGGTTGGGCTGCGCGCCGGCCCGGGTCCCCGCGGGGAGAGGGAAGGGAGCGGGAAAGGACCACCGGGCCGGGCGGAGGCCGCGCGGGGACCGACGTCTTCCCCGGACGCGGAAGGCGGTGGGGGTCGGGGCCGGGGGCGGTGGAGCTGGGGCAGCGCCGGGGCTGGAAAGGTCGCGGCAGACCCACCCACCCGCGAAGCCGGGGCCCCAGAGACGCCGAGGGCTTGGGGGAGAAGGGGCCCCGGGGACCGCGGTCCCGCCGGGGACCGCAGCGCGCGGGACACTCACCCACGGCCCAGTGGTTGCCGCGCGGGTACATCTTGTCCAGCACGGTGCCCGCGCCCGCCGGCAGCGGGGCGGCCGGCCCCCGGGGCGCCTGGAAGAGGACCAGCGCCAGCAGGACGAGCGGGAGCTGGCGGCGGCGCATGGTGGCGGCGGGAAGGCCGTGGCGCGCGCGGGGAGGCTGGCGGCCGAGGACCCGGACTCGGAGCGCGCCGCCGCCGCCTCCGCGAGGCCCCGACTTTATACGACAGCGCGGGCGGGGGCGGGGGGCTCCTCCGCCGCGGCCCCCGGCGCTCTGACGTCTCCCCGCGAGCCGGGGCGTTGGGGGCAGCCGTCCCCCCCCACCTCCGGAGCCCATCCGTCTGCCCGCCGGGGGTGGAGGGGCGAGGCCGTGCACCCCTGCCCCTCCCCGCCTCCCCCCGGGATCGCGTCCGCCGGGGAGTCATTCTGCCCACCCTCGACGCCTCGGCTCCGACACGGTTTCCCGAACTCCTCCCCAGTGCCACCTCCCTCCACACCTCCCTCCCCGCCCCTCCCCGCAGCGGTGCGTTAGCCGCCTTCAGGTCCTGCAAGGGGAGAGCCCCGCGACCCCGAGGCCGGCGGGATCGCAGGGGACGGGCGGGGAGGAGGGGGTAAGCCCAGAGGATGGGGCTTTACTGGAGGGGCGTAGGATCCAGGAGAGCGAGGGACTTCTGATTCCCACACCTTTCCCCCCTCCGTGGACCAGCTCGTTCTTGGCGGCCGCAGTCCACAGCCGTCTTCAGATCCCCCCACCTTCTCACCACCACCAGCAGCAGCAATACAGCCTCACCCCACCTGGGGTTTCGGAGCCCCCCTTGCCCGCCTGGCCTGCGTGATGCGCCACAGGACGCAGCAGGAAGGATAGGTTATGTGAACCGAGCTAACGGTAATTTTATTATACGCCTGGCCTCTCTCGTGAGCAGATTGCTTCCATGAAGAAGTTGCTTTTACCCCGAAGTCCCAGGCTGCATCGACCAGAAAGCTCAGTGTCCCTAAACTGCAAGGCCCACACCTCTCCGAGTTGCCCAACTTCCCTCTGTTCCTTCTGTTCTCAGATGTGAAGAATGCTTAAGGGGGGCGGGGACTCCAGTCGTTCCGATGCCCTAGATGAGAAGGGGGTGAACACCACAGCGATGCCACCGTCAACAGAAGCTGGTAGGATGCTGTTCCTCTTTAGGGCTGCCGGAGCTGGGCCTGGACTCCATCTCTCCTGGGTTCCCGGTCTCTTCACCCCATCAGTAAGCAGAGGGACGACAGTTAGGTCATCCATAGACTTGCTACCTCCCACTTGGCCGCGGACTTTACTGTAAACACAGGGATTTGGTTTTGTCCACCTGAATTCCTGAAGAGAACCTGGATCATAGTGGCGTTTGATCCATATGTGATTCATGAACAACTAACTCAAGAAATGTTCCATTCTAAATGCCCTCTACAACCCTGGTTCTTTGGTGGAAGTGCATTAAACTTCATCTTTCTAGACTCAGTGGTAGAAAAATGTCCCTTTCTTAGTTTAATCAAGATTATTTTAATCTTTCAATGATGCTTTTCTCCCACGAGTCCCTGGAAGAACACTGTACGTACATTAAAGTGTAGGAGCGATTGTACTGAACCTGCGACTCTTCTGCTAATGCAGGCAAACTGCTGTTTCTTGTGTCTCTTGCAGGCCAGGAAGTGCCTGGGTCCCTCCATTCACTGCTGGCCTTCCTCTAAGCATCCCAGCGCCCAGGCTGTCTGCACCCTGTGCTTGGACATGGGACTTGCTTTGCCACTCACATGGGCAGTGACTGTGTCCGTCTTGCTCAGGGCTGCGTCCACAGTGTCTGGCCCACTCCTGGGCACAAGAACAGATCCCATAGATGTGAACGGATGCATTGTCCTGCAGGTACAGGAGCCTGACTCCAATCCCCCAGCCAGAGGAGACGATGGATTGTTACCAGTTAGAGCAAGAAACCATAGCATGTTTGATTCAGCGAGAATTGAATGAGACCTAACAGATCTGGGCTGAGTAACTTCTCCTGTGCCTTTTAAAATCCTCACCACATCGGGGCACCTGGGTGGCTCGGTCGGTTGAGCAGCCGACTTCGGCTCAGGTCATGATCTCACGGTCTGTGAGTTCGAGCCCCGAGTCGGGCTCTGTGTTGACGGCTCAGAGCCTGGAGCCTGCTTCTTCAGATTCTGTTTCTCCCTCTCTCTCTGCCCTTCCCCTGCTCATACTCTGTCTCTATGTCTCTCAAAAATAAATAAACATTAAAAAATAAATAAAAAATAAAATCCTCACCACAGCCCAGCCAGGTAGAGGGGATTAACTCCACTGACTTAGCTAAAATCCTAGGAGAAAGACATCGCATGATGCGATGCCATGTTCGTAAGACAGGTCTGTTTCTCTCTTTTGTTATAACCCAGGGCAACGTGTTCGCACTTGGAAAGCTGCTCTGTCCCACACGGGTATCCAGGAATCCGGGTCCATTACATCTTGTACCTCTACCGTTCCCCAGTGTGCCGCTCTTCAAAGGGCTGTTCTGCAAGGAGACAAGGAGCTTGTACCAAAATGTAAATCAATGCACCGCGTCCTTGGCCGAGAACATCTTACCGTGGGGGGAAAAATGTCAGCCAAGCTGAACAGTGTGTTCGCGATGCAGTTGCTTTGCATTCCGGCACAAGCTCTTTATCACGTTGTAGATGAGTAACAAGAGAGGTCAACGGCGAGCAGCTGAGGCATGGACCACACTTCGTGAGTCCTGGTCTAGTATACTGCCCTTGTCTTCGTGGTCTAGACTGCAAGGCGGCAGGAAGGAGACAGTGAGGAGGCGTGGCCATCTCTTAATACACCAGCCCGCATGTAGCACTTCTCTCTTCCTGTCCTGTTTCATCGGCAGAAACACAGCCACGAGGTGGCAGCTGCTTGGCTCCAGTCGCACCTCTGTGGACAGCCGCCCATCCCGTGTCAGCTCTGCTGGTCATGGCTCCCGGCCAAGGTTGGATTTAATTCTGCTCCATGCTCCTCTCACCCTCTGCAACCAGTGGGCTAGCCAGGGGATGTTTGTCTCCTGGCAGGGGCAGAGACACGACATGCAAGCTCTCTTAATGCCTAGACTTAGAACTCACACCCTGTCATCCACCTCTTACGCCACTGGCCAAAGCAAGTCACAGGGCCATGCTCAAAGTCTAGAGGCAGGCAAGCCCCGTTCCAGATGAGGTGGTTGGTGGTAGGAGTGTGGATACAGGGAGCAGTAAAGTTTGGGACCAGGGCTGCCTGGGTGGCTCAGTCGGTTAAGCATCCAACTCTTGGTTTCAGCTCAGGTCATGATCTCATGGTTTGTGAGTTGGAGCCCCACGCTGGGGTCCAGGCTGATAGTGCCAAGCCTGCTTGGGATTCTCTCTCTCCTCCTCTCTCTCTGCCCTCCCTTGCTTTCTCTCTTTCTTTCTTTCTCTCTTTCAAAATAAATAAATAAACTTAAAAAAAATAAAAAGAATGGGCCAATCCTTCAACCTACCACGGTGCAGAGACTAGAGGGAAAATAATACAAAGAGTAACATCCAGCAAAATAATCTGGCCGACGGAACGGTGTTCATTCATTTTTAATTTGACGTTCCTGTGGGGGGCGTCTAGGGCCACTCCCCCGTGTGCTCTTCTCTCCACTCCCAGGTGGCATCTTCCAGGAAATTCCATGGCTGTGTTCCCTCAGTCGGCTCTCTACTCCACAGGGGCTAAGATATACGTCTAGGTCTTATAAGAGCTAGGACCAACCCCAATCCCAGAGCCCCTGGCCATGAAGTGTTTCCCCCTCTCCACACCTGTTCCATTCTCCACGCTATGGACTGACACTCCTGCCCACGCATGGGTCGCCATTCCCATGCAACTTCCACCCGCCATGAGAGAGTTCCCCCCCCATCACCCCACCACCCCCGCCCAGCACCTGCTACAGGGGACAACTTTTCACATGGCCTCCTGTCTTCCACCTCTGCTGGAAACCGACTCCACGTCTGTTTCCTAATTCCCGATTTCCAAGAGGGAAACATGATCAACCTGGCTCATTATTTGGACCCAGCCACACCGCCGATAGATGAGTGTGTTCAGAACGTCCAGGCAACTCTTGTCAGGGGCTAGGAACACATGGGGACCTATGTGGCAGCGTCTGCTTGGAGAGGGCAGTGTTCCCTGAAAGAAAGGGGAGAGTGGCACCCAGCGCGTCGTACACCATGACCCTTCTCCCCGGATGCTCAGGTCTGTGATGTCTTGTGCCTCATATCCTATGATTTGTATTTTTCCTTTTAGATTAGTGACTCCCAGATGTTTCATCAGTATAGGCATTTTTTTTTTCCTAATTCCTCCCATCAAATTCAGGTTTTCATGGGCTTTTTATTGTGAAACAGACCACGTTGTTAAGATTTCCCATTTTCACACATCAAAGACACAGGGACTGTCCATCAGAATTTCTAAACATGATGAAATAAGGAATATTACTTGCCACACAGAATCAAGGTAATTCCAGCTTAAATCAGGTGAACATTGACTGTTCATCCTTTCAGCTTCATCGGGAGTCAATGTACGTTTTTAGGGCGACTTTTGGAAATATGAAAATAGGTCCCATCTCTAATATTGCCCTTCCACTGTCCAGTCGGGAAGTCTCTTCTTAAGGCTTAGGGGCTACGTTTGCTGTAACGGGTCACTTACATATTGGTGTCCCTGCAGGCTTTGAGGGCAGGTCCTGCTGCACTGAGACGCCCCAAGATTGACGGGCCTGGGACGGAAAAAGGGAAGAAGGCTGAGAGGGGAAGTGGCCAGAGCAGGGCAGGTGTGTGCCCAGGGTGCGTGGCTTCTGCTTCAGCCTCGGCCACGCAGGAGCAGCTGCGTGACCTCAGGCCAGTCACCTAGCGTCCGCATATCAGCTTCTTCATCTACAAATTGAGTTGTTGTTAAGGGAATTAAATGAGGTCACGTGCGTCTGTCGCCTGGCAGCGGCTTGTTTATTTTAATTAATAATGGAGAGATATAATTAGTAGGGCAAGCTAATTTTTATCTTGCATTGCGAGCTTCAAGGTAGCATAGCTTCCTTCTTCAGTGCCTCGCCCGATATCCCGTGCTATTTAGATCCCCCGAGGAGGTAGGTAATCGTAACTGATAGCCGTCCCTTAGCGAGCAGCTATGGTGTACCAGGCATTGTGCCTGGTTGCATGTGCATTCACTCATGTGGTCTCCGCTGCTGTCCTCCAACATAGATGTTAACTTATCCCATTTTATACATGAGGAAAGCGAGGCCCGGAAGACTTAAAGGATTTGTCCGACGACCAGATAATTGGCAGAGCCAACAGTCGACTTCAGATTCCTCTGATTCCCAAGCTCTAAGTGTGCTACCTCTGGTAAAAATGGATTTCTTTGTAGTTCCGGACCTTTTCTAGGGTTTGATAAATTTCATCACCCAGAAGGCACAAACAGTAAACTAAAAACACTTTTAGAAGAGATGCTGGGGAGAGTTTTTAGAGGCCCTTGGGCAAAATCTCACCGCAGACTACTCTTCGCCGTGCCCCCTCCCTCCACACACCCTGCTTCTCGATTTTTCCGCATCGCCTTCCATCGTACGCGTGGAAGCAGGCAGAAGCGGTAGGAACATACAAACTGCTTTCTTGGAGAGGCTCAGAGTTTTGACTACAGCAGGGAAGGCCAGAGTCTCAAAATATAGCCTACGACATCTGAAACCGAAAATATGTTTCTGAGATTTGCCTGCTTAAACATACTACTGAGCGATCCTCCTTGAAATTCAGATGCTGATTACCTTCCGTGGTCTTCCGAGTGACTGCACAGACGGGCCATTACCCTGGACTCCAGACATACAGTTTATTTGCTCCAGAGTTTCTCAAGCTCGGCACTAATCAGTTTCGGGACCAGATAACTCTTTGTTATGTGGGCTCTCCTGGGCATGGTAAGATCCCTGTTAGGTGCTAGAACCATCTACTCACTGGATGCTCGTACCATCCCTCAATCATGACAACCCAAATATCTGGAGATGTTGCACATGTCCCCTTCAGAGGGGTAATCAACCCCAGCTGAGAACCTCTGGTCTAACTTAAGTGCTCATCCTCCTTACCTGCCTCCTCACCTGGTCCCCCTCGTGCTCCCAGTTGAGCACCTCCAATGCTGGAGAACTCACGTGTTCTCCCCTTTGGAGAACACTGACATTGGATACCCCTTCCTTATAGTGAAGGTTTCTGCCCCACCCCCATCACTGATCCTATTCTTCCCCGCCCAGTTCTTCTGACATACCCTTTTGTGCTTACGAACCCCATCATGGCCCCACCCTCAATTCTTCTCTACACTAGATAGTCCCTGTGCCGTAAGTATGCCTCAAATGCAAGGGTTGCTCCTCCCCTTCCCAATCCTCACCAATCTGGACATCCTCCAGGGGGACTGTGTCCCCTTTAAACTTAAGAAAGTGACAGGGGTGCCTGGGTGGCTCAGTCAGTTAAGCATGCGGCTCTTGGTTTGGGCTCAGGTCATGATCTCAAGGTTTCTTGAGTTTGAGTCCCACATAGGACTCTGCGCTGGCAATGCAGGGCCTGCTTGGGATTCTCTCTCTCTCTCTCTCTCTCTCTCTCTCTCTCTCTCTCCTTCCCTCTCTCTCAGTGCCTCCCCTACTCATGCTGTCTCTGTCTCTCTCAAAATAAATAAATAAACTTAAAAAAAAGAAAGCCACAGACAGAGGTGCTGCTGAGGGTAACCACAAAGGGACCACTTGCTTGGATCAGCCCCAGATGGAGCTGAGCAGTGGGCAAGAGGCACTATTTTCCAGAACTTTCCACAGATAGATGCTTACGTCACTTGGCCTCCTAGGGAAATGAAAGCCAATGTATGAGCTGCTGCCCGTTTTGGGTCAACTCTGGCTGGAAGGCTGGGAGGCTTCAGACGTTATCCCCACACCTCAGCCTGCGTAGGGGTGAGCACTGAGGCTCTAGGACGGAAAGTTCTGAGCCTGAGCAACTCTGGCTCTTTCTTCTAAGGACCTAACCACAGAAGTTATGCTCCTCACCTTGCCTCTCTCCTGGGAAATTTGTAAGGACAATACAAAAGGCCATGAATGTGAAAGCACTTTCTAGACGATGTGAGAAGCTGACCTCATCAATGTGGAGCCTATGTTCTCTCCGAATCATCATCCCTCCCGCCCCCTGCCAGCTGACTTCTCCTGGTCATGGTCTTTCAACTCTAGCCGGGCAAAGTTGCAACTGAGTTTAGTAGTGAGTTCCTAAGAAAAATATTATTCACGAAAGTCTCTGAAATGCTATTAGTTTAATATGATTTGACTTATCAAATCAAGGTACATCTATCTGTCTCTCTTACGCTCCTTCTCAATGGCGCCTAGCTCTGTGGCACCCAAGTATTCAGAACAATATATCACATTACGACGGGAACAAAGTTTCCTGGTGGGTCAAGTGCACACGTGGAGCCTACCAGCACGGCCTCTTGGGAATGCTGGTGAAGGAGTGGGTCCTGCTGCAGAACAGCGTCTCGACGCATGCATGGTGTTTCTCGAAGCCTGCTGATCACAGTGATGAGGAGAATAACATGAGCGCAAATGAATTAGGTAGAAGCTACTTAAAACGATTGATCATAGCACCCAATATTATCATAGTGGGACGATCCTTTCCTCCAAAATCAGAATTCGAATTCAAGTTTAAACTAGCGATGGTCCTCTTAAGATTCAAAGTGGGGTCACTTTGGTCGTCATCCAAGACAAAGGAGAGGACACTGGATAGGTGTCCAGAGACAATGCAAACAGTGGTGCTCCAGAAGTCAGGAGGCTTAGCTCGGTGTGACCCTCTTGTAGTCACAGTATTTCTGATAAAGTGAGGGTTGCTTTGTATTGATATCTCATCTAACTCTTGTTAACAAGTAGATGATTTTATTTTTCCCTTTCTTGGGGAGGGAGAGTCTTAGAAAATGTCGACACGCACCCATGGCCAAGCAGCTTGTGCTGGAACGCTGGCTGTACGGTGCTGGCTCTCCCTGTTAAAACACAACCTTCATTGCTGACCCTGGCATAGCAATCTGTACTTCAAGGTTCTGGAGCTTTGCCTAATTTCACGTCTAATTTCTACCTGTCTGCGTTAGTCGTGGTTCTCCAGGGAGATGAACCAACAGGATATGTATATATATGAATGTATACAGGTTATGTATCTATCTATATATTCATCTATCTATCTATCTATCATCTATCTATCTATCTATAGATTTTAAAGAATTAGCTCAAGCAATACTGGAGGCTTGAAAGTCCCAAATCTGATGGCCTAGGCCAACAAGTTAGAGACTCAGAGCAGAGTTGCAGGGTCCAAAGGCAGACTGTACGTAGAATTCCTTTGGCTTAAGGGAGTGAGTCTTTTTCTACTAAGGCCTTCAACTGATTAGCTAAGACCCATCTGTATTATGGAGGGCAATCTGTTTTACTTTAAAGTCTACTGATTTACATGCTAATATTATTGAAAAAACATGTTCACAGAAATATCTAGAATAATGTGTTACCAAATGTCTAGGTATTGGGGCTCAGCCAAGTTGACACCTAAAATGAACCATCATACTGTCTCTCTTGTCAAATTTGGGCCATTGCTATGAATGCTGCTCTAATCTCGAAGGCACTCTGCATTTCCTGTAGGTATTGAGCAAATATCACTCCTCCTGGAGTTCTGCCAAAGTTGGAATTTTCCAAAGGAACTTGGCTAGAAACAAAGGAAACAAAAACAAAAAGAAAACATGAAAATGGAGACATGGATAGGATTTTTAAAAATATAAACCAACTTTTTTTTGAAGTTGAGAGACAGAGAGTGCATGCAAGTGGGGGGAAGGGGCAGAGGGAGAGAGAGAAAATCTTAAACAGGCTCCGTGCTCAGCGAGAAGCCCCATGTGGGGCTCAATCCCAAGACCTTAGGACCATGACCTGAGCTGAAATCAAGAATCAAACCCTCAACCAACTGAGTCACTCGGGCAGCCTTAAACCAACTTTACTGATGTATCATTGACATATTAAAAGACACCTGTTTTGAGGATACACTTTGTTGAGTTTTGAAAAATGTGTACAACCACCCCAATCGAGAACTTTCCCATCACCTCCAAATGTACCCCCCAGCATCAGGAAATCACTGCTGCAGTTTCTGTTACCACAGATCAGTTTGTCTTTTCTAGAATTTCATATAAATGGCATTCTACAGTCGATAATCTTTTGCGTCTGGTATCTTTCATTTACCATAATGCTTTTGAGATTCAGACACAATGTTACATGTATCGGATGTTCCTCTCTTCTGATAAATAGTCTTCCATCTTGTGGTTGTCTTTCAATTTGTTTCCTTATTCATCAGTTGAAAGATATTTGGATTGTTTCCAATTGGAGGGGTTATTTTGTTTTGCTCTGTTCTTTGTTTTTAACTATAACTAACAAAGCTGCTATGAACACTTATATCTTTGGGTAGTAGACCTGTGTCCTCACTTCTCTGGGGTAAGTGTCTGGGAGTAGAATTACTTGGTCATATGGTAACTAGGTAACAGTATGTTTAAGGTTCTAAAAAACTCCCCAGCGTCATCTCCTGATACAAAAGCCAATCCTCCCTGTTTGAGTCATCCAGCAAGTTATTCCTCTATGTTTGGAGTGCCTGTAATTCTACTTTATTCAGTGCCCGGAAATATATGCCTGCCCGACCTTTATTCCAGTGAACATTCGAACTTCTTCAAGGAGGTCTGCACCCGCAGAGGGGTGGCTTTCCAGAACCCATTCCTACAGACTCGTGATTTATGTTCCTTCAGAAACACTCTACTGAAAATGAACTATTGTGAACAAGCACCTACTGACTCACACTTGAGCCAGAGCATGTCAGTCACTCAGGTCAGGGCACCGGAGGAATCCGGTTACTGGGCTGAAGGGAAGAGAGGAGAGAAGGAGGCTGTTGTACATCCATCAAGTCACTTCCCAGTGATCATTTCCTTCATTCTTGCTATCCCCAGCCTGCCAGGATAGGGCATGGCTGCTTCGACTCAATCAGGGCAGTCCTGCTTCCTACTTTCCCAGGCTCTCCGGGGGCAGGCGTGGCTGCGTGACCTCTTTTGGCCAACGGGACTTAGGTGGAAGTCAGCTTGTGGCTGTAGGAAATCTTTTGCCTTCATGAGAAAGGGAACGGGTATGGATAGCACCCACCTTCCACCTTCTTCCTGCCTTGTTCCACCCAGTTCTGGCAGCCATCTTGCAACCATGACAGAAAGGTCCAGAAATACACAGAGCCGTCAGCCCTGACGTTGCCGAAATGGGACGTCATCACTAGCATCTGTCCACCTCTGTCTCCTTGTTACATGTGATGAATAAACCCCTGTCTGTTTAAGCCACCGTTAATAAGGTTTTTCTGACAGCCAAATAAATCTGTCGGGAATACAGTCAGATTCTGAAAAAGGAGATAAGAGCACATTGATGGCAAATGTCATATTGCTTTGACCAGAGCCAACAAATAGAATTTACCTACAAATAGAATCACTTTCTTTTCTCAAACTGGCTAGGAATCTTCTAGGTTTTCTCACTAATTTCCTCCCAGTGCAGTTTGTCTCCCAGGGAATATGGGTTGTTAATCCCTTTTCCCCCATTTACGCGTGACTTTGGCCAAAACACTTATCTGCTCTGCATCCATCTGCTCATTTGAAAGGATTGTTGTGAGCATTAAAAAAAAAAAAAACAAAAAAACAAAAAACTAAAAAAACCCTGCCTTAAGCATTTTATTTTATTCTATTTATTGAAGCTTAATGAACATGGAGTGTTACAGGTTTATAATGGGTTCAGGTGTACAATATAACGATCGAACAATTCTACACATTTCTCAGTGCTCATCAAGTGTCCTCCATGACTTGAGCATTTTAAAGTGCTTTTTAGATTTTTCGGTTATCAGGAAAAGAGAAATCTTTTCCATTACACCAACCTTTGTCTTCCTGTCCTGTGTTCTCTCGAGTGCTCTTCACTTCAGTAGGCGTGTGCTGAAGCACGTGTTAAAGTAACAAATGGATGTTCGTCAGCCTTTGTTACAGGTTTTTGCTAAATAAAGCTCTTCTAACAGTCCGGGCTCTCTGTAGGGACTCAAGAGGTGGTGGTTATTGATGGCGATGATGGAGACACAATGATAGTTTCAAAGCGCCGAGTCACCTTGTAGCCAGATGAGGGTCTGGACTCCGCCAGAGTTCCGTCTGCCTTTAGCAAAATTCTGCACCCCTGAATGCGGACTGCGGGGACAGCAGGTTTGTATTTGCCATTCCCACTTCCCCTGCTGCAAAATCTCCTTAAAACACAATACAGTAGGGGCGCCTGGGTAGCTCCGTAGGTTAAGCATCCAACTTCTGCTCAGGTCGTGATCTCGCGGTTCGTGAGCTTGAGCCCCACGTTGGGCTCTGTGCTGACAGCTCTGAGCCTGGAGCCTGCTTTGGATTCTGTGTCTCCCTCTCTCTCTGACCCTCCCCAACTCACGCTCCGTCTGTCTCTCTCTCTCAAAAAAACACAAACAAACCACAATATGCTAAGTTATGAAGCCAACCTTTCAAGGTACCTTGGAAGAAAGCCCAGTTTCCCTGCACCGCCATCTTGTTCAGCTCGGACCAGCGTTCTCAAATGTCCAGTTCCTCTGGTAATTTTGACTTTAATGCATCTTTTGTATTTGCCATTTGTCACTCACTTTGCATTATCCGCAAATTTAATCTACATCGAGAGTCAGATTTACTTTCTCCTCCTGGTTGTTAATGAGCCCCATATATTGGATAATACAGCTTCCTGTACCGAGGCCCGTGGGACCCTCGATTCTCAGCCACATTCGGATCTAATTTAAGATGCCACTAATTGTTGCTCGCACTGACCATTCGTCAGCAGAACTCAAAACCACGGTCCGTCAAATCTTCCAGGCCCTCCTTCTCTAATTGCTCTATGAATTGTCTGGGTCAGAGGTTTCCTATCAAATAAATATTTAAATGATTTCCACTGAATTCCCCCGTGGGGTTTCGAGGCCGTAATTGTGTTCAGAGATGGCTGTGCCGGTATTAGAGAGAAAAATTTGAGGCTTTTGAACCTGCCTGGCTTGCTTCTCATTAGATTCTCTTTCACCATGTGTGGACGGATCAATGTTCTTATTAAATTTCTTAAATTCTTACCTGGGACGGCAGGCAGTGCCTGCGAACGTTCATTTCCTGAGCCGTCACGCTGACAAATATTCCTCTGCCTCCAGAGTTTGGAACCCTACCAGATCCCAAGATTCCTGTGCTCTTCACAGCGTGTGCAATGGCTTTGAGTACCCCCCAAGAGCCTGAAGAGTCCCCCACTTCCATTTAAGCACTGGAGTTTAATTACCCCTTTTTACCTCGTTAGTAGCCAGGTGTTAAATGATCTTTTTTTTTTAATTTTTTTAAACGTTTATCTATTTTCAAGAGACAGAGAGACAGAGCATGAGCAGGGGAAGGGCAGAGAGAGAGGGAGACACAGAATCCGAAGCAGGCTCCAGGCTCCGAGCTGTCAGCACAGAGCCCGAAGCAGGGCTCGAACCCACAGACTGTGAGACCATGACCCGAGCTGAAGTCGGCCACCCAACCGACTGAGCCACCCAGGCGCCCCTTAAATGATCTTCTAATCCAGTGGTTCCTGACCTTGGCCAACTGGGCCCCCCATGCCCATCCCCAGCTCCCGTCCCCCAGCCCCAAGGTATTTGGCAATGTCTAGAGACTTTTGTGGATGTTACAACTCAGACATGGGGGGTGGGAGGCAGTACTACCGGCATTACCTCTTACCGGAGGCCAGGGACGTGGCTGATCACCTGAAATGCACAGGAAAGTCCACGACGAAGAATTTTCTGGCCCCAAGTGTCAATAGTGCTGAAGCTGAGACACCCTGTGATATCTAAGCTATTCTCCAAGCTCGCCCTCTCTTCCACCAACACCACCATGGGTCCTGGCTGAGGAGCAGAGAGACCTGCCCCCACTGGCCAGTCTCTCGCCCGGCTGACCACAGCCCCTCATCATTCAGTTTAGGGGAGGGTGGGGATTAAGTTAGAGATAGTATATTTCCAAATCTCATTTCAGATTCCTTCCTTTATCCCTCCTTTCCTCTCCCTCTCCTTCCTTTCTTCCTTTTTTTAAATTAAAAAAAAATTTAACATTTATTTATTTTCGAGAGACAGAGACAGAGCGTGAGTGGGGGGGGGTGCAGAGAGAGAGGGGGAGACACAGAATCCAAATCAGGCTCCAGGCTCTGAGCTGTCAGCACAGAGCCCGATGCGGGGCTCAAACCCACGAACCGTGAGATCATGACCTGAGCTGAAGTCAGATGCTTAACCGACTGAGCCGCCCAGCTGCCTCTCCTTTCTTCCTTTTTTTGAACAAATGTTTACTGGGGGGTACCATCCATGAGCCAAATGCTGTCACCGACGCACTGTAGGTAGATAGGTTAACAAAAGAGACAAATCGCCTGCCCATGGGGAGCTGACGTTCTAGCCGGAGAGTGAGATGCAAGAGATGACACTTGAGAGACCAGTAGGTTCTACGAAGAACAGAAAGAAGAGTTCTGTGCTCTGTTCGACGGCCACCCGTTTCAGCAGCCTGAAACCCAGTTCTGAGGGCATTAAGCTGAGCATGTTACCACGGAGCTGCGCGTTGTCACTATCATTGTAATAAGGCCATTTCTGGATTGTGTATACTAAGACTACCTTCCGTGGAGAGAAAACTGTCCAGAATAAGTGGGGAGTTTAAGCTGTACGGCACGTTCATGCTACCATGCTTTTTGTCTCAGCTGTGCAAAAGCGCATGGAGACAGGGACACTGACTTTGACCTCTGGGGTTGCTACTTACCAGCTGTGTGACCTTGAGCGAATTTCCTAATCTTCCTGAGGGTTCGATTCCAAGAAAATAGCGACACGTGCCTCATCAGGATTGCTCTGAGGATTTCGTGAGATGCGGTATAGTGAGCGCTTGGCACCTTTCCCAGTGCTTTGCCAAGTACTCAGGAAAAGAGCTATTCTGACGTTCACATGGGGGGGAACGCTTTTGCACATTTCAGTCGGCCTTTGCATAGTGAGCCGCCACTACCTTCTTCCTCCGCTGTTTACCGGGAGGCAGAGATTCAGTAAATGCCATTTGGGTAATTCCCAAGGCCTCCTTCCTCCGTGGTCATGGCTTCCTGTGGGACCGAGGTCCCTTCCCCCTCACCAGGGGTGTCAAAGAGAAGCAGAGGCAGACAGCTGGGAAAGGGAGTGCGGGAGGGGAGAGTCTTCAGTATAGAACCAAAATGGAAGGTGGGAGAAGTTTTACACTTGATCTTAGCCAAAAGCCCGAGAAACAATTGGGAGAATTTTTAAACACTGGGTTGTGCTAAAGGAAAAGTCCAGAAGGACCTGCTGGGGGTGGGGGTGGGGGGTGGGGGGGGTCAGTGAGGCCAGGCCATTGGTGTTTGCTATTTTCTGCTTAGCCAGAGGAGAAACACACTTCTCGTATCTTGACGACAGGAGATGGTTTGCGAGTTGGAGCAAGGCGCCCACACCAAAGTCGGGCTCCTACTCTCCGGCAAGACTGAGAGTCAAGGGAGGGGTCGCCCGAGATGCTCCCAGGTCCTTAAAGAAACATTTCCTGGCAGTAAAAGATTAACATCTCAAAGGGGCAGAGAAGGGATTTATAACTGCAATTTTTCTCAAGTAACTGCTCCAAGAAAAAAAATGCCAGGGACCTGTAGTCATGTTTTAGATGGAACAAATAGTAACTTCTTTTGACAGTGTCCAGCTTTCTTAGATTGGCATTTTAAGAGAACGAGGGTCATCCTAGGGACACGGCTGTGGGCTGATAGAAATCTCTTAGAGTTTGGTCAAGCCTCGAAGTGTGGGGGGCCGGAGAGAGTCATTTGTGCCTCGAAGTTTGCACTTTTCAATGGGCCTGGCTGTCGGAGGACCAAGGCCCCCGTCACCTAGAAGGGGCATCTCAGAGGATCTCCAGGTCCTGGATAAATATCTTCACCCTTCATTAATCTTCAGTTGACTGAGGCTGTGGCAGGAGCTGTTGTCTGTGAAGAGATGACCTCTAGTTCAGACAGAACGTCTTTAAGTCCATTTAAGCGTTCTTACAAAAAATGTAAAATAGTCTGGAAGTTCATATAGTTAGTGACAATTGAAATCCCCTTTCCTCCAAGTCTAGCTCCCCGGAGTCGCTTGTGATACTTTGTCTGAAAGCCGATTGTGTGTCCATGAGGCAGGCATTTTTATTATCCCCAAGGCCTCCTTCTCGTGCTCGTGGTGACCAGCTGGCAAATAAGAGCTAGAATTCGAGCCCGGGGGGCACCTGGGTGGCTCAGTCGGTTGAGCGGCCGACTTCAGCTCAGGTCGTGATCTCCCGGTCTGTGAGTTCGGGCCACGCGTCGGGCTCTGTGCTGATGGCTCAGAGCCTGGAGCCTGCTTTGGATTCTGTGTCTCCCTCTCTCTCTGCCCCTCCCCTGCTCACGCTCTGTCTCTATGTCTCTCAAAAATAAATAAACGTTTAAAAAAAAAAAAGAATTCAAGCCCGGGCAGTCTGCCCGCAGAGCGTACACTCTCATCCATCCGGGTATACGTCAGTGTATTACTTCTCGCTGGGATCGTATTCTATTCCGAAGCTCGCTCTCTTCACTAGACAGTACACCAGTGATATTTTCCTGTCACTGCACGTGTCTTCTCTGTCAGGACTATTGCCCCTGCGCGTGAACGGACTACCACGTTTTTAACCCATTGCCGGGTGGGGGTGATTTCCGTTACCGCTTCCTTCCTGCTGTTGCGAGCAAGGTCGTGATAAACATCCGAGTGCATGATCTTCACAGGCATTTATGAATATTTCGCAGGGCCTCGTCCTAAAAACGGAAGTGCCTTACCTGAATATGTGCATGTTTAGAATTTTCTGGTCATTTCCAGAATCCCAGAACACACCTATAAATAGCGCTGCGCCACGGGGACCTGGGATTGCCTTGCTTGTTTCACTTCTACCTGAAATGTGGGGCCTCTCACCATTTATGAACGTCTCAGGTGAGACGGCTGGCTGCTGACTGTCGGAAAATTAGCGCGCTGGGCCCCGGGTGCCTGGGAAGGCTGGAATGCTTGCTTGTACTGATCTTGAATTAAAATTAACTGTTAGTCCTGACGAAGGGAGTGGGGGTTCTAGACCTCGCTTCGGCGTGGTTGGAGGGGCTCCTGGAACCTTCTATAATTTTTGAATCAAGGCGTAAATTTAATCACAACTCAGACTCTAAGTCTCCTTGGCGCTGAGTTTTTATTCTTCATCTGAGGCTTCAACATCCTAAAGAAACAGGTTGAATTAACAGCAGAGTTGGTTCATGAGGAAATTCTTTAATTGAAGCCAAAACTTCATGACCTCTTTAACTTTCCTATATTCTAAAGAAACCAGATAAGCCAATTTTAATTGAATTAAAAGTGTGAATATCAAGGAATATCCCCTTAGTTGGAAGGATATGCTTTACTGTGTGTGTGTGGGTGAGTGTGTGTGCGTGTGTATTTCCAACCTCAGGGAAACCGGTCCAGGAATGAGCTTGGGGACAGGGAGACATCAATGACTCTCATGCTGGCAACTTCATTGCTTTGCCATTAAAGGAGTCTGTATGGAGATGACAAAAACAAAAAATGAAAACTGCCACATATCTGCCATCATTCAACTTACAGCATCGTAGCTCCAGTGACTTCCAAGGGACAGGGATGATATGAACTGAATACACATTAATGGACACACTTGTCTACACACGCTCGATACAACGGAGGGGAAGAGCTACCAAACAGAGTCAGACAACCCACCAGCTCGAAGTCTTTTTTTCCTTGTGTAGACTTATTGTCTGATTTCCCAGAAGTTCGTAATCTTTATGGAGAGTTGATTAACATATATTAACATATAAATATATTTTTTTAAGTTTATTTATTTTGAGACGGAGAGCAAGCGGGGCAGGGGCAGAGAGCGAGGGAGAGAGAGAATCCCAAGCAGCTGCAGACTGTCAATGCAGAGCCTAACGTGGGGCTCAATCTCATGCACTGTGAGATCAGGACCTGAGCTGAAATCAAGAGTCAGATGCTTAACCGACTGAGCCACCCAGGTGCCCCCTTATCGCTTTTATTAGCAGTAGAATTTGCTCTCACTTTAAAGAGCAATCAGGAAAACTTCCACCCCACCTGGCCCTTTCCTGCTCCACCTTCCCTAACTCAAGCACCACCTTTCCACCTGACAACACCCCCCCCCGCCCCCCAGCCCCGCCACATCCTGCCTGCCCTCCAAGCGTGTCCTGCCTGCTCTTGTGTTTTCTAAGCTGGTACCTCGGCCCCGGGGTGGGGGAGGGACCCTGCTTTGATCTTCCTGCTCCTCCATTCTCAGCTCCTTCCCCACCCCTCGAGAAACCAGTGTGTCTCCCCAGTACCCCCAAGATCCCGACTCTGTTTGAGCTGCACCTTGTCAGAAACTTCCCTAGGTTCAGCTGGGACGGACATGTCCCTAGCACCCTGGGACACAAGCAATCAGGCTCCCCTTAACTCTTGCTGTTCTGCCCACAGGAATGCTCCTTCCATTTGCTCTGGTTGTACTGACCCTACTCTCCAAGGCTCAAGCAGAAATGCCACTCATCCTGGTGGCCTCCCGCTGTCCCAGCCACAGGACCCCTGCTTCCAAGGCACAGCGAGTGGACCGCACCTTGTGGACCCAGTTCCCCCACCCTGCTGGTCTCATTGTCCTGCTGGTACTTGATCTCCCCACTCTGACTACCTATGGCTTGGGGGCGGAGACCAAGTCTCAATCCGGGCTATATTTAACTAGCAGTTGGCCTGGGAAGGAGATTCCTTTACCCAAGTGAAATATCCATGGAAAAGACCAGAAGCTGAGCCACCTGCTGCTGTGACTGACGGCACGGTGACCCCTCAGTGAATGTCGTCAGGGATCAAGATGTACCTCTGGGCAGGGTACGGGGTCCGCGAGTCTCTGCCCTCCGCTGCCCACCGTGAGCGCTTTTGCTAACTTCCCCTTCCTCGTCTCCCCCTTTGAGCCCCATCGGTGTCCTCTGCTCTCTTTGCTCGTCCTCTTATATAAATAGAGATCCTGTCACCTACATGACACCTACATGTTGATCAGTGAACCTTTGCCAGTCGGTGGCACGGATGGGCCCCCGACAGTTGCCATTTGTTGATGGTTGACCAGTGGGACTGTGCCAAAACGTGGGTTGGCTCCTTTAACGCCTGCAGGGATCCCGTAAGGAAGGTGCAAACGGGAGATAAGGCTCAGAGGGTGACAGCGATCACCCACCCAGGAAGCAAACGGCAGGGCTGGATGGATTCCAGGCCTCGCTGAACCCCAAAGCCCGCGCTTCCGAACTCCCCGTGGGCTGTCCCTGCCGCCGCACCTGCTGTGTTTTAGGCCCGCTGGCAAATTATAGTATGAAGGTATTCATTTTTGCTACGGAAGCGACACGTGAAGCAGTGACCCGAAGAGAGTTTGCCTTTTCATGGGAAAGGAGAGGGGGGCATCGAGGGGTTTCGGAGATTGTTACTGGCTGAGGTTTGGGGGCCCCGCCAGGCCCTGACCCACCGGGAAGCCTGTCTGCAACCAGTAACCCCTCGCCCCGGGATTGGGGGGGGGTCTGGGTCCTTCTCCATGATCTCTCTCAGCACCTGACCCCCCTCGCCCCCCGTGCCGCCCCCCTCTGTTCAAACTCCCCCCGCAGCTGCTCCCGAAATCAGGCCCGTCTCTCATCTTCAACGCGTCTCCCCAGCGCGCCCGAGGCCCCCGGGTGCCCAAGGCCAAGGCGCACCCACCCGCACGTGTGTGATCGCACCTCCGCGGGTTATTCCTGCGGTCCCCGCGCGCACAAACGCCCCGCCCGCCCCGCTCGCTCTTCGCCGGCTGTCCCGTTCCCTCCCCGGCCCAGGGCACGTCTCA
This sequence comes from Paguma larvata, assembly GCA_030068075.1. Taxonomy (NCBI): domain Eukaryota; kingdom Metazoa; phylum Chordata; class Mammalia; order Carnivora; family Viverridae; genus Paguma; species Paguma larvata. The sequence goes on from CM057835.1 coordinate 15,993,337, forward strand.
GAGGGCAGGCCGCCCTCCCCCTCCCGGCAGCACAGCCGAAGCACGTCGGCCTCGCTGCCGGGTCCTCACGGCCGCCCGCGGAGAGAACAGCTCGATAAACACCTGCCGGCGGCGGGAAGAACCGCAGCTCAGGACGAAGCCCGTCTCTGGCCGCTACTGGCCGCGTGGGTATAAAACCCGCACACACACAGCCCTGAAGGCCGAAGAAGAAAAAGCCGCGGGGAACACATCTGTTTACGCCCTCGGCCGGCCACAAGCACGACAGGTCGTCATCCTGTCCCCCGGAGATACCCCGACCCACGCGTGGCGGGGGCGGGTGCCGGCCCGGAGCTCTCTCGGCGGCCCCATCCGTGAAAACCCCTCCTCCGGCGGGCACCTTCGAGGGCGGCTTTCTGGGTGCTGATTACCAGCCTGGCAGCTGGAGAACTCCCATTCCTTCTCTGCCTATAAACACCATCTGTGTGGGAGAAATGGTACCAGGAAAAGGAGAGCGTGGAGCAGTTAGAGAGAGGGAGTCTGCTGCCCTCACCAGGAAGCTCCAGAGGGAAGGGGCTGGGATAGGATTTTTCCAAACCGGGGTCCCACCGAGGAGGCAAAGGTGGAGGAAAGCCAGGGCATTGAATGACCTTCACTGTGACATGGAGCAGGTCTGCAATAAATTAGAACGATTTCATGTGTGTTTGCGCCTGTGTCTCATTCCTCCCAAACACATCAATTTCCGCCCCTCCCCCACTGTGCAGAGGGACTATGTCCCCAGGGGACTGGTGTTCAAGCGCGCCTCCCACCACACCCCTGAAGCTGTCCCAGGCATGGTGCCACGGTGGCCTCCAAACATATAATGATTTCCCTCTTCTGCAATCATATTTCCTCCGGCACCGTGCTTGGAACCCACGCCCTCAGGCTCAGTCCTTAGCCTCCTGTTTTCCCCAGGGACACCAACCAGTCCCTGAGGAGAACAAACAGGTGCTTCTCAAGGGTGGTTGTCCCCTGGTGCTAACAGGAGTCGCTCCTGCATTGGCCGACAGGAGCTCAGGGTTGGGCTCAGTGGGGTGGAGGGAAGTGGGAGGTTCACAAGGAGCGAGGCAAACTCAGCTGTCCCAGGAGTAGCTGTAAAATGGAGATTTGGGGGACCACCTGCTAGTAGAACCACACTCTCTCTTAGAGTCACGTGGCTTCTAGAGAAGCCAAGACCGTTTTCTGCGGTGTGCTAACAGTTCTAATACTGGAATCCAGATTAACTAGGGTGGGACCAGCTCTTCATGCTGCTGACCTTCCGGATCGTGGAGCCGCATCTTGGCACAACGAGAGAACTGACCTTGAGTGCGAAGACGTGGGTTTGCATCCCGATTCTCCTCCTCAAGGGTTGGCTGACTCCTTCGGGCCACCCGTCTTGCCGAGCCCGTTTCCTGATCCGCAGTACGTGAGGTCTGGCACCCTTCCTCCATATTCGAAGGCTGGAGAGACGATGGAATAAGCTAAAATATTGCAAAGGGCTACGAGCTCATTGCGTCGTGTCCGGTTCTCGGAATCACGGCTCGGGAGCCGCGGGTTAGAGCAGGAGAAGGCGGCGGGGGGGGGGGCTGCAGCGTCCTACGAGGACCCCACGTCTCCCCAGCAGCCTGCCCAGTGAGCTTTGCTGCTTCATTAGCCTTGTGACCTGAGGCCAAGTTACTTAAATTCCCTGAGCCCCAGTTTCCCTGTCTGTGAGGTGGATAGTCATAGGGAATTGGAAGATGATATAAAAGCCTGCGTATGAACCACTTGGCATATAAAACATGTATTACAAGAACTGCTAGATTCTTCGCTTTCTGGAGGAATCGAGGTGCATTACCAGGAGGAGTGGAGTCCGAAGAGGGGCCAGGTTGTTGTTTTCAAACATCTGAAGGGTTGTCGTGAGGAAGTGAGTGCACTTTTTATGTGCTGCTGTAGAAGCTAAAAGCAGTGGGTGAGGGTCCCACGGGCTTCTGTTCAATAGGAGCTGGGCACTTTGCACGCCGTTCCACGGAACACACTGCTCCGGGAACGAGTTTCCGTCGCCATTAGGTATAAAAGCAGGGCTCGATTCACTACCTGTCAGGGACATTGTAAAAGACCCCCCTGCCAGGGGAAGGAGGGGATGAACAAGAGTTCCTTTTCCACCTTAAAATTCTATGATCCATGACATTATGGTCCTGTAATTGCCTCGTATATATGTTCTCACTCTCAGAGATAAAACCTACAAAAGCCATCCCTGAGACAGTTATGAACAGCTACCTCCGTGTTCATGTGGCTTTAGAACATAAACTCCCCCAGCTCTACGTATAGGAGGCTCGCCAGAGTAATTTGGGGACATTCTTCTGTCACCCTCTCCAGGGTAAGAATAACAACCCTGATGAAAATCCGAAGAGCAGACGGAGAACCAATGGCCAAAATCGGACTCTGCCATTGAAAATTAGGAGTAAACTCAATCTTGGCAAATCATGATCCAGGCAAAAGTATATTTTAGCCCTCTCACCCTCAGTGTTTTAATTTACTTTTTTAAACATATAGGAATGTACAGAATATAAAATTCACTTTATGTATATATCAGGCAGATTTAACATAACGTATGCCATATTTGCTTTGGATCCTTTTTTTTTTTTTAATAAAATCTCACCGATCCCTCCGAGGCTTACTTTGGACTCTTCTCCAGTCGCATCTCCTTTTTTCTATCCCTAGAAGTATCAACTATCCTAAAATAGAAACCACAGCCATGCGTGTTTCTCTCTGTTTTTATTACATATGTATGTATCTATAAGCAACGCCTATGTATTCATTTTCCGTTTCTGTGTAAGAACTGGCCCTAAAACATAGTGGCTCACAATGACACTAATCATTGGTTTTTCTCAAAATGAATTCCATGGGTTGGGAATTCTAGAGTAGCTTCATTTGGCCATTCTGGTTTGGGGTCTCTCTTAAGGTTGTAATCAGATGTTGGCTGGGGTTGCCATCATCTGAAGGCTGGAGGCTGAGGCTAGAGGGTCCAGTTCCCAGGTGGCTGGCTCATGGAATTAGAACATTGTTAGGTATTGGCAGAAAGCTTCAGTTCATCTTTGTAGAGCCTCTCCACATGGCTACTTGAGTGTCTTTATGACATGGGAGCTGGCTACCCCAGAGAAAGTGATGAGAGAGAGAGAATGGGGTGGGGGAGATTCTATTCCTTTTTTTACTTAGTCTTAAAGTCTCATAGCATTATTTCCATTGTACTCCATTGGTCAGGGCAGCCCCACGTCCCCACCCAGATTCAAGGGAGGAAAACTAGACCCCGGCTCTTGGTGAGATTAGTTCTGCCACAATGTCCTTAGTAGGAATGTTGGGCTGGACTTATCATGTGAAATCTGCACCCCCACTCACCCCCAACTACTTTCCACAAGAATATCCTAAGCGAGGCGAGAATCTGAACCCTTGAAAAGTGTGTGGTTGCTCTCCTTGTAGGATAGGTGTGGGAGTACTGGAAAACACCATTGAGATGGGTTCTATGATTTCAAGGGCGATAAAAGAACCCTAGAGTAGTGGCAAACAAGTGGCTACATTTAACTACCGAAGTCAAAGTGGGCACATCTGTTATAAAGGGCAACAGGGGTGTTCCAGTGATAACAAAGCCTTGGACTTCAAAGATCTTTAGCGGTGGTGAATTGATCCTCGGGTCTCTAGGAAGACAATAGATAGACAGCCCACTAGAGTATTGTACTCTATGTACTTTATGTAACAATAAAGAAAAAACCCACTCTAGGTCTGGTAGCCCAAAACCTGACGGGAGTAGCCAGGCAAGACCATTCACTGAATTTCCAGAGAGAAATCAACTACCAGACCTGGAGTCCTTGGTTCCAGGGAACCTGGGTTTCCTTGAGGAAGCACATAAATATACACATTATAAGTGTACCTAAAAGGACATATTATAAATGTACAAATAATTGATGTACATGTTATAAATCTTCCTTAAAGCTTTCTCCAAAAGGATTTGAAACCATTTACTAGAGAGACGGTGCATCGGGGAAATGGAAATATCTAGACTTAGATAATTTGGGGACTTACTAGACCCTTGCTCTGAATCGACCTTAATTCCTGGAGACCTAAAGGTAACCGTTCTCACACATGGAAGGGAGGTCTTCTAGTGGTCAAGTGAATGGTTAGGTCTTAGCCCAAGCCTGGCTCACAGTGGGATCGATTGACCCACAGACTCGTCCAGTGGTTATCTCCCCAGTTCTTAGATGTACATTCAGAATAGATGCACTTGGCCCCTTCAGAATCTCCAAATTCTCTCTGGCATGTACAGTAAAGGGTCATTATGGTAGGAAGGGCTAAGTGGAGGCCTATAAAATGCCCCTTCCCTACCGAGATAGGGAAAGCATAGAGATCAAGGCCATCACAAGCTTGAAAGATACGGTGGGTGGGTGATATTCATCACCATTTAACTCACCTGTTTGGCCTGTGCAGAAGCTGGGTAGATCTTGGAGAAAATCTATAGACTATTGTAAGTTTCAGTAGGTAGGTAGTAATTCCACTTACAGCCCCTAGCCCGGATGTAGTATCTTGAACGAATCGGCAGAGCCCTGGGACTTGGTACACATCTGTTGACCTAAATGATGCCTTTTCCTCCATACGAATGTGCAAGGACCATCAAAACCAATTTGCTTCTCCTGGCAGAGCCAACACCCTTACAGTCTTGCCTCAGGGTTTTGTCAATTCTCTTGCCCTCTGCCACAATACAGTCCGGACAGAGCTCGGTCATCGTGACAGCCTGCACGATGTCACCGGTATACCGCACTGACATGCCGATTGAATCTGATGAGCAAGAAGTAGGAAGTGGCTTTAGATGCCCTTTTCTAAAGGCACGTGCACATCAGGGGTTGAGGATAAACCTCTTGTATTCAGGTGTCCACCACTTAATTAATGATTCTGGGGGTTTGATGAGCTCAGATATGTCAAGCTTTTCCCTCTATGGTGAAAGATAAATGGCTACAGCTTGCACCTACTAGGAAAAAGGAGGCTCAGCGTTTGATTCACTTTTTGGATTTCAGAAGCAACATATACCGCACACGAGTGTGTTACTTCGACCAACCCACAGAGTCCCCAGATAGGCTGCTAGTTTTGAGTGGAGACCAGAGAAAAACTAACATTTTTACAGCCTATTTGGCTGTAATGCCAGCTCCCCTACCATATATATAATATGTTGACCTATCAACAATCAAAGAATTCTGAAACAGCCAATTGAAGCCTCACGCCCTTTGGCAAATTCCAAGGGATACCATTAACTGAGTTTCAAGCAGGCTTCAAATATGATTCTATAATCTGCAATTTACTGCTGTGCTCTGGCCTCTAATACTTTTTATTAACGTTCCATTTTACTCCTGGTATGGGAATTTCACTCTCGTTCTTAATTATTTCTGCTTTAGTTGGGGCTGTCAGGAGTCATTTCCTGTGGTTAGAGATGCAAATAGCCTCAGCCTTCCTCAGAGGGTGGAATCGCCCCAGGGGTCCCGTTGCCTTCCTGCTAGTTCCTCTGCGGGGGGAAGGGCTTACAGAAGAGACTCCAAACTCACAGCTAAGTAAGCCAGTGTTGGGGGAAGAAATGACATCAAAGGCACCCCCTTAGTGGTAGCTGTCATGAAGATGTGTGCAACAGGGGACCCTGCTTAATAGTTCCTGTTAAATGACGCCACTGTGTCCTAAAGCCGGTGCTTCGGAGATATTGAGTGGAATATTCAAGCGCATTCTTTTATTCACATTCACCCAACGAATATATTTATTGAGCACACACTCTCAGCTCAAGACTTTTCTATACATTGCTTCCTACGATCTCTCCTGGACCGCTGAGGCAACACACAGGAACTGGCACTTGGGGGGAAGACAGGTGACGATAGCAGGAGACTACAGCGCAAGCCGGTCAACGTGAGCCAGATGGTAGCCTCACACGGGCAGTCCCAGAGGGCACGGACAGGAGAGGGACGATCCTTTCGTGCTGCCTCGAGGACATGGCTGGTTTTCTGTGGATAAGCCTCCCTGTCCGGGCTACCTGGTTAGGAGAGGACACGCCGCGACACCTGGGCGCTGGTCTCCGTGTAGCGTCGAGACCTTGCCTGAGCCAAATCAGTACAGGCGCATCCTACCCTACCCAAGCAAGGATCCCAGGTCCTCCCTCGGGCCCGTTTCCTTCACCTATGAAGCCACATAACACAGTTGGACCAAATTTAGACCCCGGAAACTTCCAAGGAAGGAGTGGGAGGGAGGTAGCTTCCTATGGCCTTGCTCTGCCAAGTGGCCCAATGCCCGGCACCACAGGCAGCACTGAAGTGTGTTAGGAATTCACAATCTCGGGCCTCACCCCGGTCCTCTGAGTCAGAACCCAGGCGATTCCTATGCGTCGTCAAGGTACGAAAGCGCTGACTTAGGGCTCCCTGTGCAGGCGGGGAGCAAAGTGCCAACCTCCCTCTGCTCCCCAAGTTCTTCATATACACACACCCCCTTCTCAGATACTGAACTACTGTGGGCAGAGGGGGACTTGGTGACAGCACCCAAGGAGGAGGCGAGTGGAGAGGCAGTTCTCTGGGAAAGGCATTTGCGCCATGGTAAAGGCCAGGTGGGTAGATCAGGCTCTAGAAATTCTGGTGAATTGAGAGGATGCAGGGCTCTCTGGCCCTGGAAATACTCTCTGGAAGGGGAATTCCTGACCTGCTCAAGGGACGCCCTTGTCCCACATGGGGGTGAGAAAGCTGCTCTCACGTCTGTGAGGAAGCAGCCTTGGCCGCCCAGGAACAGTCACTGGGGTGCTTCACAAAATGCAACATCTGGCCCCACCTGCAAAGGCCACTGCGAGGGTCACATGTTGTGGGGGGGCAGACGCTCGGTTTCCCCAAAGTGCCCAGGAGATTCGAATGGGTGGCCAGGCCTGAAAACCGCTGATGAAGGGGAACTTAGAAAATGAAATCTAGAAACTCAAGTTTCTAGGCCTACCCCAGCTTCCTCCCCACCGCTGGCCTCTTCCTGCCTCTCTCTAACTCCCCACCGGGCAAAAGCTAGAAGTGGCAAGAGATGGGGGGAGAGAGAAAGGGGCTCCACAGCACAAAGGGGGCTCGAAGACTTGGGTCCTTGCAGCTGAGTCCTGGTTGCCAGTGAGAAGGACAGTGTGGCTCTCCCTCCCAGGCCTCCGCCCCACGCCCACCCCCCCCAACTCCCACCCCCGGGCGGCCCACGCTGGAGCTGGGAAGAATTACAGGTGCTGTCTGGAGCTCCATTCCCAAACAGGTTCTTAACTTCTCTTTTCATCTGAGACTATTTGTTTTTCAAATTTCCTCCTAAAACCCTTAATCTCCATTTTATATCTTACCTGTCAGAGGGCCTACTGGGATTCTTCCTTTGCAAATTCCTATCAGTTGCTCGAATGATCTAGATTTGTTATTTTTAAAAATTTATTATTATTATTATTATTCTTTTACCAATTTGGACCACAACCTTACAGTGCCAATCCATCAAAACCAACTTACAAGAGCACAGGTTGTGAGGAAGGAGGTAGGGGGGTGGGGTGGGGTGGCCTTTGCCAGTTGGGTCTACACCCACTGAAGAAAAAATTGTGGGTAGAGTCTTGGTGCAGGGCACCAGAAAACAATCCCCGCTACTTAATCAAAGCCAATGTGATTCCATAGCCCTGGGGCATTCACGCCCCTCAACACCCGCAATTTTTCTACCTCACTTATCAAGGCATCTGCAACGACCCCATTTGTATTAACTCTCTGGATATAAAAGGCCCTCCTGTCTAAATTCGCTACCTCCAGCAACTCAGTCTGGGAGGAAGTCTAGAAACATCAAAGAGAGACCTTCCTCATGGGAAGGATATGGTCAACTCCACCAACCATGAAGCAAGAGATTCAAGAGAGTCTTTGAAAATAAAATTCAAAACCACAGAGGAGAATTATTTTCCATGGGAATATTTGTTCCACTTAGTTTCTGAATAGGCAAGACTGCTCACAATGACCTTGAAGGTAGCTGCGGCCTCACTCCGGAGGGCAAGTAAGCACTTGGAGAACACCAACTTTCTACAGTCATGTAAGGAAACACTTTTAGGGGTCTTTGCTTGGCTTTAAAATGTTTCACAGTGGTTCATTTACGTTGCCATTAGAAATTGGAAAGTAGGAAGTATAACATTGCAAGCATAAAAATGTGAAAAATGATCTTTTGATGCTATTTTCCATTCTTGGTTCCCATGTTGACTTGAAAAGGCATCTGGCCTATGTACAATGCATGATGCAGGACCATGAAGCATAGCTTTGCCCTCACAGGAATTAAATTATCCCATCTTAAGGATGATTTGTTAACTTCAAGAGTGAATCACCAGGCTCCCTCTGGTCTCTCCTCCACTACTGAGCTCCAGTCGAATGCTCCCAGTGCTACCAGGTAGGAGGTCTAAATGGCAGCCCGATTCTGTTATGATGTGTTTTTTCCTTAGTGAGAAGCCAGAATTAATCCATCTGCCTTTAAAGCCACTGATCTAATCATGAGTTCTTGAAATTGATAAGGGGGAGGGGGAGATATACATGCACCCATAGCAGATAAACCAGATGCTATGGAGGGTATTAGGCATGTCACAGCAAAAGAGAAAAATAACAAAGGAAGCTCCCAGCAAATATTGGGGGAAGAAGAGGCTCAGATATTTCTATACCAAGGCACAAATCAGGACAAATATCAACTTGAGATTTAAAAGAAGGTAGGAATTCTTCATCGATGGGTATGAGGAGTGGAACTGACAAAGGCATACAGCAACGGAAGAGCCTATGTTTCTTCCAAATGTAAATACCTCGTTAAATCCTACAGTGTGGGTATTGACAAACTGATTCTCAACTTTCTAAGGACAGGCAAAAATGACCCAGAAAAACCACTCAGTACTGAAGAACAAAGTTGGAGGGCTGACACTGTCTGACTTCAAGACCTACTAAGAAGCTAGAGTAATTAAGACAGTCTTGTGTTAGTAAACACAGTCAACTGGTCTTTGACAAATGAGCAAAAGCAAGACAATAGAGCAAAGACGGGCTTTTCAAAACAAATGGTGCAGGGACGCCTGGGTGGCTCAGTTGGTTGAGCGTCCGACTTTGGCTCAGGTCATGATCTCACAGTTTGTGAGTTTGAGCCCCATGTTGGACTCTGGGCTGACAGCTCAGAGCCTGGAGCCTGTTTCAGATTCTCTCTCTCTCTCTCTCTCTCTCTCTCTCTCTCTGTCTCTCTGCCCCTCCCCCACTCACGCTCTGTCTCTCTCTCAAAAATAAATGAACGTTAAAAAAAAAATGGTGCTGGAACAACTGGACCCCCACGTGCAAAAAAATCAATCGAGACACAGACTCTACACCCTTTATAAAAATTAACTCAAAATGGAGTATAGACCTAAATGTAAAATAAACAACTATCAGATACCTAGAGGGTAACAGGAGAAAAATCTAGGTGATTTGGGGTATGGCCATGTCTTTTTAGATACAATACCAAAGCCATCATGCATGGAAAAAATACTGGACAAGCTGGACTTCGTTAATATAAAAACTTCTGCCCAGCCAAAGACAATGTCAAGAGAAGAAAAACCACAGACTGGGAGAAAGTTTTGCACAAGGCACATGTGATAAAGGACTGTTATCCAAAGTATACAAAGAACTGTTAAAATTCAGCAATAAAAAAAAACCAAACAACCTGATTTAAAAATGGACCAAAGACGGGGCGGGGCGCCTGGGTGGCTCAGTCGGTTAAGCGTCCGACTTCGGCTCAGGTCATGATCTCACAGTTCATGAGTTCCAGCCCCATGTTGAGCTCTGTGCTGACAGCCAGAGCCTGGAGCCTGCTTCAGATTCTGTGTCTCCCTTTCTCTCTGCTCCTTTCCTGCTCGGGCTGTCTCTCTCTCTCTCAAAAATAAATAAACATTAAGAAAAAATTTTTTAAAAAATGGACCAAAGATCTTAACAGACTCCCCACCAGAGAAGATATACAGATGGGAAAGAAGCATATGTAAGGTGTCCCCTGTCACATGTCATCGGGGAAACACAAGGTAAAACAACGAGAAACTACTTAGCGATCATCAGAACGGCCGCGCTCTGGAACACTGACAGCACCGAATGCTGGCAGGGATGGGGAACAATGGGGACTTTCATGTACTGCTGGTGAGAATGCAAAAGTCTTCCAAAACTAAACACACTCTTATTGTAAGACCCAGCAATCACGCTCTTTGGTATTTACTCAGACCTGAAAACTCATGTCCACACAAAACCTGTGGATGCATGTTTATAACAACTTTGCTTATTGCCAAAACTTGGAGGCAAGCAAGATTCTTTGGTAGGTGAATATATACACCATACATCATTGTATGGTGGTACATCCATACAACGAAATATTATTCTGCGATAAAACTAAATGAGTCATCGAGACATAAAAAGATAGGAGAGAAACTTATAAGCAAATAATGGAGTGAAAGAAACCAATCTGAGAAGGCTACCTACTGTGTGATTCCAACCACATGACATTCTGGAAAAGGCAAAATGATGGAAGCAATACAAAATATCAGTGGAGGCGGTGCCTGGGTGGCTTCATTCGTTAAGCATCAGACTCTTGATTTCAGCTCAGGTCATGATCTCCTGGTCGTAGGATTGAGCTCCGAATTGGGGTCTGTGCTGAGTGTGGCGCCTGCTTAAGATTCTCTCTCTCCCTCTCCTTCTGCCTCTCTCCCACTTGCTGGTGCATGTGTACATGCTCTCTCTCAAAAAAAAAAAAAATCACTGGTTTCTGGGGGTTGGGGAAGGAACCATGAAGAGGCAGAGCCCAGGGGGTTTCGGCAGTGACATCATTCTGTATGGTATTATAATGATGGATACATGTCATTACACATTTGTCAAAGCTCTCGAAACATACAACAAACACCAAGAGTAAACCCTGATGTAACCTCTAGGCTTCAAGTGATAATGACGGGTTACTGTAGGTTCATCCATCGTTAACTAACACCCTACTGTGCTATGGATGTCCCCGGTGGGGAGGCTGTGCTTTGAGGGACAGGGACCCTATGGGAACTCTCTGTACTCTCCACTCAAATTGCGGTAAACCTACCACTGCTCTAAAAAATGAAGTCCATTAAAAGAAATGCACGCCGTACAGAGAAAGTTACACCCTGTGGGGAAAGCATGAAACCTAACAAGAGGCCGTTGGTGGATGGCCTTGGGTGGGGAGTGAGGGAAGCCTAGAGGAGACCCAGCAGATGCTGTGCCACAGAGAACACGTGGAGGAAGTGTCTGTGCCCACTCATGACCACGCTGGCATAGAACAGGCAGGTGAGATCAAAGGGGTGTCTGTCCTTCTCACATCATCCTGAAGCTTCGTGCGGCTAAAAGCTGAGGCCCCAAGGGAAAATGCCCCTGTCGCGGGGTATGCTTGCAGTAACACAGGGATGCAGATGAAAAATTCACAGAAAACAGAGAGAGGGTTCATGGCCAAAGATGATAGGAAAGGATGTTCAAGAGGATTGGGAGACAATCAATCAATCGATTCTCAGTATTCCGACTCCAGCAATCTTGAAAAAGAGGGTACAGTCCTATCGGATTAAGACGAGCGTCTCATAAGCTCTTGACCAGCCTTGACACTGATTCTGGAGATGGGGAAATGGAGTCGGAGTTAGTTCCTGACTACAGATCTAGCAAGTGGAGGCAGGGCTTAAATCTCCATGTGATTACAAATCGCTCCTCTCACTGCCCCCCACCTCACCCCACTTACCAAGCCTCTTACTGGAAACCCAGGGAACCCACTGAATCTAGAGGGCAGTGGATGGACCTCCACCCTGAATTCCTGGGTGAGAGTCGACTGACTGTCCACCGCCCCGGGCTGGGAGGTTACATCACAAGAAGCGGTGCCTGAGCAGAAACCCAGAAGCCGGGTGACCATTGCTGGAGGCGTTAGCATCAGACCGGGAAATGGTGGCCGGAAGGCGGCCCGTCCATACACTGTGTTTCTGGGTTTTTCCATCATGCCCTCTGAAATGACTTCACGAAGGAAGACATGAACAGTCACGCATCCTAATCACATTTACTCCCAACTAATTTGTACAGACGTTTCTCAGTGGTTCTCAGCCCCGGCCGCATATGCATCTCCTGGGGGGTTTATGTCCGGGCTCGCTTCCCCTGATTTAAAGATTCTCATCCCCTGCTCACTTCAAACGGTCAGACTTCCTCCACCTCCCAGCAACGCTTCGTCTGCTCAGCCTTGCCGGGGACAGCGGCAGGCCCCAGATTTTTAGAGAGCGGCTTAAAGCCCCCAGTCTGGTGGTTGTGGTGTGCACGTGTGTGGCGTCTGGAGAAGACTGGCGCATTCCTTGTCTCGGAAGAAAGAGCGGGACCGAGGCCCGTGGGCTGGGACACCAGCGGTCCTTCCACTAACTTTTAAAAAAACCAAAGCCTACTTGCATAGTGGAAACTTTCCAGTTTTTGATGGAAGCCTATACTGATTTAAACACAGTAGAGCAAATGCCACTTGGGTTCGGAAGTCCTCTTAGAGCCGAGACCCGCAGGTAAAGGAACTTCGGTCCAATGTCAGCTCCCGTCACTTGTGCTTCAGAAGGCATCTAGGAGACCCCAAGAGCTGGTGCTTGCTAACGAGCCGCAACTGAATGGCACCGGCTGAGCCATGGTCGGGTTCTCAGCTGTCTTTGTAAAGTTGATTCCAGGGTGTCAGGCATGTGCAGAGAATTAACGATAAGCTTAGCCATGTTAAGGCTTTTTTTTTTTAAAGTTTATACTAACCAACTATAGAGCCCCGGTTAGATGATAAAATAATAAAGCTTTCACCCAGCATTTTTATACCCCTATTTAGTTAAAGGAATACAAATCTCTTTTTCTTAAGGATTTATTAATGGGCACAAGAGAATAATGGTTTTAGAAGGTATCCCGTAAGTGTTTTTTTCTTTCACTTCATTGATTTCGACAGGATGAGGACCATTCGTGCTGCCACAGCCTATTTCGGCAGAGATAAAGGATTCCAGGACGAGCTGCCCCCACGGATCACTCCTGCTGGTCTTCCCCAGATAGGAGCTCGCTCGGAGAAGAGCAGGTGGGTGACGAGGCACAGGTTTACGCTGAAAAGGAAAATTACTAATAATGGTACCTGTTTATGGAGTGTGCGCTGCGCACATTCAGTGAGTTAGCCCCCTGTTGCTGGGGCTGGCCGGTGGGGGGGAGGCAGGAGGGGGTAAGCGCGGCTGCTGTCCTCCATCCCATGCTGCTGTGTGAACTGAGCCTGCTCAAGGCCTTTGGGAGGCTAAGTGGCTTTTAGGGATTCTCGACTCTTACATCAGGTTTGGACAGACCTCAGCGAAGGAGGAAGACTTGTTACGTTCTCACTGAAAGGATGTCACCGTCACATTGTTCAGTGACAAGGGAACATTTTGGTAAAACTGAAGAGCGTACTTGAAAACATCACTGGCCTCCTTTCTTCTCTCTAAGGCGGCTACGTGTCCTGTGGTCCAGGCACCAGCGGCATCCCCGCCCCTCACTCCCCCTCCCTGGCAGCGCGAGTGAGTTCGGAATGCAGAGTCTCAGGCCCCGGCCCTCCCGAGTCAGAATCTGCATTTAACAACAGCCGTGCTCTGCGCGGTCACGAGAGCTGGAGAACATCACTCCCTTCTCCCGGCCTCCCCAGGATTCTCCTGCCTTGTTTCTTAACTCTGCTCCAGGCCCCCCAGACTCTCTTTCGCTATCGGCTTACCCTGTTGAGTCTTACCGAGGGCAACTGTCACTCCCGAAATCGCCGTCGGTTTCCTACCTGTCCCTCCCACACGCCGCAAACGCCGTCCACGCTCGGACTCCATGTCCCCGGCACCGGAGGCGGTGGCTGGGGTAGAAGTGCCCGATGAAGGTTTCGGCGGAGGGCCACGGTTCCAGCCGGACTCCACGGGGCTCGCGTGTCACTCAAATCGCGGAGATCCCCGAGCCGCTGCAGAGACGGGGGTGGCCTTTCACCCGTCTGTCCTTCTTGTAAGTTTTCAAAGGAGTATGCACTGTTCTCGTAATTTCTGAAAAGCGCTTTTCAAATCATTTATCCAACCGTCTCAAGGTAGATCCCGCCACAGAACAAAGCAGGTTACATTCTCCTTTTAAAAAGGCTTTAGGCTTTATTAATTGATTGGACTATACTTTAAGAAATGAAAATCATTTCCTGTTAAGGGCCTGCGTGTTTCCCTCCGAAATGCGATTATGCGATGCAAAGAATTTTACCCTTGGAACTCGGACATTATAACCGCATCACGTGCCTTGCGCCGCTGTCCCCACCAGCAGCTCCCAACCGGCCCGCCTGACTCCTGAAGCGCGCAGACCCCCGGCTTGGTGTAGAATGACTACCACGAGGGCTGCAGAGACGGAGCAGATTCAAACGAGAGCCCACAAAAGAAAACAAGCTTCGCTGATGAATCATTTATTTGGACAAGACCAAAATGTCTCCACATTGTTTCCTTTTATACAGAAAGTGGAACATTTCAAATATATTAGTTTTTCTCTTTATCAACAGAAGTCATTTCAATCCGGTGCCAGGAACTGCTCGTCTCAGGATTCGCGTTTTAGTAACACGTACGCACCCATTACAGCCAAGAGAGCGTACTGGAAAGAAAACACAGTGGAAAATTACCGCGAGGCCTACAAATCAGTTTGGTCTATAAATGTGTTCAGATGAAGTCTGTCCGATACTAGGCAGAGGCCGGAATCAAAAGATGACCCCCCAGGCCCGGGTCTCCAACCAGCTGTCCGACGCCATGCTTTAAAAATGGTTTAAAAAGCCCCCGATATTGATGGACCAGGATCAGGCACCCCACAAACAGCTAATTCGCTGCTCATTCTCGTATCCATTCGCTATTGTTCTTCAAGTGGTTGTTAAAAAAAAACATAGATATCATTTTTATTGAAGTAGGGAGATCGGCATTACTGGGTCTATTGTATTACTTTTTTTTTTTGGTATGTTTAGAGATTTTCATGATAAAAAGCAATACATAGGTGCCACTTTAGAATACAATATGAACATAAAAGATGAAAGTAGCTATTTTAAACAACTGATTTAAATGCTGAGAATTTAGATGGTTATATTAATTTGTAGTTAAATGCAAACACTCTGCAAAACAGAATAACAAGCAAAACACTTTCAACAGACCGCATCTTTACAACTGCACGTGTAAAAGCGCCAATGTATACATATTTTTCACGCAGACTCACACACAAATTCCTACCTTGAATTTTGGATAGTCGTTCATTATTATGGTGACCATACCGACATATGGTAAAAACCTAAATCATGGGATGAAAAGCCAGAAATATAAACACTGCTTGCAATATAATGACAGCAACATTTAAAAATATTCTCAATCGGCCCGAGGAGTCAAATCCTCCTCGGGAGTAGCACTGATTGGGGCAGTAAGATTAATAGTCACTCCTGCCCGAAAGGCTTCCTTCATCAACGGCTCACGGCAGGACCCGTTTGTAAGCAGGCACAGGAGTTCCACCAGAGACACCTCGTTGGCGCTTGCTGCACTCACCATGACAGAATTCAAATAATTAGTTGAGCCACTTGTACAAGGGGAACTGACAACTTTCATCAGGCTGCTTTTTAAGTTTTTTAGGGGAGAAGTAACAGTCAGAGACAGCCTACGTAAAGAGCGCTGGTAGAGAAAGCTTTCAAAGTACCTGGAGAATTAGTTTGCAACTGAAAGAACCACCATCATTTTCATTTCACAGGGCTTTTCAGATGTAACAGAACACGTCTATTGGGCAGTGAACACAGATGTGAATCCCACAATTCACACCCACACGCGGTTCTGCTCGCAGACACCGAAGGTCCGTGGCGTAAGCCGGCCAATGCTTCCGCTGCCGCGATTACTGCCAATATGCAATCAGGGTGACCCAGGCCTCCCCTCAGTCGCCGGAAACCAGGTTAACACGAGGGCACCCTCCAATCTTATGTAAATCAGCAGCTCCAACCTCTCCTTCATACAACCCCTGTCCCCAGGACGTCTAAAAATAGAGGACTGGCCAGCCGGAAGTCACTGCCACCTCCCCACAGGTATTCAGAGGGCAATGCAACAGTGTCATATAGTGAAAAGGTGAGGCCTCAACTCACAATCTGATTAGTACAGCTAAATCTTAGAAAATGGTAACCAGTGTTCTCCCGCCTCAAACAGCCCGTGGGATTTAGAGATTTAAAAAACAAAAACAAAAACACTTCTAACGAGGGTTAAACATAAAAAAGGAAGAATTGCCTTTTTGTTTTTTAATAAGAGGATGCACGCTCCGATGTGTCAGTCAGAAGCAGAACTCGTTGCTGGTGCAATTATGCAAAGATGAATATTACAAGATTTATCACGTAACTGTTTTTGGCCACGAAAACCAGAAAATAGCCTAAATGCGTCCCCCCAAAAGAGGACTGGCTAAATAAGTTGTGATTTCGTGATTCTCAGGGGAACTACAGTACGTAGCCATTTAAAAATACAAGGATATAGATTTGGCACAGGAACCTGTTTCTACCTTCTTGTTGGGTAAACAAATAAAATAAAATTCTCCTATGTAAAACGATACATTACACATGCGCACGCATCTGTAGAGGTGCAGGGAAGGCCTGGAACCTAAGTGTTCGACAGCGGTTATCTCTGAGAGGATTTCTTGTCACTGCTATTTAAAACCACAAATAACTAACCTCTACATGACAATTTCTTTCAAAAACAGGATTAAACCAACAATATAGATAACATCCTTGCATTCAGTTTTAGATTTTCGGCCCTTAGTTCTGAGCTGTGTTTGCGCCGTACACACGGTACATGCAGCATGACTCAGACTACTTCCGCCTCTCTGGACATATGATATTTGTAACAAGTGATTCTATCTAGCCTGTACATTTAATTTGTTTCCGAGTCCTTTGTATAACTTAAAGGTTCATGCTCACCCTCTGGCTCGGCCCACCACGTCCTTCTTTTCAAGCCAGTTCTGGCCCTCTTTGTACAAGCCTCTGTCGTCGACTTCATTATTATCTCCTTTAGTCAAAAATTTGATGTCTCCGTTATCTCTAGAAAGCAAAATAACGTCTTTTCAAAAATGATTTTCAGCACGGCACCATTAGAGACAAGTAGTTTCCCCGGCACGGCACGGTCAGACGTGGGCGTCGGGACAAGCATTCGGCGAGGACTTGACTGCTTACAGACAGCCATCCAACGAAAGCACGAATCTACTGGCGCTTCTGCAGGCTCAAATTCTAAAACGCTCAAGTCACCCTGACAACCGAAAAGCACGGCAAAGCACGAGGGCACCGGCAAGGCCATGATCAGCTTCCAGCAACTGCTTTCACGTCCTTAGTCCGCAAAGAGCAACGTGTGATTGTGGATCATGGTCCTCTTCACTCTGGACATGAACTTGGTCCCAGATCACATACATTTGAGCCCAAGGTAATTCAAACGCGGGTGTGCCCTTACCCCTCCTCAAACTTACTTTTCCCTTGCCAAATGGGGAATGTTAATGCATTATCTCCTTCACCACCGAGCAAAGTGGTATAAAATCTGGTTTGCAGAGAAACAGGAACCACAAATGGGATAAAACCAGTGTGTTAAAGAGCCATGTGGGATTAATATTAAACACTCTAAACGGATGCTTACGCAGCCCTGACACTAGAAACACAACATTATAGCATTACAGAGCTCTAAGGAGGGTCTTCTTTCAGTAAGACAAATGAAAAAATGCACTTTTATAATTAGATAAAATACTGAAAGCCCACAAAGAGTTGAAGCCATGCCAAAAGGAGCAAGCTGCTTTGCAGCTGTGGTTATAAAGGAAATCGAGAGGACAAAGACGCACACAGTCTCTCTCACAACTCCTGCAAATTAAAGAAAATCTTCATTCTTTCCTCAACTGTGAATAATTTCTCTTTCAAGTAGCAACCTCTTTGGGGAGCCCCTGGAAGCAGTGAGTGCAAGGGGAACCTAATACTGGAAATGTTCAAACAGTTGCACGACACGTGTACACACACACACACACACCCCTCCCCCGTCCACACGATGAGAAAACGAGAAATGCTCTGTTACACACACACACACATCTAAGTGCAATTCCATAGCTCAGGCAGGTGAAAACGCTACGCTAGGCCGCATAAAGGTAAATGAATAGCCGAGTATATGAAATGCAACATTTCCACTAATCATGTGACTGTATTCTGCCACGGGAACCTCATATATTTGAGAGAGAAGTTTCTAGTTTCCAAAAAGCGTCTTCCAAGGCCACCACTGGAATGGGAAGGGGAGGAAGCTATCTGTGGGATAAGAAGTGGCACAGGACACGCGCTGACCGAGCCACGGGATGAGCCGGAGAAAGGAACGTTCATCCGTCCCGGGCCAAGGTGACTGCTGAGAGCATGCCACTCGGTCCAAGGTGACGCAGGGAAACAGGCAGCTTTCTGCATTTCAGAAAATAGTCCTGCTCTCCAGGTCATCCTCAGCTGCGGAGGGACCAGTTCTCTCTGAGCCCCCTTCAGAACTGTGACGCTACAGTAGGCTCACCGCCCTCCCCGCCCACCCCCCCCCCCCGCCCCCGTCACACGGCAATGTAAGTTTCCGAGCGCCTCAGGAAACACCTGTTCATTCCGTTCTCATAATCGACCCGTGAGTCACTGTGGGAAATGATAACGTTATCAGTCCCGTCCTATGGACTGGGCGAAGTAGCAGGTCCAAAGTCACCCAATTAGTAAACAGCGGGGCTAGGAACATAATCCAGAGCTTCTGCTACTTTCTATTCAACCATTAAAACCGGCTGCCGAAACTGAATTACTAAATTCTACACCTGAAACTAATATTACATTGTATGTTAACTAACAGGAATTTATATAAAAACTTGAGGGGGGGAACAAATAAAAAAACAAATAAATAAAAGTCTGTTAACAATCAGTGCTAATGAAAAGATAAATTAAAAATATATAAAAAATAAAAAAAACCAAAACTGGCTACCAAATTTACCAAACAACACCAAAAAAAAAAGGAAAGCTTCCTTACTTTTCATGAACTTTGATCACTCTGTGAACTATTGGAATGTCTCGTCCTTCGACTTTAAAGACCACGATTTCTCCAGCTCTAATAGGGTCTTCCCGGAAGTTTGTCAGGAACAGAAGGTCACCCCTGTGAAAGGCCGGCTCCATACTGCCACTGTGAAGAGACACAAAATCACATCCAAATCAGCCTGGGTTCCCAAGGGGAACGACTCGATTCACGAAGAATACAATAATAAACGTATCGGCGAGAGTCTCGACTTCCAGCACCACACAGGGCTCGGACCTGTTAGAACGAGTCACCGCGCTTTCCTTCTGCCCACTCACCGTAATGACACTGAGTGAGAAAGGAAACGATTTACGTATGAAAAGGAGAGTGGCAGGCCCCGCTGTACCTTGTATTAGGTAGAGAAAAGAACCAAGTATCAGGTAAACTCTTTGAAGCAAAAGCTGCCAAGTTTTAGCCTTAAAAAAGTCCTACATCTACAAAGATGCTACTATTTTCATTCAGAACTGCAGACTCTGAAAGCTGGTTGTTACTCTAGGGCGATTCTTGCATTTCGTGGCTCATCCCCCCACCCCCGCACCTAGGACGTGGCATTCCCATTCCAGGAAGAGAAACAAACAACGAATGCCTTAGGAGAGTGATCTATCTGAAAACCAAGCTGAGGGGTGGGATGGAAATGGAACCCGAGTCTTCGGGCTCCTGCGGCAGCATCCTGTAGACCATACTCTACGGAGAGCCCGATTCTAACACATGCTGACTGTTTCTGATGTGGAGGTCAATAAATAACCCCGCAAAGAACCGGTTTAAACCTGCGCCCAAAACCTGCGATGGATTCGAAGAAACTGTAATCTGGCAGAAGCTGAAATTATCAAAACAGAATTCATTTTGCATACCCTCATGTTTTGTCTTAACGCATGAGAAAAAAAATAAGACCTAAAAACATAGCAACATAGGGGCCATACAATCAAAACCAGTAAGTTTGTTGAGGGCGGGATGGGGCAGGAGGAGCCAGACTGGCGAAGAAACGGGGTGCTTTAAAGGAAAATGCGGGTTTCCGAAGGGAGCAGCTCAAGGAGTTGGCCTTTCCGTCCCTCCCCGCCCTGGAACACCTTAAGCTTGTCAATGAATGCAGATCAGCGCGGGGGAAATGCCTGTCACTAAGTACCTGCTGACGTATTTATTTTTAAGTTAAACCAGTGACGCTGAGTATTGTCACAGATCTAGCATCCAAAAATAGAAAATCGGAATGAAATAACAGAGAGAGGGCTAGAAATATAAATGACTAAGAGGGAAACAAAGAGAAAATAATTAAGAACTACGGCTCGAAAAACCTCCCCGACAAGTCTCAGGGGCAGGAAGAGTACCGTTTATCACCAAGACTCATCATCGCGGCCCATGAGGAAAGCACTTCTTCGAAACGTTTCACGAACACCAACTGCGCTTGCCTTCCTCGGGGCCAGCACGGGTCCCCCGAGGCCATGCATTTCTCCCGATATCAATAGTCTATGCTGCCAAACCAAATTGCTCTAGAACTATAAAGGATGCTTAAAAATAAAAACAGTCCCTATACACTGCAACGTTACAACAATTTCTGTGTACAAGGGAGTCTGCGTGGTTTAAGGAAAATCAGAACATCTGGGATCTAGTTTGGGATCTGCCAAGAGTCACTATAAGACGCAAGCGGTTCGGCCTTGGTGGGCCTTAAGCTGTTAAGTGAGAGGGCCCATCTAAATGTGAGGTTTTTAATTTCTATTTAGGAAAAAAAAAAAGCCTTACCACCCTCCCCTCGAAAGGAATCTTAGGCAGAAGCGTAACCACATACAGCACATAAAAATGGAGCTGCCATAACTAGAGCAAGGCTGAGGGGTCCACACGCTTGATCCCCTTCTCCCTCCTAACCTATCCGCCGGACCCCAGGGCGCTCCTAGAGCGCAGAGTGAGGGCCCGCGAACGGGGCCCCGTCCGCTACCCTAAGGCTCCTACATTTATGGAAGCAGGGCATCTCCAGAAGCAGGCCGCTTGGCGGGCCACGCAGGGGCAACCCGGTGAAGCCAGGGCCGTGGCCGAAGCCCCGTGATGTGGCGGCAGGAGCGGGGGAGGGAAAGGGCACTGGTTTGGAAGCCAAGAACCCTGCATACTGGCCTTGGCCCCTGCACTGGCCAGCGGTGACCCCATCCATAAAACGAACAGGCTCCAGGGGCACCTGGGGGGCTCAGTCAGTTAAGTGTCCGACTTCAGCTCAGGTCATGATCTTGCAGTTTGTGAGTTCGAGCCCCGCGTCGGGCTCTGCAATGACAGCTCAGAGCCTGGAGCCTGCCTTGGAGTTGGTGTCTTCCTCTCTAACTCAAGCTCTGTCTCTCTCTCTCTCTCTCAAAAATAAATAAAATATTTAAAAAAATTTTACAAAACGGGCTCCATTCCCACCACAGGAAGGCTCAATGCTCCAAGTTACATGGATACACGGACAGGGAGTACCTGCAGGTACCTAAGGGCTCCCAGATATGGCTATTTAATTTCAAATTGATCAATTTTCTCCCTTGCATGACTTTATGGCTGTAGGAAGTTAACTAAAGTTCTAACTTTTCTAAATTTAACGCCCTGTGCTTTCTAAGAGTGATAGTCTCGGGAGAGTAGCCAGCCCCGCTGGTACTGCAGAAGCGGCCTGAAAACCCACACACACTCTGCTGAGTGCTGGGGACGTATGCTTCCCTGTCCACTTGGTACAAAGGAAACCAAGTAACAGTTTTAAATTACTTATGTTTCGATATGTTTCAAAATCAATTAATGCATGTGCAGTAACACATGACTGTCGTTTCAAGCAGACTCAAGCATTAAAACCCAACAGCAAACATACTGCCACGAGCATTGGCCTCGACACATAAAAGCTCTAAGATGTCTGTTGAAAAAGCCTAGATTTGTCAACAAAAGTCAGAAACAATGAAAACAGGTATCGACAGCAAATTCTAATACTTTTTCCAATCAAAATCCCGAGTCTTGGTGGCACAGGCTTCCCCCCAGGCGACACTGCTCCTCCGTCACGAGGCGGCCGCGTGACAGCCCACGGAACCTACCTCAGCACCACCACGATGGGGCTCTCGCTGCCAGTGAGGACGATCAAGCCTTTCCAGATCATGAGCGCAGAGGACACGATCATGGCGAAGTTTAACACCTGGTAATAGAGCTGGAACGAAAAAGGCCAGACCCGAAGTGAAAACCAGCGGAACTCCACTCACTGACCCTAAGCTGGACATGAGCTGGTTTTTAAACACACACACGAAGCTGTGTTTATTTCAGGACAGTAAACTAATTCACGCAAACTACAAACTTAGGTAGCATTTCAACTTTGTCCATGGAATGAGCCTTCCATTTATTTTCTTTCAATGAGAGAAGCTGGGGGGGTAACCAGAGCAATCCACGGGACCCAGTTTGTGAAAGCCTCAGTAAGCCTCCACTTCCGTCTCTGGGATTTCCCAGAACCTTCAACCCTGAAGAGGCCGGTACTCGAGTTCTACCCCGAGGGCCCGCCGCTCTCGCCCAGAGAGTGCGCGTCCAGCCCGGCACCGGCAGTGAGCTTCACCGAGAACCACCCCCTCAGCCCCCCGGCCAAAGAGGCCCCCGGTGAGGCTTCAGAGTCCTCTAGGACTTAGCAATGAGGCTGTTCTGCATCTGAAATTACATTTCGAAGTGAACGAAAACTTTAAACACCTGGATGTTTAAATTTTCCATAAATGTGGTAAAAAGTAAACCATGTCTGGTCAAGAACATAGGCAGAAAAACACACAAGCCGGTATCTAGTTCTGAGCCAACCTCGTCCCACCTGAGACCACTGAGTTAACATCCACATGGCGTGTCCTGCCGAAGCTCAAGGCTCTTCCTTGCTGACAGCTGCCCGCCACACCCACCAGCCCCTGGTGACTCCAGGGGGAAAGGTAACCTGCCCACGTCACAACGCCCTCTGGGGCTGTAGCTGAATTGTTGGGCCAGATGTCTGTGGTCTTCCGAGAGGCTTTAAGGACAAAAGTCACTGTGCCTACTAGTACTTGAAATGGGCATCTGCCCTCCGTGTCCTGCAGGACGGCTCCTTACGCTAGCACCTGCCTCCATCTTCCTCCTCACAACCCCTGACCTGGGGTGATCCGACGAACCATGGGGACGGCCGGCCCAACACTCTAGTGTCTCAGTTCCTGGACACCCTCATTTCTAAAGACCATCTCCCTCCACCCGAACCAACCACTTCGGCAGCATACCTGGAACTGAAATTGCTCAATCTCCACGTCTCTGATTCAGTGATTCCCCCTCAGCCTCCCTCGTGCATCTGTTCTTCTGCCCTGTGTGGTCACCCACATAGCAGGTCTCTTGGTCTTTCAGGAGCCACCCACCCACCCATTCCCTCTATACAGTCTACCTTCTAGTACTTCTGGACCCTGTTCCACTCTGTTCCCACTGGCTGCACTCTCATCCAAGTCACCAGCATCGCCCACTGGGCAACTGCGAGAGCCTGCTAACCGGTCTCCCGACGCCCACACACACCTCTTCCAATGCATTCTCCATGTTACACTCCGTACTCATTTTCAAACGCACCTGTGGCCGTCTGATCGTCTCCATGCCCTGCTTCGACTGCACCCGTTCAATTGTATCCCACTATCTGAGGATGTATATGGACTCTTAGACCCTTTCTGGTACACCCCCCAGATCCCTAGCTTCAGCTGGGGAAGCACGCTGTGCTCCAGGTACCCTAGTGGTACCTGCCAGAGCTTCAGAGAGCACACGCTCCTATCCGCCCCTTCACCTGGCTGCCTCCTCTGCCCTGAGGCTCTCTCCCCAGACTCCTTAGCATACCTAATACTCACGCATCTTAAATCCTACTTTCAACATCAGTCCCCCAGGGAAGCCTTTCCTGACCCACTAGACGAGGAGTCCGCAAACTTTTTCTGTGAATGGCCAGATAATAAGTGCTTTAGGTTTACAAGCCACGTGGTCTTGTGGAAATGACTCAACTCTGCCACTGTAG
Source organism: Paguma larvata (assembly GCA_030068075.1). Lineage (NCBI taxonomy): Eukaryota > Metazoa > Chordata > Mammalia > Carnivora > Viverridae > Paguma > Paguma larvata. The sequence continues at coordinate 16,017,381 of CM057835.1, forward strand.
TGAGAAAGAAACTGAAGACGATATGTAAAAGAATGAATGTGACTGTGTTCTAATAAAACTTTATTTATAAAAACAGACGGTGGGCTGGAGTTTGCCTCCCTCTGCTGCAGACCAGCCCAGGCCCCCCTGTTACATACTCTCACTGCATCTTGTACTCTTTATGCCGTCCATCACTATTGTAATTATACACATCTTTCTTTTTTTTTTTTTAGAGAGTGGGCACAAGTGGGCAAGGAACAGAGAGAGAGAGAGAAAGAGAAGCGGGGCTCGAGCTCACCCAGCGTGGGACTCAAACCAGCAAACTGTGAGATCATGACCTGAGCTGAAGTCAGATGTTTAGCGACCGAGCCACCCAGGCGCCCAATATACATATTGTTTTTAACGTGTCTCTCACGTTAGACTGTACGTTCCACAAAAGCAAGGATCGTTTTGGCCTTGTTCGCAGCTACATCTTGTTCAATAGCGGTCTGGCAAAAAGTACGCAATTTGTTGAATAAAAAGGGAGAAAACAAATATCTTTAGTACACAGTGGGTACAAACAAACTAGTAGTAAGAAAAACACTAAAATCCCAACAACAACAGAAAGAGGTCGAAACTTAAAACCATTAATTTTCCAAAGAAGAAATACAGCGGTGAATAAACACTTGAGGTGTTCAAACCAAATCCTGCCTCCCCCGCCTCCTCTCCTTTTTTATGCCTAGTAAATTTCAAGTTTAGGTGGTTTTTTGTTTGTTTGTTTTCGATGCTAATACTCAGGCGTGCCCGGGGTGCGCTGTGGTGTGGTGTGGACACGTGCAGTGTCCGTGGCTGTGACCATTGTGAGAGCAACATGGCACCAGCATTGCAAGGTTACTTTCAGCCCAATAGTCCTACCTCTAGGAATTCGGTCTACGATAAAGGCAGATAGATATGTCTCGCGGTCCTATTTCTAGTAACAGAGAGAAGAAAATGAAGGAGCAACAACAGAGAAATGATGGAATCAATAACGGCAAGTTACTGCACTCTTTAAAACCACAGAGGACGCAGGCTGCGGGAGAATCTCCACTAACCACCTCGTCAGACGGACACAAGGAGGCGCCCTCAAGGGCTAACCGAGGCCATCTCGGCATGGTGGAATTCTGAGGGGTCGGATTTTCTTCTTTTATTTTTTTTTATTCTTTTTTTTTTTAATTCTTTTTTTTTTTTAACGTTTATTTATTTTTGAGAGACAGAGAGACAGAGTGTGAGCAGGGGAAGGGCAGAGAGAGAGGCAGACACAGAATCTGAAGCAGGCTCCAGGCTCTGATGAGCCATCAGCACAGAGCCCGATGCGGGGCTCGAACTCACACAGACGGTAAGATCATGACCTGAGCCGAAGTCGGCAGGTGCCCCGGATTTTCTTCTTTTAAAGTATTCTCTATTCTTGAAAATAGTGATCGGCATGGAAGAATTCCAAAGTCTGGGAAAAGAAATGTTTAAAGGGATATGACAGAATATTATACGGTCATTAAAATAATCACCATGAAGAGTGTGACCAAACACGAAAGCGCGGTCTGATGTGGCAGTAAGGTACGAACAGCGGAGCCCACATTGCCACGACTACACATCTGTGGAGTATGTCATTCCAGGCTGTTATGAAGGAAACTGAAAGTAGAAACATAAAAACGAGTAAAAATAACCATGAAGCCATTTTGATGTAATCATTGAAAAGAAGATAAGTGTAATACAAAATCAAAGTTACACACCATATTTTTCTTAAAAAAACTCTTCGGCAGAGCGCCTGGGTAGCTCAGTCGGTTAAGTGTCTGACTCTTGGTTTCGGCTCAGGTCATGATCTCAGGGTTCATGGTTTCGAACCCTGCATCAGGCTCTGCACTAATAGTGCAGAATTCTCTCTCCTTCTCTCTCTCCCTCTCCAAATAAGTAAATAAAAACTTTACTAAAAAAAAAAAAACCTCTGGCTACTGTGTCAATAACAAATTATGAAAGTCTCAGTAAATTCGCAGAAGAGCGAATAAGGAAACTGGAGTGCCCAGCAGGTATTGCTAAGGTGTTGGGCTGTAATAAGTTAAATTGTTGCTTCCAAAAGTAAAATGGGCCTTGCAGGGCACATCGGCCTCAAGCTTAAGTTGTTCACTGTAGCTCGCATTCAGAAACTTCTCCACCCGCTTTGCCTGACTCGCAGGATTTGATAAGTAAATGTTGTTTCATTATGAATTACAGATCTGACTCGGAAAGCCACAAGCCACAGTTTTAAACAGAAATTATCATTTGTAGGCCAGTTTTCAAACCATTGGTCTCCACCCGATAGAAGCAAAGTATAAAACCTAGCCATTTATGCAATAAAGACCTGGTACTGAGAACATCTTTTCCAGTATGATTTTCTATGCTTGCAAAATTCATCGTGGGGAAGTAAAATCAATTCCCTCCCCAAAAAACTTCCTTTGACCAAGACATCTATTCGCTAAAGAAATGACCGATTATACAAAAACCTAATAATCGAGCTAGTTGCAAAACCACAGATCTTTTGAGAGACCAGCTAACCTGAGGCTAGGATTAAAATCCTAGAATCTAGAAACATGATTTGGGTTGAACTGCTGACAGCCTGGGATCTGAAGAATACGCCGCCACGTTTCGCTGGCGCCTTCTGTTTGTTCGTCTTCAGCTAACGATTTTACACGCTCGGCAATTCATAACCCCAGCGAAGTTTAGAAGCAAGTCCCCCCTCAGTCTTTGTCAATCAAAAATGAAATAGCCAACGTCTGAGAGTTTAAAACCGCACGTTTCGGACCGGAGATTCCAGCCGACAACGCGGCAGAAATGCCAGTCGCTGCGTTTCTTCCTTCCTCTGTTCCTCACTGCAGAAACAAAGAATCCTTGTTTTTGCGTGTGGCCCTTGCCTTATTTTCGAGCAAGCTGGGGCAGCAGAGAAAGGAGGTCCCACTTCCAAGACCGGTGAAGCATGCCTGCCTGACAAGTGTCAGAGGGGGCTATTTTGGAGGGGGAAAGAAAAAGAAACAAAAGAGCAAAGCTTAGAAGGAAAAAAAAAAAAAGTACCAGGAGGCAGCAGATTTGAGCTTCTGAATTTTAATGAGAAAACTAGCAAAACAGAGACAATGCGACAGCTACCGACAGGCCTAATCACTGAGAGAGGGAATACACAGATTTTTCAAGAAGCAAACTAGTTTTAGGAACGGATACTTTCATCAGAAGGCCTTCTCTGATAGTCTGCAATGACAGCCACCAGTAATCAGTACCAATTTTAGAGACATTTAAAAACGCTGGCCAATTAAGTCTAGATATTTAAATAAAGCTCCATTTTCTGGAGGATTTTCTTGGGAACAGCATCGATGCTCAGGGAATTAGCTGTTGGTTTTTCAAGCTGCTGATAATCACTGCCACAAACTCATCTTCATCATAGAAAGTCCCAGGAGCTCATCCGCTATGCGCACCTAGACACGACCAGATGCTAGACAAGAGTTCATGAAATTCAAGTCACCAAACTCTCCGCACTACCGCGCTAGTACATAATTCTATTTGGAAAAAAAAAATAATAAACCATATGTCCACAGGAATAAGTCATGCCATGCCACAGGCATCACCCAACCCAGTGTAGTGGCAAAAATGGCAGGATGTCTCGAAATCATGAGAATTCATACCATTTTCAAAGACAACCAAAATTACCAATAGGATGGTTCCATTTTTCTTAGCATAATTTGTTGTTAGTATCAACAGAAGAATTAGGATCCATTAGGATCTATGGTGCCCTACAGGTCCCCTAAATTCTCTATCTAGAAGCTGACACTATGGCGTTTTTCCTGGCGGAGAGGGCCTCCTTTCCAGCCCCTCCTCATTGCCTTATATTGAAGACTTGAAGTCAGCGATGCTGGCCAAGGAGCTGATTAAGGAGAGAGCAAGAAGGAAGTTTTCCTCTGAGGTCACGAAAGAGTGAGAAATCAACGCCAGCTGCCCAGGGGCCCCACGCTAACTGCTTCCTATATTTAAAGGGTAGTCAGAGAAGACTTCTGGAACACTGCATCAGTCTAAAATGATTGAGCACCACCAGTGAGACCGCCAGGCGCAAGGTGCTTTATTTAGTCCCGATGCATGGTGGGCAAAGCACTTCCCAGAATGGGAAGCAATCACTTCGGGAGGCAGTACTGGACAGTTCCCACTGTCAGAAAGTTCTTTCCTTTCGCCTGCCATTCCGCCCCTTCCCTCCGCGGACAGCCTTCTTCTGGATGTCAGGCCTCGAGAGCCTCACACAGAAATCTATTCCCTCCTCCAGGGGGTGGCCCTTCAAACAACGTACAGACAGCTGTCACTCACGGCCGAGTCATCTGTCGCTTTCTCAACCACATTTAACATCCATGGGACCAGATTCCTATTCTCCTCCCGTTCCTGGCCACCCTCCCGTCACTGCGCTCCTGTCAGTGCAGGAAAGCGTACACACGTGCCCACACGTAAGTGTGCGTGGACTTGAACCCAGGGCCTCTAAGAGCCCTGTCGGGGAGCCTGGGGGCGCCGGGCGCTGTCCTTGCCGGAGTCCTACCCAGGAAGCCCCGACTCCCCGCAGTCGCAGCCGGTTCTCGCTCCCGGGCGCGCCCCCCGCGCGGGTCTCCCTTACCTGGCGCTTGTTCATCTTCCTCAGGTCCCCGAAGATGTCCAAGCCCGAGGCCGGGAGATGCGTGCCCACGGCGCCCGCGCGCACCATGGCGGGCTCTCCAGGGGCCGACACGGCCCGCCAGCTCCGGGTGCCACACACAGCTGCGGAGCACCGGCCCGGCCCCCGCCCACCAGCCCCTCGGCCTTGAGGGCCACGTGACCGGCGACTCGCTCGGGCGTCTGGGAGTGGTAGTCCTGCGAGTCTTAGCCACCGGGTGGCCTGTAAGGAACTGGGAAGAAGAAGACTACCACTCCCAGAATGCCGCGGGGCGAGAGGCTCGTCCAGTGAAGACCCAGAGCTCCTAGGGAGGGTAGCGATGGGACTCAGGAGCCTTGTCCGACCCTTCCGAGCGAACTTGGGGAAGACAGTGATCCTGCATATCGCAGCGACAACTCGGGGAAATGACTATTCAAGAGGAACTGAATTCCGCAAGACTCTGGTCAGGCGCCAAAAGGACACCTAAAGCTCCCTGGCATTCACCTAACCGTGTATCTTAGCCATTGGATGACTGCGCCGAGCGGAGGCGGGGCCTCTACACAGGCGGCCGGCTGTGCTGAATCGGGGAGGAGCCTAAAGAAAGGCCAGGCGAATGGGCGGGGCTTGGAAGAGGCGGGATTTTTGAAGCCTTGGAGTTCTGTGCTCCGTCAAAAGTGGTAGGATTTTGAATGCAAGGAAGCATCTTAGTATCCTTTTGACCGTAGTTGTGTCGCAATAAATATTACTTGAATGAGTAAACAACCAGCTAATTTTATACACGAGGAAACAGAGGCCCAGGAAGTCTAAATGACATGGTCAAGGTTAAAGGTCAGAGTCTGGATTAGAACTCAAATTTTACAAGTTCCAAATCCTGGATTACTGCAGTCCTGATCTTAGATTAGCTAGATCATTCATTGACTCAGCTATGCAGTATTTATTTCATTCGTTTATTCACAAATCTTTTTGAAGCATCAACTATGCACCTGGCTCTGTTCTAGGCACTTGAGAAACATCGGTGAACAAAACAAGTAAAGATCTCTGCTTACATTCTATCAGAAGTAGATATAATAAATGAGTAAATTACATAGTATCTAGAGGGCAGGGGTGCTATAGAAGAAAAAAGAAATGCAGGTAAAAGGGATGAAGTGCTCTGGGGGAAGGGGGCAGGTTGTAATTTAAAATATCCCAGAAGCTAACTCAACCATAAAGCTAATGAAAGGTAAACTCTGGGACCCTTCACTTGCAAGGGTCCCTTTCAAAGGATTTGTTGAAAAAATGGTCATATAGTTTTGTAACATTTTCAAAAGCAAGATATTTGAAATGCTGTTGGTTGAGTCTTGTTTCTTTACATTCCAACCTCCCCTCCATCATACTTGATGTTGGCGGGACAGGAGCCTTTGGAGGATCCAGGGAAGGAGAGGTTGAGTTGGAGATACATTTAGTTTGGGTTTAGTAGATATATTTGTGTGGTTCACCGTCATTCCCTGCCACCCTGGTATAGGTATGGCCTTAACACTAGGCTCTTTAAAACAGGGACAGAGGCCCTTTGAAGAAGGAGACAAAGCAAAAGCTGTGAAATCTGACCGGCCATCCTTCCAACCTACCCTGACCAAGGGCAGGGTCCACGCTCAGCATCCACACGGTTCCTCCGTGTGATATGGTTGTGACAAGTGTGACCTTGGAGATCCCTCGGAAATCAACTCCCGATGCTACTGGGCCCTCAGTTTTGTCTGTTCGTCTTGTTCTTACAAAGGAAGTCATTAAAGTCAGCGAGGTCTCGAAGTACCACTAAGCAACCCCAAAGTCTCCAACCCCACCCCTCGACTGGGGCTTTTGTCGCTTTGTCTCTGTTCTCGGCGCCTCATTCTCCATCTCCAGCAGCTCTGTGGTATCAAATACAGACTCTTAGCTCCTGGTAGCTTATTTCCCCCAAAGACCTAGGAAAAGGAGCGAATCTGAATTACTGTGGGCCCTGCTGCCAGTATCCGAGGAGATCTAGTTTAGTGCCAGAAATCAAGCATTCCTCTGCCTAAGGGTTGATTCTGGAGTTGTCTTTGATTCGTTGCATATCTTAAACCAAAGTGTAATGTTGCTTCACGTCCCTTTTCCCATGGAGAAATAAGCAAACGAATTTTCTGAATGAAATCCCCTGAACACGGGCCGATACCATCCATACACCCTCCCTTCCATCCTGTGACGTAATCAGAAACAAAACTAAGAGATCTCCTATGCGACCATCGGTTCACTCTCTTACTTATTGATTTGTCTGCTCCGCTGAGCGCTAGGAACCCAGAGGTGAAGAAGACACGGTTCTTAAATCCAGCGGAAGCTGCGTAGGTGCAGACATGAGTGTCACGTAGTGTCACGGGTGAACGAGACAGGGTAGTCGAAGGTATGCACTCTCGTTTAGAACTCTTCACACATCTGGGCAGCCCCCGTGAGCGGGGATGAAGAATTGCTACAGAGTCAATACCAGCTAACATTTTTCCCCCATATTTACTTTGTATCACGTAAATGCTTCTTTATACTTATCAATAACCAAAACCGTATTTTACAGCAAATGGAAAACAAGTCTCGCCTATGATAAGTAGGCTTCCCCACGACATAGAGCAAAGAGAAGACAGAGCCGGAATTTGAACCCAGGTCTGCCCAGTCCCAACTCATTCTCTCGTTCCCTGCACCGCGCAGTCTCTCCTCTGTTCCTTTCTGCCTTTTGAAGCCCCTGGGACTGCATGAGCAGATACAGTTCCGGGTGGGAGTTTCAGCTTTCAATTTCTCAGTTCAAGCTACTGCCTACAGACCGATGGTGTTGGAAACCGTCACGGATGCGGCAGAAGTTTAAGGATCTTCATGTACTCGAGCTTGATAGAGAGAGGTAGGACGTGTTCTTACACGAAGACCAAACAGAAAGACATCTGTTGGATGACTTGGAATTTGGTTGGCCCTCGAAGGAACACTGGAGCTCGGCTGCCCGGGCAGGAATGAGTCGCTTGTGTCAGTCTGAATCAGCAGCACCTGGTTAACGGTGCCAGACACCAACATTCCGAGTCGCTCTGTGCCTTTGCCGCCTTTTGCACCTGTGGAAGGATACGCCTCAGAAGAGCTGTGCTGTTTCTCAGGGAGTGTGGACATTTGGCTGCCGCCCCTCCTCCGTCTCTCTCCCACCTGCTGCCTAAGCGCTCTTGTCAAAATAAGCCATTTCTCCAGCTGCCACCTCTTCTGATTACCTCCCCGTGGCTCACGGCTGTGACAGCCACCCAGGAGGGACTTTATATTGTCAGGAATAGCAACAGGAAGGTGGGAAAGAAGAGGGCATTCGCTAACCAAACATGCTCATTTCGGTCTATGTCCCATGCTGCTTGGCTGTCTTCATGTGACTGCCGAGCACTTTTAAAACTTGGCTTCTCGGGGCACCCGGGTGGCTGAGTCAGTTAAGCCTCCGACGCTTGACTTCGGCTCAAGTCATGACCTGGCGTTGGTCGAGTTTGAGCCCCAGGTTGGACTCTTCGCTGACAGCACGGAGTCTGCTTGGGATTCTCTCTCCCTCTCTCTCTGCCCCTCTCCGGCCTGCCCTCTATCTCTCTCTCAAAATAAACAAAAACAAACTTATAAAAAAAAAACACACAACCACTCAGCTTCTCAGTTTAACTCTATTTCAAAAAAAAAAAAAAAGCTAGGAAGACATTTTCTTACATTTGCTCTGTCCGTGAAGCTCAGTACTTTGTGCGGGAGTTTGGTGGACCAAGGAGGACAATGCCCCGCGGTGCTGGGCACCCTGGGACAAGATTCAGGAGATCCGTGCTGCCCTCCTGGTGGCGCCCATGCGTGGCAGTATCCCCTCGAACTGGTTATCCATCTTCCTCCTTGGGCCTCAGTTTCCTCATCTACGGGAACAAAGTTGTGGCCTCTAAGGTTCTGCGGCAGGTATAAATTTCACAGCCGTGGCCTCCCGGGAGCAACGTGTAACTACCTTTTCCTACAGCTTAGGAAAGTTCTATTCAAGCCCCCTTCTGCCTCCTTTGCAGTAACTTAATGTAATCACTTTCAGTTTTAAAACTGGGCCAATTTGAGAGTATTTAAATACTCTCTCCTCCCCGCTCCCTTTCCTCCCCAGATGGCAACCAAGTTAAGGGAGGCAGATCCTGACTTTCAGGGGCCGGAGTTGCATCTGTTTCTCCTTACTGATCTGTTTCTCTCCCGTTCGTGCATCCTTGAAAATGTAGTTTGTCTTACCTGGTGCTTGGATGGGAGCTCTTCCCCTACTGGGCCGCCGGCTTCTGTCCTCGCTGCCCCCAGCTCACGTGCCTGTCGTGGCCTCAGCCCTCAGGTGCGCACGCATCACCTCAAGCCCCAGGCTGGCGGGCTCTCCCCGGTCTGCTCTCTGGGTCCTTTCTTGACTGCCTTCCCGAGTCTTTCTGACTCCGAAGTGAGTTTTGGTACATCACTCGGCGTCATTTGGCCTTAGAACCTTCCGTCCCTTTCTCTTCTGTTATCGTACATCGTTGCAGCTCAGGGGACACTGGCAAGGTGCTCAGAGGTCCAGACGATGCACTTCCGGTCTGGAATTCCCAGCCTCAGAACAAAGCATGTACGGGGCGCCTGAGTGGCTCAGTTGGTTAAGCATCTGACTTCAGCTCAGGTCATGATCCCCCAGTTCATGGGTTTGAGCCCTGTGTCGGGCTCTGGGCTGACAGCTCAGTGCCTGGAGCCTGCTTCTGGTTCTATATCTCTTTTTCTCTCTGTCCTTCCTCTGCTCATGCTCTCTCTCAAAATAAATAAACATTAAAAAAAAGAAAAAAAGAAAAAAGCATGTATCTTTTTACCTTGCTCCATCTTCAGGACTCAGCTGGAAGGGGTAGAAGCAAAGATGCCCCTTGTAATCTGTTCCAGTTTTCCTCTAACTTTCCTCTCCATGCCCGAGCTTAGAGGTTTCAAAGGGATTCAAAGTAAAATTACCGATGCTAGATAGCGCCCGCCCCCTCCCCCCACCCCCCCACCCCCCCCCCATATCTTTTTGCATCTTTTTGCTCTTACATCTGAATGGTGTCTTTGATCTTGGAAACCAAGGATTCACCACCTTCATCTCAGATTCCGAAATGATCCCTCATGCCCCAAAGGGGCTAACTCACCTTCGGTTGTCTATGTTGGGGCAAAGACAGAATCTTGGGGTACAAAGGAAGAGATGAAGAAGCAGGACATGGAGGGGCTCCTGGTGACTCAGTTGGCTAAGTGTCCGACTCTTTTGATTTCGGCTCAGGTCATGGTCTCACGGTTCACGAGACCAAGCCCTGCATCAGGCTCTGCGCTAAGAGCACGGGGCCTACTTGGGATTCTCTCTCTCTCTCTCTCTCTCCCTCACTTTCTGCCCCTCCCCTGCTCACACATGCCCTCTCCCTGTCTCTCCCTCAAAAATAAATAAACATTTTTTAAAAAGAAGCAGGACCTGGAGCAAAGCTATTACTAATATACATGACAACTCTGTGAATGCATAACTCGCCTCTGCTACATGTGAATTCTAAGCTTACAATTAAGAATTTGCTACTTTTAAAAGAACGCTTTAAAAGGCCTACATTGGGGCGCCTGGGTGGCTCAGACGGTTAAGCGTCCGACATCGGCTCAGGTCATGATCTCACAGTTCGTGAGTTCGAGCCCCACGTCGGGCTCTGTGCTGACAGCTCAGAGCCGAAGCTCAGAGCCTGGAACCTGCTTCGGATTCTGTGTCTCTCCGTCTCTCTGCCCCTCCCCTGCTTGCATGCTCTGTCTCTCCCTCTCGAAAATAAGTAAACATTAAAAAAAAAAAGAGGGGGGAAACTGACTACATTCATTTGAAGAAAAAAAAAAAGGCCTACATTCATTGAGTCTTTACTGCTTACGTTGTCCGAGGACCTAGGAATTTAGCAGTGCACAACACTGACAGCGTTCATGCTTGCATGACATTTTATTGTAGCAGGGAGAGAGACAATAAAAAAGTAAACATAAATAATTAGGATAATTTTAGACATTTATAATGTTATGAATGACGGGAGGTCAGCCATGCCTTCTAAATCCTGGGGAGATTTAGAATCTGATTTTATGTCTGCCCTCTGGGGCGGGACAGCTGGAGGACACGGCAGTTCCTGGGAGACAGTACGGGGCAGTATGGGCATAGCCCGGTGTCTAAGCTCTCAGCTTTGGGTTCTGCATCTAAGAACAGGGTGTCGAGACAGGCGGGAGGGCCAGGAGCAGCTCCAGCGTCCAAGCCGCAGGTCCTGGCACAGATTTCCAGTCACAACGGGCCGACCTCAGGGCCTCGGTGGTCCTGCCCAGGAATGGGTGCCATATGCCACCTGCACAGAAAGTCTTTCCCTCCGCCTCTGGGTCTCCGTGCAGTCACGTTTCCTCCGGAACCATGTAAGAAGAGACGACGTGTTTACAGAAAGGAGAGGAGGACCCAGAGGGACGCACGAGGCGAAACCGAGGTGAGAGATGGGGAGCCCTGACCACGTTTGAGTTCCATGGTCCAGAGGCGCTAGGCGCGATCTCATTCCTGTCCTGGGTTCCATGACACCCCCCGTATTTTTATAATAAAGTCCCCTTTTGGTTTAACCTGGGTAAAACTAGGTTCCTGTCACGGATTACCAGTAGCCTTAACCAAGAGAGAACATTCTTACAATTGTCTGGGTAGACTCATGGAAAGGGACGACGGGAAGAGGCGATGGCTTCCGTATTCGAAGGAAATGAGGGGTGTAAACATTCCTCCCTCCTGCCCTGTCTGCCCCCTTCTCCCCACAGAGGCTCTCTGGAGCCAGAGGTAAGAAGCATGGCAGGCTGGGCCGCAGGATAGGCCCAAGTGCCAATCCACTCAGAAGCTGGTGAATCAGTCACAGAACAGATGCTACGCGGAATGTGACTTAATTTCATCAGCAATTTTGCATTTGCCAAAATAGGTTTTTGCCAGAAGTGCCAGCACATCAAGGTCGCGCGTTTGTCGAAACTGAACATGAGCCCAGGGAGGGTCACAGGCCACCTGGCAGATTGTCCCCCGATTCCCCCATGGCAGGAGGAGCCCTCGAGGCTGAGGCTTCCTGGGAGCCTGCGAGCCCCTCCCCGGGCCCCACTGAGCCGGGTCGGCCACAGTGATGGCTTGTCACTGATGGGTGATGGCCCAGCAGGCTCCGCGGGGCCTGGATGGAACAGCCAGCAGCGGGATGATGAGGGGAGGCGCTGCCTTCCCAGCCTCACGGACAGAAAGATCACTTCATTCCGGTGGGGGAATAATGGAGCATTCTAACTGGTTTGGGATATATGCCGCCCCCCCGAGGCCAGGGGTAACGGGAACTGTGACCGCAGCCCCTTCTAGAACCCTGTGATGGGGAGCTTATAGTGGGAGGGGGCTGTTCTCTAAATGCATATATTGTCCCCATTAGACAGAGCAGGTCCCGGGCAGAACCAGAGGACAGACGATGACTTTCTAAGAGTTCCTGCATCTTACAGAAGCGCGGGCAGAGGCCGGAGAGTAGGTGACCGGTCTGTGCCGATCGAACAAGTAGACAGCAGGTTCCAGATTCGATGGGGATGGACGTCCCCTGGGCACATCACCTCGTTCCTCGTCCCAAAAACGAACGCGACGTTCTGACGAGTTTGATGGGGCAGAATCTTTGAAAGCAGGACCATCTCGAAAATCTGACGTTTTTCCTGAAGAAGTGACTCTCTCCCCTCCCCCCCCACAGCACTTCCCGCGTGGTAGCTGCTCAGACACATGGAACTTCACAACCTGGCGGTGTTTTATTACTTTCTGTTTCTTCTCGATCTCTCTTTCTCTCGTCGCTAGAGTTTGCAATGCCCCTCGTGAGGCGGGCGCAGGCAGGCCGGCGAGCCCGCTCCTCCGGCTCCCGGGCTCTCAGCCTGCCGGGCAGCTCAGGCCTCCCCTCGACCCTCGGACAGCTCCAGTCTCCCTGCAGGTTCACTGCAGGGCCACCCCGGGCATGGGTGCGGGCATGGGTGCGGCCCTGCCCTCCACTGGGGCTACCCTCCTCCCTCTGCCTCTTCCCTCACTCACAGCCTCCATGCTGCCCTGTGGCCACCCGTACCCTCCCTCGGTGCCAGGCCGGGGCTCAGACTGTACCCAGCCTTCTCTTTCCCCACCCCTGCCTTTCTCCCAGCCTCCAGCACCCTCTCTCCCCCCCCAATAAATCAGAAGTACAGAGGATGGGAAACCCAAAGAGCAGAGATGCATTTTCTTTGCCCAGAAAAGTTAGCAAAATATAATGAGCATCTAACTGCTAAAAAATCAGGGGGAAGCACTTCCGTTTTGGTCAATATGCCGGGCTAGGTGTTCAGACAGCTCCCTTTCAATACAGCACACTGAATTTGTTTTTTAAAAATGTTTTTATGTTTATTTATTTCTGAGAGACAGAGTATAAGCCAGGGAGGGGCAGAGAGAGAGAGAGAGAGAGAGAGAGAGAGAGAGAGAGAGAGACAGAATCTGAAGCAGGGTCCAGGCTCTGAGCTGTCCACACAGACCCCAAGGCAGGGCTCGAACCCATAAACCACGAGATCATGACCTGAGCCAAAGTCGGACGCTTAACCAACTGAGCCATCCAGGTGCCCCTGAATTTGTTTTTTAATTTAATACACAGTTGAGCTGTCAGGGAAATAAAGAAATCCCTCAGAGAGCAGAAAGGACAATAAAGCTTGGACTCAGAGGGCAAGCAATACTATTGCTGGTATTTTTTTGATCCCTGGTGGCCTAGAGCTTGGCTTTTAATGGGCCACGTGCACAGGGGATACAAATATCCAAGCGTATTTTTCAAAATGTTTTTTTTTTTAATGCACTTTTAAGGGGAGCCTGGGTGGCTCAGCCGGTTAAGTTTCCGACTTGGCTCTAGTCATGATCTCATGGTTCCTGAGTTCGAGCCCCACGTGGGGCTCTCTGCTATCAGTGCCGAGCCCGCTTCAGATCCCCTGTCTCCCTCTCTCCCTGCCCCTCTCCTGCTCGCTCTGTCAAAAACAAACAAACATTTTAAAAACACACACATCGAAGGGCGCCTGGGTGGCTCAGCCAGTTAAGTGTCCGACTTCAGCTCAGGTCATGATCTCACGGTCTGTGGGTTCCAGCCCCGCGTCGGGCTCTGTGCTGACAGCTCAGAGCCGGGAGCCTGTTTCAGATTCTGTCTCTCTCTCTCTCTCTCTCTCTCTGTCTCTCTCTCTGTCCCTCCCCCACTCGCAATCTGTCTCTCTCTCTCTCAAAAATAAACATTAAAAAAAGAATAAAACCTTAAAAGAAAAAGTTACAGTATAATTATGTTTCTATAACTTTCAAACCCAGGCAAATTGACATGATGTCTTGCTTAGGGATACATACATTTGAGGTAAAACTCTAAAGTGAAGCAAGAGAGTGAGCAGCGAACGCTTAGGAGAATGGTTACCTCTGAACAAAGTGTGGGGCCCCTGGGAGATTCCAGGGGTGTGGTGATGTTTCACTTCTTAAAACGGTTGGTGGGCACATCAGTGTCGATCTTATATTCTTTAAACTCGAAAGGTACGTTATACACTCTTTTGCAGACATGATGGAGGTCACAGACACACATTTTAAGGTCGGTCAGTGTGAAAATAAGCAAAGAGAGGCGGAGTGAGGCGGCAGGGGAGATTCTTGGGAGCCCTTGAAATAATTCGGGGAAGACCCTGCGTGGACACCTGCCAGATGCCAGGAACCATGAGGCGAAACGATTTCCCGACTCTTCTTCCTCCCACGCCCTCTTGTGGACTCGAGAAAAGCCACTCACGTCCTGAGTCCCTGCCTCCTCCTACTGTCTGCAGGACCCAGGCTGGAGACTTTTGCCACACGGCTTGCTCTGTTCTTCGACTATTTCCGCTTTGACTTTTTTCTCTCCCAAACAAGACTGGAACGGCTTCCGAGGGTTGGGTCTACGTCTATGTTTTATCAGTAACTAGAATCTGTAAGTAGATGCGTCAATATCAACTAGGTGAATACGTATTTTTCCCCCCAGAATCTATACGAGGATGTGGTTTTGGAAAGAGTGGGTTCAGGCATGTAGTTCGTGGACTGTTGATCATTTTTCTTTTAGTGTCATTAATAATAATAGAAGTTTCGGGGCGCCTGGGTGGCTCGGTTGGTTAAGCGTCCCACTTCGGCTCAGGTCATGATCTCACAGTTGGTGAGTTCGAGCCCCGCATCAGGCTCTGTGGAGCTTGGAGTCTGCTTCGGATTTTGTGTTTCCCCCTCTCCCCGCCCCTCTCCAGCTCTCTCTCGCTCTCTCTCTCTCTCGAAAATAAATAAACATTTTTAAAAAATTTTTAAAGAGTGATATGGGAGAATGTTATTATTTTGGTTTGGGTTTGGTTTAGTTTTTACCAAATGGCTTGTATAAAAGGTTTATTTGAGAGACATAGGGACAGCATGAGTGGGGGAGAGGCAGAGAGAGAAGGAGGGAAAGAGAACCCCAAGCAGGCTCCATGCTGCCTATGTGGGGCTCGAATTCAGGAAATGTCAGATCATGACCTGAGATCCAACCGGCGGCTTGACCAACTGAGCCACCCAGGTGTCCAAATGGGCTGTATATAAAAAGAGCCATGGATATTTTAAATTGTGTATACTGCCATTGACAAGGAATGGGGTAGAAGTCATAGAAAAGACTTTACTTCGGGGTGCCTGGGTGACTCAGTCCGTTAAGCATCAGACTCTTGATTTTGGCTCAGGTCATGATCTCAAGGTTCATGGGATGGAGCCCTGCATTGGGCTCTGTGCTGACAGTGGGGAACCTGCTTGGGATTCCCTCTCTCTCCCTCTCTCTCTCTCTCTCTGCACCTCCCCTGCTCGTGCTCTCTCTTTCAAAAAGAAATTTTAAAAACTTAAAAAAAAAAAGAAAGAAAATACTTTCCTTCTATTCTGTCAAAGTAACCTTGCTTTTAGACTATTTCCTGCATCTTTTGACGGCGTTGGGGCATCACCCTCTGAATGATTAAAGACTGTTTGTACTCGGGGGCGCCGCGGTGGCTCAGTCAGTTGAGCATCCAACTTCAACTCAAATCATGATTCACGGTTTGTGAGTTTGAGCCCCGAGTTGGGGCTGACAGCTCAGAGCCTGGAGCCTGCTTTGGATTCTGCGTCTCCCTCTCTTTCTGCCTCTTTCTCTCTCTCAAAAATAAATAAACATGAAATATATATATATATCTGTACTTGGAATAAGGGTCTGGATCCACACATGCTCTCAGTATTTGATGAGCAGGTCTTCTTTGGTGCCTTTAATCAGCGGAACCGTATCTGAATTTGTGAAATAGCGTATTTGCCATCACATTAGTCGCCTTGCTGGTTAGGCGCCGTTGCACCGGTATAGCCTTCCAGCTGCTTAGCTGGCAAATAAAGCAGATAAAGTATTCTAGGTGTGTTTGTCCCCATGAAGCCTGCTGAAGGGCTATTAGCAGAAGTGTTTTCCCGAGTCGAAGCAAGGACCTGAATTAATAAGGACCCACCTTTGTAAACAGTAAACAAAGTCCGGCTGGTGAAAAGCAGGGGCAAAACCACGTTTTGCAATTTCCCGTTTGTCCGGGAATCGTGCGGAAGCCTCTGGGGAGCCCTGCGTTCAGAGGGCCCTCCCCACGCGCCCACTGGCCTTCTCGGCAACTGTCTTGAACTTGGCAATGACTATTTGTCTTCTCACTGCCCGTGCCAGGGAAACAGAAGGCGTGGAAAACAAAGTCTCAAGGGTCACTTCACCCAACATTGCCTCTCCTCGTCCCTGGTGGTTCTTCTAAAACACTCGGAAGTATATTGTTAATGTGTTGTTTAGGATTCCGTCTTTCGAGCAGGCTGACGGCATGCCTCGTCCTCACGGTCTGAAGCAGGGACATCGGAGCCCAGCCTGGATTTGCTGCCTGGCTCTGTGCCGTGCCAGGTGCACTCACTGGCAAGAGTTGCCCTCCCGAAGAGTGACCATGGGGGGCTTAAGCAACCGGAGTTTACTCTCTCAGAATAAGACAGTTCAGGAGGCTGCAAGTCCAAGATCAAGGTATTCCTACCTGAAGGTCATGAAGGAGAATCTGTTTCATGCCAGTCTCCTCCCTTCTGAGGGTCTGCTGGCCGTCTTGGGGTTCCTGGTCTTCTGCCCCGTCACCCCTAGTCTCTTCCTTCATCTTCAAATGCATTCTCCTGTGGGCGTGTCTGTATCCCAATATCCCATCTTATAAGGACACCAGTCCTGTTGGATCAGAATTCTATCCTGTTTCAGGTTGGCCTCCTCTTCACTAATTACTTTCGCAATGACCTTATTTCCAAATAGGGCCACGTTCTGATGCCTTCGGCCTCAGACCCCATCGCATGAATTTCAGGGTGATATAGTTCATCTCACAACACAAAGTGAGTAACACAACAAGTTTCTCAACCTCTTGGGTCCTCAGTTTCTTACCTCTAAAATTAGGGGACTCTGCCTATCTCGTGGGGACCCGCGCGAGTGAACTTGCTAGTTTGCACAGCACCTGGTGCCCAAAGACACTTAAGAGCTCTTCAGAGAACTGCAGGTCTCCAAGCTGCTGATGCTATTGCAGCTAGATCAATTTGGCCCTGAATTATTTTCTTTACCAAAAAGAATTGTGTTATTTACAGGGTTCGAGTTCTGTCTAGAGAAACAACTGTGCTGCTTTTGTAAAAACAAACCCCAAACGCACTGATGTAAGAAAAGAGACACATTATACTGTGAAGAGTCCTAACTAAGATCGGAGGAACAGGGTCCAATCCCACCCTGGTCAGGTGCTGACCTGCAGGGTGACCCCAAGCTTCGGCGCCTTCATACGTGAAATGGGACAGCCACCGCTCTCCCGACTCTATGAAAGAATGAGCAGAATAATTTATGTAGAAGCCGTCCATGAATTGTATGCTGCGCAAAAGAATGTACTGGGCTGTCTAGCCACCCTCTGTGGCCAGAAATATGAGAGGAATTAATTCCACCTCCCCATCGGTTGTCCCCTATTTGTCAACTCCGTGTTTCATCGATCCCACTCACCGGTGCCGCCCTTGCTCCGCGCTGATTTACAGGGGGAAGGGTGGACTTGTAATGCCTGTTTCATTCATTATACCTCACGCTACCACAAAATCAATATAAGCATTTCAGGAAAGATCCAAATTCTCCAGTCTGGCCCACGCCCGTAGACTGTGCAAAGTTCTGGAGCCCACCATTCGATCGAGTCATAAGTGTCAGGGGAAGTGAGAACAGGAAGTGGAGCAGAAGAGAGGAAACAACATCAGGAGAAGTCAGGATCCCCAATGCAAGGCTTTGGGACTCTGCTGCTCAGCCCTGGGTTCTGGGGCTTGGCGGACTGTTGGATTCGTGACCCCCAATGATTCAGTTTTTCCAGCCCAAAGCGTCCGTATAACCCCAAAGGTCCTCCAGGGAGAAGAACCCCATTTCTAACACAATTTAACTAAAATATTCCTCGGAGAAGGCCCAACCAGTTGTGTAAATCAGATGCCTTTTTCAACCATGACTGAGGTGAGCCAGGACCGTAAGAGCCTCGGGAAGAGGGAACCAAGGCAGATCCGGTCGGTCGTCAGAAACGCATCGAATGGTCTTGAATTAGAGGCACACGCTGGTCAGAAGCCAGGCTTCAAATACGACCCGAAGCCTTGAGAAACCGCCGCACGTCAGCAGATGTCTCTCTACTACTTCATTCAGATTAAACACGTGTGGTTTCTTACACCCACAACCAGCCCCCGCTGCCTCTTATCTTGGGTTTTTCTCGGATTTGAGATTTTCCCGTTTCTTTGGCTCAGATTTTATCAAATCAAATGTCAACCATTGACTGTTGACATTTCCTTCCTGACCGAGGCTCTTCCCCACTCATGACTCTGCAATCTGTCTACTCACGTCTGACTCGGCACTGGTGTCTGTCTCTAGCTTTGATACTTCTGCTCAGTATAGAGATTCTAGAAAGACTCTTTTCTGAGCAACGGGATGGGAATGAAGGGGTTTGAGGCAAACCAGATGGAAAGTTGAAACGAACCTAGAGAAGAACGTGGGTATGGGGGAGGGAGGCAGGGCCATCAGGGATTGAAAAACAGCGAGAATCCTGGATACGCAGGAGGCCAGCCAGACTTCCCTGAGGTTCAGGAGAAGCAGGTCAGGAGACGGGGAGAAGTCTGCCACGGCCCAGATGTGATATTGCAGGCACTGTTTTGAAGACAAATGACCCTGGAAATGACCAACGAGAGGCCTTGACCCAAAGACAAACATTTAGCTCATTAGAGGAAATTCTAGAACTCCTTCCTGGGGAAGGGCCAAGACAGTGGAGACAAGGGGCGGGGAAGCCCACCTGCCTGCACTTGAAGACGGCGCACAGGTAGGAATGAAGACAGGCTATGGACACCAGCCTCCCCCTTGGGCCCTTAGCACTGAGGCGGGCCACGAGGGTGAAGTTGGAGACAGCCTCAGGCACAAGTGAGCCTCCAGCCTTATGCTGAGCGAGGCCTCACGCCACTCACCAGGTCCCGGCCACTTTCGGATCATCTCTCTTTCGGCCCCAACAGCTCTACTGATTGGATTTTGAGAAAGGGCATTGCCAGCGAACGCCGGCAAAGCTCCACCCCCCAGGCCTGTTCTGCGGTAGCCGCACTGCATTTTGGGGGACCATCCAGACAACAGAGCGTGTCAGAACTCCTGTGTCAGAGACGCAGGAGGAGCCGTGGCCCCAGACAAGGGGCCCCTTCTGCAGGGGCCTTAGTAGGTCTGAGGCAGAAGTGCTGAGCCGGGGCCCTTACCTGCGGGGACGAGAGCAAAGCACCTCTTGAGGCACCTGGGTGGCTCAGTCGGTTAAGCGTCGGACTTCCACTCAGGTCATGATCTCGCGGTTTGTGGGTTTGAGTCCCACGTCAGGCTCTGTGCTGACGGCTCGGAGCCTGGAGCCTGCTTCGGATTCTGTGTTTCCCTCTCTCTCTGCCCCTCCCCTGCTCATGCTCTGTCTCTCTCCCTCTCAAAAATAAACAAACATTTCAAAATAAATAAATAAATAAATAAATAAATAAATAAATAAATAACGGGATTATCCCATCTTCCTGTACCTGGTCGGTGCTCCCACCCATGTTAACTCCTCAACAGGCTCACTTCCCCAACTGATAAAAAAATACCACCCTCCTCCTCTCCCTCTGGAAAACACCCCTTCCCCCCGCATTTGGCTTAACTAAACCCACTCTCCCGTCCGCAGCGGCAAGTTCAAGTTCTCTTTTTGTAGCGGTGAACCAGAGCAGGCCGCATTAGAAATTGATCATTAGATACCGGCCTCCCTCCAGTGCGGGAATGAAAGGAAATCGTGTTTCCAAATTCCCGCACCTGAGGGCCAGGCGCAGGTCCCCGCCGGTCTGCAGGTCGGAGACTTAGGTGGCTTGTTCCTTCTGTGTATGCAGAGAGAGCATTCTTCCGCTTTCACAAGACACGGCGGCGGAGTAAGGTGAGGAAGCTAGACAGCCAGGGAAGCTGGGAAATACCTGCATTCTTTCAGAGCTGGCTCGTGTCTGGGTCTGGAGGAGTGCGGTAACCGAAAGTAGATGAAATCCCTGCCGTTGAATCCGTAAGCGGTCAGCCCATCTCTGCCCACGTGGCCAGCCGTCCGGCAGCCTCTGCCTGGATTTTATAGGGCGCACGTGCCTGTCTCTAACTGTTGAGTCAGGAATACGAAATACGGATACTGGCACATATACTAAATCCATAGACACGCATTCCTGGTAAACTATATTAAAGGACTTTTTTAAAGATACCAGGATTTCTTATATGCGTGCCATTATTGAAGGATTTTTTTTTTCCTGTTTTTCAAATACCAAAGGAAAAAATGTTCTTACATGCGTTCAGAGTTACCATGTGTAACATCAAAGTCAACAATTGCAACCTGGATATGTTAAGACACAGAGTGATAAAGTTACTCCGGAAGCCAATTTCAACAGACATTTAAATTTTGTAGAGGGAAAAGTGAATGTGTACGTAGAAAAAAATTCCTGGAAGTTTACACCCCAAACTGTTAACAGTCATCTTTGTACAGCTTGGGGAAGTAGAATTGTGAGTGGTGCTATTGCTTCGTTTCACTTCTTTGCCCGTAGACTCGCTTGTCCAAGTTTTCCCTTCCCTCCCCTTCCCTCCCCTCCCCTTCCCTTCCCTTCCCTTTTGTATGTAGGCTCCATCCCCAAATGGGGCTCAAACTCAGAGCCCTGAGATTAAGAGTTGTGCGCTCTACCGACTAAGCCAGGCAGGAGTCCCTCCCTACGTTTTCTGACTGAGAATGTACGGCTTCTTTCTAAGGATTTTGCAAGAGCAGCTTTAGACTCACAGCAATGGTGAGCTCCTGTATAACCTCCCCGGTCACCAATGTCCTCCACCGGAGAGGGGCGTTCGTTACTTGACAAACCCACAGCAACACATCGCCACCACCCAAAGTCCATAGCTTGGTGCTGCGCATTCTATGGGTTTAACAAACATGGAATGCCATTTATTTCCATTGTGACCTCATAAAGAGTAGTTCTACTGCTCACAAAACCCTCTGTGCTCTGCCCACTCATCCCTCCCTCCCCACTAACCCTTGGCAACTGCTGATCTTTTCACTGTTACTCCATAGTTTTGCCTTTTCCAGATGTATGGAATTATACAGTCCGCAGCCTTTTCAAATTGGCTTCTTTCACTTAGTAACACGCATTTAAGATGTCTCTTCATAGCTTGACAGCTCATTTCTTTTTAGCATTGAATAATATTCCGTTGTCTGGATGTACCAAAGTTTATTTATCCATTCATCCCCTGAAGGCCATCTTGGATGCTTCCATGGCAATTATGATGAATAAATAATTCTGCTATAAACATCCATCTGCCGGCTTTGTGTGGGCATAAGTTTTCTGCTCCTTTGGGTAAATACCAAGGAACACAATTGCTGGATCTTACGGTAAGAGGATGTTTATTTTTGTAAGAAACTGCCAACCCATTGTAGTCATACCGTTACCCATTGTAGTTATGCCGTTATACCATTTTGCATTCCCACCAGGCAATGATTGAGAGTTCCCGTTGCTCCAAATTCTCTCCAGTATTTGATGTTGTCAGTGTTACAGACTTTGGCCATTCCGATAGGTGTGTAGCAGTATCTTACTGTTGCTTAATTCGCATTTCCCTGATGATGAATGCTGGTGAAGCATCTTTTCATCTCCTTATTTGCTCTCTGTATATCTTCTTTGGTGAAGTCTCTCTGGTAAAGTCTTGGACCTGTTTTTTAATCAAGTTGTTTGTTTTCTTCTTATTAAGAAGACTTCTTCGTATATTTTAAATAACAGTTCTTTCTCAAATGTGTCCTTTGCAAATATCTTCTCCCAGTCCACAGCCTGTCTTCTCGTTCTCTTGACAGTGTCTTTCGAAGAGCAGATATTTTTCATTTTAATGAAGTCGAGTTTATCAACTATTTCTTTCACAGATGGTGCCCTTGATGTCTTATCTAAAAAGTCATCACCAAACTTAAAGTCATTTAGATTTTCTACTACGTCATCTTCTAGGAGTTGTATAGTTTTGTATTTTACATTTGGGTCTGTGATTCATTTTGAGTTAATTTTCGTGAAGGATGTAAGATTTGTATCTAGATTCATTTTTTTGCCTGTGAAAGTCCAGCTGTTTCGACCCTATTTGCAGAAGAGGCCATCTTTGCTCAATTGTATTGCCTCTGCTTCTTTCAAACAAGAGTTGACTATACTTACGTGGATCTATCCCCAGGCTTTCTATTCTGTTCTGATGGTCTATTCGTCTATTCCTTCGCTAACATCACAGTCTTGACTACTACAGATTTATAGGAAGCCTTGAACTCAGACAGTGTCAGTCCTCCAGCTCTGTTCTTCTCCTTCTGAACTGGTCTAGCTCTTCTGGATCTTTCACCTCTCCCTGTGACCTTTAGAATCAGTGTGTCAGTCACCTGTGTGAGAGGCTGGAAATGGCAGTGATTCCTCAGCTCCCAGGCCTCTGTGGGGTGATGGCCCCCAAACCACTGGCCTGGTGACTCCCCAGCCCAAGCAGAGGGGAAAGAAAGTCCAAGGGAAAGAGGCGATTTGGGCACAGGGTATAGTGGGACCCAAAGTAAGTGGTCAATAAATACTACCTATCATTAATAGTCCTCTGGTAGCACGGTGAGGTCAATAAGTAAATAGTGCAAAAGCTCACACGTGTGCGCACACACGCACACACACGAATGTCGGTGTGTCGCTATCCGCAAAATAACTTACTGGGATCTAGGGAGCTGTGCTGAAGCTATAAATCAAGTTGGAAAGAACTGACATCTTGAAAACATTGGGTCTTCCTCAACAGGGACATGGACTCCCTCTTCATTTACTTACTGCTTTGATTTCTTTCACCGGAGCGTTGTAGTTTGCCTCATATAGATCTCGCACAGACTTTGTTAGATTTCTAAGCTAAGTATTTCATTTTTCTGGACGCTAATGCATGTGGTATTGTGTTTTTAATTTCAAATTTCACTTGTATCATTGCCACTATATTGGAAAATGATTTAATTTTGTATATTAACCTTATATCCTGCACCCCCGTTAGAATTGCTTATGAACTCGTGTTCCTTTTATAATTAGAAAAAAATTATTTTTTTAAGTTTATTTATTTAGAGAAAGAGAGAGAGGGGTGGGGCAGAGAGAGGAGTGAGAGACTCCCAAGCAGGTTTTGCACTGTCGACACGGAGCCCAACGCAGGGCTTGATCTCAGGACCTGGAAGATCATGACCTGAGCTGAAACCAAGAGTCAGATGCTTAACTGACTGAGCCATCCAGCCTCCCCAGAAGAAAATCATTTTTAACAGTTATTTGAGCTTGATCTTCTGCGAGCGAGACAATGAGGCATATATCCTCTTACTTCTGTTAATTAAGGGATAGAGAGCTCCTGGGTTTATGTGATTGCCAAGGAGTCCCAGGCACGGTTGGTTACAGAACCTTGCAGGTGGATGGAAGGTGAAAATGGAAAAGAAAGAAGAGTGTGAAAAGACAAGGGGGCAAACCATAGTCACTAGGACTATATCAGGCGGCTCTAGCAAAGAGACTCAGCAATAGAATGCTTTATAGAACAGAAACTGGCTGCTGGAAGGCGCCCTTCTCTCTCTCTCATGGTACTGTCAGCACATGGACGGTCAAGGTGGGTGTCGACAGGTCTGTGTCGGGGCTGCCGGGTTGCAGGAAGAAGAAAGCGCCCAGGAAGCCAGCCCAGCAGGTGTCGCGCACGCCCCCCGGCGGCAAGCACCGCTTCCGCTCAGCTTCTATTGGCAGGAGCCTGGTCACGTGGCTGTACCTGCAAGGGAGGCTGGGAAATGGCGTCGGACAGCACTCCCGTGCCTAGCTCTGGAGCGTCTAGTGTTGTAGGAGAAAATGGATGCGACTGGACGAATAGTCCCTCTCACAACGCGGGAAGGCTTCGCACTTGTGACATTGTTGTCCTTTCGTTCCTTTTATTTGACCACTTTTGTTAAGTACTATGACGGGGAGACAGCTTGAACACAAACGGTGACTGGACAGGGATGAGGGAAGGTGGGGTTTCCTACCAGCTTGGAGAAAATCTAGCACACTTCCTTCCTTTTGTATGGGATTTAACTTTTTCCAGAAGGTTCTTACAGATGCCCTGTCATTTCCTTCTCACGACAAAACTGCAAGGCGGGAGAGCCAGGGCTAACAATGAGAAGCGCTGAGGGCACAGCCTGACTGGAGTCCCAGCTCTGTCATTGACTAGCTGTGTCATCTTGGGGCACTCACGCAACTCCTCTGAACCTCATTTCCCTCAGCTGTAAAACAGGGATATTGATAGCGCCTACCTCAAAGGGTTGCTTACTGCCTAGCTGTGTGGATGAAAGGGGATAATCCTGTCGGGCGTGTGGTAAGCACCTTACAGATGGGGAAACTGAGGCGCGACTCGGGTGGCTTGCTTAAAGATCCAAAATCAGGTCTTCTGACTTCCAAGTCCACGCCACCTCAAGGCATAGATTTCGTGGGGTTCAAACAAGATGGGCAAGTCGCTTGCTGGATTGAATGAAAATTAATTAAGATTATGAAGCAGCACGAAATACGTGGATTAGAGCAGGAAATTAAAGAGATGGAGGCGGCCCTGGCAGAGAAAGGGGCAAGGAGAGCGAGGAGAGGAGAGAGAAGGAACAGAGACGGGCAGTAGGGGCATAGGGCTGTCAGAGGCACTAAGCCCTGAAGTTCTCATTGTCCGGAAAGGGAAACTGAGGCCTGAGGGAGTCACACGCACCTCCGGCAGCTAGAGCTGCAGAAGCCTGGAAGGAATCACGTCACAGCTGGAGAACTTTCTCGCTCTGGGGCGAAGTGCTGAGCAAACCACCTGATCTGCTTCAGCACCCCCCCCCTCCCATGGTGCTATTTTCTGGAATGACTTCGGACTCTTCCCACTGGCTGCCCACGCTGTGGTCGGACAAGCGGGACCAGTTGAGGGAGGACACGGCGCCCGACACACATCACAATATGTCCTTCTCTCTTTTACTTTATCGTAATCCCTCCAGGAACAGGCCCCAGATAACCTTTCAATAATCCGAAATCCCAATAAAAAGCAAGGCTCTCTGACGAGTGCCCAGTGTTTGGGAAGGCTTTAGGATTTTGTAGACTTTAAAGATTTTCATCAGCCCTCCGAGTGCTCTGTGTGCTTTGGAGGCAGTGAGGGGAGCGATATTAGCTGGGTAAAAGGTCACGACCACGACGGTGGGCTTTAGCCAAATAAGTTTGACACAGTGGAGTGGGAGGCTCTGGACCATAGCAAGTTGCTGACAGCGCCCTGGAGCAGGTGCGACTAGCGTTTCCCACACGCCCGGGGCAGGGCTGGGGGAGCCCTTCCATTCTGTGCTTGCTCCAAAATGCTTTTCTTCGGTTCTTCTTTTTTTTTTCTATATTCTCTCGTGTTTCCTCCGTTATTTATTTACTTCAAGCTTCGCCTGGTTCGGCAACCGTGAACACTGCCGCTGAAATACTGCTTTGCTGGTGTTCCAACTTGAGCGAGCATCCGAATGATCTGGAGGCCCCGCTAAAACACTGCCTGCTGGTCCACGTTCACCCCCCACCCCCACCCCCATCTCTGATGCAGCTGGTCTGAGACCCAGACGGAGAATTTGCGTTTCTGACAAGTTCCCACGTGCTGCCGCTGCTGTCCTGGGGGTGGCGCTAGAGAGAAGGACTGGGCTCTGCCTCTGCCCGGGCGCCAAGTCACTCTGCACACAGGCTCCCAAGGCGGTTGGGGCTCCTTAAGTTCGTGGTATTCTGAGCTGGCCTCACAGTCGGGTCAGATTACAGGTCCGGGAACCCCGAGAGCAGCCTGGGGCTGAGCACTTCTCTGACCCAAGAACCCCAGTGCCCTCCACCGAGATTCCCATCACCAAGGAGCCAGCGTTGTCCCAGAGCTTGGGTGGGGAGGTGGAGGCGGAAAGGGCACGTCTGGGCGTTTGTCTGATGCACTGAGTGTTAAAGATCCAGGAATTTGAGGTCAAGTGTGACAGGCAGTCCTCATCTTAACGACTGAAAAACAAATGAAGCATAATGTTCGTTTCAACTTCCTCAGAAAAAAGGCAGTGGAAACCACTGAGAAGATGATAAGCTGTTTTCAGTTGAAAAGAACAAATAGATCAGGTTAGAAATAAGAGCTACATTTTCCCAAAAGGATTCGGTGGAAACCTTATTCCGGTCCTCACGATGCTCTAAATTTCCTAGTAGGCTGGCCGTTTAAGAGGACACCAGTGAATACTCTGACTCTTCTAATTAGCCCAGCAACAAGGCTACAGTTTTCCTAGGAAGCTTCTGGTGAGTTTCAACAAGGCAAAGGGACCCCGCACTGGCCTTTCTGGTGCTGCCCTCTTGTGGCCGCCTGAGCACATGCAGCCAAGACTTTCTTCTGGAATCTGCACATCTTTCCTCAAGTCAAAGGGAGCAGAGACCAGAACTGACTTCTCCCACCGAAGGGGGAAAGGGGGGTGGAAGCCTGCCACACCACAGATGTTTCCACGGCTCTGAAACTGTTGCTATGGCTGTCGCCTCATAGTGTTTTGTGCCAAAGGAGGTAAGAGACCTCGTCGAAGCAGGTCTTACTGATTTCCCTAGACTTTGTTAACAGGAAATTTGGAAACTAAGGGAAGAAAAGAAAAAACACGAACATGCGTATGTTGTCTTGTGTCTGAGTACGTGTGAGGAGAGACAGACAGAGGGGTTTCTTTTCTCCTCTGTGCGCGTCACATGGACCAGCGAGAAGAACAGGCTCTGGCTCCCTGATGACCCGTGTGTGAACCTGGACAGGTGACTGGCCTTTCCGGTCACTTCAGCTGCCTCACTGTAAAGTGCTGGCATTGAACAGACAGCCGCTGAAGTCCCTTCCTGTTCCGGATTCTGAATCTACTTGAAACAAAACGGAAGAGAAACCCCTTCTCTTCGCTCCTGTCAGACGCCTGAGCTGGTGTTCCTGAAAGTTCCGAGCAAGAGAAGGCCCTCCAGGGATTTTAGCTTGCCATTTGGCCCTGGTCACCCCACTGATCCGCTGGTGGTCCCAGCACCCGGAGCAGATCAAGATGTTCTGTGGATCCCGTGACAAGCCCTCAGGTCAAGGATCAAAGCCAGGGTCTCTCCGGCTACTGATATTCTCTTGAGAAATAGTTCCTAACTTGGTACGGCACCCTGGTAAAGATAAAATACCTGGCCGTGGGGTGTTAGTGGCCGTGCGCCTTAAGCCGTCCATCGTGAATCGCCCCCCGTCTGACCCAGCAAGTCATAAGGCTGGATGCATGCAGAGGCACGCCACCGTCGAGTAGAAATGGAATATATGAGCGGGTCCTGGAATACAGTCCAATCGCTGGCCCGATGCTGCACAACCCCAGCACGCCACCTCTGCCACACTCTCCTCTGCCTTCTGCCCTCGGCCACCACCTCATGGGGGCTCCCTTGGATTCGCTGACTAAGAAGAAGTCGAGTCTGGTTTTCAGAAGGTGCCACACAACAGTCCGAAACAAGGCAGAAGGCTGATACGGTATCATAACCCAACGGCGGCGCAGCCCTGCAGGACAGAGGAATCCTTGCCCCGAGCAGAACTCTGGGCTTCCCGAAAGTAGACTTGGTCAGACGTGGCTCTTCGCTACTCCCGGGGAGCGACTGACCGTGTGGCCGGATGGTTAGAAGCTTGGGAGGAGCGAGACCAGGGGAACTATTGGCACGTCTGGGGGGAAAGTTAAAGGTAAGATCCTCCCAGAGTGATCCCAGGTGTGACAGTAATTGTACCCCAGGTGATGGTCACCAAAGAGCACCACTCCCCGTGAAGCTCTTAATAACCCAGTGAGCGAGGTGGCCACAGCCTTCTGTGGCTGTCAGCCAGCACGGTGCCTCGTTGGTGGCCTTGCTGAGAGCCAGCACGGAGTGGCCAGAGAAAGGATGGAGGCCTCAAGCTTCTGGTCCTGCTCTCGCTCTGGTAGCGGGCACCATTGGTAGAGGTATCTGACTGGAACCCTCCTGCGGGGCAGTAGCCCCGCCACCCACAAGCAGGAGCCTTAAACCACAGAAGAGCCACACGCCAGGTTCGCATCTCCTCGACGTTCCGATGAGAAGTATTCACCTCCCAGAAGAGGGGCTGTGCCCTAACACCATCCCGTGTGCCAGCCCGGAGGCCTGCCCAGCTGACGGAGGAGGCAGGCAGCAGGAGGCCAGCAGGCTGGAGCTCACACACCCAGCGGCCGCTCCTCACCCAGGAGACCCTCCCAGGGGACGCAACGCCTACACTCCCAGCCGGGCGGGCAGAGCCTGGGCCCAGAGAAGCTTTCCACTGCCCATCCATTTCCAGGTTAGACGAGGTGCCTTCCCCTTCCCTCCGGGCCCAGCCAGTTGTACGGCTTCCTGCGGCCACACGGGCAGACGCTGCCGCCGCCATTCCCATCTGGTCCCTCTGTCCCCGCCTCCCCCCACTACTCTTCGATGGAACTCTGCTGATACTTGCTTATGCCTAGGTACGCCCAGCCTCTCTGTCCTTCAGGGCAGCCATGACAACCTGCTCGATCGCCTCGTCCCAGATGGTAACTCGCAAATCAAATGTCGGAAACTGGGAGTAGTTACTTCGCCGACCAGATGTCTGTACGTCAGGCCCACGATGGATGGAAAACAACATTTTGGACTTCTAAAATTCAATTAGTGTTTCTAATTAAATTAAATAGTATTTCTCCAACCTTCCCAAGAGCAGGCAGTGAAGGATAGAATACCTTGGCACTTCGCAGGCTCCTGACTCTTACAGAAACAGACCCTTATAAAATCTGTCCTAGAGGTTTTGGGGGGTGGGATCATGGGTTATGCTTGCCTTTCCAAGGCAGAGACGGTAGTAGGGCGTCTAGTCAGAATAAAAGATGCTTCCTCATAAGACTCGGTTCAGTTACTCACGTGAGACATTGACCCGCTGTGTGACTTGAAGCACATTTGTCTGAGGTCATTCTCTGCAAATGAAGACACCGCCCAAGAAGGGGCATGTCCGTGTCCCGGAAGGCTTTACGAGGCCGTGAGCCTCACCGGATGCCTGAGGAAGAGTTCCCAGCTCTCTGTGCGCATGTCCATCCCCTCCCAGCGCGGATCCGGACATCGGCTGCCAACCTCTGGAAGGGTCTCGGTGGTTCCGGGCCCAGACCCGTGCAGTCCCTGAGCCTGCTGGAGGAATCTGGAGGGAGCCGGGGGGGCCTCCTGGAGAGATGCGGGGAGACCGAGCGAAGCGGCACCCGTGAAGGAGCCCCGAGTTGCCAGATGTGCTTGCAAGTCCTCCCTTCCAGGTCCTTGGTCCTCATTTTCCCTCAGGTGCGGAGGAAATGTGGAAGTCCTCCCGGTGTCCTCCCCAAGTGCGAACAGTGTGTCTTTCTATCCTCAAAACCCCCGTTAACACTCCGGCTCCCAGTGGTCCCTCCCCCTCCCCCCAGCCCAACTGCTGGAAGGAATTTTCCATAAACACCCCTCCTGGCTAACCCTGCTCATCCTGAAAGCCCCAGAACACGGGAGCTGAGGGTGTGGGCTCTGGACTCAGATGTTCAGGTTTCTATCTTGGGGCCGCCACCTGGCTGTGGCCTTGGGCGAATGACTTGTCTCCGTGCCTCAGTTTCTTCATGTGTAAACGGAGATGAGAACAGAACCTACCTCGGAGTGCTGTGACAGGATTAAAGGTCTCGGGTTCTACAAGGTGCCTAGAACGGTATCGGGCATGGAATGGTCCTCGTGAAACACAGCTATGGTTGTCTTGCAAATCTCAGCTTAAGGCTAGTTTCTCAGAGATTCTCTACACGGCCTCCCAGTGAGGGTCAGGCTTGCTTAATTCTCACCTAAGCTGTAACTGGGTTTGTCCGGTGGTGTTTATTATTACTCTCACCTGGGATACTCCAGGATCAAAGAGAGCGGAGATTGCCTCTGTGTTTGTCAGCATTGTATCCCCAGTGCTTAGCACGGTGCCTGGCACGTGACAGGAGCAAATGGACATTCGTTGGTCAAATAGTCCCCAAAGGAACGGGTATGTGAATGTGAGAATGTCCATTCGCGTCCAAATACGAATGGAGGCTGCCTGCAGGGAGCCAGTGCCCCCGGGTCCCATGGTAAACTCGCTATGGACCACCTCTTTGGCCAAGGGATACCCGGTGGCTTGATCGACTGACTATGACTCCGATGAGGGAGCCTCGTAGGGAGTCCCTTGAGGCATGAGAAATCTCCCTTTGAGCCAAAGACGGTGCATGTCTTGAAGAAGTTGCTGTTTGCACATGAGTGTTATTAATTCAGACTCTGTGACATAGGACAAATCCTATCACTCTTTGGGTCCAGGGGTTCAAAAGCATGGTTAGCAACTTACTCGAATCCTTCAGGAATTTTCGAGAAAAGTGCAGATTGCCTTGTCCCATCCCACCTGCACATCCCCAGGAGTTCATCCTGGGAACCTGCATTTGTTTAAAAGCTCCACAGGCGATTCCGCTGCAAGCAGCCTGCACAGACCAGCCCTGGAGAATCCCTCGTCTTGGCCAATTCTGTCATTTGACAGAGAAAGAAACAGAGGCACACTGACACCACGTCAAGATGGAGAGCATGACTTTTTTTTTTATAAAATTTTGTTTTATGTTTATTTTTGAGAGAGAGAGACAGTGAGTAAGCAGAGGAGGGGCAGAGAGAGAGGGAGACACAGACTCCGCAGCAGGCTCCAGGCTCTGAGCCGTCAGCACAGAGCCTGACGCGGGGATCGAACTCACAAGCCTTCGAGCCGTGAGATCATGACCTGAGCCGAAGTCGGCCGCTTAACCAACCGAGCCACCCAGCCGAGGGCATGATTTTTTTCATGAACAACAAAGTGAACATAATTTGCTTGGGACCAGAAATACAGTGTGCCTTTTGAAACAGCGCCTAATACAAATAATACGTGCGAGGGTCCCCCGGCTTGGCAGGAAGACCGGACGAAAGAGCCCTGCAGCCCCCCCCCTCCCCCTTCTGTTGTGATTCGAGCAAATATTAGGTTGTTTAGCAGATTCAGTCAGTTTCCTGCTGTAGACTTACCACACTGGGCTAGTGCATTTGCCAAGTTCAACACAGAATGACCCAGTGCTGACAGCCCCAGACACAACGCCAAGTCCCTCCATGTGGGGCTTTGCACCTGAGTGTTCCTGGTTGGTGAGCGATCAAAGCAAACATTCTCAAATCAGAGTTTCTCAGCCTGGGCACTACTGACTTGTATCAGATAATTCTTTGACGGGGGTGGGGGTAGCTAGCCCATGCTTTGTAGTATTGAATCGTATCCATGGCTTCTGGCCACTAAAGAACAACGAAAGTGTCCGCAGACATCGCCGCATCTCCCCTGGGAAGACAGAACCGTCCCCGTCCCCCAGTGAGCACTATTTAACCGTATGGATTTATTACATCATTTACCCGACCTTACAAATCTACCCTACAAAGAAGCAAAGGACTTGCTGCAGGAGATCAGGAATTTTTACTAGAGCCTTTTTCCCTGTGGAGAAAATATTAAAATACATATTTGCTATGGATTTCACGAATAAAACCCCAAAAAGCACAAGCCGGAAGGAAAAAATTGGTAATTTTGCCTCTATTAAAATGTAAAGCACGTATCGCATACAGAGTTGCCACAGATTGGGAGGAAGTATTTGCAACACAAATCATCAACAAAAGATTAGTCTTTGGGATAAATAAAGGACATCTTAGAATCGATAATAAAAAGACAAACACCCAAGAGAAGAATGGGCAAAGGATAGGGTAAGCAGCCTCTGAAAGAGACGCTCCATGGGGCCGGTTACACACACGGAAAACATTCGACCCCATTCGCAGACCCGGAAATGCAAATTGAAGTAATCAGATCCCCCCTTACATTCATCAGGGATTTAACAGCAAATTAACAGGTCGATAGAACCACGTGTTGGGGAGGGTCTTGACTAATGGTATCTACTCCCCTTCCTCCACGAGTGAAGATGAAAATCGGCAAAATCACTTTAGAAAACTGGATAGCATTATCAGCAAAGGTTGAATATACACATACCCTATAACCCTGTAATTACACTCCTGACTACACGCCCTGGGAAACTAACACCTCTCCATAAGGAAACACATACAAAGAGTTTGTTACAACCATGTTTGCAATCGTGAAAACCTGGACACATACCAAATGTCTACCCACCAACCGGTGAACAGATAAATATTTAAGGCACACATGCGCGCAGTAAAACACTATGAGCAGTGAACAATGAACTGACCAGCTAGACGGACTGCGTTTAATGGGGAAAATCATATTTGGAAGGGATATTACAGCATGGATCTAATCATACAGGGCTTAAAAACAACATACTGTATAACATCAGAGACATCTGCATGTTATTAGTAAGCCTATAAAAACGTGCCGAAGCGTGGATAAAAAGGGAGGAGAGAAATGGGACGTGGAGGTCTACGATTGTGTTTACAGTATTTTATTTTTAATTATTATTTTTTTAATGTTTATTTATTTTTGAGAGACATAGAGGCACAGCATGAACAGGGGAAGGGCAGAGAGAGGGAGGCACAGAATCTGAAGCAGGCTCCAGGCTCTGAGCCATCAGCACAGAGCCCGACTCGGGGCTCGAACTCACAGACCGCGAGATCATGACCTGAGCCGAAGTCGGCCGCCCAACCGACTGAGCCACCCAGGCGCCCCTACAGTATTTTATTTTTAAACAAAAGGAAACAACTAGAAGAAAAATGCAAAATGTTAACCTGTGTTTGTCAGAGCTGATGGACATGTGGGCTGTCGGGTGTTTCATTTCTTGAGACTCGGAAGGTCTGAAATATTTTGTATTTTTAAATATTAAACATTTAAAAGTAAATACATCTGGGAAGGGCAGAGCTATCGGGATGGGAGACAGTTGCTAAGGGCTGGGGGTGAGTATATGCATTTGTCAAAACTCACAAAAGTGTACACTTTTAAAAAGGTGAATTTTTAGAGGTGCCTGTGTGGTCCCTTGGTAGAGCGTCAAACTCAGCTCAGGTCATGATCTTGCAGTTTACGAGTTCGAGCCCCACATCAGGCTCAGCACAGAGCCCCCTTTGAGTCCTCTGTTCCCCTCTGTCCCTGCCCCTCTCTTACTCACTCTCTCTCTCACAAATAAATAAAACATTTTAAAAAAGGTAAATTTTATCATAGATAAATTATACCTCATTTAAAAAAAGAAAAAAGAAAAAATTCATCTAACGAATGTAGGAAAAAAGGTGCAGAATTACACATTATTTTATGAGCCTCTTATCTAATAAAAATGAAATACTACCTAATATTGTCCTGTTGCTTGAAAGAGTATATGAATGCATTCCTAGTCATAATCAATACATTTTTAAAACTCAACCGCCATTTCAATAATAATCATCCAGCCGCACTGCACAGTCTGCTGAAACACCCAGCTCTTTGTCCCTTCCTGGGGCCGAAGCGACACGCGGCTCCGGGCCATTGCTTCCTGCGCTGGGCGCCCTAAGGGACGCAAGGTCCTTCGCAGCAGGACGTCCGGCCATCTCATCACTAGTCCTCGAGTCCGTGTAAACTGGTGGTTAGTAGAAACATTCGGTTATTGACTGAACGATTGAAGGGAAGCAGAATCGCTTCTATGTCTCGGCATCTTTAGTGGAGGCCTTATCCTGTCTCATCTCAAGGACAGTGACGGTTCCGTTCTCTCCTGTGTCACCTCTTGCCTCCAAATTCCTTTGCTCCGCGCGTTCATCTTAGACGCCGTCTTGCAGATGAGACGTTCCTCGGGTCTGTGGGAACCTGTTCTGCTCACGATTACGAGGGAGGCGCTAAAAAGCTGACAGAAGTGAGCTCGGTGACCACGCACCCCTGTTTGTCCACGACGAAGGGTGTCAGGACAGGGGAGGGTTCGGTGCTTAAAACTGACCAAGTCCTGAGGCGCCTGGGTGGCTCAGTCGGTTAAGCAGCCGACTTCGGCTCAGGTCATGATCTCGCGGTCTGTGAGTTCCAGCCCCGTGTCGGGCTCTGTGCTGACAGCTCGGAGCCTGGAGCCTGCTTCGGATTCTGTGTCTCCCTCTCTCTCTGCCCTTCTGCTCACGCTCTGTCTCTATGTCTCAAAAATAAATAAATGTTAAAAAAATTAAAAAAAAAAAACTGACCAAGTCCCGAGCACATGGGGATGAGTTGGTCACCTTGCTTTGAGCCTGTGGTTTGAACCGGTCACCTCTGAGCCTCACCGGAGGACACCGGGAGAAGACGTTGTGGGGAGAGCCTTTTCTGCCAGTAGCTTTCGGGCTTTGGTCTTAGGCCCGTCAGAATACCCAGAGAAGCAACCTCCATCTTCTTTCTACCCGGAGAGTCGAGCCCTGCGAGCCTTCAGGATCCAATATCCAGACGGTCCCTTAATTGTTCCGGTTTTAGTACAGTGTCTCCACCCTCAACTCGGCCTGGCCTCCCTCAGTCCCTCCGTCAGCCTCCGTGGGTCAGCCTCGCCCGCTTCATTTTCACAGGACGCTGCGACAACCCCAAAGGGCACCACATCCTCACGAGGCTGAGGGACGTAAAGACGGGAAGGACTTTCTCCGGGACGGCTCCAACCCCCACCTGTTCTGGGAGGACAGTGTTTCCCAGAAGCCCCCGGCACACTCCTCCTTAGGTCTCATTGGTCAGAGCTGGGTCATATGACCACACTTGGACCAATCACCGGCAAAAGCACCAAAATTGGCTTTTACGAAGTATGGGGCTTCCCCGCTGTCTGGGCACGTTGATGCTAGAACGTGTGAGTTCGTGTAGCAAGGGAGGAGGGGACGGGAATGTGGGGAGGAATATGAGCGTATATTAGCACAGCATTGTTTTCGGTCCCAGTTGGGGTCTATGGACTATCGTTCTAATGGCCTTTTAAAAGTACTTTGGAGCTTCTCAGCTTTGACCTTCACAGGAAGGGGGTGTGGTTAGGCCATTTGGGGATAAGATTCTTATAAAACTAAAGCATATCTAAGACCTGGTTGAGAGGTGCCTGCCTGCATGCGGGAGAAGCCTCCCGGAAAACCAACCACCTGCAAAAAGAAGGGGTTAATTCCATCACTGCGGCGGCCGCCTTTTATTGAACACCTACGATGCCCCAGCCATGGTGGTTAGACTAGTGGTGAACAGGACAAAGGTAAACGGGAATCAGATGTCACCACTCAGATCACCCTCCATCCCCGCGCCCATCAGCTCACGGTGCGCCCAAGAGAGGACGACCTCTATTAGAATAAGGAAAATCTGCAAGAGCAGTTTCTGTACAAACATGCTGAGCGCTTAGCAGCCCTGCATCCAAGCCGACAGGAGGAAGCACAGAAGGCACAAGGCGGGGCAGAGGGGACTCCTCCGCTCGGGCCTTTATGGAGATCACTTGTGCTCTGGATGGACACAGGGGTCTGAGCACCGAGCCGGCCCCGCCCACATCCTGCCTGGAGCGGTCAGAGGAGAAGGTGGCATGCTTTGGAGAGCGGAATGGGGGCAGCAGGGTGGGGGTGGGGGTGGGGGGCAGGACCCGCAGCTCTCTGCAGTCAGTCCGGGGGCGGGGCAGCGCGGTGGAGGGCCAGCCCCGTTGAAAAGGAACTAGGAACTAGGAGGGTCCAGGAGATGTCCCTGAACTCTCCCAAGACCAGTCAGGAGGAACTTAAGGAGGGCTTGAGTTCCTTTAGACCCGCTGGAGGTGACTATACCGCCACGGTGGCCTATCCACTGGTTGGTATGTGGGGATGAAACATGAATTTCAGAATTTAGGGAGAATTAAAGGAGGCTCCCATCAGCTGACCCTCCATGCTGATGTTGCTGCCTCTATAAATTTGCTTTAGTTTATTGTACACAAAAATAGAAAAAAAAATCCAGTATAATGAGGTCCCATATCCCCATCACCCGGCTTCAAAAGTTATCACTACATGGCCAATCTTGTTTCCTCACTCCCTCTTCCATCCGATATTATTTTGAGGCACATACCAGATTTTATCATTTTGTCCATAAATATTTCAGTACGCTAGCTGAAAACAAACCAAACATGACCACAATACTATTAACACATTAAAACATCAGTAGGTCCTTAATATCACTGAATAATCAGGCAGCGTTCAAATTTCCAACTGTCTCATAAATGTCATCTGCTTTTTTTACAGTTTGTTTCAGGATCCAAAGAAGTTCCACATATTCTATAAATCTTCAAACTCCTAGGGAATTCCACATCGAAACAAAATCCAGAACAAAATTGGATGTCTCTATTCCTACTTTATATTTTATGAAATTGCAATCATGGAGAGGGTATTTTTTTCCTTATTAAAAAAAAATAATAAACTTTCAAAGGCAATGTCACTAGTCATTCCGAAAACTGTTTCCACGGCCTCAGGTTTCTAGCCTCATAACCCAAAGCGCTTGGCAATTTGACTGCCCAGCAATGTTGGGAGGCAAGTCATTCCCACCAGAGTCCATCCAGATTGTAGTGTTCCTCCTGTAAATGCCACACGCCCTCAAGATCTCTGAGGCCTAATTAAGTCCGCCACCAGAGGGCTCCCAAAGAACTCCATGAACTTGGGGGTTACCCAAAACGCCGACTTTGTGCATTCTAATATAGACACTGAACATGCCAGGCAGGGACTTGTCTCCTGGCTCAGGTCAGATTCTGCCAGGAGAAGAGACCAGGCCTCCGAGAGGAGGCCCCCAGGTTGGGTGGAAAAGGACAAGGTCACTGCCAATTGCCCTGTCAAAGGAGTTGAGGCTTGCGGGCCTCCCCACCCTCCAGTGGTCGTCTTAGCAGATCCACTTGGAGAGAAACAGTACGTACAGAGATGGGGAGTATTCCGTGCTAATTAGCTCCTCACAGTCGCGTGCTTGTTAATAAATCCTTTATTTATTAGGTACACAAAGAGAGTGTTGTTATAAGTGATGTTAAACATATGTAAGTAGGGACGGTTAATGTGAAATCACGCACCCAGGAAGGAACACAAGCCTGAGAACCTGGACACCCGGCCTCATAAATCTCTCCATTTCGAAGCCTTATTGCTGGAAACCGAGAAGTTGGGATGGAAGCCACTAACTAGGATCTCATCCTTCTCTGTTGGGAGCTCTGTTGAGGGACTGTATTCCTTTGCTAGGGTTGCCGCAACAAACAAAGTACTGCGAACTGGCTGATTTACAACAGTAAATTATCTCACTGTTCTGGAAGGCTGGAAGTCCTAACTCAAGGTGTCGGCAGGGCTCTGCTCTCTCTGAGACTCTAGGGGAGAGTCCTTCCTTGCATCGTCTAGCTTCTGTGTCTGCCGGCAGGTTCTTGGTATGTCCGGGCTTGGAGTTGGCTGCCTTGTTCCTGTCTGTTTTCACATCTTCTTCCCTCTGTGCGCAGCCGTCTCTGCGTCCAGATTTCCCCGTTTTACAAGGATACCAGTCACACTGGATTAGAGCCACCTCCCCCCACGACCTCATTTTAACTTGATTACCTCTGTAAAAACACAACCCCCCCAAACAGGTCACATTCTAAGGTATGAGGAGATTAGGACTTTATATCGTTTTCGGTGGACACACTCAACCAATAACAGTGACCCTGTTGTAAAATCAATAACGTTTGGAAGGCCTGAAACAACACACCCATGAATTGTGCAGGCTAGCGGGTCATACGATCCTGAAGTTCCAGGAGAAAGTGACAAGTCCACGAAGGTATCATAATAACAGAAAGATAATTATGAGGTGAAAAACTACATACTGTGATTTTACCAAGAAATGTGAACATTATAACCCGAATTACATTAAATTCACTAGATTTGATGTTTTCCTATGATCATTGGTATAGAAAATACACGCAGAACAGGACGCCACAAATCTAGACTTCTTCGTTTTGTTTTGTTTTCTCTAAAAAGGTACATCAGAGGGTGATTACTGCGCTATCAAATAGGCTATCGCAGAATTCTTTTATATAGTAACCACTCGGAACTCTTTAATGCATGAAGCACAGAGAACTTGTATATCTTAAGCATTCACAACATCAGAATTCACACCCCTTTTCAGGGACACAAGCCATTTGTCAAATAATTGAGGCCATGTCTACTTTTGCTTATCGCCAGCAGAAAAAAACCCAGCCATTCTTTAGGGTCTTACCAGAATGTTCATGGCCCAGCAGGCATTGGTCCCAACAGGTACCGCTTCAGCTCCTGACATGGTTTCTCAATGAAGAGTGTCAGGGCCAGCCCAGTGATGAAGGTCAGCAAACAGTGTCCAGAGAAGAGATAGAACTGGAGAGAGAGAGGGGCAGAGTGGACGCAATCCTACTACTAGATTCGTACTATGTTTAGATTTAAAGGGCATCCTTCTGGCTGTATGATCTAGATCTGTAAGACCAACAGCCCTGAACATTAAACAGAAAGTAGGGGCGCCTGGGTGGCTCAGTCAGATGAGCATCGATTTCGACTCGGATCGTGATCTCTCAGTTTGTGAGTTCGAGTCCCCGCCTCGAGCTCTGTGCTGACAGTGCAGAGCCAGCTTGGAATTCTCTCTCTCCTTCTCTCTCTCTGCCCCTCCCCCACTCACTCTCTAACTGTCTCTCAAAATACATAAAAATAAACTTAAAAAAAATAGGACAAATAAACTCAAAGGAAGATATTATCCCAAAGCCCTCCCTCAAAGAAAACAAAGGATAACAGGCTCCCGGCAAGCACCGCAACAAAACGAGCTTCTCCCCGAGCCAATGGGCTGCTTGGTTGCTCCAGCAGAGAAGGGACAGTCGAGCCACGACGGAGCGGAGAGCGGGGACTCACTCACCATGTTGGTGTCGCTGTAGTGAATGAGGGTTTCTTGAAGTCCGTTGTAGAGCATGATGAGGATCGGATGTACCAAGTAGCAAGCGTAACTGATGCTGGCCAGGAAAGCCCAGATCTGGCAGGAAAGCAGCCGGTTCACCAGCCCTGGAGGGAACGGGCAGCGTGACTCATGGAGCCACGAGCTCCTCTCCGACTCCGCCGGGTCCCTCTAGGCACCTGTGTGCATGGACTTCTAAGAAGGTCTTTATTCTTCTAATTTTTAAGAGAAGGTGCCAAAAACAAAACAAAACAAAACCAAAAACAAAACACACTTCCCTTTGCAGGAATATGAAAAAATAAGAGATGCTAGTACGGAGCTTACGGTCAGTCCACTTCCTTAATATGATTTCAAGCCCTGCGCACGGAACATTCCACACGGAAAGCAAGGTGCAAGTCCTTCCACCAGCCAGGGCTCTGGCTCAAGACGCAGTATGGGAGCTGCTGGGCCCTGGGACGAGGCCGTTCGGTCACCCGGCCTCAGACTCGCCATCTGTTACGAGGGGCTTGAGTCTGGTCAACTCGTAGGTCCCTTTGGGGACAAATATTCCATAACTTCTAGCATTGTGGTGTCCCACACGGTAGCCACTACCTACTTTGGGCTATTTGATTTCAATTAATTAAAATTGAGTACAATGAGGAATCCCTCTCTGCATGGGACTTACTGTTGTCCGTAGTGGGGTGAATAGTGGTCTCCCAAAAGCTGTGTCCACAGAGCTGGGCTTTATTTGGAACAAGGGTCTTTGCAGATGTGATGAAGGTAAGAAACTTGAGATGACACTATTCTGGTCTAGAGTGGGCCTCAAATCCAAAAACGAATGTTCTTGGAAGAGACGGAAGAGGAGACAGAGACCCTCAGGGGAAAGGCAGGGTGAGAAGGCCATGTGGAGACGAGGCAGAGACTGTAGGATGCATTTCCAGCCTGGGAACTCAGGGCTCGTGGGCAGCCATGGAATAGGTCTCCCCTTGGGGCTTCCAGAAGGACCTTGCCGACAGCTTGATATTGGGTTTCTAGTCTCTAGAACTATGAGAGCATTGATTTCTGTTGTTTTAAGACAGGAAAGAAAGGACAGAAATTAAAGGAGGAAGGAAGGAAGGAAGGAAGGAAGGAAGGAAGGAAGGAAGCAAGGAAGGAAGGAAGCAAGGAAGGAAGGAAAGAAAGAAAATGAAAAAGAAGAAAAGAAAAAAACTTCTGTTTCTCCTTTGCATGAGGCTCATCTCAAGTGCTCAGTCGTGCAGCACTGTTGTATCAGTTGCTCAGGACAAAATCTGGGTGCCATCCCAGGTTCTGTTCCTTCTCCCATATCCCACAGAGTGCTGCCAACTATCTTTAAAACTATCTGTCTCCAATTGGACCATTTCTCCCCTTCTCCTCCGCTAACCCGCACGTCAAATCCACCAGCGCCGACTCCGTGGACCTGCACAGTGGCTTCCTGACGGATCCGTTGGCGTCTCTGCTCTCGTTCCTGCTGCCCTGCGCTCCCCGTGCAACATCCAGAGCGCTCTTTTAAATCACAGGTCAGGTTATGTTACGTGGCTTTTAAAATAAAATCCAGTCCTTCCTCACGGGCTTGAAGACCCTGCAGGACCTGGCTGCTGCCTTCCTCTGTGCTCTCCCTCCCGTCTCCCCCATCTCGATCCCGGACTCCTACCTCACTGGCCTTCTTGCCGTTTCTCCCACCCACTAAGCTCATTCCAGTCTTGAGACCCCTGCCACACCATCCCCTTTGCCTGCAGTGCTTTCTACCACATATTTGCAAATGCACGCCCACTCCAGTTACCCTCCCATCCCTGCTTCATGTTTGTTCACTGTATATATATATCCACACTGGAATTATAAATGTATTTACTTAACATGCCTCTAGACTTGTTTCCTACGACCGCTGCAACAGATCGCACAAATACTGTGGCTCACAACGACAACTACAGCAATTTATTCTTGCATCATTCTGGAGACAAGAAGTCCAAAATCAGTATGGCTGAAATCATGGCATTGACAGTATCGCGTTCCCTCTGAAGGCTCTAGGAGAGAATCTATTTCTTGTCTCCTCCAACTTCTCATGGCTTCTGGCATTCCTTGGCTTGTGGCCACTCCCAACAATATCAGCAAATATTTTCAAATCTCTGCTCTGTCTTCATATCATGGTCTCCTCTGTGAGTCTCCCTCTAGTCTCCTCTTTTAAGGATACACATGACTGCATTTAGGGCCCTCCTCGGTAGTCCAAAATTATCTCCTCATCTCCCAATCTCATGATTGCCACCATCACACCCACAAAGTCCCGATTGATATATTAGGGGCCATTATTCAGCTTACTAGAGTCTCCTGGTCTATGTCCCCTCCCCCATTGTGGTCTCTTGTGGTCTCTACAAGAGAGATATTTTTTTCTTGTCTATCGCTATATCCTCTGTAACTTGAATAGCACTTGGCATAAAGCAAGCATTCAGTAATATTTTGTATAATTGAGAGAATAAATAGAGATGGACTCACAGACAGAAGATATATTTGCCCCCAAGTGAACGCCAAGGGATAAGATCAACCAAGACATTACTGGGGAACAAACAATATAGTTATAGGAAAATTAAGTCCACAAAGAACCCATGTGACACAGGTAAACCACACACAAAAGAACATCCTTAAAGCAAGCAAGATCCTGTTC
This sequence comes from Paguma larvata, assembly GCA_030068075.1. Lineage (NCBI taxonomy): Eukaryota > Metazoa > Chordata > Mammalia > Carnivora > Viverridae > Paguma > Paguma larvata. The sequence continues at coordinate 16,058,944 of CM057835.1, forward strand.
ACGTCATGAGCTACCGTTGGCTCCGGTCAGCTATTTATCATGTTAAATTAATGTTGTTAATTCAGACCTTGTTGGTTTTATAATTTTATGGTTGCTTCATTATTTTTTTGAAGACTTTATTTTTAAGTAATCTCTACACCCATCATGGGGCTCAAAATTATAACCCCAAGATCAAGAGTTCTATGCTCCACCGACTGAGCCAGCCAGATGACCCTTAAAAAAATTTTTTTTCATGTCTCTTTATTTTTGAGAACGAGTGAGACAGAGTGTGAGCAGGGGGAGGGACAGAGAGAAAGGGAGACATAGAATCTGAAACAGGCTTCAGGCTCTGAGCTGACAGCATACAGCCTGACACAGGGCTTGAACCCACGAACCGTGAGATCATGACCTGAGCCGAAGTTGGATGCTTAACCGACTGAGCCACCCAGGTGCCCCAAGTGCCCCCATTTTTATGGTTACTTTATAAATTTATTTTGACTTTTAAAATTTATGTACTATAAACATAAACATTTATGTCTAGATTTATGTATGCTCATGTTTAAGTAAAATTAGAATTAAAATAATTTAAGCCAATATTAAGGATCCGAAAGACTCCTTATTCCTTTGGAATGGGTCCATACATTACTAAGGTTTGAGGACCACTGAAGGAGAGGGGGCCACTGAAGGGTTTTAACTGGAGGAGTCACATCGTCAAAAGATGACTCTGGCTACTCAGCAGAACACGACTTTGCATGGAACCAAACCCGCGTGGTCTACACTGGCCCTGACGGAGATGATGGAAAGATGCTTTGAGGCATCGAGACCCCTTCTCACCCTGAGAGAATCAGTGAAACACTTCTTCAATGTTCCTTTAGAGATGTACTTTTCTAAAGGTCACCAGGTGTACACATATTGTCTAGAACCTTATCTCACCCATCGCCTCCTACTTTTACCTGCTAACCAATCTTGCTATCTTCTAGCACTGGAGATGCAAACCCAGGACATCAGTCACCTGTAATTGTGATCGGCTAATGACAACACACTTTCAAAATATTATCACTCAAGAATGCGTCAAAGGGCTGGTCTGTCATCTGGATTAACAGAGGTATTGTCCATGCTCAGGCTAATAATTGATAGCATTTAACTCCACTGTAATGATAATGCTGAAAATTTGATTGATCTGTTTTAAATTTTTATTTATAAATTTTGAGAGAAAGAGAGAGAGCGTGAGTACATGAGGGGCAGAGAGAGAGAGAATCCCAAGCAGGCTCTGCACTGTCAGCACAGAGCCCAACATGGGGCTCAAACTCACAAATGGTGAGATCATGACCTGAGCCAAAATCAAGAATCGGATGCTCAACCAACTGAGCCACCCAGGCGCACCAAATTTGATTACTCTAACTTGACCTAAGACACTCCCTCTAGCAAGTTATTCTTCATTTAGCACAACTTTTTACATTAGACAGGAATACTGTGATGCTACCACCATACCCTGGGTGGCCTGTGCCAGGCCAGGGAGAGTACTTGCTTATGTCCTGAGGCTCTGAGGACAGCTTACAGTCATTGTCACCAGGTGGGAGCCGTGTTGGGGTGGGGTCCTATGATTCAAACAGCTGCCCAGAAATACAAACACATCCTCCAGAGAGGATGCAGCCCGTTTCTTCTTTAACATCATTTCTCCATATAAGGAAAAGCTTTTAAAATTAATATATTAAAGAGCAAATCCCTCATCATTATACACTCATCAAATTCAAGACGATGCTTACTAATCAAACATCCGAGAGGGGTACTATTGCACAGAAATGACGCACATGGCCTTTGGGCATTGGCTTTGCACTCAGTCCGGGGTTCATTTTCTAGCTCAACCACTACTGGCCTGTGTGACCTCCATGTTTCGTCTCCAGGCGCCATCTTTCTCACAGAGAAACAGCACGTTACAGTTGTACTCATCAGGGTGTGGCCAGCGTCACCCACACGGGTGACATTCTCCGTGGGGCCGGCATAAGCCTGTGCTCAATCAGCAGGAGTTGTTATGATCAATTTATCATTTTTCTCCTGAAACCATGAGTCCCAGACACCTTTGCTGAGCTAACTGGGTTGGGTTCACAAGCCAACCTTTAAACTCATCTTGATTCTTTCCCTAGGGTATAAAGGTGTCATGGCTCGACCTGGCTCTATTTCCAACCCCTCGGGGCTTCTGGACAGTGTGGGGCCAGAATTCTCTCTGGATGATTCTTGCCAGCCTTTCTCCTGTCATTTTATGACAGCTCAAGGCATCCAGTTCCTACCTCATGCCAACTGGAAAAGAAAGGGAAAAAACATCAGGTGACTTGGATAGACATTTCTAATCTGAAGAAAATCCCTTTCTTGCCATTTGAGCCTCTTTTCTGCTTGACTCTCCACACATCGAGAGCCAGGCTCAATAGACAGTTACCCTGCCTACCACAGGGCTGAAGGGACTCTCGGGCTCTATTCGGTCTGTACCCTCAGATAAGGAAACCAAGGCCCAGGGCAAGAGTGACCACAACTTCTGTCCCTGCCACTGGTATTTTATTCTTACTACATGACCCTCTTTGTTCTCCTCCAACTGCTAAACTAGCTTCGTTGGAGAGGCTGCAGATTTTTCTCAGAACCTGGATTTGTACATAAACCAGTGGAAAAATCTAAAACAGAATATGGGCGGGGGTTCCCCCAGGATATAAACAAATTGATGTCTTTGAGTCAATGTCAGTCGTTCGACAACAAATAAAAAAGCCCCTCCGTGTACACTGTGTGTTCACATCTGTCTCCTTTAAAGGGACAGAAGTGTGAATCTATAAGCAACCCTCCCCCCACCCCATGCTGCGTCGTACCTCCATAGCCCTCCTGACACGCAAACATGACCCAGCCCACGGCTGCCGCCCACAGGGTCCGGTGGAGGGCCTGGTACAGGGCAGCGGCAGGTGAAGAGGTGGCAGGCGAGTCATCCACGGCGTATGCCAGAGCGACCACTGCCAACAGGGTGGGCAGGGAGCAAATCCATCCCAGCAGGGCCTGCACCTACGGGGAAAGCAGAGACGCGGGTCGAGCTCATTCTGGCCATTGTGTATCTACTTCCTTTTACACTCACTTACTTTTTCGTGTCATTATTGTCACTTCCGGTATCTATTTGTAAGCCTCAATCGGTGCCCCAAATTTCACTAAAATGGAAGGTTCAGATTACTGGTTATGACGGGTTAAGTTTGGGGTGTGGTAGGGGAGAGTGAGGTGTGTGACCTCAGAGAGATCTTTGTGGTGACAGCAGAGTTCTGTACCTTGCTTGTGCTGATGGTTACACAAATCTCCAGGTGATAAAATTGCACAAAATTGTTGTGAATCTCAAATAATTGTTAAATGAAAGTTTTAAAAAAATGGAAAAAAGAAAAGGTAATGTTGGAACCCACTCTTGATCTCCCATTCTGTTCCTTAACCTAGTAAGGCTCCTTGATTAGTTCTGTCCCCACCAGCAACTCTAGGGCCTCTGGCACCAAATCCGTACCTGGGCTGCACCCTAGTCATGGGGTCATAAAATGGCTGAAGGAGTGGGAAAATGGAGAACTTTTCAGCTCAGAAAATAGCCCCATGGGTTAAATTCTATTATGGGGCTCAGTTCAAGATCTTAGATTTTAGGTCACCTAAACTTGACCCGTATAGACCCAGACCTGTCTTCCAAGAGTCTCTCTTGCTTCTAAGGTCCAGTTCCCAGGTTGCCATGATGGCGTCTCCATTGAGCCGAACTAGCATCCTATCAGTCTACCATCTTGTCTCTGAAGGGAAGCTCTCCTCCTGGGCCGCAGATGCCTGCAGTGGGCTCTGGCTGCCTTGGAGGAAAGGCGTTTCCTCAGGCGCTCTCCACAAGCCCCCCTTTTTAGGCTAAGATCCCCTTCACTTTTTCACTCATAAAGCACACTGCCTCATCTTATTCCTAGCATACGACATATGCCCCTGCTGCCTCCAGCTTGGACTCTTGTGTCCTTATTTTCTGGCTTCTAGAAGTTTGTGTTTGGTCTACCCATCCCTTCTACCTTGTTTCTCCAGCTCAGCTTGACTTGTGTTCTGGCTCTATGCTCCCTGGTCCCAACTCAGCCCTTGGAGTGGTTCACAAACTCTCTGTCCTTGGGGCACCTGGGTGTTTTGGTCAGCTAAGTGTCCAACTCTTGGTTTCAGATCAGGTCATGATCCCAAGGTCATGGGATCAAGCCCTGCATCGGGCTCCTTGCTGAGCATGGAGACTGCTCGAGCTTCTCCCTCTCTCTCCTTCTGCCCCTCCCCCCTGCTTGAGTACTCTCACTCTGTCTCAAAATAAAACAAAATGAAACAGAACAAAACAAAATAAAATAAAATAAACAAATGTTCTGCCTTCATCTTAGGTTTCACCTCTGCCCCCCGGGTACCACGTAACCTGGATGACACCAAAGCCCCTCTTCGATGGCACTCTGTTGTAATCTACAACTGAACAGTGCATCTCTAGAGGAATATCATAACTCAAGCCTATAGGAAGAGTCACGCAGCCCTTCTATATCTATTCTTCTCGGTGAAGCCCTATGTCCTGTTCCCGCCATGAGTAACATAACATTTTCCAAAGACAAGAGCCTCTTTTCTGGAACATCTAGGTGAGGTACCCTCAAGACCTAGACAAGCAAAGGTAGGGGCTAAGAGGAGATTTGGGGCTACTACTGTATCCTAATAGTGCAAAGGACTTCTTGGCCTTTCACCCATTGAAAAGCAAAGTATCCTTCCTTGGTTCATTTATTGAGTGCCTTCGGTGATTTCCGAACCAGATGTTGGGGAATCAGAGGTAAGTAAGACATGTTCTACCCTCAAGGTCTTGTGGGTCAATGAAACCCACACAAAGAACTTTTGCACAGTTCAAAGGCAACACCGGCTAGTGTTTTAAACAGATTGTCTCAAGCATAGATTTGAGATCAAGAGATGAGAAGAGCTTCACCAATGTCATTTGGACAAACGAGGAGAGGACAGCAGAAGAAGCCATCAGCCGGGATTGGTGGAAGACTGCATGGGAGGAGAGGCCAATGAGGAAGACAAGTCCAAGATGAGCCCAGCTCTCCAGTTTGAGTGTTGAGGTTGGTTGGTGAATCAGAACGATTACCCACCAAGGAGCCAGTGAAGGAATTTTACCTGCAAGAAAAAGTAACAGTTTCTTTCCCCTTAGATGCCTCATGTCTTGATTCCTAGACGGAACCAATGAATCTGACCGAGAATCCTATCTATAGAAACCAAGGAGCATGCGCTATTACGAAGCAACTCTGGGGGAGGGGCACCTGTGTGGTTCAGTCGGTTAAGCGTCTGACTCTCGATTCCGGCTCAGGTCACGATCTCATAGTTCGTGGATTTGAGCCCCGTGTTGGGCTCTGTGCTGACAGCGCAGAGCCTGCTTGGGATTCCCTCTCTCTGCCCCTCCCATGCACATGCTCACTCTCTCTCTCTCTCTCGATAAATAAATAAACATTTTTTAAAAGTTATAATAAAAAAAGTAACTATGGGGGCCTGGGTGGCTCAGTCAGTTGAGCATCTGACTCTTGATTTCAACTCAGGTCATGATTTCATGGTTCATGGGATTGAGCCCCATATCAGGGTCTGGAGCCTACTTGGGATTCTCTTTCTCCCTCTCTCTTTGCCCCTCCTCAACTCTCTCTTTCTCGAAATGAACAAATAAACTTAAAAAAAGGTAACTATGAAAAAAGCAAACAAACAAGTTAACTGCTCTTTCAGACGAGGGCCTTGCCATTGCAATCTCATTGGGTGTGTTTTTCCCGTATCGGTGATTTCTCCGGGTCTGCACCAAGGCTCCAATGGGTGGAACACCACCGGGTTCCAACTCCGGAGTTTTCTTAAAGGAGCTCCGTGAAGAAAGCAGAGAATCAGGCATTCGCAAGAAGGTAAGGTCTCTCTTATTCTCTGGCGCCAAGAGACATTGCTAACACAACACAACACAATGCAACACAACACAACGCAACACAACACAATAAAGTACTGAACAGTCTGATTCCTGCCTGTAGCTTTGGAAGAGCCTGGCCGAATGGGCCGCCCCAGTCCCATACAGACGCGGCCCTTAGGGAAGGATGGGGCAGACTTACCTTGGTTTTAAGAATGTTTGCCTGGTGGTTTTGGTGCGTGAAAACGCTCAGAAGGAGGCCCACGAGGAAGGGTCCGAGCCTGCAGTAGGGCTTAGTGTAGTACTCGGAGAAGTACAACGCCGTCACGTTTTCGCTGGAAAACAAAAGAACGCAAGGCAAAAGGTTGTGTTTGATCTAGACACGAAAAGAGGAATCTCTGATGTCCGTCGGCAAATCCAAAAGAAAATTTGGGGTTCATTTGTCCATTTCCTCAGCAATGATCTACAAACAGCACCCTCATGACCCTGCCTTATGCCACGACTGGCTAGCTAAAGTTCCAAATTCCCTTGGGCCCCTCCACCCCAGACCCCAAGGAAATCCCGCGTTCATTTTAAGCTGTTTCTGGTAGCTGGTACATCAGGATGGCTCGAAAAATGTGGTTTGCAGCAGTGAACAGCTTCACGAAGCTTTCACAAAATTCCGTCGCTTGGGCCACACCCCCGGAGACTGTGGTCTGAGATGGGGTTTGCTGGAAGCATCCGTGGGATTTAAAATCTCCCCAGGGGAGTCTCATACGCTTCCAGAGTTGAGGACCCCGGGACTAGATGGGAATGAGCCTGTCCCTCAGTCACCTGGCAGTGCCCCCAGGGGCCAATGAGATGACAGGAAGGGCATGGTGCTCCCCTCGCAAAAAAAACCTGGGGTGTCTTCACTCGTTCATTCATTCCCCTCACACATCCATGGGAGCGCAATGTGCCAGTCACGGTTCCGGGCTATTTTCCCCAGGAGGTCAGTGGTGCCTGCTCTGAGGAAAGGACGTTCCCCCGCTGACACCTGCAGGAACCGAAGAAGCAAGCCCTGCCAAGATCTGGACTTTAAAGGAAAAGCATTCTAGTGTGAGGGAACAGTAAGCACAAAGGCCTGAGGAGAGAGCACGCTTGGTGTGTGTAAGCTAGAAGGCTGGCGTGGCCGGGCCAGAGTCAGCAACTGGGGGAGTGAGCGAGGAGATCAGACAGGGATTCTACTTTGAGAGCGGTGGGCAGCCACTGGGGGAGTCTGAGCGGATGACCGCCGGTCATCCAATTTCCATTGTGTCTCTCTGCCTGCCGCGTTGAGAACAGATTAGCAGGAAATCGTTCCACGTTTCCCTGTGTGATACACAGGGTGGTTATAAGGAAAAGTCGTTATGCGTACCTCCCTGGGGGGGCGAAATAGCATAGTGGGTAGGGTCCTAGGTTCCACTCACACCTATGCCACCTACGAGCCGTGTGACCTCGAAGGATAACGCCAACTTCCTTAAATTTCAGTCCCTGGGGCCAATAATGGAGCTTCCAAGCTGCAAGCCGGCCACGGGAGGAGAATCCCACTGCAGCCACGCGGGGGCGCTCCTTTCCTCCGAGAAACATTGCAAGCGGCCGCAGGGCGTTCCTGGCGCCCTCTCCGAGAAGACCCCCAGCGCAAGTTGAAAGGTTCAGAAGTTTGGAAACAAAAACGCAATCAGCTTTCCCGTCCGGGCTGCCCGTGTCCCACCCTGTGTTCCCACAAGCCAAGGCCCACAGCGCAAACAGCCTGGCACGCACTGAGCAGCCTCCCTGGGAGGTCCCGGGGCCGTTCTGAGGGCAGGCAAGCAAGAGAGCGGCCGGCTGGGAACCGTGGGTTACCTGGCTTCTGACGGAGCTGCGACCGGAAGGGAGTAAGCCAGCGTGAGCAGAGCTGTGGCAGCGGAAGACGCCAGGAACAGCACGGCCCCGAGGAGGACAAGGACGTGTTTACTTCTGCAGAGAGAGGACATTGACAGAAGCGCTCTTCAGTTTCCTTCCCTGCAAAAATTTGTGGCCACACAAATGACTCGAAAGCTTGGCAATCAGAGGCGTTTCCCGCTAGGCCTGCCTGGGAGAGAGGCCGATGTGGGGGGCAGCTGTGGCAGAGTGGGCTGCCGTGAAGAGAACTGGTTTAGCCTTTGGATTTGACCATTTCCTGCCTGTGCCACCCTAGGCAGGACCTTGAACTTGAATTTCCTCATCTTCACCCTGAAAGTTACTGTGCAACTCAAAATGAGACCATGCTTGGGAATGTCCCTTGCCACCCACGAACATAAGTGGTGGTTGATTTAGGAGAGAAAATACTGTCAGGCACAGGGGGACGCAGGGACGGGGTTAGGGTAAGAGGGGTCCGGGGATTCTCCCCCCACCCAGATGCAATCTGAGACAAACATCTGGGTGCAGGGAGTTGATATGAGGGTAGGAACGAGGGATGGTGTGTGGGACAGGGAAGCAGGGAAAATTAACACAAGGATGTGCTGTCAAGGTGGCCAGTGCTCAGTTCTTCCAGAATGTTCTGTGGAAGATGCACCTGAAGACTGTCGTGGAAGATGAAAGAAAGAAGTATTTTCCTAGTGTCTTTTATCCCCTATGAGTCAGGGATGGTGCCACAAAAGTTAATTCCTCCACACTTTGGGACTGTTCATGTATAATTATGGCCAAGAGGCGTCCTGAAGGAGTCCCAGCTGTAGTACGTAGGAGGTTCTGAGGCAGGAAATGAGATTTAGGGACACAGGCTCAGCGTAAGGCACTGTTTGGTTGCACCTCCTCAGAACTGTGAGGGTTGGGACAAAGACGATCTGCAGTAGTATCGAAAAAATGTCAAACACAGGTGCGAGACAAGACTATCCAGGCATAACCCCGCCTCGGTGGTGCCTGGGACACCCCATTCCACTGCTTGAAGTTGCCATGGTTCTTCATGAGGAAGGGATAAGGTACCATTCATTTATCACAAATGAGGCAAGGAGCAAACGATTTTCATCCAGAGTGCCAATTCTAGTTTAGTGTTAATGCTCGGAATGGAGGAGTGTTGGCTCAGTGGTGCTGCGATTGATTAGTAATGTCTGCTGTGCGAGTGGGCTGGGAAGGTATGAGAACAATGCTGTCTATTTACTGTGCCTTTTGCCAGACCATTTAGTTCTGCCCTCCTTGAATTACTGGCATTCTGTACAAGTGTGTTCTCTAAAGGAAAAAAGCTCTACCTTTTATACCTCCCACCGCTTAGAAGCTAAACATAATTGCATGGTCACAACCTTGTGTAGCGCTGGTTTTTAGCTGAGGAATTGAAAACCTACCTTCCATGACAATCTCTAGGAAAGATGCTGACATTGGGGGCTCAGGGGTCTTAAGTCACAAGAACACTGAGAAGGTCCCCACCCACTACCTACTCTAGTTGGTCTAGAGTGGGGAGGCACTAAGAATTCATTGTCTTAGGTGAACGGTAAACCATCCAGTCAGGTCATCCAATAAAAACCCACATCCACCCAAGTCAATATTTGTTTAACTCCCTGGGAGACTTGAGCCCAGTCCAGGGCACCTCCTCCCAGGAGTCAGACAAGTCTCCACCGGCTAACCACCACTATAATAAAACTAATAAAGTCTCCTAATATAGATGGTTATGGGCTCTCATTGTTTGCCCCAAATTCTAACTTCCAGCACCTCAGAATGTGACTCTATTTAGAGATAGGGTCTCTAAAGAGATAATTAAGGTGAAATGAGGCCATTGGGATGGGCTCTAATCCAATCTGAGTGGTACCTTCCCAAGAAGAGATGAGAATACCAACAGCCACAGAGTAAAGGCCATGGGAAGACAACCATGTGAAGACATGGAGGGGAAGCCCTGGAAGAGATCAACCCCGTGCCGAAGGGTCCGCTCTGCCAACTCGGGTCAGTGGTTGTATTTTCTGCCTATTTGAGGGGACTACTCCTAGGACCACGGGATTGAGAAAGGCCCAGAGCGTCAAGCGCCAACCACCATCCCCCTTCTCTCAAGAGCGTTGGTCCCTCAGGAGGGCCTATTCAGGGGCCGTAGAGCCCAAGAGGAGGAAGGAAGAGCATGGTGTCTCCCTCGGGTCTGAAGAGACCCTGGTCTTCCTTGAGAGCCCGTCAGCCCCCAGCATCCTGGCCAGGATTCCCTCCAGGATCTCTCTTGCTGTTTCTTCACGAACACCGGCACCAGCAAGGAGCGCGTCCTGCTGCAAATGCCGCCTCAGAGGAAGCCTGTGGAGGCTTGCCCTTTCTCCTCTGCCAGCGCTGCCGGGGCCCGCTGAGGCCTCGCACCTGCCCCACCTGTTCCCCGCAGGCGCTTGCCAAGGTCTCCACAGCCCTCGGAGGAGCCACAGTTCATCACGGAGCCAAGGCCTGCAACAGCCCCAGAGAATTGGGCCAGATGCCTTGTGGAGGGAGAGTCCACCCCAGGGGAGGTCCCAGCTCGTGCTCAGGGAGCCCCTCTCCAACAGCAGCAGGGATCAGTGACCCAGGAGAGTTCTAGGAACCAGCCCACCCTCTCAAAGGGGTTTGGGGGAGGGGGAGCTTGGTCAGCATCCCAAAGCCACTTTTATCTATCCTCGACCTCCCTTGCCCGATCCACGTTGGGGTGAGGGTGGGAGGGTCACACTGATTCCTACCCCCCACCACTCTCGGTCGTCCCGGGAGATGTGAGCATAAATCAAGCAGGCAGAGAGTGCTGCGTCTTTCTACCAGAGGACGTTCGGAGCTATGTTTTTTTAAACCTTCATTTCCAAAATAAGTAGCAATGTGATTATTAGATCTCTTTTCCATCTTATTATCAGATTTTATTTCAATCTCATATCTTTTATCAGTTCTATTATGCTGTCGAAAATTGCCCTCTCCACCTCCCAGCCCCCGCTCTGAGAAAATAAGCCATTCCACTCAGATGCTGTTTTTTCAGGACACTGGGTAGGGAAGAACTTGGACCTCTTCCCCCATGTCTTCCGACTCAAACTCACTACACGGCAAACTGCCTCTGTGCTTAGTGGAATTCAAGGAACATTCTTTAATGGTTAGTAAAAAAAAAAAAAAAAAAAACCAACAAACCAAACAAATAAAAACACAAAAAACACACATAAAACCCCTGTACATTTAAAGTTAGAAAGTATCGTGTGTTTAAGATACGTGAAAAAGTAGATTTTCCTTTTTTTTCAAAGGTGTTTAATTCTTAGGTTAAATTAAAATTAGGATAGATTTCTCTTGCTCTGGTTGCTTGAATGCTTGCTTGTGGCTAGAACGGGCAGCATCCTGGGTCAGCCTGTGGCTTAAAGGTCTATCCGAAGGAGAGCATTCGCAGGTAACCACGATACAGAGCGGATCCACACAGATTTAGAAATCAGCTTCACCCCGAGGAACTGAAGACTTGCAAGTTAGAAGCGACAAAGGACTGTTTTCTTACACATCAGAATAACGAGGTGTATGTTTTGTTTTGTGTTCTTAGTAACATTCCATATTGACAACAGTATAATTGGTGGCCTGCGGACTGAATATTGATAGAACCTTTAAGGAAAGCCATTTGTCATTATGTTTCAAGAGCCTAGAAGCCATTCATGCTCTTTGACCCAGTAATTCCCCTTAAAGATATGCATTCTAAAGAAATATCAGAGGTGGAGACTCTGATCTCCATGGAAATATTCATCGGACCATTATTTATGAAAGCAAGTATAAAACTGGAAATAATCCAAGTATCTAACAGTAGGTGAAGGTGTAAGTAGATTATAGTTCATTCATGGAATAGAATGCTATGCATGCATTAAAATTATGTTTACCTAAAATAAATAAATAGGGGCACCTGGGTGGAACATTTGGTTAAGCGTCTGACTTCGACTCAGGTCATGATCTTACGGTTCGTGGGTTCGAGTCCTATGTCGGGGTCTGTGTTGGAGCCTGGAGCCTGCTTCAGATTCTGTGTCTCCCTCTCTGCCCCTCCCCCACTCACGCTCTGTCTCTTTCTCTCTCTCTCTCTCTCAAAAAATAAACATTCAAAAAACTTTTTAAAAAAAATAAAATTACGTTTCTTAGAAGTAAAATAATTTGGGAAAATGCTTATGTCATATAACTATTAAAAGAAAGATACTAAGGTCTACGCACAGAAGCTTTTCATGTATAAAAAGCAGTGCAGAAAAAGATCGGAAAGATCAACACGAAAATGTTGACAGGGACTCCACCTCTTCTGGAGGGAGGAATGGTTCTAGGGTGATGGTTTCCCCCCCTCTCTTCATCCTATTATCTTCCAATGCCTCTTAAGTTGGACATGTATTTTAACAACAAAAAAAATCTTTTAAGATATGGTGCGGGTATTGCACAAGCTAGAAGTCTCCTCATGAATAATTGAGGCCTGAGAGCTTTTCTAGAACTAACCAAAATTAAGGCAATAAATCGCTGCTGTGGGGAACAGGCACACTGACGCATCGCTTGGGCCCCGTAAGTTACTTCCCTCTTTCTGGAGAGCAATCACACAATATGGAACAAGCACCAGGAAATTGTTCCTGCGCTTTGACCAGGTCATTCCACCTGGAAATGGGTCCCCGAGGAAAGGAAGAGGAGGAAAAAGTAGTACATTCAAAGCCAGTCAGTGAGGCGTCGTCTGTGGAGTCATGAACGACTGGAAACAATCTAGACGCCCAACCATGAAAATGGCATAGAAATCCTGAAACCGGTAAGGATGTAGGTCGTGTCGTCACTCGGAAATGTTTACAAAGACGGTTAAACGGGAAAGGCTGAGACTAGATGTGACCTACGCACTGATCACAACTCTGCGAAAACACAGAGGGATTTGTGCAGGACAAAGCTTGGCGGAGAACGTGGAGAAAAGGCTTAGGTGTCCAAACCGTTCTGAAGAGTTCGTTTCCTAGATCGTAAAGGCTGCTCTCCCCAGGGCTGGAGGCTGGCCGAGAGTGCCGGGGGAGAGGTCCCGTGGCGAGACCCACTGGTCCCGGGGACACTCACTTTCCGTGGATGAGGACGATCGCCGGCGTGATGAGATGGAACTGGAAGTCGTTGGCGAGGTACCACGTCCAGCCGTTGCACTGAAACAAGAGGAGCAGAGGTCATTCGCCGGGGCCGCTCACGTGGTCTCCCCTTCCCAGAGCTGGAGGAGGAATTTGCTGGGCAGATGGGGAGGTGGGGGGGGGATTTCCAAGGGAAGAGAAAAGAATTTGGGGTTACAGGTATGCCGCATACCTCAGCTCACTCCATCCTTGCAAGGAGCCTAGGTGGCGAGTATTGTTAGTGCCAGATTACAAAAGGGAAATGCAGAATTGTCTTTCTTGGAAAAAGCAGTAAAAGCTAAGCTCCCAGAACAGTTGGAGGAACTCAATTCTATCCCGTCACACGCACGCAAGGGACGATGATCGTTTTGGGGCCGAGGGGCCGGAAGGGTCCCCGCCGTTCTCTCTTGCCCGCCTGGCCGGCCCTCCCCAGCCCCCAGGCTCCAGACGCGCTCCTGTGGGAAACCCCAGGGTTCCCACATCCGGCTGGCATGCGGTCGTCTGGCCAAAACCCCGTCTTTCCATGGGCCGTCCGTGTTTGTGTGAAATGAGGCAGTTACCTGCCTCATTCTTCTTCAGGGTGAGGAAATTCCTGGGGATCAGTTCCCTCCAGGGTTCCAGAGATAAAAGGCGCCTTGTTCCCTCCAATCCCCCACGGTCCACGTCCACGGGAGACCAGACTTATCCAGCACAGGCGACAGCTTTCCTTGCCCCAGTTAAAGGGAAGTTCCCAAGGTGGGGAAATCCGAGGGTCCTTCCGGCCTGATGACCCTCACACTTCTGCTCTCAAAGACCCTGGGGCGCCTGGGTGGCTCAGTCGGTTGAGCAGCCAACTTCAGCTCAGGTCATGACCTCGCGGTTCATGAGTTGGAGCCCCGCATCAGGCTCTGTGCTGACAGCTCAGAGCCTGGAGCCTGCTTCGGATTCTGTGTCTCCCTCTCTCTGCCCTTCCCCCGCTCATGCTCTGTCTCTCTCTGTCTCTCAAAAATAAATAAAAATGTTTAAAAAAATTATTTAAAAAAAAAAAAAAAGACCTGTGGTAGGCTTTGCCTCGAACAGGTGGCTGGCTGGCTCGTGTCCTTGCCACCGGTTCCTGTACGTGGCCGAAGCCAGTCTGCATCTGGGCACCCAGCCCAGGCTGTCCTCCACGGGCCCTGTCACACACACGGGCCCATCTGAAGGCAGTTAGACGGTGATGTACGCCCCGTCCGAGCTGCCAGGGGCTCGCTAATGGAGGGCAGCCATCTAGTAAGTAGTTATGCACAGCGATTAGCCACACTTCAGCGATTCCTTGCTCAGCCCGGCTTCCGGGGCCTGTGTAAAAGTCAGTGACATGATTTAATTACAGCTATTTCACTTTCCTGTGCTCCCACGTCATTATGAGGACCGGAGGGCTTTGGGGAAGCCCCAGCCAGTATATACGGATGTTGTGGCTCCGTCAAGCTGGCTCGGAATGGAAAAATCACTCGCACGGTGCAGGTGAGGTGCAATGTTCCATCCCAATTATGGGCTGTCTGCGTGGAGGTGAACGGGTGTCCTTTCCTCATCAGGTGACATGGACTGGAACGGAACCCTGATGGGGCCAGGTCGGCTGCTTCCGGGACACGCGCCTACACGGGCGGCCCCTCAGTGCCCACCACCCTCTCCCGTTCTCTGCTTTTCATGGCAACTGCCCCTGCCGAGGCTGGTTTGGTAGTACTTACCCCTCCCAAGAAGCTAGTCTCCCTGCCCACAGCCCCCTCCTTTCTATGGCTTCACTGTTACCCCAGAGAATGTGCTAGAAGAAAGGGCATCAAACTCAGGCCGGCCCTTGGAAAGTTCACAGCCATGTGAGGCGACACCCCGCGTCAGCTCGTGCCCATCTGCCTGGTCACAGCCGACGGCTCGGGACTCACCGCGTTTGGGACCGACAGGAAGTTATTGAGCAGCAGCAGGTTGGTCCACCACGCCTGCCGGCAGTTATCCACGTGGAGCTTGGGCACTTCCCAGACAGGTCCCCAGGGCACGAGAGAGAACAGTCCAACCAGCAAGCACACCGAATACATGTGAAGAGGCTGCAACCTGGCAGGAAAGAGCCCGGAGAGAGAAGGTGACTCTCCACAGCGGTCCCATTCGGTCCCCCGGGGGGAGCGACAGAGACGCTCTAGAACAGATGGTGCCAGGGGGGCGGCCGGCCGCCCACTTGCGAGCAAACGTTCCTACATTCGTGTAATGCACCTACGGCGGGCTCCGGTGCTCCTGGTGCAAATACACTGTTAGTCAGCGAGCAAGCGGTGCGTGTCGGTCACTGTGCCGGGACCTTTTCAGAGATTTCCACACCTCGAAATACTCCTGTCGGGGCGCCTGTGTGGCTCAGTCGGTTAACCATCTGACTTCGGCTCAGGTCATGATCTCGCGGTTCGTGGGTTCAAGCTCCATGCCAGGCTCTGTGCTGACAGCTCTGAGCCTGGAGCCGGCTTTGGATTCTGTGTCTCCCTGTCTCTCTGCCCCTTCCCTGCTTGTGCTCTCTCTCTCTCTCTTTCTCATAAATAAATAAATGGTAAGGAAAAAAAAACACAAAGAAATACCCCTGTCAGGGAAAAACTACCTCTATTTTACCGATGGAGAAATGACAGAAATTTGGGTGACTTGCTCGAGGTGGCCCAACCACACAGCAGTATTGAGATCTGCCCGCCAGCTCACATTCTGCCCCCGTGGCCACCCTGGATCACGACACCTTTCCTCCCTCCTTCCCTCTTTTCCTTTCTCCCTTCCTTGTTTCCTTTCTCCCTCCCTTCCTTCATACCCTACCTCCTTCCAAGCAGGACTTACAGCAGCTACAAAGATGATGGGGGGAAAGGACAGGTGTCCTTTAGAAATAGAATTCGGGCCATATCTGCCACCTAGCTTAGACTTTCCAGCAGCTGCATTTGTCGGTCAGAAGAAAAGGCCACCATTAATTTTAATAATATTTATATTTATCCCAACGTAGCCGAAATATTATCATTTCAACAGGTAATGAAAAATTACCACTATAAAAAAATTTTTTGAGCGGTTTTACATCCTTTCTTCTTTGAGTCTTTAGTATCCCTGTGTATTGTACAGTCGCCACACACCTCGGCGGGCCACACGTCTGGCGGCCACCTACTGGACCTCGCTGGTGTAGAGTTTAGAAGTGGGGTCGTAGCAGGGAGGTGGACGCAATCCCAGCACGGATTCTGGGTGAGCTACGATCAACGGCGTCTTTTAAGAGAACATATTGAGAAATTCCAAGTTGAGCGCGTGGCCCTGCCACACCTCTGAACATCTCAGGCAGGGGTGGGGCCAGGGGTGGGCTGCGACAGATGGGAAGGGCCGGACCCCTGGGAGGTCCACCCTCCGGCAGAGTGGGAGGACAGCACCCGGCCGCCCCGTCTGCGCCGGCGCCCAGACCTGTTGGCCTCCTGTGCCCCCCACAATGAGAGCATCCTTCGTGGCGTGCGCCTGGTGGCCAGGAGGGCAGGGGGGAGGCTGGAAGCGCAGATCACGGTCGGGGAGAAAGGGCCACCGACTGTGCTAAGATGCATCCCGCCCAGGTCAGCTCAGACAACAGCCACAGAGCCCCCCCCCGCCACCGGGTCCGGGCCTTGCCGTGTCAGCCATCTGACCGAGTGGTCCTGCAGCTGCTCCCACAGGCCTCGGGCTCCGCCCCCCAGGCCTTCCTTCCCACCATCTGTCACGTCCCTGGGGAGAGTAGGTCACCCCCTGCTCCCCTCCGAACTGGAGTGGAGTGCGGGTCAGAAGCCCTCGGGAGGGAGGATACAGGCTGCGTCCTCCCCAGTTCAGCCTGTGAGCAGCGGCGGGGGGCGGGGGGGGGAGGGCACGGGGCGGGCGGAGGCCACTGCCTGGGCCTCACCTTGAGGAGCAAGGCCAAGGACATGTGACTTCTAGTTCTGTTGCAATTTTCATACCAGAAAACCATGTAACCTCCCTCTTTCCTCTTCTGTGGGAAAGGGGGATGAGGATTCCTTAGATTCTTTTAAGGAGGATCATGATTCCTGCCTCCTAAGATTTTTTCAGACTCAAACGAGGTCAATATGAAAACAGCTGGAAACATTGCCACAGTCATATAAATGTAAATGCCCTTCGTTTCTGTCCAAGCTGCTGGGAGATTTAAAGTCCAGGAAGGTTTTCAAAGATTAAAAAGTACGGGGGTGCCTGGGTGGCTCAGGCGGTTGAGCATCGGACTTCGGCTCAGGTCATGATCTCACAGTTCGTGGGTTGGAGCCCCGCATTGGGCTCTGTGCCGACAGCTCAGAGCCTGGAGCCGGCTTCGGATTCTGTATTTCCCTGTCTCTCTGACCCTCTTCTGCTCACGCTCTGTCTCTCCCTCTCAAAAATAAATAAACATTAAAAAAATCAAAGAAACAAAAACCCAGTGCATCTAAGTATAAGGAAAGTATTTACAAGAATTCACGAGACACTGGTTAACAAAGGTGTCCCATGGGGGAGTGAGAATTAGTTTTAGTGCATAACCTTCTGTGATAGATATTTTTATCAGTAATGTTTCTACTATAACAAAAACTCCTGATTTTTTTTTTTTTTGAGAGAGAGAGCGAGCCCACGAGGTCAGAGAGGGAACCTAAGCAGACTCCACGCTCAGCACAGAGACTCAACTGGGGCTCAATCTCAACGACCATTGAGATCATGACCTGACCCGAAATCAAGAGTCAGACCCTTAACCGACAGAGCCACCCAGGCACCCCCCAAATCCCTGATTTTTAACATGAGCCCCCTGGTTGAAAAAATCACAGTTTTAAGGCTCTGAAACACCTACTCTCCTTGTTTCCCTGTACATAATCCTCGTTCTGACTTCCCCGGAAGCTGGGGGCTTGCGCTTTCTCATAGCTGCTGTAGCTCTCGGGGCCCCCATCTCCTGCCCCGGTCCTCTTCCTGTCTATTCTCAGAGCAATTCTTGGAGAATGGGGACCTGCCCGTGCCACGCCCCTGCTGGAACCTTCCAAGGGCTTCTCGTCTCCGAATAAAATAGGAAGTTCTTAGAGCAGCATACAGGCCCTATACGACCCTGGCCATGGAGCCCTCGCTCTGCCTCTCTGACCTCCTAGCTGACCTGTGCTCCAAGCTGCTCACTGCTCCCTGGTGGGCTCTCTGTGGT
This sequence comes from Paguma larvata, assembly GCA_030068075.1. Classification (NCBI taxonomy): domain Eukaryota; kingdom Metazoa; phylum Chordata; class Mammalia; order Carnivora; family Viverridae; genus Paguma; species Paguma larvata. Next base: position 16,076,972 of record CM057835.1, read on the forward strand.
TTTTCAAACACACCAGCCACGTTCCCTTCTCGGGACCTTAGCACTGGTTCCCCACATGGGCCCTTCTTCCCTCGCAGCATTCCCTTTGCTTAGAACATTCTTTTATTTCCTTTGACAAATGTCACCTTCCCTGACTACCCTGACTACGGAGACCCGATGTTGCCTCCTTCTCCAGATAAGCACTGGGTGCCACCTACCGTCCCTGGCCCATTATAAATGTATTTGTATATTGCAACTTAATGTTGCATATTTATTTGTGGGTTATCTATCTCTTTCACTAGAACGTAACCCCCAGGCCAGAAGGCACTTGCATGGTTATTAACTGCTGAATCCCCAGGGCTTACAACAGTGCCCGGCACACAGTGGGCCCTCAATAAACACAGAAAGCGGGGCGCCTACATGGCTCGGTCGGTTGAGCGCCTGACTCTTGATTGCTGCTCAGGTCATGATCTCACAGTTCATGAGTTCGAGCCCCACGTCAGGCTCTGCACTGACAGTGTGGGGCCTGCTTGGGGTTCTCTCTTGCTCTCTCTCTCTCTCTCTCTCTGCCCCTCCCCCTCTTGCGTGTGCTTACATGCACACAAGCACACATACACTCTCTCTCTCTCAAAATAAATAAATAAACATATAAAAAAATACAGAATGAGCGAGTGAACAAATGATCTTACTTCCAGTTCTCTTGGAGGCCAGTAGGCAAGGAATCAATCATAACTGAGTATAACAGTGGGTTTTGCCGACAAGAATGAGGACGTCAAAGTGGCTAAGAGCGTGGCTGCTTTTGCACTGCATTTCCCTCACGGAGTGAGTTCAAACCGGGTAGGTGATGTTTCCCCTGATTTTTCAACAAAGTTATGTCCCAGGCTGGACTCCCTCTTCCTGGCTCCAATCTGCCCCTTCCTCAGAGCTCCCTTCTCAAGAATGTCACCACCACCCGCCGCGTCGGGCAGATTGGAAAATCTGAGTATCCTTGCATGTGCCGTCTCTCCGTTCCCACTGCCGCTCGCCAGTCCAGATGCGCGATCCTGCCCAGATACGGCCGTAATTTACCCGCCGGGCTCCTCGCCGCCATCTTGACCCATGAGGACTCTCACACACAGACACACAGACACACAGACACACACAGACACACACACACACACACTCTTCCTGTCCCCACTACTGCTTTATCTGCTAAAACACTTCCCGTCCTTCAGTCCCCAGATCCAGGACTTTTCTTCCCAAACAGGTTTCCCACACAGAACCCACCATGCCATGGGATTCCACACCCCACCCCCTAACAACCCATCAGCTTTTATCACTAAGAACCTGTGGCCTGAAGGCCAGCCAGTCCCTCTACTCCAGAAGACCACAGGGGACAACCCGGTGCCAGGCCACCCAAAAGCTATTGAAAGATTAAGCCGTCTGCCAAGCGTCCAGGACAAGGGCTAGATTTAATAGAGTTTGGAAGAAACCACAAAGGCCGGGGGGAAAAGAAATCAATAGAGGGCCATTCCTTGGCTCGTACTCATTCTTAGCCTATTCGCCGGGGAAAAAAAGGTGTGAGTGGCAACCACAGGAATAACGACAGCTTATACTTATGGAAGACTCACTGTGTGTCACACATTCTTCTGACTTCTTGGCACACGTTCTCTCGTTCTATCCTCACAAGGGCCCAGTGGAGTGAGTGCCATTATTCTCCCCATTTTTGAGATGAGAAAACTCGAGCACAGAAGGGTTGAGACACCTCCTCAAGGTCACAGGGCTGGTAGAGGATTGAATGTAAGATCTGCCGAACCGGAGTCAGACCTCACCCACTCCATTTTTCTAGCCCGGAAGATGGGTTCAACGGCCCCCTTCCTGTTTCATGACAATGAAGCGCAACAAGAGAGGCCCGGACCGTAAGGAATGAGAGCCGACTCCAGCTCAGTCAGCAACAATCCGCGATTCAGAGAACGTACAGAGGAGGGGGTGGATACCGGGAGCGGAAGTTTCCTCTTCTCCCTAAGCTCCCTGAGTCTTACTGCATCGCTACCTGTCTGGTTCATCCTCCACCCCGGTACTCTAGCCCCTTCCGCCCCAACCAACCGCACACTCGTAAAGAGGACCACGTCCTCCCTGCCTCCCTCCCAGCAGAGCGACCATCACCCCAAGCTTCAACCTGCCCTTTCCTTGGCCGTGTCTTATTTGACTTTTATCATCAACATCAGTATCTTACTTACAGGACACAATTACCACTAGTTTGTAGGAGCTAAACACATTCTCCTGTTGACTACACATTCCGTGGAAATCGGACAGCACGTCAGCTGAGGAATAAGGAGGTTTTGCGGGTTTAATACAGTAAAAATTCTATGAGGGCAAATACCGTGAAAATTGGTATCTTCCGCTGGGCAAAAGCCACTAAAGCAGCAAAAACCAACTTAATGAAGACTATTTCTCTCAGTTTACTTTTCTTTGAAAATTCCTCCAAAAGAGGGTTAAAGACTAAAAAGCAATAAGGCATTACACAGCAATAATGGAGTAAGACATTATATAAATAGACCTACCTCGCAAGGCGGCCGAGGAAGTATCTGAGGATGACGTTAAGAGTTGTTCCTTTGTCTGAATTCTGATGCATCCTTAAAAATGACCTTGCACTTAGCCAGCCACTGAGAGAAAGAGAAGAAGAGTCACAGAAATTACGTTTGGATGATACAGTTCACCGGATGATTAATTTGATTGTCTCAATCAGGGTATAATAGCAGTAACAAGATATCTCCAACGCTAAAACAGTAACAGTTTTTTTCTGGCTCATGCGACATGCCCACAGCCGGTCGCCTTGAGCTAAGCATCTTCCCTACTAGGGGACCCAGGCTGAAGGAGCAGCCACCATCGGAAAGGTCAATGGCAGAGAACGAGAGCATTCTGGAGGGCTTCGCACCAGCAATGAACCGTTCTAGCCCCGATGTGTCTAAAGCTCTTAGCACGATGGCGACCCCAGGCACCCTTCATTGGCCAGACCTAGATCCCGTCCAACCACAACGGGTCCAGGAGGTAGACTGTTACCAAGGGCCCGGAAGGAAGAGAGCCAGAAATATTTGGTGAACGATACTAAGAGCCACCATTTAGCCTTTCGAAATAATAGCGTCAAAGCTTTCCACTTCTGTAGTGCCACGCCGTTTTCCGAGTGCCTTCACTAATGCCTCTCCAGTCATCCCAGACTACTGTGCAATAAATGCTGGTTGAGTGAGTGATCGGTAAAAGGGAAGATATTACCATATTACCTACTAGGAAACTGAGGCTCAAAGGGTCTGTGGGTTGCCCGAGATTCTCACCCAACATACCCCGATGGCAAATTTGTTACCCAGAACGCTCAGCTAAAGACGCAGGCTACGTCTCTGAGTTATAACTGGATAATAAGCAAGTCTGTGAGTGAGTTTCCTGACCTCCTGACATGAACGCCCAGGGTCCTCGTGGGTGCTTCTCTAAGGAACAAACGCACCTTCGATCGCAAAAGAAGCCTGCGTGTGTGTCGGAAGGGATCGGGGAGAGTTAGAGGATGTCTTTATTCTCCGCCGGCATGATTATCTTTCGAAACGCAGCTATAGAGACGTGTAGAAGGGAGTGTGGAGATGCGGGCGCAGGGCCGGCCAATTCCGATTCCGGCCTCCTCTTAATTTCAGGAAAGGATGCATCGGGCTCTCTCTCCAGGGGTGGCCATGCGGCACCCAGCCACTCGGTGCCTAGACGGGACAAAGGGGAGGGCTGGCAGGGAACCAGGCTGTGAGCCAGAGAACTTGCTGGTGGAAGCTGGGAAGACCCAGAGACCCGATCCCACCGGGGATTGGGGGGGGGGGGTGTACAATCCTGAAAGAGGAATGTGTGAAGTCAGCCAGAGTGGGCAGAAGAGGATTCCCAAACCGTCACCAGCGATAAGCAGAAGTCTCTGGTTTTACTGTGTAAATCTATGAGTGACGCGGCGGTGAGACGTGCATTTGGCATGAAGCGAGCAGTATGTTTCAGCCCTGATTCTAACTTTCCTAGCTGGGGGGACGCGGGCAGTTAGTCCATCTCTGCACATCAACTTTCTCATCTGTAAAAGCAGGCGTTTTGGCTCCTGGTTCCAGCTTCCCGGGTTTAATGTGAGAATCCTATGGAATGAAAGGTTATAAGCTTTTAGCGACGGCGAGACTAGGAATCACTTAGAAATATTCCCATTGTCCAAACGAAATGTTTATTTAAAAGAATATGTGCAATTTCTTTTTTTTTTTTTTAAGTTTATTTAAGTATTCTGCACACCCATAGTGGGGCTCGAAGTCATGACCCCAAGACCGAGAGCCACATGCTCTTCCAGCTGGGAGCCCCAATGTGCGCTTCTTAAAGTAAACAAAATGGGGGTGCCTGGGTGACTCAGTCGGTTAAGCGTCCGACTTCGGTTCAGGTCATGATCTCGCGGTCCATGAGTTCGGCTTCTGCGTCAGGCTCTGTGCTGACGGCTCAGAGCCTGGAGCCTGCTTCAGATTCTGTGTCTCCCCCTCTCTCTGTCCCTGCCCCGCTCGCACTCTGTCTCTCTCTGTCTCAAAAAAATAAACAAACATAATAACAAACAAAACAAAAATAATAAAGTAAGCAAAAGGAATATTGGCTGGGAAAAAAAACAGGGACTGAGACAGGCGATAAGAAATAGAGGCAAATAGAGATAAAGGAAAAAGAGACGGACGTCCTGGTCACTTGGCTGGGTCAGGAGCAGCCTGGTGTCCACTCTGCCGACCACCGTTCTTCACACCTGGACTTACACTGTGGTTCGCAGACTTCAGCAGGAGACGGCAGCACCCCAAGGGCTTAGTACAGCCCGGAGTGTGTGGGTCAGTGGGCCTGGGACCGGGCCCGAGAACCTGCATTTCTAACAGTCTTGCGGCTGATGCGGGTACAGGTGCATTGGGACCGTACTCTGAGAACCACCGATAAAAGGCCCGGCACTCCCCAGGTCCCAGAGCAAGCCACGGGTCAGATGTGTGGTCTTGTACCAATAAAAGGGCCATATTTGTAGTTTTCTTGAACTTCTGAAATGTCATAGCCTTAGCCTGTGGTTTTGGGTATCTCGGGGCTGACCCAACGGCATCTCGGGTGTCTCAGGGACCCGCGCTGATGGTCCAGACAGGACCAGTGGCCTTTCAGGCCCTCGTCCTTCCCTCCTGGTGCCGGTTCTCCAGCTTGAGTTTTTGGCTTTGCTTCTGGCCACTCTGGTGTGTCTTTGCCCGTCTCCCTCCCACGGCTTGGGGCTTTGCCCATCAGTCCCATCCAGCACTTGCTGTCTTTTTTTGCCTTGTTCTTACTAGTCCTCTTGCAGGGAACAGAGTTCTGGACGTTGAGGGCTGTCCCCTGGGCAGCCCTCCCCACCGCCAGGGGCCTGCCGCAGGTGTCTGCAGTCGGGCTGCGCCTGCCTGGTGAGACCCTCCTGGAAGGTCCGGTGCCCAGTGGTTCCCATTTCACCGCAGACAGTGGCCTCTGACCCTCACCCGTCCGGGCCACTTTCTGTCACCCTGGCCACCTCCGAGCATGAGCTGCCACCCTGGTGGCCGCCCTGGTGGCCTCAGCTCATTCTGTACCCTACTTTCTCTGCATTACCCCCAAGAACCTATCACACCAGACCCTTGAGCTAAAACCACTAAGAAATCATTTCACCGGCTACTTACTGCACAACACTGTACGCCTGGCATTGCTTTGGGCCCCAGGGACAGCGGGACACAAAACAGAAAAAAGTCCCATCTTATGGGCCAGTGGAGAGACACCGACAATAAATACATAAATAACAGTAAGTGGCATCTATAAGTACGTTAGATAAAGAGGAGAAATAAATCAGGGAAAATGAAGTCAAGAGTGTGGTGGGTGCGTTTTGAACAAGGGGGTGGCGCAAGGCGGCGTTGGGAGGGAACATTTGGGCAAACACTGAGGGAAGGGGGGAAAGGCCCCAGGACTCCAGGGAAGTAATGATGGTCGTTAGTCATCCCTCGCTGTTGCCCTGCCCTGTTTGCGAGCTGGTCCTCGCCTGAGCCGGAGGTTTGTGCACTTTTGAATTTCGTGGACTTTAAAATTACAACACACGCACACGCACACCCGCCAACAACTAGATGGCACTTATCAGAAGCTTGCTCCGTGGTTGTCTGGCCAAAAATCTCTGCGGCGTTCATGGGTGGGTCACATGTCGGCATGTGATGGGGACGTGCTCTCGGGTCCCCCTTTCCCGATCTCTCCCTGACGCCCAGGCGCAGCCAGCGTCTCCGCGCCCTCCCATCTCGCCCCAGTGACCGGCCGCGCGGCCACTCCCCCGACAGGGTCGCCAGCACCGCGGGGGCAAACACAGAGGGCACTCCTGCCCATCTCCACCTCCCGCAGCGCGGGCCTGCCGCCACCGCCGCCGCCCTTCCTCCGTGATCCGCTTCCGGTCTTGGCCTCCCGGTCCCCACAGTGTCTCACTTGTCCTCTCTCATTTCACCGGTCACTCATCGTCAGAAGCCGTGGGGGCTCCCCTTCTCCCCCACTTCTGCAGCGAGGGCGGCAGAGGCCCCAGCACCTATTCCTGAGCTGTCGTCGCTGGCGCCCTCCTCCCCCGCCCTCTGATCCCGCGCTGTGGCCTCCCCGCTGCCTGAACCCGAGGCTCCCAAATTCCCGCCTCTGGCCTGGACGTTCCCACTGAGCTCCAGCCGCTCGCAGCCCCTGCCGACTTAACACCGCCACCTGGGGGTCTGGGTTATCTTCGCTTGGCTGGCACAGTTTGATTCCGACAGAAAGCCTTGTTTTCCCTCCAAGACCCTCTTCTTCTCCAGGCTCTCCGCTCAGCCAATGCCACCTGCCCCCGCCCCATCCCCCTCCCCCACCCCCTCCACTACAGGGACACCCCCTCCCCTTGCATCTCCGCTCTTGAGCCCAGCCAGAAGTCCTTCCGAAGTCCTCTCTCTCTCGCCCTTCACATGCAATCAACAACAGGTCCTGACAGTTCCGCCTCTAAAGTCCATCTTGAACATGACCTTCTCACACTATCCCGCCCCGCCCCACAGTCCAGGCCTCCTTGTTTCCCATCCGGAGTTCGACAGCGAAGGTCACCTCACTGATCTCCCTGCTTCCATCCCGGCCTTCCTTAGACCTGCCGTGAACACAGGAGCCAGAGCCACCAGTTTCTAAACTGTCAGATGGTATCGCTTTCAAATGAAAGCAATCCAACCTCTTCCTGCTCCACCAAGACTGAAGTCCGAACTCCTGAGTCTTGCTACAAGGTCCTCTGTGGTCTAGTCCCGCCCGGCTCACTCTCTCTCTCCCCACCTTCTCGATGCTTCAGCCTTCTTTCTGATCCTTTGATAAGGGTCTCTCTCTCTCTCTCTGTCTCTCTCTCTCTCTCTCCTTAGCTCTCCTGCACTGGTGGCTCCCTTTGCCTGAAACGTTCTCATCCCAGATTTTCCCAGGGCAGGCTCCTTCGAGCCACTCAGACCCAGTGACCCCTCTTCAGACTAGCCTTCTGCGACGAGCCTAAACAGCTACCCACTCTGTCTCCCAATCGCTGTTCTATTCCTTCCTAGTAGTTATTACTAGCAGATTTTTTCTTGTTTGTTTGCTTATTGCTGGACACACACGCACACACGCACACACACACAGCAACATGCACAACAGCAGAGACGACACTGAATTACCTGATCAGGAAGAACGTGTCGACCCCCAGATAGAACGGGCCGCTCCGAGAATAAAGGTAGAGTGGATTTTTAAGCACCCTGCTTTTCCACTCAAGCACATTATCTGCAACAATCATAAAAGGAGTGGTTATTTTTGTTTGTTTCGCGGAAGAAAGTCATGTGATTTAAGTTTTCAGAAAAAGCCAGAGGAGCGCCTTTGACTTTCAGAGCATCCAGAGGATTTCGGGGCGCCTGGATGGCTCAGTCGGTTCAGTGTCCAACTTTGGCTCAGGTCACCATCTCACGGTTCGTGGGTTCCAGCCCCGCGTCAGGCGCTGTGCTGACGGCTCGGAGTCTGGAGCCTGCTTTGGATGCTGTGTCCCCCTCACCCTCTTCCCCTCCCCCGCTTGTGCTAGCTCTCTCTTGCGCTCTCAAAAATAAACAAACATTAATAAACAGAGGATTTCGCGCATCCCCACAACGTACTGAAGAGAACGCAGATCGGAATAAGAAATGGTGACTGAGGGACCTGACAGTATCTATCACAAAATCGCCGTAACTCAGGCTTTGAACTGCTTCCTGTTCTCACGGTGCCCACAGCTCCGGGGGGGACCGCAGCGGCGTCCCCTGGCCATGGCCCGGTTCACGGCCCCGGGGAGCCGCTCCTGGGCTGCTTCAGGAGTGGGGCGGCAGGCAGCGGGCCGAGGAACACGGCGTTAATACCAGTGCGTAATATTCATTTGCGCCTGACTGCCTTTCCAGGGGAAAAATACGTTTGTTTCTGGCTTCGTTAATCACGACAAGAGGGAACCCAGCTCTTTGGACGCCGAATACGCAACCCTCCGTATCGCCATCCTCCTGGTCATCAGGTGCCTGGTTTACACCCGCAAGGAGGTACAGCAACTACTGTGCACCGGTTTGGGCACTCCCCGAACTCACTGGTGGGAGGTCCCGGCTACGTGTCTGAAACAGAAGGAAGGCCATTCTTGGGGAAGGCCGCCGCCTCTCGGCCGGGGCCCAGCAGGACCCCCTCACACGAAAGCGCCCCTCTTCCCCCAACGATCATCAAGACGCGTCAGTCCTCCTCACCCAAAGACAGCCACGCGGTCATCTGGCTGGTGTGGCCCGACATGACCCAGAGGAGACTCAGAGCCCGGATGCCGTTCAGCGCGGGGCACCTGCTGCCTGGCGTCTCCGTGGTCCAGATGGCCGGCACGTTCCTCTGCCAAGAAAAGCACTCCAGAGCGTGCGCCGTGGCTCCTAAAAATCCTGGACGAGAGCACAGGTGTCACCGTCCACCCGCAGAGCCAGCTCGGTCCACACGCTGCCCCCCAGACGAGAGCTAACACGCACACGTCGTGATCTTGATGGTCACTCCCTTGAGGACGCTCCCTGGCTGTGACCCCGGACTGCTCAGCCTAGTTCTCCACGGTCCCCTCTTGATCTGTCTGCACACCTTTGGATGTGGTCCGCCTCCCCTGTAAACCTTGACTTTTCCTAACGTACCTGACCTGAGACTGGGGCCCATGCTGCCCGTGCACAGAACAGGCTGGTCCCCGCGTGCCACTGCTTGACCCCAGTCCTGTTTTACTGACAAATGGATAAAGAAGATGTGGTACATATATACAATGGACTACTACGCAGCAATGAGAAAGAATGAAATCTGGCCATGTGTAGCAACATGGATGGATCTGGAGGGTATTATGGTGAGTGAAATAAGTCAGTCAGAGAAAGACAGATACCATATGTTTCCATGCATAGGTGGACTTTGAGAGATTTAACAGAAAACCAGGGGGGAAGAGGGGAGAGGAAAAAAGACACAGAGAGGGAGGAAGGCAAAACATAAGAGACCCTCAAAGACTAAGAACAAACTAAGGAGTGAGGGGGGTGAGAGGGGGGAGAGTGGGTGATGGGCACAGAGGAGAGCCCTTGTTGGGATGAGCACTGGGTGTTGTATGGAAACCAATTTGACAATAAATTATTTTTTAAAAAAAGGGTTGGGTGGAGGGGGAGAGGAACTTAGACATCGTCCAGAAACCGCAGGCTCCATAAGGGCAGCATTTCACTTGAAACGGCACCCCTTCCCCCGCCCAGGAAGGAGCTACTTGCAAACATCCCCACCTGTCACTACAGGCGTGAACACAGCGGTGCGGGTGGCACAGGAGCCGAGGATGCTGGCCTTCTAGTTAGCTGCTCCTGGCTCTGAATCTGGCTGTCATCTGTCAGATACTCCGTAACCTCTGGCAAATGAATTCCCTTCTCTCGCCCAAGTTTCCACGGCTACAAAATGGGAATCAAATTCGATCCTATAACCTCAGGATTATCACGAAGAACAAAGGAGATACCAGGACAGCGGCTCCGCTCACTGTTTTCAGCCCTCTTGCTCTCATCCCTTCTATGCACCTTAGTCCGTTTAATTTTTACAAAATTTTGATTCGACTCATTTAGATGCATGCCAGACAGCTGGCGTCGTGAAGCAGGCACCTCCAAAGGAAGGCTCCAGCTGCTCCAAGAGACTCATGTGTTCTCTTGGATGAAGCCTAGTGCTTAAACACTGTAGGCTCGAGAGGTCCCTGCAGAATCGAGACTTCTTTACAAATGAGATCTGGCTGACAACCAGGCTCCGGACATCGAAAATCGGTTTCTTCAATGGGAGAGTGTAATTGTCAAGCCTTCTGAGATGCCAGCCGTGAGCAGGAGTGTGGCCCTCGGAGCCGCTGTCCAGCGCGCCACCCTGACGGCACGGGCCCGCCCGCTCCTCCGGAGGGATCCTCACCGCCCAGCCGCGTCCGTGCCCTGGCTCCCGGCTCCCCTCGGCTCCCCAGAAGCCACGTGCCACAATAGAGAGAGAGAGAGAGAGAGACGCACACACAGACCCCAGGCTCCGGCCAGTTCCGCCCTCCCTTCAACCAATCAGGACCTCTTTCCTCACTTGTAAACTGAGCGCCCTTTCTGGCCGGGCCGCGGCGAGGATTTGAGGGCATTCGTCAACCATCTGGCCTGATGCCTACCTGGGCAAGCGAGTCCTGAGTGCCTCTCGCTATCATCTGATTTTTTTTTCCATCTCAGTTCTACCTGCGGTTGAACTTAACGAGTAGCAGCTTAAAATATTGTCTGGAAATAACTGTCTATGGAGAGGAGAGCCTCTCTGAGTCCCATTTACTCATTGGTAACTGGAAAGGATAAACCCGGGGGCATGGGAAGGATCGGTTGAAAGGATGCAGGTGGTCAGTGGTTCTCAAAGTGGGGGGGGGGTCCCCAGTCCGGCAGCGGCAGCATCGCCTGGGAACCTGCTGGAAATGCCCAGTCCCAGGCCCCACCCCAGACGCACTGACTCAGAATCTTTGAGGGCCGGGCCCAGCAGTCTGTGCTGTGACAAGACCTCCAGTTGCTTCTGGAGTTGGAGAACCAAAGTTCGAGAACCAGAGGGGGCGATGGCGCTTTGAAAGACCTTGTGGCCCCTTTGGATTTTTCTCAGCGATAATTACTGTGAGCCCGCTCGAAGCAACAGACCACACATAAGAGCCCCGCCTTCCAGGAGCTTAAATTCAAAGCCATGTGCTTCGTGGAAACTTCCTCAAGCATGCGCTGGCATTTTTCTCATCTAAGTTGGAAAGCACCAGTTCTCGTAACAGGAAACCTCTCTAAGCGAATGCAATGATTCTTTGGAGGATAAAGAACCAGGGATCTGAAATACCCAATTTGGCTCTGGATTTCTAGAAGACACGGTAGTCTTATGTTGATTTGACTCCCTGGTGAGTGCAAACGTGGGGAGATAAAAGAATGCCGACCCTAGGCCTCTCTCCATCTTGGTTTTTGTTTTCAAACATTCACGATGTGGTATTTTACTGATGGTATTAAATAAAAAAAAAATATTATAGCAACAGAACATGGACCCTCCGCCACCCCCACCATTTTGAGGCCACAGTTAAATACAGCTGCTGAAAAAGTTAACATAAGCTTCGTGTCCTGATCATAGAGAGTCCTATTTGGGGCTGCAACCCTAACAGTTCAGTGGCTGAGTCCTAACACCATACCAGGTGCATCTGCCTTCAAAGGCCAGGCTCCGTGGCTTAGCCCTCCACCCAATGATAGGCAATGGTGAATTTTGGTGACGGTAGACTCACCAACTAGAAGGTAGGCTCTGACAACTAGAAGCGTGCGGCAGGTGCCTGGAACCCAGCTGAGCTCAGCAAGGTCCATGTCAGCGAGAGGTCTTGGCCAGTTAAAGCCTCTGCCCTTTCCTCCTCCTGGCTTAAGGGAAGAGAATGAGGAAAAGAGCAATGGAACAGGAGGACGGAAGTCTACGTGATCTCATTTAGTTCCTTCAACAAATCCCACTGTACGCCCCCATTTTATACATGTGGAAACTGAGGTTCTTAGGGGTCAACCAACCTGACCAAGGGCAGAGTTAGAAGCCCAGGCAGGACTGACCGGGGATCGCTAAGTACGTTCCACGCTCTTGGAACCTTCTCTACCTAGCAGCCGGAGAGCCGAGTGCTTGATCAATGTCACGTGAGGAGTGACTGAGGGGCTCTAAGACTTGGGAGAAGCCATCGTAACTGTCCCCGGTATCTGACGTGGCGGAATAGAAACAAGCGAGTAAGTAGGAGGGCAAAACGAGGGCCCATCAGTGGAAATTACAGAGCAGGGACGCCTGGGAGGCTCAGTCGGTTAAGCGTCCAACTCTTGGTTTTGGCTCAGGTCATGATCTCACGGCACGGTTCTTGAGTTCAAGCTCTGAGTGGGGATTTGCGCTGGCAGCCCAGGCTCTGCTTAGGATCCTCTCTTTCCCCCTCTCTCTACTCCTCCCCATGATAATTAATAAATAAACATTAAAAAAATTAAAAAAGAATGACAGAGCAGCAGGACTGACCATTCAGGAGCCTAACAATGAACGCTTCCCCCGACACGGCTACAGAGGGAGCCACTGGACCAGGGGGTGCCCTCTGACTTAGGAAGGAGGTCGCACTAGGGACCTCTGAGCATTCTTGGCTCTTCTGTCATTTTTACGCAAACACACCGTGTGTTGCTTTCCTTGTTGCTGGGACCTTGAGGTGGCGTGACAGCTGTTTTTGTTTTCCGAACAGGATCTGATAAAATCATCCCCGTGCCCTCCACGGTGGACATATTCCCTGAAGCTACTTGATCCCATGTTCTCAATCTTATGGCCCATTCATCGAAATGGTGTCTTATTTTCATCCCATGATTCGGAGTAAGGGAAGGTCAACTGTGTGCATGCCCAGGGACTCTGCCAGAAAGGATTCGCCACGTGCTAAATTGGTTTGCATGACGACGCTGCCCTTGTTTCGGGATGTGAGTGTGTGTGTGGGGGGGGGAGGGGCTTTCCCTTGCTGTATGGCCAGGGAGAAATGACAGTAACGCTCTCGAGTTTTCACTGCAACACAACACAACGTGACCAGCTGCTAACTGCCGCCCAGCTCGCCCTCCACTAAGCAGGTTATTTAGTTCTGGCTCAGATACACTCAGCCAGGCTTTGACCTCTTGCACGCTTACCCCCCTGGCTTCAATTTAGACATAAATCCTTTATCTTCGTGATGCCGACCAGGTTCTGTGAGTCACCTAGGTCGCTGCGACACTGGAAATGGACAGTGCGAGGGGCGCCTGGGTGGCTCAGTTGGTTGAGCGGCCGACTTCGGCTCAGGTCATGATCTTACAGTCTGTGAGTTTGAGCCCCGCATCGGGCTCTGTGCTGATGGCTCAAAGCCTGGAGCCTGCTTTAGATTCTGTGTCTGCCTCTCTCTCTGTCCTTTCCCTGCTCACGCTCAGTCTCTCTGTCTCTCAAAAACAAATAAACATTAAAAACAAATAAAAAAAAAAAGAAAATAGACATTGCGATCCTGGACTCGTTTCCTAGCGGACGACCACAGTGGAACCCAAGCCCTGCCCTGCCCGAGTCATGGGGTAGCGCCCAAACACACTGGGTCATTGTCCCCAAGACAGAAAGCAGCATTTTTGGCGAACTCGCCGTAACACTCCGATAGCAAACAAAGACCGAATTGTAGAGAACCGAGCCCCAGCCTCCACACTGGCGTTCAGAAGCTGGTGGGCATTCACCAGATTCCAGCACTGTAGGAATTCTTTTCCAGCCTCGCCTCACCTAAGTCACCGCTCGTGAGCGCTGTTAGGTTATTAAAATGCCTACTTGTTCCTCTGCTCGGGGTTCCTGAGAGCGAGCAGTGGGCCAGGCACCCCGTTCTGTTTCCTGGGTCACTCCTCTGCGTCTCTCTCAGGGGCAGGCTCCCGTCGGTGGTGGCCGGTTGTGCCTGATGTGAGGGTGACTCCCTGCGGTCGGATCCCCGCCCCGTGGCCGCCACATAGACGGTCCCAGCCAGGGGCAGGGAGAGGCCCAGCAAGGTGAGGCATCTGCAGGGAGAAGACACGTGTGACCAAGCTTTATGTCACACCAAAGCCACCGTAAGAAGCGGAAAAAACACACCGTGCAAGCCCCCGACAAAAATACAGACAAATATCCAACAGTTTTAAGGGGCGGGAGCGGTTTCGTAAGAATTAATAATAAAAGAAATGAGAAAGTAGAAGATTAATGGATTTCTCTAAACTCCTTATTATAATTGTTAAAAAAATCATAAACAAAAACATGCAAACACTGAGGAAGATACTTACAGCTGATTGGACTAAAAATTCCTACCTTTTATCTATGTAAGATAGCTTAAAAATCACTAAGAACCCAACTAACCAACATACATGGAAACAGGTGTGAGAAGTATGAATAGCAGATAAACGAGGGAAACACTCCTTGTTACAATTTTTTAAGGCAAATTAAACCAATTTATTGACTCTGTCAGATTGGTACTAGTTTTTATTAAGGTAGCTTGGGACGCGGGTGGCAGGATGGGGATATAGACACGGACGTCTCAGAGGGGGGCAGTTATATAAGTGAGGTTTTTCAGGAAAGACCTCCCCCGCCCTCAATGATCCCAGCTACGCGCTGGGAACTCTGCCGCTATTAGTTTGTCCTGAGGACCAACGTGTGATGCAAACAAGAATAACGGCCAGGACGGCTGAGGTGTCCGAGGGAGACGCCAAACCTCAAATAAAAGAAATTAATCGTCAGAGGTCACGTGAAAGGAACAGGAATCTTTGGGATCGGGATATATTTCTCCGTGACTCTGAAGCTCGGTCACATTTGGGCGTGGCCAGCCTTCCTCTCGAAGACTTCTGAATTGAATCGTTCAAGGTACAGGGTGATCTCTCATGGAACATTGGCCAGACATCATTCAAGAATGAGAAGTAGATGGCTACGCAGAGTTGGTGACTGGAAGTCGGTAACACAGCCCCGAACACATACACCCCAACCAGGGACCTCAGATGCCCATACTCACAGACACGCGGCCACAAAGGAGTCGAGGGGGAACATTCCAGGAGCACATCTAGCCACACCCGTGCCAGATGAGGAGGAAGAATTGACGGTAAAGAGAGAGAGAGAAGGGGCCAAAAATGAAGTATTTCTGAATCTTAAAATATCTGCCAAGGGGTGAAAAAGAAGAGATTGTATTAATGATACTTTACTTTGCAACAAATATACTTTGCCAAGAACTTTCATACCGCTCATTTCAAAACAAAACTTGGACATTAAAAAGGACAGCTGGCTTTCATGTATCTGATTTATAGATGGGGAAACAGGGCAGGAAGATGCTGAGACTCACAGAAGGAAGAACTCAGCCCGGCACGAAGTGGACCATAGTCTCCGGAATGCTTAGCCCGCCCAGACTCCCGAGGTCTCTCCTAGCACAGTGCTGGGAATGACAATCCCAAAAACACCATTGCCAGCTTAAATCTGTTTGTAAACAGGTTCCCGCAAGAGACATAAATGCAATACAAGATGAAAAAAATACAATGGAAGCCCACAAACTGGAGAAAGGTGCTGTCTAAAGGGGGGCGCCTGGGTGGCTCAGTCGGTTAAGCTTCCAACTTTGGCTCAGGTCATGATCTCGCAGTTCGTGGGTTCGAGCCCCACATCGGGCTCCGTGCTGATGGTTTTGGATTCTTCTCTCTGCCCCTCTCCCTCTTGTGCTCCGTCTCTCTCTCTTTCTCAAAAATAAACATTAAAAAAAGAGTAATAAAGAAAGAAAATAACATTGAAATACAGAAGCACCCACTCAGGGCACACCTAACCAGTCACTGATTGTGGGGATCCCCAAAGTTTGGAGGGATATTAGTGGTAAGATGAGGGCGGGGGTCTCAGACTTTAGTGTGCCCCGGGATTAGCCTGCTTGATAGATTACTCCCTGCCTCCCCTCCGCCCCCAGCAGGCTGGTGCAGGAGGCCTGGGGTGGGACCTGAGAACTTGCATTTCTAACAAGAAACCAGGTTGCTCAGGCCACTAATCAGGGCACACACTTTGAGAACCGCAGGACCCGGGAACTTTCAAAACTTCAGCCAAGGATGGGGGACACAGTGCAGTTTAATTAAATAGCAATGCCAATTATAAATAACAAAAAATAAAATATATATATTAAGCACCCATTAGGTATGAGACACGTTTTGATCAGTGTCTCTAATCCATCAGCAACGACAAGGGACTATTATTGATCTTTTTTTTTTTGAGAGAGAGAGAGAGAGAAATTTCCAGGAGGGACAGAGAGAATGAGAGAGAAAGAGAGAGAAGCAGGGTTCACCCGATGCGGGGCTCCAACTCACCGAGCCGAAGTCAGATGCTTAATGACTGAGCCACCCGGGGGGCGTCCATTTTTTATCTTATTTTGCCGGCAAGGAAAATTCTCCTCGGGTAAGTCCACAAGCCTAAGCATGGTGGCGAAGAGTGCAGCGTCTGCATTGAGAGCGCGCATCTACCCTTTACTCTGTGACCACAGACAGGTTACTTCATTACTCCGTGTCTCAGTTTCCCCCTTGGTAAAATGAAAATAATCGCTCCTCATGGGGTTGTTGTGGGGGGTGTAGCACTAACTAGACAGCACTTAGCAAGTGTCGGGACCGGTCAGAGTCAGTAAATGCCGGTTGTCTCTATTATTGCTGCTAAGCGGCAGGGACAAAACGCACTCAGATCTTCGTGAAGCTGAAGAGTGTGGTCTTTTTGTTTCCTCGTGCTGCCTCATTTTAGTGCAATGGATTGGCTAGACTTGCATGCAGGA
The DNA here is from genome assembly GCA_030068075.1 of Paguma larvata. Classification (NCBI taxonomy): domain Eukaryota; kingdom Metazoa; phylum Chordata; class Mammalia; order Carnivora; family Viverridae; genus Paguma; species Paguma larvata. The sequence goes on from CM057835.1 coordinate 16,093,725, forward strand.
GGCTTGGATTTGAGCCAGCTTGCCGTGTGGCTCTGGGCAAGTTACTGCACCTCTCTGGGTCTCATTTCCTCCTCTGGGTAATGAGGAAGAGGGGGGGGGTTGGACACAGTGGAGTCTAATGTCCCTTCCACCTCCAACACTTTTCTCTTCCCACCCCTCTTCTCTGATCCTACACCGACAAGTGCCTTAGCTGCGGGGTGTGGACAGCCTAAGCTCCGCCTCCCTTACCCTCCCCCAGCGACTCCCCCTTAGAGGACAGCTGGGAGCCAAAGGGGCAGGGAATTCTGGACACTTGTGGGGGGGGGGAAGAAGGGGAAGTGGGCGTGTCTCCTTGACGCTACAGACATCACACCCCAGGGAGAGCGCCAGCCAGAGGCATGGTCTCCCAAGTAGGGGACCGAGGACAGGGCCCTTCTTGCCTAGGACTCAGGGCTGCCCTGCAGACACCCCTCTGCCATCCTCCAAAGCGCCACCCTCCTCACAGCTCGATCGCAGGACACTAGGCAGCCTCAGGGCCAGGAGAGGAAGAGAATGAGTAGGAAAGAATTGAGCCCTGGAGGTCCTAAAATCAAGTTCAAAGGGACTTGATAAAGTCCCCTCTTGTCCCTTTAAATTCACATGCTGAAGCCAGGACTTCCGAATGGGACTGTGTTTGCAGGCAGGGCCTTCAGAGGGAGGTGAGTTAGTGGAAACGGGGCCATCACACCGTCTAACCCACCCGGCGTCCTGAAGTGAAAGGAAGTTTGGACCCACCCGTGGGGGCGCCCAGAGGAGAGACCGTGCGAGCGAGCAGGCGGCCGTCTGCAAGCCCAGGAAAGAGGCCTCAGAAGAAACCAGCCCTCCCGACGCCTTGAGCCTGGACTTCTAGTCGCCGGAACCGGGAGAAGGCAATTCCGTCGCGAAGCCCCCGCGTCTGGGGTATCTGTCAAGGCGGCCCTGGCTCTCACAGAGACTCGCCACATCGGTGCCCTGGGCGAGGCAGGGCTCAGCCGGGAGCCAGGCCGACACTCTTGAGGGGGGCCGCCTGCGGACAGCTGGGTTTCCTGGGCTCGTCCCCCCTCACCAAATGACCGGAGTCAATGTCCTCGGTCCTGGCAGCACTGAGGGGGAGCCCCCGCTCCCCACGCTAAATCCTGCCAGTAGGCAGCCTGTGCACATTCAATGGAACGTAAGTGTCTACACTGTGCCAGGTTCTAGGTCTATACAGGGGAGTAGGGAATCTTTGATGTGTTTCCCACCACCGTCTTGCCACACGCCATCAGCACTCCCTTCACTAACCGGGGCAGCTCGAGCCCGCGCTATAAAGGTCCCCTTTCACCCTATCCAAGGCAGCTCTTTCCCCCCACCCCTGCAGCCTCCTGAAGCCCCTCTGCACGGCCGCCCGTCCCTAGCATTCAGCGTGAGGTCCAGCGTGCATTTCCCGACAGACCTACCCTTCGGGCACACATACTCCCCTTACTAACTAAATTGTAGGGTTCCCGAAATGAGAACTCCCAATTCTTTCCATTCTCTCTCCTCGGCACACACGCGTGATGTCACACAGAGGCCAGACGTAAGAGTCTTCTGCGTTGAACTGAGAACGGAAAATGGTATTCTGTGAACTGTTTTGGATTCCTTTTTAGTCCTTCGGAGGCACTTCTGTGGGTAATTCAGGGAGTTATTATTAAAATAGCTCCGTTTTCTCAATCAGCGCTCAGGGAATTCCCGTGAGATGGGGAGGGGGAGGGGGAAGGAGTCACCCCTTGAAGTGCCGGCACCGTGATTCCGTGGGGGCCTCACAGGCCTAATGATAATCGGCAAGTCGAGATGAAATCAGCCTCACGGAGCATGAGAAAAAGGACAGGTATGAGGGATGGTTACACATTGATTGTAAACAGCCAGTTCTCATTGTTTTGGGCCACTGCCAGGAGGGACACTGTGGCCACCATATAAAGTTGTAAAATTTCTATAAGGACAGAAGGCAGATTGAGAGTGAGTCCCCAAGAATGGAAATTCTTCATAGGGCACCTGGGTGGCTCAGTCGGTTGAGCGGCCGACTTCGGCTCAGATCATGATCTCACGGTCTGTGAGTTCGAGCCCCGCGTCGGGCTCTGTGCTGACGGCTCAGAGCCTGGAGCCTACTTCGGATTCTGTGTCTCCCTCTCTCCCTGCCCCTCCCCTGCTCACGCTCTGTCTCTCTCTCTCAAAAATAAATAAATCTCAAAAAAAAGAGAGAGAGTGGAAATTCTTTAAAGTTGAATCTGGGTGAATTCTGGGTTAACTCGGCGTTAACAGATCCTTAACCCAAGCCCCTCCTGTCTCAGCTCTGTGCTGTCACTGTGACCAGATGCTTATTTGCCTCTCCGTTAAACCCCAGTCAGATCTGACGCTTAGCAAGCACATTCTAAATGCAGGGTCCTGGGCTACGAGGCTGTGAGTTATCAGATTCTGACTCCCTGTCGTGTTTAAGGGACCTCAGACATCTAGCCAAACTAGGAACCACACGTTAGCCACTGTTCTGAGTTGAACACAATTGTGGTTGAATTGTCCACCCTCCCCTCCCCAAAAGGTCCAAGCCCTAATCCCCGGAGCTGTGAACCTTACTAGAAATAGGGCCTTTGCAGGTGTAATCAACTTAGGAGGAGGTCACACTAGGTCAGGATGTAAGTGGACCCTAACTCCTGTGCCCTTATACACAGAGGGAAATTGGGAAACGGAGAGACGCAGAGAGGAACGCCGTGTGACCACAGAGGTAAAGATTGGAGAGATGCATCTTAAGCCCCCCGGTCTGTGGCACTTCATGACAGGAGCCCGAGGAAACAGAACACGGCAAGTTGATGCTGAAATACCAGATATGAGTTGTCAGGGAACTAGCCCATAACTGGGCTTGTGGTCACCACTCCCAAGTTTTATCTAGCCGCTTGTGCGCTAAAACCGCAGCAGGTGACTGACCTCAGCCTCCTCGACCCTCTCAAGTGACCTCAAAGAGATACCAAAACCAAGAAGAACCAGCAAACCAGTTACGCAGAGGCCTGCGGGCAGTATTTTGGAACCCTGAGATACGACAGAAATATAATGTATTACGATGATCTAAGTGTCTGTGTGGAAATGAGAAAACCTGTATTTTTACAACCTAACACATTATGCCTTGTGACTCACAAGTCTTTGGAGGACTGCTCGGAAGCTCATTGTATAGAATCCTCTGTTGCTAACAGGCTACGGGCGTTGGAGAAGATCTTCAGGGCGGCAACCTGAAATACTGTCTCCTGGGCCACCGTCCTCAGTAAGACAGCAAATCAAGCATTTACTAACCTACTCTGAGGTTGGCTTTCTCTCAGGTGACGCTCTCACCACTACAGTGTGACATAGCTTCATTCTCAAGAACTCACGCAAAGTCAGGTCTCTGAAATTTTATGACATCTATGGCGACCCCAGGGTGCAGGGTTTGGGTTGAAGGCGGTACATTCCGACCTGCCCTGAATTTTTTTTTCCTTCCCTCTGCAACTGTGTGCTCATTTCTTCCTGGCTCGCTTGCTACGGTCTCCACGTGTTAAGTCCCTGCTCACCTGCTCTGCGTGCGCGGAGCCCACACAGATGGCTTCTTCCTGCCTGTGCTGAGCCGTTTGCCCCCACATCTGTAGAGGAAATATTGGCAACTCCATCAAAAAGCTTTGGGGAACAGCTGGGGCACCTGAGTGGCTCAGTCATTTTAGGGTCCGACTTCGGCTCAAGTCTCGATCTCACAAGTCGTGGGTTTGAGCCCCGTGTTGGGCTTTGCACTGACAGTGGGAAGCCTGCTCCTGGGATTCTGTCTCCCTCTTTCTCTGCCCCTCCTCTGCTCATGCTCTCTCTTAAAAAATAAACATTTAAAAAAAGGATTAAAAAAACAAAAAAGCTTTGGGGAATAGCTGACAAATCCTTTCCGGACGGAGACCTTTTCTCCTAGGCAAAGCAGCTCCCATGTCTACCTGTTGTCTCTGTGCAGAAGCTGGAGAAAGGTCTTGGCGGTAAAGACTTCCCTGATCTATCCATCCTACCCGTCAGCTCTGCCCGCCCTAATCAGGGCCCTTCCTTTTTCCAGTCCCCCAGAGACAATCATCGGAATATCTTTGTATCGATGATAGCATCGAACCTTCCACTTCATTCTAATGTCCACTCTGGCTAACGAGCTTAGCATGAGCCAGAAAAACTAGGCTAATTGATAAATCGCTTAAGTAATAATGAGCATTAACTCAGACTTAGCAAGCCATTTCTTCCCTTGAAATGCTAAGTTAATAACAACTCCACGCATTCATCTTTGTTGCTAGGATATTCATGGCCCATCCGGCAAGAACTGAAAATGAAATTTAATTGATAACAATTGGTTTTCTTTTGAAGAGCACATAAAACATTTGGCCGGATAGACAGACCCCCGTCCCTGAAGCTGTAGGGGTAATCGTAAACCCAGGGGACAATTTAAGGTTATTGAAAACCAACTGCAATATTGACCCTGAAAAGATTTTTAATATGTATGTGAGGTTGTGATATAATAGGAAATCTAAATTTGGTCTTCGTCCCCGGTTCCTGGCACAGACCTCATAAAGCCTTTGGAATTTCCTAAGTGACAGGGGTAGAAGCAGTGTTTGTTCTTATTCATACTACGCCCCTTTCAATGAGACTTGAGAAATCAAGCCAGGCCCCAATCAATTGCACCTACACATTGGGGGCGCCTGGGTGGCTCAGTTGGTTGAGCGTCCGACTTCGGCTCAGGTCATGATCTCACGGTTCATGAGTTGGAGCCTCTACAGTCAGCACGGAGCCCACTCCGGATCCTCTGTCCCCCCCTCTCTCTCTGCACCTCCCCCACTTGTGCTCTCTCTCTCAAAAGTAAACATTTAGAAAGAATCGTGCCTACATAATGGAACCTCCATAAAAACCCTAAATGAAGCGGGTCAGAGAGCTTCTGGGTTGAGGAATGCGTGGAGGTGCACCCCGAGGGGGCCGGGGAGCTCTACACCCCTTCCCCTACCGCGCCCTACACATCGCTTCCATTTGGCTATGCCTGAGTTTTGTCCTTTATAAGAAGCCAGTAACAAGTAATAGTAAAGTGTTCCTCTGTGTTCTGTGAGCCGGGATAGCAAATTCTCAAACCTGAGGAGGGTACCGTGGGAGCCCCTGATTGGCAGCCATGTCAGACAGAAGCGTGGGCCACCTTGGGACCCACTACTAGGGATTGGTGTCTGAAGTGGGGGACGGTCTTGTGGGAACGAGCCTTTGACCTGTGGGGTCAGCACCGTCTCCAGGTAGTTCGTGTCAGAATTGGGTCACGTGAGGGGGAAGCCCACACATTTGGCGTCCGAAGTGTTCTGTGCACAGAGAAATAGTGTCCTCCTTTTAATGCGTCATGTTAGTTCTTATTCGGAAAACCAGAACACATACGAGAGATGCTAGTAGTAAAACTTCCGGGCTTTAAGACTCTTCCTTTGAAAATTCTGAAAGAGGAAATCAAGCCAGTTTCCATGTGGACTGAAACGTATTCACTCTGTGAGGTGAAGGTCAGAGCGACGGCAAGGCCGCGGAGAGAGCTACACTGAACTTCTCTGTCCACCCCTCTCCCTGCAGAGGAAGGGACTGAAGCAAGGGGGGATTAAGGGACTTGCCCAGCATCACACAGCCGGGAGGTGACAACCAGGACCGAATGCGGGGGTCCTAGGGCTCAGCCATTACGACACATTGATTTCACACAATCCCGGTTCAGAATGGCCTTCGGGGTCTGGCAGCTGACAGATTTCCACATGCGGGCCACAGCCAAGAACACTCGCACTACAGAAGCCGATACCACCCACCTCCTTTCTCCAGGCCCAACCAGGCCACCGTGCATGAGGGAAGATTGTTTAAATTTAAATTTTTTTTAACGTTTTATTTATTTTTGAGAGACAGAAAGACAGAGTGTGAGCAGGGGAAGGGCAGAGAGAGAGAGGGAGACACAGAATCCGAAGTAGGCTCCATGCTCTGAGCTGTCAGCACAGAGTCCGATACCGGGCTCGAACTCACAGACGTGAGATCATGACCTGAGCTGAAGTCGGCCGCTCAACCGACTGAGCCACCCAGGTGCCCCTAAATTTAAAATTTTATTGTGTATGGGGCGCCTGGGTGGTTCAGTGGGTTAAGCTTCCGACTTCGGCTCAGGTCATGATCTTATGGTTTGTGAGTTCGAGCTCCACGTAGTCGGGCTCTGTGCTGACAGCTAGAGCCCAGAGCTTGCTTCAGATTCTGTGTCTCCCTCTCTCTGCCCCTCCACCAACTCGCACTCTGTCTCTCTCTCTCTCAAAAATAAACATTTAAAAAACTTTTTTTTAATTTTATTGTGTACAGATCCAGCCCTTACCTTCTCTTTATTCTTCCTCCTCCTTCCTACCTCCTCCCAGCCTATTCCAACACCTCCATTCCCAAATCCCCGAAATGCCATTATTCTGTTTGTTGGCCTTCTCAGGAAGAAAGGCTAGTTCGTTCCTGAAAGCATGGCCTTGCTTGGCTCCAAGGAGTTGGGGGGTTTTCAAACTTTATGCCGAGACAATAGTTTCACGGGGTACGAGCAGGACCTACCCAGCTGAGACATCACAGTCACGTCCTCTTCGGCACAAGAATCGGGGACACACACGCCCACGCTGTATTCGGCTCCATCCTGAAAAACACGACACCGCCAGGTTCTTTCATGTTAGCACAATCATTCCGAGGGCTGCTGCGGCACTCCCCGAGAATTAAGATTAGGACGGAGGGGCACCTGGGTGGCTCAGTCGGTTAAGCACAGACTTCAGCTCAGGTCATGACCTCACCGTTCACGAGTTCAAGCCCCACGTCAGGCCCTGTGCTGACAGCTTAGCCTGGAGCCTACTTTGGATTCTGTGTCTCCCCCTCTTTCCACTCCTACACTCACCCTCTGTCTCTCAAAAATAAATAAAATGTTAAAAATATTTTTAAAAAAAGATTAGGACGGAGGGGAGACAGGTGTTGAGAGAAGCGTGACGACATGCTCGGAGATGGGTTTCTCAATACGGAGCGGTTCGAGCAAACCCACGGGAGACCAGATGCACTTGTATTTAAATCCAAGCACACAGCTGATTATTTAAAAAGCCGACACCAGAGTGGGGTAACCTGCCCCCATTCATCTCTCTCCCGTGGTACGAACTATCCCAAGAGCTGACTGTCTTTACGGTTGTCAACAGAACCGCCACGTTGCCATTTCTTTGTAACGGGGCACAGCATATCAAATAAAGATTGTATTCATAAATCAAGCCCATGATTAGAATGCCTGTCCCAATGAAGAGAAGATTGAATGATAAATAAAAATTTCTGGCATGCGTCTTCCGAATACGTAACTTACGTGATTGCACGGACCTGACCTTCAGCTCTGAAATCAGAACCATTAATCTGCTTTAGAAATAGGACATGACATTTGTACACACTGATTAAACCCTGAAGCGATCACTGTCATAACGCTCGGTGGGACAGCGGGGGAGAATCTCTCGCTCGCCAGTGGTTAACCACTGCGGGACTGTTTTATGGTATTAATATCGGAGAGCTTGGATTTCTTATTGCTATTTTATATGACTGTTTTTAGCCAACCTGTGATGTATTTTCTTTTAGTGTTGTGCGACATCGTAAAGTCTACTTTTGTATCGGATAGGAGGCTGTGCTGTTCCCGGTTTCATTTTCCAGCAGTAGAAGAATTAACATGCTTTGAAGATAGTGAGCGCATGACCTCAGTCGACTGATACAGGGATGTGTTCCCAGACGTCCGGGCCCGTCTGCTGAGGGAACCTCACAGTCACGTCTGGGAACTCTGCTTCTGGCCCAGGATTATAGGTAATGGACGTCTACCCCCCTCCCTTTGGTATTCCCAAAACAGATGGTGAGCCAGGAGTTAATGCCAGAAACACTGGCTGGGGCTTGACCTTGAATTCCTCGTGAAGGTCGTCCAGGAGTCTTGCCCCCATACGGTGTGGCGGGAGGAACGCCTGAAGGTGCATGTGGTTTGCTGACAGCTGCCCTCCTAGAGTGTCCCACACTCAGAACATGCAAGGGCAGCTGTTCGCAATTTAGTTGTGACTGTTTGCAGAACATCATAATAGATTTGGGGGGGGTTTTGTTAAGAAAAACAATCGATGGAGCTGCCTGGGGTCCCAACCACGAAGCCCAGGTGTCCTTGGAGAGCATGGGTGCCGACCCCGCGTGCTCACCTGGAGGACCTGAAGCTTGCAGTACTGCCCTTGGAAGCGCCCGAGGGAGCACGGGAGGAGAGGCACTCGCTGTAAGCTCCCAGCCTGTCCACGTTTCCGTTAAGAATGTTGCTCCCAAGCTTCCCGACGGAGTCGTACACTGAATTTCAAAGCAAAAGAAGTAGGCAAGGTTAGCTTCCCTCTGTTACTTTCAAATGAACCTAGGGGCACTCAGCTCCACCTTCGAAAACAATCAATCCGAGATGACGGGGAAAAAGAGAGACAGATGAATTCAGAGGCCACTCTTTGAGCCCGTGTTCTGTGTCCCCAGCCCCGCCTTCACCGAGGGAGAATAATGATACGGGTTCTCGGGTTGGTTGCACAGTCTGTTGCTGAAAAAAAAATTAAGAATTTGAATTCTTTTAAGTAATAAATGCTTTGGGGTGCCTGGGTGGCTCAGTCGGTTAAGGGTCCGACTTTGGCTCAGGTCATGATCTCATGGTTTGTGAGTTCGAGCCCCGCGTCGGGCTCTGTGCTGACAGCCCGGAGCCTGGAGCCTGCTTCGGATTCTGTGTCTCCCTCTCTCTCTGTCCCTCCCCCATTCATGCTCTGTCTCTCTCTCAAAAATAAACATTACAAATCAACTAATAAAAATAAAAAATAAATAACAAATGCTTGGAGAGAGTAAAAAGATATAGCTAAAAATCAGTAGCTTTTCTTTCTCCACCCCTCCATACAGCCAAGAGAAAAAATTCAGTCTTTAAAATTTTTTATCCAGGGGCGCCTGGGTGGCTCAGTTGGTTAAGCGGCCAACTTCAGCTCAGGTCATGATCTCACAGTCTGTGAGTTCGAGCCCCGAGTCGGGCTCTGTGCTGACAGCTCAGAGCCTGGAGCCTGCCTCAGATTCTGTATCTCCCTCTCTCTCTGCCCTTCCCCTGCTCATACTCTGTCTCTATGTCTCTCAAAATTAATGTTCAAAAAAAAATAAAAATAAATTTTTTATCCAGTTTGGTGGGACCTTAGCAGTTAATTTTTTTTTTTTTTTACCCTCGAGAGCAGAGCAGTGCAGTCATCGGCTCCACAGTGAAGGGTACTCTTCATCCTGGTCCTGCAAAGCGCGTCTTCTGTTTGTGCTCATGTTTGTCCTTGTGTCCTTCATTTTAAATGCATTTCCTTTCATCTTTCTTCATCTCTCCCTCCCTCTCCCCCTTCCCCGTTACCACCACCCCCGTATGTTTGATGTCTGTGCTTTTATTCACAGGTGTTCTAATTTTATGCAAATGTACTTGTGATTTATATACGTGACTTTGTGCCTCAGATCTCCCGTTTCTACGCGTGTCACTCAGTGTCCCGTTTGTGGTGTCACTCGTGTCATACGTATGGTGTTTCTGTGCTCACCTAGTCCAGACCTTCTAACCGCCTGTAATAATGCATCAGCACCTTAGACTCAGCTGTTCCCTGGGTGATGGACACAGATGGGCTCCAACCCACAGAAACACCCAGGGTGTCCCCAGATAGACCTCCGTGAGGCGTTAGCCTCCTCCCATGCACCCGCGAGTGGGATTGCTGGGTCACAAGGCAAACCCGTACTGGTGATCCCCACCGGCCTGTGCTCCGGAGTGACCGCCCCGTACACCCTCCGGAGAGATGCTGACTCCTACTTCTTTGCATGGTCCGGCGCTCTCATTTTCGGCACTAAATGGACATAGAATGCCGTCCAATTGTTGTTTTAACTTTCACTTCTCCGATTACAGATAAGCCGGGCTATTTTGTGTTTGTCGGCCAGCCATTTAAGTTTTCTCTTCTGCGAACTACCTGCTTGCATCCGGTGCCCATTTTTTAATGGATTTGCTCTTCGATTTGCAAGAGCTCCTGGTTTTTCTATATATTCCTTATCCATGGCATCTATTCTTTGGAGGCTGCGCTCTCTGTTCTGGTCTTTGAACAATCTTCATGCCAGTCGAGACCGGCCCCGTGATCGGCAAGGCTAATGCAAAATGAAACGCAGGGCCTCTTGTTCAAAAATTATTAAGAATTTCGAGATAGGGACAGCAAGTCACACTGGAAGCAAGCATGGGGCCCACTTAAGGGTGGGTCCTACGTGACTACAAATGTCACAAGCCTATGAAGCCAATAATACTGGTACCATGTGGTTTTTATTATTATGGATGTGTAGCATTTAAAGGAGTCTGCCTTTCCTTTTCTTTTCAAAGTTGAACTAGTTAATTTGTACACCATTAAGCATTCATACAAATTTCAGAAAGTTTATATTCAGAAAAATTCAGAAAGCATTTATTGAGTTCCTGGAAACATTCAACTAGAATACTGATTGAAATTGCTTCAAGTTCATAGATATCTAGGAGATGTTGATATCATTTTTTTTTCTTTTAAATGTTTATTTTTGAGAGAGAGAAAGAACGAGTGGGGAGGGGCAAAGAGAAAGGGGGACAGAGGATCTGAAGCGGGCTCCGCGCTGACAGCAGAGAGGCTGACAGGGCTTAAACCCACAGACTGGGAGATCAAGACCTGAGCCAAAATTGGACGCTTGACTAACTGAGCCATTCAGGCGCGCCGACATCCTTTTTGTATTACGCCGTCGTTGGATGTCATGCAATTCACTCCAGTTCTTTCGTGTCCTTACTTAAAATTTTACATTTTTTTTCTTGGTAATCTTTTTTTTTTTTTTAACGTTTTTATTTATTTTTGAGAGACATAGAAACAGAGTGTGAGCAGGGGAAGGGCAGAGAGAGAGCGAGACACAGAATCCGAAGCAGGCTCCAGGCTCTGAGCCATCAGCACAGAGCCCGAGATGCGGGGCTCGAACCCACAGACCGCAAGATCATGACCTGAGCTGAAGTCGGCCACCCAACCAACTGAGCCACCCAGGCACCCCTTTTCTTGGTAATCTTAAAATGGATTATATAAACAATTCCCAGATAGTGTACAGTTGGCTATTTTTCTTGATGTTTTATTTTCAAATGTATTTTCCCATTGACTGTTGTGGGTATGGAAAAATACTATTGATTTTTATAACTGGTTCTGGTATCTGACACATTTGCTGAACGTTCTGCGTAGTTTTGCAATTTTATTTCTTCCTCATCAATTCTTAGACCACTTTTTTTTTTTTCCCTTTTCTAGTTTTGGAATCAAAGTTATAATCAAATTTATAAAGTGTGTTGGGCAACTTTCGCCCTTTTTATTTTCAGCAACAACCTGTAGTTAATACTGGTTGCCAGTGGTTAGCGATAGTGGAGGGAGGGGTTGTACACACCTGTAAGGCGGCAACGTGAGGCAGATCTTGGTGGTGATGGAAAGTTCTAGGTCTTGATTGTAATGTGGGTTATGCAATCTACACATCGCTAAAGTGGCATAGGGCTATACACACACATGTACCAATGGCGATTTTGTTAATATTATACTAGGACTATGTTCGATGCAACCATTGGAAAGAACTGGATGAAAGACATGGGGGCCCTCTTATTCTGTATTTTTATAGATTCTGTGTTTTTTCATTTGGCATCCATTCATCACGGGGTCAATTTCTGCATTAACTATATTTTCCTTTTTTCTATTTGTAAGCTCTGTCATTTACGGCCTCCCTGCCTGGGGAGAGACTGCCCATTCTAGGGCTAGCGATTCTGAGACAGCAAATGCTTCTCCACGTGGCCCCCGAAGCGTGGCAGGCCCCCGTCATGGAAAACATGAGTAATACAAATCTTTCAATAGCATGGACCTCATCCTGTTGTCGCTCAGTCCCCTCCCTAAATTCAAACCCGTTGGTACAATTGACACACTCCTGTACAATCTAAGCAACTTCCTGTAAAAGTACCATCATTTAAAAATAAGAAGGCATTTTAAAAAGTGTTGGGCAGCTTTTATATTTTTGAATTTTTGGGGTTGACAGCTGGTGTTTTCATTGTCCTTCGGTGTTCTATGTGTTTTGTGAGTGTGTTTGTCGTTAACCTTCCATTATCATGCCTTTTTGTGATTAAGGATTCTCCCGTAATATGTTACTCGGTTTCCATTCATGTAGGATTTCTCTTTTAGTTCTGCTTTTGTCGGGTGTCTGATTATCTTTCTTTCTGGAAATGTTTACAGTTTCCTCATTGTTTTTCATGACCTTAACTTTAGGTCTGTCCTGACCCGTACTCCGTCTGATGTGAATTTCTTTATCGGTCTGGCTTGGTGTTCTCTAAACCATGTCAATCCGATGTCTTCTCTTCTCTTAATTCTGGAGAAAATACTGCTACTATTTGTTCAATACCTCCTTCCTTCTGCTTGTTCTGTTATATTTCTCCTTCTGACGGCACTTCTGGCCTCAAAATCTCTTACTGTTTTCTTTCCCAGCTCTTTCTCCTTTCTGGCTACACTTTGAGAGTTCTCTCAAATACATCCATCCAGCTCCCCGTGTTCCCTGGCCTCCATCTACCTTACCATTTACCCCATCGACTGTGCTGTTTTCTATTTCAACTATTTTGACTCTACCGATCCCTCTTGACTTTATGATTTCTTATTCATACTTTGGATTACCAATATTCTCCGCTAGCTCTCTGATTACATTTACTGTGTTTATTTTAAATCCTGATGACCCTGTTCCAATAATCCGGCTTCCTGTAGTACACATACTGGTTCAATTCATTGTCATGAGCTTCAAGAATATAGTAAATATGATACAGCTGGATTTTCTTGTAAGTTTGATTGATATGGTCCAGTTAGTTGATCACTTTCCCTTAAAACCACGTGGCATGACCTGTGCTGCCGGAGCTCAGCCACGCCCACACAGGAGGCGACCAACAACCAACACGCGGAGTCTACAATGTGCCAGGCACTGTTGTGAGCGCTCTCTACCCCTTACCTCATATACCCCTCACACAACCCCATGAGCCTATGAGGAACCATTTTAATCTCCACTTTACAGATGCAAAAACTGAGGCACGGAGACGGTAAAAATGTAAACAGCAACATAAATCTACCCCTTTTTAATCGCTCACAAGGATCGGAGCTGGGTATTTAAACCAGCGAGTAAGGATCAGGGATACGTATTCGAACCCATCTTGATCTGAGCCCATAACCTCTTGCCCTCTAGAAAACGCGGAAATACCCTGTTTTTTAAAAATTTTTTTTAACATTTTATTTTTGAAAGACTTATTTAGAAATACCCTGTTTTTTTAAATTTTTTTTTAACATTTGTTTTTATTTTTGAAAGACTTATGTCCCTCCCCTCCCTATAATTGTTCCCAGGCACTATGAACATGAGCAGGGGAGGGGCAGAGAGAGAGGAAGACACAGAATCTGAAGCAGGCTCCAGGCTCTGAGCTGTCAGCACAGAGCGCAACGCGGGGCTCAAACTCAGGAACTGTGAGATCATGACCTGAGCCAAAGTTGGACGCTTAACCGACTGAGCCACCCAGGCGCCCCGGAAATACCCTGTTTTTACTTGTCAGTTTGGTATATACGTTCATATATAGAACTAAAGATAATGATCTTCCTTAGAATGAGTGGGGAGAAATCTCCACATACATCCTGGCAAATCACACATCTCTTCCTGCATTTCTGTCTTTGTCTTCACTAATAATTGGATTCCTGCGAGTTAACCTAAAAATCAGGCGGAAGGAACTGCATTTTGCTTACAGGTATGCTTTTAAAAAAAAATGTTATTTCGAAAACCTTCTGGCCAGAACCGGGCAAACAGTCCTTGAGGAGCAGTCCGGGGTAACCTGACTTCCGCCATGAGCTCCTGACTCTTCTGGGCAGTTCTGTTGCTCAGGCCCCTTGGGCTCAGCCAGCAGGTGTCTGTTTCACTGGCCTCTTTTGTTCTTTTCATCTTTTTTTAAAATTTTATTTATTTTTGAGAGAGAGAACGAGAGAGAGAAAGAGAGAGAGAGAGTGCAAGCAAGGGAGGGGCAGAGAGAGAGGGAGACACATAGAATCCGAAGCAGGCTCCAGGATCTGAGCTGTCAGCACAGAGCCCGACATGGGGCTCGAACCTATGACTGTGAAGTCATGACCTGAGCTGAAGTCAGCTGCTTAACCAACTGAGCCACTCGGGTGCCCCTCACTGGCCTCTTTTAAATGGTGCTAAATATTCCAGGCTGTTGCCTCCTCTGGGTGTGACTCTATCTCTGACCACACTCAGAACCTCACAGCTGGCATCCTCTCAGTCATTCGTGGCCAGGAACCTTCTTTTAAGCTAAACTGTCTGACCGACAAGACTGACCATGTCCCTCCCCTCCCTATAATTGTTCCCAGGTACTATGAACAAAGTTGAAAGGTAACCCAGAGAGACATTTACTGTATTAATAACTTGGACAAAGAATTATTTTCCGATCATACGGAGAACCCTTATACTTCAGAAATTTTTTAAAAGTCAAAGAAACTAATTTATAATGTGCAAAGGATAGAAACTGCAACTCTTGGAGAAGGAAATCTAAGTAACCAATAAACATGCCAAAGCTGTTTGGTCTCACCAGTAAACCACAATTAGACCCCATTCTTTTCTACCCATCTGATGGCTAAACAATGATAAGGTTGATATAATTAGTGTTAGTACGAGTATGAGGGAATAGGTCTCTGGATTTGGCCTCTCCAAAGCTATTCTCCTTCCAACGGCAACTAGCTGTTGGAGAAGTACCACTCCCCAACCTGCTGCAGTCCTGACGGAAAACCAAGGTGCTCCTTCCTGTCATTCCAGAGGCTGACAGGGTCCCTGGAAGCTGTTTCCACTCTACCCAGCCACTCTCTGTGACATGAGGTCAACCCTCTCCCAGAACCGGTGTGGAGTAAGTCAAGGCCCAAAGCAAAGCTTGGGCTTCATTCATCTACTGGTGGGTGGCTGGGCGGCTGTAGAATGAGCACCGCTGCGGAGACTGCTGGAACCCGACGGGTCTAGAGACCAGTTCTGGGCCCAGCACGTCTCTGGCCCTCTTCTCCATCCTGCGAGCTGCCCCGTAGTCTGCCAATAAACTGCCCTTTCTGCTGACGCTTGCCAGAGTTGGTGTTTGTGGTTTAACCAAAGACTCCTTCCTAACTGCTGTCCCCAGTGACCTAGCAATTCAACGTCTCGGAATCTTCCCCAGGGAAACATATACGAACACACAACTGCAAGGTGGTTGTCGCTTCTGAAGACAAAAAAGTAGATGCAAACTGTTAGGTTGAACCACGTGAAAATTCCATCTTATGGCACAAAAACAGTTTAACGTCAGCAATTTCAAACAGTTCAGCCTGTATCAGGAGGAGGTTAAATGAGCTCTGCTACTTTCAGATTTTATAATGTTCTGCAACAACTAAAATGAGGTAGATCTGTATTTGTTGCTATGGGAAACGCTCCAAGACATACTGTTCTGCGGGGGGGAAAAACGTTCAAGGGGCACCTGGGCGGCTCAGTCAGTTTAGCGTCCGACTCTTAATTTCAGCTCGCGTCATGATCTCGTGGTTCATGGGTTCGAGCCTTGAGTCAGGCTCTGGGCTGATAGTGCGGAGCCTGTTTGGGATTCTCTCTCTTCCTCTCTCTCTGCCCCTCCCCTGCTCACACTCTCTCTTTCTCTCAGAATAAATGAATAAACTCTTTCTTTTAAAAAAAGTTCAAAATAAATTTAAAAAAATAAAATAAAAAATAGAAAGAATAAATACATTGTTCAATATATTGAACAATAAATATAGTTCAAGAAAAATACATTTTTCAATTTTATAAAACAAAACAGTATCTCTGTAGATTTATATACACACACATATGCAAGGAGAAAGTTCTGGAGAGTTCGAGAAGGATATACATTCATTGATAACAGCTATTGTCCAAGAAGCAGGTTAAGAATTAAATAAGGGAGGGGCACCTGGGTGGCTCAGTCGTTGAGCAGCCGACTTCAGCTCAGGTCATGATCTCACGGTCTGTGAGTTCGAGCCTGCATCAGGCTGTGTGCTGATGGCTCAGAGCCTGGAGCCTGCTTTGGATTCTGTATCTCCCTCTCTCTCTGCCCTTCCTCCACTCATGCTCTGTCTCTATGTCTCTCGAAAATAAATAAATGTTAAAAAAAAAAAGAATTAAATAAATGAACAAAAAAATAATTAAGCTCTGTCTCTTTTATTTTGATTTCTTTCCAGTAAGAATATATTCATATATTATTTAGGGTATATGATATATAAACAAAATTTTAAAATCAATATATATTTTTAAAAAATTCTTCAGTGGTATTTCATCATCAGGAGCAGGAGTCAGCACTCTGTGGCTCTGTTTTTGTAAGTAAAGTTTTAGGGGAATACGGCCATCTCATTTGCTTACAGGTTATTACCTCTGCTTTCTGGATACAGGCGGAGTTCGGCAGTTGCAGCAGAGGCCGTGCGGCCCACGGACCTGACATATTTGCTATCTGGTCCCTGAAAGGGACAACTGCAGTCCTCTTATCTAGAGCTGTGAGTCCCAACCCTGGGCAGACGCGAGAATCCCCGGCGGCATCTTTAAAAAATATTAAGACCCAGGTTCTACCCTTGCAAAGAGTGGCTTAATTGGTCGGGGCGGGACTTGGGCATTAATTGGTTTTTAAAATTTCCCAGGTGATGTTCTGTGCAGGCAGGCTCCACCGCTCAGATCTGCAGGACTAATTCCAGACTCCCGAGGGTGGCTTAAAAGGCCCTTCGTGACCGGACCTGCCCCTCCAGGCTCATCCTCCCACGCTCACACCCATTTCCGCTGCTCCTTTATACACCAGGCCTGCACTTGTTTGTTTCTCTGCCTGGAATGTCCTTCCTTCCTGTCTGTCTGGCAAAGGATGCTGAATCATCCTTCGGGGCTCTGCAGAAGGATGGTCTCCCCCCAGCCCCACCCCCAAGCAGTCCAGACTCCTGCTTAGCGTATCACACTAAAAGGCGTGTTATGGTTCACCTGTCTGTCCCCGCCCTGTGCGGGAGGCGGTCACGTTTCCGTGAATGGATATCTCAGAGAAGCAGTTCAATAGACATTGGCTGGATTGAATTAAATTTTGAAAAAAGTAAATTCAAATGCCCAAAATCCAGCTCCATGCATGTATTTGGAAGCTCTCCGTGAGTCGAGAAAAACCAACGACGATTTAAAAAAACCAGATGTATTTATTACAGATAAGCCTAGATTCTTTCTCTATCACTGAGTACCCCACACGCTGTAGCCTGAAGTTTAAGGATCTGGAACCAAAAGGGTCAGAGGAAATAAAAACAAGAGAGGTGTCGATACTGAGCCCTGACTTTAGCCTTAGATAAAACTCTAAAGGCCAAATGTAGAGGTATACCCAATTATTCACTTGAGAAGATTAAATTCCACCTTTTTTTTTCCACTTGGCAGTCTGCTTTGTAAACTGATTGGATTTATGACTCTCGGGCTAAGGTTATTTTGTATGCTATGCAAATTTTCAATTGCATTTGCTTCCTTTCTGATTATGAACTCAAGTGGACAATTTGCCCTTTTCCTGCTTAATTGGTTTTTGTCAGGAACCAGAGATGCCGGGCCATAGGTACCATCCAAATAAAAATACATCATGCTTGTCTTGCGGGGGAGAGAGAGAAGAAACTAATGATTAATCCCACCTGCTACTTCCAATCACGTGGTTCCAAATTTTCATTTCCAAGAGATGAAAAACAAGTCGTTTCAATTCTGCCGGCCTAATTGGCAGACGAATGTGCTTTCTCACATGGTGGTGATGATATGTGGATATCAAAATGCAGAGTGGATTAATTTCTGGGTTGGAACGGAGGAAAGAAAGACCCCGGCCAGTGGTCTTACATTTTAAAATACCACTGCCCTTACACCAGGAGGCTGAAGGCGGCCGAAGGTTCTACGATGCTAAGCCACAAATAAATCTTGAAAGTAATTATCATCTCCAGCTTTAATGGCAAATATTTATGAAGCATCTACCGGCTTGCTGTGTTACATTGGAGAATTTTAAAAACTAGAATTGAATAGTCCTTGCACTACAGTTAATGATACAGGGCAGACATGTAAAATGCTAGCCATCTGTTGCCAGAAATCTCCGTGTTAGTAAGAAAGCGATATGAACGTGCTACCAATTTGATCTCCAAAGTTCCTAATGCAGCTCTTTACTAACACCTTCTGGAAGGCCCCCTTGTGCCTGGTCAGCTATTAACCTTGGACTCGGAGAATAAGGACAGCAGGCGTAGCAGTTTCCTGTGACTGCTACTACAAACGCCAACCAACTTGGTGGCTTTAAAACCACAGATATTTGTTCTCTCACAGTTTGGAGGCCAGAGGTCCAAAATCAGTATCACGGCAGAATTCAGGATGTCAGCAGGGCCACACTCCTTCCGGAGGCTCCAGGAGAGAAGCTATTCTTCGCCCCTTCCAGCTTCTAATGGCTTCTGGCACCTCCTGGCTTGTGGTCACATCACCTCCTCCTCTGTGTGCGTCAAATCGAGCTCTGTCTCCCACTCCTAAGAGTACACGTGATCGCATTCAGGGCCCCTGTGGATAATCCGGGCTAATCTCCCCATCTCGAGTGGGCAAAGACCTCGTTCCAATAGGAGGTAACATTCACAGGTCCCAGGAACTAGAACGTCGATGTCCTTCGGGGGGCCACGTGTCAGCCTGCCACAGCATGGCCGTGTCTGAAATCCAGCTAATCCAGAGATTTCAGTGGACCTGCTGTGTCACCCTCTCTCTATTCTAAGATTTTCTTTGTTTCAGCATCTTTTCTGTCCCTGGCTCCAGCACCGGTGGAAGGGGCTGGGCTTGAGTAAAGTGCCCTCCAGACTGACAGGCAGACTGGACTAGAGGCAACATCTGAGAATCCAAATCAAGTCGCCGGCCAATCCTCCCATGACGACAAGAGAACAAAGGCTCAGCTCCGGCCAGCGACTGGCTAGCCCAGTGACTGCCTCCTGTAACCGGGTGTGGACCCCGAGCCTCGCCTTCCAGATGAGACACAGAGAGGAGACGTGAAATAACCGTCCCAAGAGATAAAAGGCGAAGCCAAAGGGAGTAAGCTGTCAGCGGAGGAGGCCCAGCGACCCCGCCAGCAGGGTGGCCTGAGAAACGCGACACAGGGACCAGGGAGAAGGGACTGGAAGGGTTAAAAATGGCTAAAGCACAAGTAGCCGCTTGTGGAAGATTTCAAGGATGTTATGGGATTAGAGAAAACAGGAAATGAAAAGCTCTGCACGCTGCTTGGGAACCAGAGGCGCCCCTCCCCGACGCTGTCCCTGAGGAATAAAGGGCAGGAAGGAGCATGCAGAGGTCACGTGAACCCAGGAAGGGCCTCTGGCTGCTGAGCGCAGTTCTGATTCCATAGAAATGGCTTCCCCTGAAGGGCCTCCGCTGCGGACGGTGTGGCAAACGGTCCGGGTGGAATTAATGGAATGGTCACGGGCAGGCCTGGTACACCTCAAAGAAAATGAGTTCCAGGACCTACCTGAGGCAGCTTGTTTTGTTTCGCTTTGTTTTTCATCTCAGAAGGGTGCGTCCGGGAGCCCGTTGCTTTCTGTATTTGGATCCTAGCGCCGCCCTAATTTCCACAAACCGGGTGACTTACCCCAACAGAAATGTACTGTGCCCCGTTCTGGAGACCAGAGGTCTGGAATCACAGGGGTCAGCAGGGTTGGTTCCTTTGGGAGACTCTGAGGGAGAAGCTGTTCGTGCCTCTCTCCTACCTTCTGGAAGTTGCTGGCCATCTGTAGTGTTCCTCGGCTTGTAGATGCATCCGTCACTCCGATCTCTGTCTCTGTCATTCGGGCAACTGTCCCTGCGGCTCTCTGGGTATAAATCTCCCTCTTGCGAGGACACCAGCCATTGTCTTAGGGCACTCCCCGACCCGGCGTGATCTCATGCTAACTTGATCACATCTACAAAGACCCTATTTCCAAACAGGATCACATTCACAGGTACCCGGGGCTCGGGTATCCACAGATCCTTTTGGAAGACCCAGTCCGACCCTCAACACTCCCCAAGTGGGTATTCTAATCCACGCCAGAGATGCTCGTGTGACCTGGTTGGGCCTGGAGACTAGAAGCAGCCATGAGCTCGGGGAAGGTGTGAAAAGTTTATAAAGAGATGGGATCCCAGGATAACGGAAGTGGGAGAACCTGCTGGGCCAGGGCGAAAGACCTGCAGAAATATCAACCAGGTGTCCACTAGGACCGAAGAAACAGAATATGGCTTCAGTATCTCCTTCTAGTATGTATTCTGGTCGTCTGTTCAGTAAATTATGTACATACATGACAAGTGCCTATGGGGGTAGAGCTCAGGGGTAGAGCGTTTGACTGCATGTATACCAACCGCCTACATAAAAGGGCATAAGCCACAGGCCTTCGCTTTTAGGCGCTCTTCCTCCAAAGAGAAGACAGGACAGAACAAGATATTCAGAAAAGAGACACGAAATCACTCTTCTAGAACATATATAAAGCCAAATGAAATCCCCCCATATAGAACAACCCAAAGGGATAGATGGCTATATAGATATATCTCTATCTTTATATAAGTTAATAAGGATCACATATTCACTAAATTCTATAAATTCACCACTCTATATTATGGTCCAACATTTAAAACACAGCAAGAAAAGCAAGGAGATGTGGGGGGCATAGAATAGAAAGAGGTCATAGAGCAAAAGGGTAGGATGGGGCGCCTGGGTGGCTCAATCGGTTAAGCATCTGACTTCAGCTCAGGTCATGATCTTGTGGTTTGCGAGTTCAAGCCCCGCGTCGGGCTCTGTGCTGACAGCTCAGAGCCTGGAGCCTGCTTCAGATTCAGTGTCTCCCTCTCTCTCTGCCCCCCCCCTCCGCTCATGCACACGTGCACGTGGGCACATGCACGCTCTCACTCTCTCTCAAAAATAAATAAACATTGAAAAAAAATTGTAAAAAAAAGAGGGTAGGACAAACAACAAGAAATGTAGTCACTGAGCTGTGTGGCCAAACCAATAACAGTGAGCGTCCTGCAAATCTGTATGAGTTTCCTACAGCTGCTGTAACAAATCACTAGAACTTTGTGGCTTAAAACAACATAAATGTGTTCTCTTATGGTTCTGGAGTTTGGAAGTCCAAAATGGGCTTTACAGGGTGTTATGGGTTGAACTGTGTTTCCCCCCAAATTCACTTGTTCCCACCCTAATCCTCAGTATCTCAGTCTGTGACTATCCTTGGAGATAGGGCCTTTATAAAAGGTGATTAAGGGGTGTCTGGGTGGCTGAGTCGGTTAAGCATCTGACTCTGGCTTTCAGCTCAAGTCATGAACTCACAGCTTGTGAGTCCAAGCCCCACATCTGCCTGTGCAGAGCCTGCTTGGGATTCTCTCTCTCCCTTCCTCCCTCTCTGCCCTTCCCCTGCTTGTTCTCTCTCTCTCACTCTCAAAATAAATAAATATTTGAAAAATTAAAATAAAAAAGGTGATTAAGTGAAAACAAAATAAAATTAACAAGGTGATTAAGTGAAAATTAAAAAGGGGATTAAGTTAGGGTGGGGCCTCGTCTCATCCGACTGGCATCCATATAAAAGGCTATTTGGACCTACAGAGTGACACCAGGGAGAAGGTGTCATCAGACATCTGCAAACCAAGGACAGAAGTCTCCGAGGAAACCAACCCTATTGGCACCTTGATTCTGAACTTCCAGCCTCCAGAACTGCGAAAAAATTAATTTCTCTTGTTCGAGCCTCCCCCCGCCCCCCCAGATTGTGGTACTTTGTTACGGCAGCCCTCACAAACTAATCTGGGGGTGGGAGGTTGGTGTTTCTGTCTACTTTTGGTAACTTGTCTGATTTAACTTTTTACCAGTAATTTTTTTTAATGTTTATTTTATTTTTGAGAAAGAGAGAGAGAGAACGAGTCGGAGACGGTCAGAGAGAGAGGGAGACACAGGATCTGAAGCAGGCTCCAGGCTCTGAACTGTCAGCACAGAGCCCAACGCGGGGCTCAAACTCACAAACTGCGAGATCGTGCCCTGAGCCGAAGTCGGATGCTTAGCTGACTATGCAACCCAGGCGCCCCAAGTTTTTACCAGAATTACCAGTAAAATTGACATCACCATTTTCAGCTAACCAGCACAAGGATCAGAATCACATGAGAAGCTTCTCTGAAATTTAGATTCTTAGGTCCAGCTCCTACAGGCTCAGCTAGCAGTCGGGTGGGGGCTCCGGCAGCGGTGGCAAATGTCTAATAAAGGGCTGTCTACTCAAAATGAGAATGTGTCTATATATAACACAGAGAGATTATTATAAGTTATACCGATAGAAAAGAGGTGGAACACACTGTATTAATTTGCCCAGGCTCCCCGTGACGAAATACTACAGATGACGTGGCTTATACGATGGAAATGGATTTCCTCACAGTCCTGGAGTCAGAAGTTCAAGCTCAAGGTCTCGAGAGGGTTGGTTTCTTCTGAGGTCTCTCTCCTTGACTGGTAGATGGCCGTCTTCTTCCTAAAATCTTCACTTGGTCCTTCTATGTGTCTGTGACTTCATCTCCTCTTCATCTAAGGGCATTGGTCAGATGGGACTAGAACCCACTCTCATCACCTCATTTACCTCATTTATGGCCTCCTTAAAGACCTACCTCCAAATAGAGTCACATTCTACAGTTTAGTTATTTATTAAGGGGGGTGAGGGGCAGACAGAGAGGGAGAGAGAGAATCCCAAGCAGGCTCCACGCTATGAGCACAGAGCCCAACGCAGGGCTTGATCTCATGACCGTGAGATCATGACCCGAGCTGAAATCAAGAGTGGGATGCTTAACTGACTGAGCCACCTACGTGCTCCTAGATTCACATTTTAAAATAAAGTACTAGGGCTAGGGCTTGAATATATGAATTTGGGGGGAAACAATTCAGCCCAGAACACACACAAACTACAAATAATAATGAAATCAACAATACTCCTTATTATAAATTCCACATACAGCCAATTGATTCTCACTGATGTTTGCCAAACTCTACTATCTGTAGCCAACCTGTGGTTTCTGTTGACCGACGAGTGTAGTCCCAGCATGAATATTGGGTGATATTTTTGTCCACATTAATGAGAAATACGGATGTGAAACCAGAATGATGTACGGTCAGAACGTCACTCAATTCTCAATGACGTGAGCAATGTTTTTGCTGAACTGGATGACAGTTTTCAAGTGGTACTTACACTGTAGCGGTCACAGACATAACACGCTCTTAAGTTGAATTTGCACTTGTGACATTTTCCCCATCGATTTCTTAAGCCTAGTCAACAAAAATGCCAAATCAAACCCTGACCCGTAGTAATTGCCAACTTCTGTAGTGAATATACTTCCACCACAGTTGACTTCCAGCCCCCAGCCCGACGCTCCTGAACCTGAGTTTGGCAGACGAAGTGCCTTAGCACAGCTGCACGGTCTCGCCGTATGAGCACGGCAGACGCAAGCGTCTTCGAGAGTCCGAATCGTTGGAAAGGGTAGGACGACAATTGGGAAGGGGTGAATTTTGAGTATTCGTTACTTTTGTTCTTAGTTGTTCACTGAAGTGATGCAACCCTTAAAAGTAACTGTGTTTGACAACCAGCTTGAAAATTGCACAAAGGGCTCTTGCAAGCCAGTGTAGACTGGCTGTAGCTGACAGTGCGGGTAGGAATCAGAACATTTTGAAAGCTGCTGCAGATTGGTCAGAGTTTGAGAAACACAGCCTCTCCACTTCACAGGTTGAGGAAAGTTCTAGTTTAGCAAAGTAGGGGCGCCTGGGCGGTTCAGTCGGTTGAGTGTCCGACTTCAGCTCAGGTCATGATCTCTCGGTTCACGGGTTCAAGTCCCGCATCAGGCTTTCTGCTGTCAGCACAGAGCCTGCTTCAGATTCTCGGTCCTTCTCTCTCTGCTCCTCTCCCTCACACTCTCTCTCTCCTCTCTCTCAAAAATAAAAAAAACATTAAAAAAAAATAGCACGGGCACCTGGATGGCTCAGTCAGTAAAGCATCCGACTTCGGCTCAGGTCACGATCTCACAGTTCATGGGTTCAAGCCCCATGTTGGGTTCTGTGCTCACAGCTCAGAACCTGGAGCCTGTTTCAGATTTTGTCTCCCTCTCTTTCTGCCCCTCCCCTTCTCACACTCTGTCTCTCTCTCGAAAATAAATAAACATTAAAAAATTTAAAAAAAATAGCAAAGTAGTGTCGCGTGGGTGAGATTAAGCACACAGCCGGTTGTTGGCCTCCACAAATGAGAGACCAGATGTCAGGGCTGCCAGCTTAGCATAACGCCTGCAGGTCAGCAGCCTGTCTCTCAAACGTGCCTCGTGTACCCAGAGAATATGATGAGGAAAGAAACAGGTGGGAAGATGCAGGTGTTCAGGTAGAGAGAGAAAGGGGAAGAGAGAGAGGAGTGATCACCGTGGAGGTAGGGCATCCCAGACAGGGGACCGTCTCTGAATTAGAAGCAGATGCATGCAAGGAGGAAGGCAGATAATGCTACAGTGGTCAAAGAGAAAGACGACTGAGAGGGAAAAAGATGACTAGCCCGGAGGAGGAGGAGGCCAGAGATCTCTTCGGGTGCGAGGTTTGTACGGGATAAGGGAATTAATGCAGATTGCAGCGGATTGTGGGGTTTGAAAACAAGACAAGAGGGGCGCCTGGGAGCTCAGTTGGTTAAACGTCCAACTTTTTTTTTTTTTAAGTTTATTTATTTCGAGAGAGACAGAGAGAGCGCGAGTAGGGGGTGGGACAGAGAGAGAGGTGAGGGAGGATCCCAGGCAGCCTCCGTGCTGTCCGTGCAAGCCTGACTCAGAGCTCGAGCCCACGAACTGTGAGATCGTGACCTGAGCCGAAACCAAGAGTCTGTTAGGCGTCCAACTCTTGACTTTAGCTCGGGTCACGATCTGTCGGTTTATCCACACCCTTCAATGCAGCCTTCCCTCTGCATCCGCCTCTAACGTCAGCCTCTCCCCTGCTCGGGACCAGCAACGACTCCACCTCCCCTCTGCAAGATCAACATCCCTGCCTGCGTTTCACGAACCCTCTCTCCCTCACTGTATTCCTGGAACTCCCGCCCGTGTCAGAGGTCCCGCTGCTGCCATCTCCATGCTTTGGGTTGGGGAGGGAGACTTAAAACACTATTCTGTGGCATTTAATATGTTAAATGGGCATAAAGAAGAAAATAAGAAACACCTGCATTGCTACCGCCCAGCTCTCGGAGTGACCTGTGACCCACCATTTGAAATCGGACGGGACCCCAGTCGCCTTCCCGGCCTGACCAGCTCCCACTCCAGGGCAACGTCCCACTTAATTTGGAGATTATCATTCTTCCACATTCCTTTCCACTCTCCCACACAGACCCGTCTCCCGGAGCAACACAGCACCTTAATTTGCATGTTTGATACCTTTATATACTGCATATATTCTACAACTTTCATTCCTTTTGCTATTTTTTTTATCTCTCATTGCTTATTTTAGGCAGTGATTGAAAGCGCAAGCTTGGGAATCAGATAACGTGGGCTCAAATTCTATCTCTGCCTCTTACTTTGGGCAAGATACGTCACATCTCCGTGGCTCAGTTTTCTCATTTATGAAATATAGACAACACCCTGCTCACGGCGGGGCTGCCGGGACTCAGTAAGACATCCCTCGCCCAGGCTGGGAAACAGCCTCCGTGGAAAAGTGCTCCCTAATTATTGACTCATCATTTTTCCACCCACATGACTGTCAGGAAAACCAGGCTGAGAAGGAAGGTCAGAACCACATCCGGTGCTCAGAACTCTCAGGCAAAATGTCAAAGTCACGACGGAAGTGTTTTCTGTGTGCGTTAGAATGAAAATCAATTAAAACAACGACAGGTAGTATTCGTCTGTTAAATTAAGTAATGGTTATCTATTATCTATCCCATTTATATAAATCATTTGATTCTTTCTTGGAGCATTCACCTTTAGGAAACTTTTTTTTAAGTGTTTTTGTTTTGTTTTGTTTTTCATTGTTTGGTTTTTTTTTGTTGTTGTTTTTTTTTTTTAGTAACGTCTACACACAACTTGGGGCTCAAACTCATGACCCCGAAATCAAGAGCCTCATGCTCTTCTAACTGAGCCAGCGGGCATCCCTAGGGAAACTTTTTTAACTGAAAAAAGATTTGCAGTTTTCAGGCCCCTACAGATGGAACATTGTTGGTACATGACCAGAGTAACTTGTAAGGCAAATAAAATGTTAACAAGGCTGTGATTAATGACGACACCATGTGCCACCACCTCATCACCAGTAGTCTCAGCCACTCACTGTACCTTCTGGATTTTCTTGGCCGGCGGACTTGGCCTGGGTTTGTCAGAATGTTCCCTGTCGATTTCAGCAAGTGTTGGAGCAAAACATAATCAATTCCGAAATGGGACTTGAAGATGGCCGCTGGCTTAGTTGGATTGATATTTTTTCCAACGTCTCGTTCAATATCAGAACGTACACTCCAGTGTAAAATGACAATTGCTTCCGACCAGGTGCTATTTTGAATTCCCCAATATTAGATCAAAACCTTTGTTTATCTTTATGATGTGTAGTTGCTACTTTATGATGTTTTCCAATACAACATGAATGAGTCATATGTTCGAATGGAAGTGGAAATCTCGATGGTAGCGTTTCTGGCTTTGGAAAGAATGAGTTTTAATTTGATTTTCTTGTCAGTGGTTTCCATCAGCATCACAAATGAATCATTCTCCAGGAGAGGTTACCCCCTTGACAAAGAATCTGATTTCCTGCCCCTTCCTGGCAGGAAGGTGTGTGTCCCTTTAGTTGCGAGAGTAATTTGGGGAAACTAACAGACAGTAAATTATGGCGGCCTGAAGCCAGCCCCTATCACAGTAAAGAGGCTTGGCTACGGTCAAACTTTTTCCAGCTTGGGCCAGTGTCTTCACCAACACGCTCCACAAAATTTATTGTCAAATACCTAATGGGTAAAACTTGTTCCCTAAATAATGAAGTAACTCATTATCGAAACCAGACTAAACATCTAGAAAAAGAAATGCAGTTCTCTCCCATGACAACGAGATGCTACCAACTTCAAATAACAGTAACAGCAACTTATAAACAACCCTTATCTTCCTAAGAGGTTGGTCCTCATGAGATTCCTTGTGGCTGGGATTAAACACCACTTCCTCTATTGCCCTTGTGCAATAAAAATTCCTCCTCCCTCCTTGGTTCCTGGAGTGAGCTATAAATCGAGGCTCACCTTGCCTTCCCCATTCGGTTCTGTGTTTAATTATCAAGAGTTTTTCTCAATTCCTCCCAGCATACATCTCAGATCGCCCTGTGTTCACCCACCCAACAGGACAGAAAAGTCCACTTACTTCTCAGAGCGTATTGTTTGGGCTCCACGGAATTCAAATCGGAAAGGAATTCATCAGTGTCTTGCCAGCATTTGAGAGAAATGTTTCCTGCGGGAAACACGAAAGGTAATTGAAATTGAAAAGACAGAAGACAAAATAATAAAGTCAGGACCATCGTTGTCCCTTAACCCATCAGGACAAAACTTCCCCCTCAGGCCAAGAGGCTTATATTTATGAAACTCTAGTCTATGACACGTTGGGGGGAGACGTGACATTGTTCGCCGCTTAACACGCAGAGACAAGCTGTGTATCCTCGGCCACCTGCGAAGCAGCTGAGAGGAACAAACCATGGAAACTGATTTTATACACAACTTGTTATTCTTTGCTACACTTGCACTGTGGAGACGGGGGCCGCTGGCCACCTGGCTTCCTTTAGCTATGCGGATTAGCATTGCCAGCCAGCATGGATATGCCAGCTTTCCCCTGGCTAGATGGTCTTGGGTCCACCTCTGGGGTTAAAAGCTTTACCGAGGATGTGAAGTGGCAATGCGCGGTTTTTTCCGAGAGTGATTATGAATCCAATCTACAAAATACTCGGATCAACCGGAAGCCAAGAAGGGCTTTCTCCTGATCATTTGAATATTGTGCAGCTCCGTGAATGTGTCTGCCGGACTCGGAAGCGAGGGAGGAGGGGGAGTGATGAACTCCCCCGCGGAAAAAGACGGCTTTACAGGAGGACAAGTAAGTTCCTGCACCCTCGCGTGGGGGCCTGGAGCACACATCCCGGGAAGGACATGACGCTGACAGAAGACCGTGCTGGTGGTGCTCCTCTACCTGAGAAAGCATCGAATGTGCGGATCTGGATTTCTCGTGGTGTCAATATTCTCTTTCCAGAAAGACTTTCTTTTTTTAAAAAAACTTTTAACGTGTATTCATTTTCGAGAGACAGAGCACAAGTGGGGGAGGGACAGACAGAAAGGGAGACACAGAATCCGAAGCAGGCTCCAGGCTCTGAACTGTCAGCACAGAGCCCGACTCGGGGCTCGAACCCACAGACTGTGAGATCGTGACCTGAGCCGAAGTCGGACGCTCAACCGACTGAGCCACCCAGGCGCCCCAGAGAGACTTTCTTTGAATAATGACCTCCTGGACTACATTTAAAATGTGATGCAAACCTTGTTTCACCCCTGTGGGGGGGCTGTGACTTGCTGGCACTTCCTGCTCATGGCTCCACAGCAGCCTCCAGACCCCAGAGCTCCGCCCTCCGTCTGAGTGCACTGGAGCGGCTGTAACAGGCGCCGCGGAGCAGGCGGACAGAAATCCACTTCTTACAGCTCCCTGGGCTGGCAAGTCCAAGATCAGGGCCCCAACATGGTCGCATTCCAGTGAAGGCCTCTTCCGGGGCCATCTCCAGAGCCCTCACAGGGTGGAGGCGGAGAGGGAGCTCCCTGAGGTCTCTTCCATAAAGACGCGAATGCCATTCTTGACGCCTCCGCCCTCAGGACTTAATCACCTCCAGAAAGCCCCGCTCCCAAATACCATCGGCTCTGGGGCTTAGGCTTTCAACATACGGGCTTGGCGGTGGACACGAACATTCAGACCAGAGCACTCGCCCTTACAAACACTCCACCGTCTCTCCCCTCGGTTCCTGCACTTGCGCTGTGCCCTCTGTCCCCAGTGCCCGTCTCGGAGCCCACCTCCTCCTAGGCATTACCGTCCTACGGCGTAGGCTCTTCCAGTCCGTCCCCCTGGGCTTGTCCTCAGGTGAGGGGAGGTACCTGCTCTCTGGGCTCCCTCACTGTCTCTCCTGACCTCCTGACCTCCCCACACTGAAGACCGCTGACCGGTGTCTCTCTCTCCTACAGCCTGGAAGCTCCATGAGGGTAGGCACTCGGCCCTTTTCACCTCCCCCTGCTTTTCTGAGAGGCAATGTACACGCTAGCTAAGAGCCGAGTTGACCGCTACCTACTGTGTGACCCCAGCAGTCTCTCTGCCCAGTTACGTCATCCGGAAACTTAGGATAACAAGAGTCCTGATCTCTTGAGGCATGTTGAGATCTAAATAACATATTTAAAGTACTAGGAGAGCGGCCCCTGGGCGGCTCCGTCGGTTCAGCGTCTGGCTCTTGATTTCGGCTCAGGTCATGATCTCACAGTTTGTGAGTTCGAGCCCTGGGTCAGGCTCCGAGCTGTGAATGCAGAACGTGCTTGGAGGTCTCTCTCTCCCTCTCTCTCTGCCCCTCCCCGACTCACGTGCGTGCTTTTTCTCTCTCAAAATAAATGAGCTTTAAAATAAAATCTTTTTAAAAATTCGTTTCTTGAAAAAATAGATTAGATCCACATTAGAAAGGGACTGTCTTGAAACAGTAAAGAACTTTCTGGTGGCCAAAAGTCCAGAACGGGCTCTTTCAGACAGTGTCGACGTCTCCCACCTTGGGAACGTTCAACACTGGACGAGGGTGTTAGAGAAGAGACCCGGCATCCCATGGTCCTCATGCAAATGACCCGTAAGGTCCTCTCTGACCTTGAAGGTCTTCTCTGACCTTGAAACCTTCTGAATCTTCCTTCAAAACTGTCGTCCGCCGTCAATGCGTTGGTGTGCTGCGATGTGCCTCCGAAATTCTCCTTAAATTGAAGCAGAAATGAAAGCTCAGTGCAAAATAAATGACAGATAACCGCCAACCTGGAGCGACACAGAGAAAGCAGCAACGTCTGCTAACAAGGGGCCCTCATTTGGCACCAGAAACAAGGGGTCGGTGATTAACCACTTCGGTTTCCCCATCCGTGAAGCCGTAAAATCCCCCTGCCTCAAGCGGTGGTTTGCTAGGATTGAACGAGAGCTCTTGCGTCACAAACGACATGAGTTAGTGTTAGAGCTCTCGGTTCCAAATGGTCTCCTGTGCTCAGCTATCTTCCTACATTGCAAAATAAGGGGGTGGAGGAGGTGGCACGACACGAGAGGTTCAGGTCACTCGGACGTAGAAGAATGACTGAACAGAAAAATCTGAGGTACCAGATTGATTTCCAACTTGTTGTCCATGGTCTACAGTCGCTCCAATAGACGGTACTCTTCTTGGAATTTTGTCGAACACCCCATCTCTTGCCAACTGGGGGAAAAATATAATGAGCAGAACACGCGTCCACATTTTCTTTAATGTTTATTTTTGAAAGAGAGAGAGAGAGAGAGTGGGAGAGAAAGTGGGGAAGGGCAGAGAGAGAGGGAGACAGAGGATCTGAAGTGGGTTCTGTGCTAACGGCAGAGAGCCCAACGCGGGGCTTGAACTCATGAACCACGAGATCATGACCTGAGTCGAAGCCAGAAGCTTAAGTGGTGAAGCCACCTAGACACCCCCACACATCCACATTTTAGTCATTAGCAATAAACACCATCTAAAATGATTTTTCTAAAAACATTTTTAATGTTTATTTATTTTTGAGAGACAGAGCACAAGCGGGTGGGGGAGGGGGGAGAGGCGGAGACACAGAACCCGAAGCAGGCTCCAAGCTCTGAGCTGTCAGCACAGAGCCCGACGTGGAGCTCGAACCCACGAACTGTGAGGTCATGACCTGAGCCGAAGTGGGAGGCTCAACCGACTGAGCCACCCGGGCGCCCCACCATCTAAAATGATTTTAAGGGGCACCTGGGTGGCTCAGTCGGTTGAGCCTCCGACTGCAGCTCAAGTCATAATCTCGCAGTTCATGAGTTCGAGCCCTACCTTGGACTGTCTGCCGTCGGCACAGAACCCGCTTCAGATCTTCTGTCCCCCTCTGTCTCTGCCCTTCCCCACTGCTTGCACTCTCTCTCTCTCTCTCTCTCTCAAAATGATTTTAAAAGACCATATATGTAAAAAGAAAAAAGAGGCTCTTCCTTGTGGGTACTAGCTCAGGACCCTCTAATGTCTGTCCCGGTGCCTGAGAAATAAAATTATGACTGATGGAGGCTCGAAGGGATTTGGTTGTTTTACGAAGGCCCCGTTTCATGCAAGGCAATGTGCTGGGCGTAAAAATCGGACCGGACAGAAAGAATGCCTTCCCTTCCCGAAAGCGGGTCTTTACCCTTCCCTGCGGCCGCGACGAGCAGCTGATGCTACTGTTAATGCCACAGCCATTTTATGCTAGTAACCAGCTCTCCGGGAAAGAGCGTTCGGCCGCTCCTCCTGGCGTGGGCTTTGAGAGAACGAGGATCGGTCTCTGCCAACAAGAGTGAGGATCAACCTGGTAGGGAAAATAGAACTGGCGCCCGCTGCTCTCAGGCCGCAAGCTGGAAAATGCCTCTTCTGATGAGAGGCGATGGCGGCCGCGATTACAAAGCCGGCGGAGTTCCCGCAAAGGCTCCAGAGGACGAGAGACAGTTGACAAATAAGATGCCATGCCAGGGGTGCTGAGTGCCGGCAGGAAAGATACCGCAGGGTAAAGAAGCAGAGAGAGGGGCGCCTGGGTGGCTTAGTCGGTTAAGCACCCGATTTTGGCTCCAGTCATGATCTCACGGTTCGTGGGTTCAAGTCCTATGCTGGCTGCGCTGACAGCTCAGAGCTGGAACCTGTTTTGGATTCTGTGTGTGTCTCTCTCTCTGCCCTCCCCTGCTCGTGCTCTCTTCTCCTTAAAAAAGAAATGTTAAAAACATTTTTTTTTTTTAATGAAAAGTCAAAAGACGTGGAGAGAGGTCAGTGGGTGGGTGCTGCCGGGTGATAGCAGGGTGACCTGGAAAGGCTGAGAAAGTGACTTCTGAACAAACCAGAAAGAAAGGAAAAGGCCCGCGTGGAAACAGTAGCTGAGGGAGGGGCATGCCAGTGCCAGGTCTGGGAAAGGCACGTGAACAGGGCGCCACGGGAACGGGGTTGGGGGGGGGCAAGGGCAGTGAGGCAGGGGACGAGGTTGGTGAGGTGACGGGAGTGCGGGGAGAGAAGGCCTGCTGGGGTCTCACGGCCACTGACAGGCACACTTCGGCTAAGTCTCTTCTAATACAATGATACGGCCATGCCGCTTCGACGGTGTCTTGTTCAGAGGGAAGCGGGAGCCTCGGCTTTGAAAACGTCCCGCCACGATGTTAGCACCGCCCGCATCCCGAACAACTCAGTGTCTCCTCGAAGGCAGACCAGTTCCCCGGTAAGAAGAGACACTGAGGAATGTCACTGCCACCATGCCGCCAGAATGAGTACCTTTCACGTGTCCCTGCTTCTTCGTCTCTTCCGCTCGATCGTCAAAGCAGAAGCATCGTTTTGGCCAAGTAGCGGCCATTCTGTGCCTGAGGTTTGGCTGCTGGGGGTCAGGGAGGGTGACCTTCTGATTTCCAGAGTAGGAGGGAAGACCCATCTCTTGCTGAGACTCAAGCCACGGCAGCCCCCCTCCCCCCCGCTCCGGAAAGAGGTCCGATGGGGAAGAGATGAAACCAAGAAATGTCCATGATCCCTACTTAGAGACGCATCTTCTACCGTTTGCAAGATAGGGTCATGCCCTTTGACATATGCAGCTCTGCTTCCTTCTGACACCACACCACCCGCTCTGGTCAGCAGATCTGTGTTTGCCTTGTTCTTAGGAAAAAAAAAAAAAAAGATGTTTATTATCCAGAAATACCCAATTGAATTAACCTCGGCTTGACCCAAACTGAAGGTCAGAAAATTACTCCTAGACTAACCCCACATTTTCTGGAACTGAGTTGGAGGTGTGATACAGTGGACTGTAATTACGGAGCTCTCCCAGATAAATACATCGTCTTGCAAAGGGCCGTGTTTAGCCACAGAACTGCCATGGTAGTGTAATTTACAATTATAAGTGTAAGAAAAGCTCCACAGAAGCAGCTTGCGATAAAATAGCAAAGCAAATTGAATAATCAGCTCCTTTAAATACTGTGACACATTATAAATAGGGCTGTTTTATGAGTCAGAACTAACCTCGTAAATTGAATTTGGAAACTAGCAAAGAATATTTTCTGGGAAACGCGATTCTGTTCCCTTAGGTAAAAATAACCACTAAGGGAAGGGTATAATTCCAGGATAAACCTGGAGAAGTAATTAGAAAGAAAAAGTAAACGTGGAATTCACGGGACCCTGCTGCGGCTAACAGCCAGCCTACGGGGGACAAAACGCACGCAGACAACAAGACAAGGACAGAGCAGGTATTTCTGAAAGCTTTGCTAGATGCCTGTGATGGTTACGTTCCCGTACCCCAGATCCATCACGCATCCTTCTCCGTCCTGCTCTGTGCCCAGCACGCTGATGTTACGGATTACTGGGGCTTTCTTGTCTTCTAGCTTTTATTTGGCTTTGGCCAACGGGAGGTGATGGCGGGAAGTCTTTGAGCGTGTGGCAGCAGCTTCCCTATGATTTCTGTCCTACGCCCGCCTTGCTTCGCCGTGGCTCTGATGGAGGCCCCCTGTTCCACGGCTCTAGACCCGCCCCTGCTCAGCAGGCCCTAGGATGGTAAGGGCTCCCCACCATTGCCAAGTCCCTGGGTGCCTCCATATCGCTTGTGACAGCCCACCTTCTGTGATAATCCCTTCCTCAATTTCTTTGAAGTTAAACCTTTCTCAGGGCGCTACTTGCGTCCTGCTAAGAGCCTAATTCATGAAGGAGCTAGTGCTGGCCACTCTCGGATCCACCTCTCCAATAGAGACAGTGAATAGAAAGGAGCAAACTCCCAGAAAAACACAGGCTAAGATGAGCACAGCTTTATCATCCAATGTATTGAGTCTACTAAAATGTGCATCAAAACCTATCAGGTTGTGGAAAGAGAATGTGGTTTTATAGGGAACACTGACAGCAGGGGGTTTCAGATTCAGCCTCTTAGCCAAATCATGTGGACCAGGGCCGGGCTATTCAAGATAAGAGGTTTGGGGGTGCTGGTGACAACGGAATTACAACAGGCTAGTCCAGAAGCTTCTAGCACAAGAAAGAGAGGATCTTTGCAAAGATCTAAGTGCAGACCATCCTAGCCCAGAAGTTTACGGTGAATTCCGTAGAGATGGGAGGTTCAAAACTGCAAAAAGAAACGTGTTTACTCAAAGTAAACAAGATTCCAGGGTCCATTTTTAAAAAATTTTTTTTTAATTTATTTTTGAGAGCAGGAGAGACAAAGCATGAATGAAGGAGGGTCAGAGAGAGAGAGGGAGACACAGAATCCGAAGCAGGCTCCAGGCTCTGAGCTGTCAGCACAGAGCCCGACGCGGGGCTTGAACTCACAGACCGTGAGATCATGATCCAGGGTCCATTTAAGCAGAGAGTGAATTGGGCAGATTTGGAGGCAAGTTTTTAAGGTAACAAACGCTAGGTTCCTTATTTACAATAGTACACTTAGATGAAGAGCTCCAATACGGGACCCTGACGGCATCTGAGCCCCCCGGGAGTGTGTATTTGTGGAGCGTTTATAAAAGGGATGCAGTCAGCACACCCCTTTTTATTTTCAGACCATTCTTTACATAGCTCGATGGTTCCAATAAGTCATATTTTATTTTGTGAAGTTCTTCAACTGAGTTTTCTTCCAGCTCCTCCCCCTCTTCTGCTTGGGTATCAAAAGGGAAAAAAAAAGGGCCTCGGTGGCTCAGTTGGTTGAGCATCCAACTCTTGGTTTTGACTCAGGTCATGATCCCAGGGTCGTGGGATGGAGCTCCACGCTGGGCTCCTCACAATGTGGGAAGCCTGCTTGGGATTCTCTCGCTCTCCCTCTGCCCCTCTACCCCGCTCTAAAAACAAAAGATCAGTGCTCACGGCATGATGAATATATTAACACAAAATAATGTATTTATCTTGGCCGAAGTTTCCAACAGCAAATTTCCCTGTGGGTCAAAGATCCTGGGACAGAACTCACTAGCCCTCTGACCTGGAGAAGCGCCCACCACAGCTTCGGGGTGGAACGGTTGTTCTTTGGAATACTTACTGGAGCAGGAGCCAACTTGGCTGAGAATGTGTTTGGGAGGAAGAAGTGGCCTACGCCAGGAAGTCTAAGCGGCCATCTTCCTTTCTCTCATTTTATTAATCTTCATCACCTTGTTGGCACGCTTCTTTATGCATTACTGTTACTCAATTATGGATAAAATAAAATCATCCAACCACACATTCCAACGAAAACATATCTCATATGTATATCTAAAGTGCAAATGTCCCCATAACCAGCTGTAATTTGGACTTCCATATTTCTATGTAGGTAATCTAAACCTTGAAAGAAATCTACTTAAGAAGTCAGCCTCCTGTTCCCTCTTTTGTGTTCCATGGCACAGAATCGTCTTGGTACTACTTCTGAAATGCCGCCACCTATAAGCATAGCTTCTTTCCCGGCCACCCTCCCCACCCTGGGCTAAGTCCTCATGACAATGGCTGGGCTGGCACCATGCCTATACTGATGTAAGTGTTGTTCCTTGATGGCCATTTATGCTGCTCAAATACGTGCAGCCTCTTGCCTTCTGGGCACACGGTAGGACTGTACTTCCGGCCTCCTCGTGAGGAGGTGGGACCATGTGACTGGTTTGGGCCAATGAGCTGTGAAGAATGACATCTGTCACTTCTGGGCCAGAGGATTTAATTGCACTTTCCCTTTGCCACAGGAACCAGCAACTTTTGTGACAGTGGGATAAGGGGACAAGATTTGGAGCAATGTCTCCAGTCAACCTACATCAAAGGTGACCAAGAAATAAACATTGCGGTTTTCAGCATTAAGATTTAGGGTGGTAACCCCAGCATAATCTCACCTGTCCTGATGGATACACTTTCCCACCATCCATCCTAAACACTGCCACTGACCAGTCTGGTTAGATCACTCCCCTGGTCAAATATCCATTATTAGAGTACAAACCCTCCATCGAGTTGGCCTGAGCCTATCCTGTAAGCCTCAGCTCCACCTGCCCACCCGACAGAGGAAATGGGCTTCCTAAGAATTCACGGGGCATGCCCCCATTTCTGCCTTTGGTCTGAATGTATCCTGCTTCCCGAACGCTCTCGTCCACAGCCCCATCTAGATCTACCTCAAAGGAAGAGTGGGTAGAACTCCCAAGTCCCACTGTGGGCTTCCGCTCAGCATTCACCACGTTACCCCCAGGTACTCACGTCTTTCGTGAATGGCTCCGAATTTTCCACAGAGGCCCTCCCCAGCTCTGTTTCCTCTTTCCAGAACGCCTATGAATCTTGTTATTTTGTCCTTCTGGACTTCGACTCTCGTCCATAGCTTCCATCTACTTACCTGCGCGCCGGATTCCAGGTCATTTCTTCACAACCTGTCTTCCGGCTCACCGGCCGGCTCTCCGGTTGCATCGTCCAGGCTCCCTCCCGCGACTACGGCCCTGTGTGCTGGTCTACTCTGGATTTCTATGGCTTCTTCCTATTGGATCTCGGCATTTTTCGAGACTTTCTTGGATGCTCAGCTAGGCATTTATAGATGCTGACTTTACATTAGCAAGCATTTCTGGGGATTTAAGAGTAGAGAGACTTCCAGTTTATCTTAAGCCAGCCATATCATGCCACAAACAAAAATTCTAGTGCCTTGTTTTGCACATACTTTTTATTGTTCAATAAATGAATATTTGTCAATCTGTACATAAACGCAGAGAGCGAGCGCTAAGACTTAGAGCAAGAGTGTCTGGGTTCTAATACGCAAAGCCACTTACCAGCTGTGAGGGCTCAGGCAAAGAACTGAATCAGGGCTCGGCTTCCTCAACGGTAAAACCAGACCATTAGGACCTGTGCGGTCCCCCACACAGGTTTATTGCAAGGTTCAAATGCAGAAGAAACACAAGAAAGTGCTATGAATACAACTTAGAGCAATACAAGTATAAATAGAACAAGTAACAGCAATTGAATTTCAAGCGTGGGAATACTTCTTCACGCCCTTGCATCATCATACCCCTGAATCGATGGCGTCAAGGAGCCAGTGACAGAGGAGACGAGCGCTAATGGGCACGCACGTTCCGTCCTTCCGAGGGGGAAGAGTTCCACCATATCCCGTGGTCCTGTCCCTGCAATTAATCACTTCCGACGCTTCAGGAAGATGCCAGAGACCCACCATCAATAACTCTCTCACAGAAGCGCGAGGGCCAACGTCCCACGTTTATTTACATATGAAATGTGTTTAATACAGTTATGATGGATGTAGTGCAGA
Source organism: Paguma larvata (assembly GCA_030068075.1). Taxonomy (NCBI): domain Eukaryota; kingdom Metazoa; phylum Chordata; class Mammalia; order Carnivora; family Viverridae; genus Paguma; species Paguma larvata. The sequence goes on from CM057835.1 coordinate 16,131,197, forward strand.
ACACCGGACAGCAGCAAGACCTTCTGAGGAACCGAACGTCGACTACAGTATATCATGCAGGTATCTATATATACACAAACGGAATTCCTTTTTCTTAAAAATAAAAAGTACAAAACATGTTTAGGGATAAATACGAGATATAAAATGCCAAAGAAAACACAAAAAACGAAAACTGAAAAATAGAACTCTCCCAGAGAACTATCAACGGAAGGGACAGAGGAGTACCCACCCCTGCTGTGCTTCGGTAAAGCAGAACTACTGATATTAAAGAGACTTATTGAAACGGCCGAACTGAGCCGGGCGGCTCGGCGCGTGATCGAACGGCCAATCCCGACGCGCGGGTTGCTGCATTGATAGGTCGGTGGTGGAAGTTGTGTATCTCAACTCCAAGTACCAGAACGTTTGGCAGTAGCACCCCAGAACAGGACACGCCAACTCTTTAGACAGCAAAGGGTTAAGTCAACTGGGATTTTTTTTTTCTCCTGTCAAGAGCCAGAGAAATACTTGATATTTTTAGTTGTGTCTTTGTAATAGTTAATAAATTACATGACAAAAACTCGACTATATAAATCTACTGGTCTAACTACATTATGTGTCACTTTTACAGTAGTCCAGCCCTTTTGTGACTTGATCTCCTTGGGTTCTTTCAGCCAGCCTTGCAGATCTGCCCAGAAAAACCACTGGCCCCCTGGTTTTCCCTTGGCGAAGCCCTTCTTCCCCGTTCCAAAGTGGAATTGAGGAAATCCACGCTCTTTACGGTAGAGCTCTGGCCTAAGGTTTTATCCATCGCTGGGAAGGAAGCTACCTGCAGGCTGCTTGGAACACTGTCGGGCGTGGCCTGGAAGAAAATGCCAGAGGCCGGAGTGCGGTCGCATGGGACCGGTGCACTCGCGGGCTTAGAGCAGGCACATTGAGGGTAGTGCTAAGACACTTAAAAGTCCCTAGTGTTTTTGAGACCCACAATACCTACAATTTATGTAGTGAATTCTAAAAATTAAAAACACTAAAAAAGGCATTATCTTAGCCTGTAATTAGTTAACCCATTCAAATCTGTAACATACAAAAATGGTTTATTTGAATTCAGGAACTGCCCCTGTTACTAAGAACTCTGTGTTTAAAGAAACAGTACAAAAAGAAAAAAATCTAACCCAGAAAACAAAAAAAAAGAACACCCAAAAAACAAAAACAAAAACAAAACAAAACAAAACAAGACCGAAAAATGAAAAGAAAACCTCAAAACATTTTCCACTAAATACTGATACAAACATGTAACAAAGAGTATAAAAAGTTATTCATTTAAATATATACAAACTCTTTGAAACTCAAATACTGTGTTCATACTTATCGAGGAGGAGGAGGAGGGTATACACGACGCTGTGGGGAAGGTACACTGGAAGAGAATATATTGCAACAGCCTAGACGGTACTGTTAACTCTATTATACTGCAAACTTTCTGTAACAAAAATGTCTCTTTTATTCCAATGTGGACAGGGATTTTCCTTACAGGAAGGTCTGTGGCTATTTCTCGGCGGAACTCACTCTTTTGGATTTAATGAAGGCCATGCCGTGTGTCCGCATGTGAGCGTTTAAGGCAGCTTCAGTCTCAAACGTCTTTGCGCACACCTTGCACTTCCGGTCTGACGCCGCGCCGTCGGGCACCTCGTCCTCGCGGCTGGGCTTGTTCTCCTGCTGGTTTTCCTCCCCGGCCCCGTTCTGCTTGGACACCGGCTGCGGCTCCTTGAGCTTGTGCACGATGAAGAGGTGCCGGGACAGCGACACGTGCGACGTGTAGCAGAGGCCGCACTCGCGGCACTGGTAGGAGGAGCCGTCGGACTTGTGCTGCGGGATGTGCTCGTGGAACTGCAGCAGGTTTTCGGTGGTGAAGCCGCACACGGCACACTTGTGGACCTTGAACACGTTGATCTTCAGCTTCTTCAGCGGCTGCGTAATCGCCCCTCTGGGGGGTCTGAACTCCAGGACGGGTTCTTCCAACTTGCGCTTGGGACTGGGAACCTTTGAGGGAAGAGAGCGAAGCGGACGACACGAGTGAAAATCGTTCTGCCCCGCGGGTGACGAACGACCAGTTTTCCCCTGGGGCCCCTGAGAGTTGCTGGGACAAGTGGTGTCCCAGATTCGGGATTCGGGGTTTCCCAGAGCGGTGTGTCTGCCCCCCGCCCCGGCTCATGCGCTCCACACGTGGGAACCGAGCTCCTCCGCTACCAGGCATTGCTCCAGCCACAGGGCCCAGCGGCGGACACACTCCCTGCCTCCACGGAACGCGGGCAGGACAGACCAGGACCAACAAACACAAGCGAGAAGACCGACAGGGTGTCGGACCCCAGGAAAACCACGCAGGGCACGGAATGGGATGGGAGGTGGGGTGGGGGGCCGGGCGGGGCCATTAGGTTGCAGGGCGCAATCAGAGATGGCCTCGGCGTCGTCGGTGACATTTGAATGGAGGCCTGCTGTGGCGAGGGCAAGCGTCCGGGTGCGGGGCGCCAAGGCGGGGGTGCGGGGGGACAGAAGGGAGGCCGGTGGGCCGCAGCCGTGCCCCAGTGGTGCGCACAGGAGGCGGGGGGCGGGCCGAGAAAACTCGGGACTCCGCCTTGCCTGAGACTGGGATGGAGAGCTGCCGGAAGCCCCAGGCGGCCTAGGAGCCGAGTTTCCGGCCCACACGCTCGCCTCCGCCACACGGCTGACCCGCCGGCCGTGCTCTTCCCCTGCCGCTCCCAGCGGGCTAGATCCGCGCCGCATTAAAATCCCCTCACTTCCGGCTCGCCAGAAGTCCAAGCCAGAGGGACACTCCCTCCTCCCTGCTCTGCGGCCCATCTCCTCTGCCCTGTTGACAGGGCACCCCTCATACACGGCCTTGACCTGAAGCTGCCCCTGCCCGGACACCCTTTAACTCCATCCCAACCCCCACCCCACGGCTGGAGGGGAAAAGACTACAAACTAACACGAGTCTGACTTGTATTCCGATTAGGCTTTACTCAATGACCAACTCCTCGAACGCACACATAGGCTGTTCCCCAGAACGTGTCGGCGCCAGCCCAGCGCCAAAGCCGCAGAGCGATCTCCTCAACATCCGCTGAAGCGCCGCCTCTCCAGTCACACTCGCCACACGCGCGCCTACTACACGCGGTCGTATACACACTGCCGTCTGAGGCGCGCTCGCCAGCCACTGACCCGAGAGTGAGGCAGAGATTTCTGATTTTATCTTTTGCCGCCACGAAGCGAAACCGAGGAGAAGCTCTTAATTTCGGTTAGGTACCTTTCACGACCCACACGCTGCCAGCAAGAAACGAACTAGCTTTCCACATTCCTTCTGCTAAGGGCCAATTTGTGAGCGTCTGCATAAAATTTTACCATTTCTGTAGGTAAGGAGATCCCCTCAAGATGTTTCCGGAAAGACAGAGAGGAAACTTAATACCTTTTAGGAGCAGGATGAAAGATTGGGATGGGTGTACAGGGAGCTGACCTACTATTTTATAAGCTTTGTGCATAATCTTGTGCAACTGCAGAAAAATTTAAATGAAGAGAACGAGTGGAAAAAGCGAGTCGGCACAAGCTCACTGTAAAGAGAACATCTGCAGTGTCTGACCTTGGCGTCTTCTTTGATTTCTGCTTCCTCCTCATTGGTGGCTTCTGTCATTTCCTTCAAGTCAGGATCCTTAATCCCATGCATGAGTTGGATATGTTTCTCCAGCATCAACCGTTTGGTAAAGGTGCGCCTGGAGTCCGGGCAGTGCCTGCGGGGCAAAGACAAGGAGGTGACCCGCCTGCCGAAAAGCACCCCAGGCTGAAGAACACAGTCTCGACTGAAAGGACCTTCGCCGGCCGACACTATGCTCAGTGGGGCCAAGATGATCTGTGCGAGGGGTGTCCAGGCGGCTCCGTCGGTCAAACGTCAGACTTCGGCTCACGTCATGATCTCACGGTCCGTGAGTTCGAGCCCCGCGTGGGGCTCGGTGTGGACAGCGCAGAGCGGGCTTGGGATCCTCTCTCTGCCTGCCTCTCTGCCCCTCCCCAACTCTTTCTCTCAAAATAAATCAATGTCCTTAAAAAAAAAAAAATCTTTGTGAATACCAATGGTCCAAAATGAAATAGCAATTTTGCTTCATATGAATCGGTTTCCAATTTGTGAGAAAAATGTTTGCAGTTTCTATATAAAGCTTTCTGTCAGTTTTTGTCTCTATGGGATCAGCCTAATTCGGTTTGGATGGAGTATTTATTTATTTTCTTGATTTGGTTAAAGTATTACTTAATTTATAATTCTAGATGGCTTTCATTTTTAACTTGAGGATAATATCAAATTTCAAGTTTTCTTTACGATGACTTTGTGTTCCCTCAGAATTTATGACATAAGAGAGACTTAAATATGGAAAAAGTTCCTCCCTGATTCCTTCATGTGGATGTTAATTATTCCTGTCCACTCTGCCATAACAAACAGGAGACAGGGTGAGCGGCCTGTCAAATTCCTCACGAAGGCACAAACGCAGTACCCCAGTGCTCAAATTCATGTGTCCATTCAGCTGACTGAAACAGACACCCAAAAGAGGTCAATCTTTTAAGTTTTCATTTCATCTTGTGTGTGTTGGGGGGGGGGACCCAAACCTGTAGATTATGAACAGTTTGTCTTTAGAAGATATGAATTCGCCATTTTCTTAATGCAATGGACCAAAACCAGGTTAAAAAAAAAAAAGGAAAGAAAAGTGGATGACCATGACTGTAGACGCTGTAAGCCAGACATCAAGAACCCACTGCAGTGAAGGAGGGTGAAAAGCACCTCACGGTCTTATGCAGAACCAAATTTGCTGCCTTCCAAAAGGCTTCTAGAGATTTGGTAATGATTGGCCCCGCCCTCTGGTGATTTTGTGTTAGAGGACCCCCCCCCCCCCCGCCCGGCCCAGGGGCAGCCCAGAGCCGGACGAGATCAGAGCTCTCAGTGCCCTACGGTGTCTCCCTGGGGAGAAATACAAAAAAACCCGTCCCAGGAAGGACTCAGGCCAGACTCCCTTCCTACTCTCCTCTCGGCCAGGGGCCTCCTCCTGAGTCCCCCCACTCTCCCGGCACAGTCTCGAACATGCAGGCCTCATTCACAGAACGTTCTCCCCTCACCGAAATCACTCCCAGCTTCGATTTCACTGCAGGAGTTCCTACCCAAGCAACCTTCCCTGACTGATCAAGAAGAGTGATGCCTTGCGGAACAGACAGCCAACCACCGCGCGTGTCCTGAGACAGTACACCGTGCCCTGTGTGATCATGTCACCTGCTACGTGCTGGCGACATGGCTTCTGTGTCTGTTGGTCCTCTCTCTGTTACGAGAAGTACCTTAAATAAGTAACCCTGTTACTCTCAGCCCCCTTGAGGCATGTTCTGGTCGCGTGGGTGATAACGCTTCTTCACTAACGATGTAACAAGTACTGATTTTCGTATCCAAAGAAGCAGCTCGCGCCTGGCCGGAGCGGCGTGACCATCTGTTCGGTGCGCTGGCCCGCTCCATTCCCTGAATTGGATCTCTGAGCCAAACGTGTGCGCTGAGGAAAGGCTGCCCTGCCTTAGGGAAAATAGTCCAGCCGAGGACGGAGTCCACGACCAGGCCCCATCAGGGTCCGCTCTGAACCAGTCAACCGGACACTCAACCTGCCAGTCAATGTGGGCAGCCCCCTGCGCTTACAGAGACCAAACGGCACCTCACTCGTCTGCGCACCTGCAAAGCAATCACTTCTCCAACACTCTCGGGTATATAGAACCTACACCTCTGGACAGCAGGTAAGGACCCAGGCACGTGCACAGAGTGTGTTAAGGAACTCCTGTTTACTATTTTTAAGTGTTATGGCCCAATCGAGAAATTGTCGAGACAACGGAATATAACTAAAAAGCGGAATCTATAAACTTCAGCATGGAAATGGAAAGTTAGTGGTAAGATATGTAAATGTTAACGGTAAGATATGAAAACAGTAGCGCAGTTCCAGAATTACGCCGCTACTGTGCTTCCCACGTTAGAAGTGAAGACTTACGAGCAGGTATAAACTTTCCTGATGCCTTTGTGCTTGATCCGGTTGTGACGGCACAGGCTGTGTGAGGAGCTGAAAGATTTGTCACACTGGCGGCAAGGGTGTTTTTTCATTTGCTTTATGAGGAGAAAAGAGATAGAAAGTCACTTAGGAGAACCAACACAGAACTGCTTTAAAAATTAAGAACTCTTTCGTAACAGTTTGAGTTATATAATCATTACTGTTTAGCGATACGGAGACAAATCTAGAAGATTCTTCGTAATAGGTAATAAAAAGGAAGGGCAGGGACGGGATAACCATGAAGGGACTGACTTCTGGAGAATGGGATAAACGCGATCCTGAGAGTAAAATACTAAATTTTTTCTCAAAACACTTATGGTTTTGATTTAACACAAACCCCCAGATATCCGAAAACTTTAAATTTTGTTTGCAAAAGAGATATAAATGTTATTTTTAAATAGCAGACACTAGGGGCGCCTGGGTAGCTCAGCTGGTTGAGTGTCGAGTTCTTACTTCTGGCTCATCTCATGATCTCGTGGCCGTGAGACTGAGCCCTGCACACTGGGCTCCGCACTGAGCACGGCGACTGCTAGAGATTCTCTGCCTCTCCCCTCCCCTGCCTCTTCTATAAATAAATAAACAAACAACCAGCTAACAAATACTATACAAAAACAATTCTTCAATAAATACCAAATAAAACCATTACTTAATTTGGTATATCCGGAGAGAACATGAACTTATCCAATATGCCATTTTAAATGACATCTCTAGCTAATTTTAAGCATTTTGACTTTTCCCCCATGATTGATTGTTCCTTACATAAGAGAGGAGTTTTCCAAAAGGCCTTCTGAATAATACCATTTGGTTATTCCAAGAATGCACAAGTGTGAAACCACTTTATGGAGGCTGCCATTAGTAGATGCACGTGTGTGTGTGCACATGCCCGCATGCATGTGTGTATGGGGGTTAAGGGACAGTGACAAAGAGAAAGCTATCGAGAGACAAAACTCAAAGCTAAAAGTTTCCTACTTTGGCTATGACATAATTATGTTAATTTAACACATTCTCATGTGGAACCTTTGAAGTCAAATGAGCGGCTCAACCTTACAGCAGGTTCTTTGGGTACGAGACACACTGCAGTCTATAAGCAAACAATGTCTCACAGGGAAATGAGATCAAGAAGGAACTGTCCGCCTCGTGAATAGAACAAAATTTGGCAAAACCCTCATTAAAAATAAGGTTGAAGGAGAAGCAAGTTCTCATGTGAAATAACATGACTATTTATGGCAGTAAGAAGAGATACGCAAAGCAACTGTGAGCTCAGTGGTTAAAGAAAGTATAAAAATTTTTTTTGAAGTTTTACTTATTTATTTTTGAGACAGAGACAGCATCCCAAGCAGGCTCCATGCTGCCAGCACAGAGCCCGATGTGGGGTTTGAACCCACAAAACCATGAGATCATGACCTGAACTAAAACCAAGAGTTGGACGCTCAACTAAGTGAGCCGCCCAGGTGCCTGGAAAGGATAAATATTTTAAGTAATTGTTTTTATATTAATCACTTGACAAAGATGCCCTTATTCAAACTGGTACGTCCAGTCCCCAGACTGTAAGGCGGGGATCCCAACAGTGCCTTCCTCAGAGAGTGCGGGGGGAACGAGGGGCCGGCGGGTAACTGAAGAGTCAGCACAGTGCTTGGGACAGAGAAATCCTCAATAAATATTCTTTTATGAATAATAAAGTATCCAAATTCATTTTAAGAGAGTGGGAAATACTGTCTTTTACATAAAACACATCAGTCTGTAAGTGTTTAAAAACCGAGACAGAGGCAAGGGGGCCATTTCTTCTCCATGCTAAAGATCAAAGTCATAGCTTTAATCTTTTATCATTTTCCTGAGTATATAATCTGGGATATCATTAGAATAATCTCTAGGGGAGGGGGGGAGGGAGAGGGGTCAGGGGGGAGAGAGAGAGAGAGAGAGAGAAAGAACAGAGCAAATAACCAACTAATGTCTGTGAGCCACACTCTTTTCCCAAAGGTATCCCTTCATAAACATCTTGACCACATAACAGACAATCCCTAGTCTCTTGGATTAGCATTTATGGAGCCAGAGAATAAATAAGAAGTTTCTTTTGTTTTGTTTATTTATCTTTGAGAAAGAGAGAGACAGAGCGTGAGAGGAGGAGGGGCAGAGAGAGAGGGAGACACAGAATCTGAAGCAGGCTCTGAGCTGTCAGCACAGAGTCCGACATGGGGCTTGAACTCATAAACTGCGAGATCAAGACCTGAGCTGAAGTCAGACGCTTAAATGACTAAGCCACCCAGGCACCAAGAGATTTCTTTATAATAAAAAGTTTTAAGAATAGTCATGGAAGTCCTACATTTCAATAAAGCTACATAAATCTAATATCTAATTCCTACTGAATTTTGTACATATAAGATGGAGAATGTTAAGATCACCCAGAAGAGTCAAAACACAAGACATCTTTCTAAAAGAGTGAAAGTTGTAGCAAATCATCATCAAGCATGTAGAGAAGGTACACTATCTCTCTAACTATCTAATGAGGGCAAGAGGCCTCAGGGGAGGGCAATCTGAGTTTTTCATTAAGATGAAGGGTTTAAAATTCCATTTCTTGTTATGGTATTGTTATATTAATATTAAATCCAAAAAATCTTTTTAAGATTTTTTTAAGTCATCTCTATACCCACCGTGGGGCTCAAACTCACAACCCCGAGATCAAGAGTCCCCGTGCTCCACTGACTGAGCCAGCCAGGTGCCCCCGAGTCGAAATCTTAATAGAGAAATATCAACAAAGAAATCCTCTCGGTGGGTAATAAATTAAATGAAGAGCAGCCTAGCTGAATCAATAATTACTGTTTTCAAAAAGAGCTGACAACGGCTGAGATAGTCTTCTTTTCCGATGTCTTTATGAAAAAATGCAGAAATGAGCGGTGCAATCCCAAAACAATGGAGCAGGGCTTCAAACTCGCTGGTGACAGGAAAATCACAGGTTTAAACACCAGCTTCCTGATCGAACCTGCCGTGCTCCCATTACCTAAGAAAACAAATGACTCCCTTCTTTGTTAAGCTTTAAATACTAACTTATTTAAAGGTGCTTTACCTAATTTATTTTCATAACGTGTATCTTCAGTGTTTATAATAGTTTATACTTTATGACACAGAAAGCAATTTTTACCAACCAAACAAAAATGGAAAACACGGCACTGAAAATGCAGGAAGTGCCACTGTCGTTCTGTTTGTTCAGGTCATTTACTGCCTCCGGGCTCCGGGGTGGCGCCAGCTGATGCTGAGGGAGCTTGGGCCTCGAGCGGACTTTTTACAGTTAGGTTTTCCCGCTCAGTGAGGAGTTGTACTGTTTTTAAAGGGAGCTCTTTAAAGAAATGGTGGACAAATAAGCGGGCAGGGTCTGAACATTTTTGAAAACTTTAAATATCAAATAAAACAAACACGGGTATATTTCCTAAACTTTCTCCCTAACTTCCCATTTTTTACTCTTTTGCCTTCACATGTTTTAAGGAAGCATTAGCTCCTCTTAGCAAGTTCCTTTGCTCTGAGTGCCCTGGCCTGGGGCCCGAGGGCTGAGCTCGGGGAGTTACGAGGCCTCTGAAGGCCGCTCTTTCCGGACGGCACTCTGCGAATGTGTTCTGGATTGCCAGGGGCTCTCACGACCAGACACTGCCCATTCTGATAACTAGTCCCCTCTCGTACCGTGGCTTGAAGCCCTCTTTCTGCTTCAGGGGACTCTGGAGAAGTCGGATGGAGAAAAGTCCCCACCTCAGACATTCCTGCCTCACTGAGGTTCTCTGCTTCCCACCAGCAGGCAAAGAGCTTCCTTAACTACCATCGCACACCCAGAACCACCCACAAGTTTAGGACGAACGGGAGCGGGATTATTCCCAAGCTGTGCTGACACGTACCCCTCAGATGGATCAGAAACACTCTATGAAAAAGGAAAAACCCACCATCTGTACAGACTTCAGCCCATCCCAACAGTGACCCCACAGGACAGAACTCCTAAAACTCTGGACCTTTCTACTTGGGAATCTATTCAACAGATACACCCGCGCACGGTACGGTCAGCTCTGTACGACAGGATAAACACGGATCGCAGGTCATCAATCACCACAATAAGCAAAATTACACAATAAAGCCACAGGGCTTCCAGCAAGAACGCACTTAAGGGCATAACACTTGAAATCTCTCAGTGACGCACCTAAGAGCAGCGTCCCGTGTAACTGGGCGTGGGAGGGTTGTGGCTTGTTGAGATTCTGTGAACTGGAGGGAGGGGGGTGACCTGGAATCACAGGGTTGGAGGGAAGGTGTACCACCAGGTGCGGGCCAGTGTGACTCAACGGGGAGATGAAGTCGCTGGTGACAGTCGGACACGAGCGCCTGCACGTGTTTTGTGGATTCCTACACACGTCCGTGCCACGATTTTCTGTGCTCACCGCGTGTTTCTCTTAGGGATGAGGTCACACATAAGTGAATTCAAATCCACGTTAAGCTCCCACCGTTCCCTGATAGGTCAACTGCGTTAGAACAAATCTGTTTCCAACACAAGCATTCTGGCAGAACTGATTGTAGGTACAAGGTTATTCCTTGCGGCACTGCATGTAATGAAAAAGATGGGAAGACTCTGGCCCCATCGAGGGAGGACTGGTTAAATAAAGTACATGTGCTCATACAACAACACTCTTGTCATGTAAGTGGAAAAGACTGGAAGATCTTGACGCACTGATACTAAAAGAACTATATACTCCATACTACGAGAAGGGACCAGTGCAGGAAATTATACATTCATAAGCTGAGTTCTGCATTCGAAAGAGGCTAAAAGAGAACATATATGTGTGTAGGATGACCCTTGCATAAGAGCAACTTCAAGATACATAATAAGCTTAGTGGTGTTGGGTGGGCAAGGGTAGGAATGAGGCGTCTTGCTGTATTCTTTCACACTGTTTAGACGGTTGAACAATGGGAACATAGCCCATACCGAAAAAAATTTTCTTCTGTTGCCTTGAAAAAACTGGAAAGCAGGTGTGCTGAGATGTAATTTACAAAATGTAAAATTCACTCCTTTTCAGGTATAGTTCTAGGAGTTTTAACAAAGAGACACAGAGCAGTTCCATCGCCCCTAAAATTCCGCCGTGCCCCTCTGCAGCCAAGTCTTCCCCCTACATCCAGCTCTTGGCAACCACTGATCTGCTTTCTAGCCTCTGGTTTTGCTTTTTCCATTTGTCACATATGGAAGCACATAGTAGGTGGTTTCTGGAGTCCGGCTTCTTTCACCGGCACAGTACGTGTGCCATCCATCCACGCCGTCGAGCGCATCCACAACCCATTCCTTTCCATCGCGAGGCAGCGTTCCGCAGAGTCTATGGATCCGCTCCGCTTCGTGAATCCGAGGCCCAGGTGAAGGGCATCTAGGCTGTTTCCAAATTTTGAAATTATGAACTAAAGCCCCTACAAATACACATGCTCAGACTCTGGTATGAACACATGATCGTACTTCTCTTGGGTGAAGACGTAGAAATGAGATTACAGAGTCATACGGTAAATAGATCAGTCCGTTTCCCAGAATGGCTATGCTTTGCGTTTCCACCAGCAATGGGGCAGAGCTCCAGCCGTCCTGCCACCTCCAGCAGTTGGCACTGTGATTTTATTGTAGCCATGCTATGGGTAGCTAGTAGTATTTCATTGTGGTTTCAATCTGCAGTTCTCTAATGACTAATGGTGCTAAGGTAAAAGATTTTCAGTGGACAAACACCTACATACATAGTACACCTCTTCCTCCAAGGAAAACTCTGCAACTTTACAAGTTTCTAGTTTTTAATTTCTGTTTCAGGAGGAATTTCAGCGCCCTGGAATTGCCTTAAAAGCAGAAGCTGCAAATCACTCATCCCTACACCCCTGGCATTCAGCATTCAGAAAACATTCTGGAAACATTCACTGTGTAAATGAATAAAGGAAATAACTGAATACACAATTACCTGCTGGAAAACGGGAGCAGGTCCTACAAAGTAATCACAGAGGCGCAAATTTAGGATAACGTGCTGGACACAGAGTGAGCGCTGCTGGGGTTTGGGAGATGGGACCGACCGGAGTATGTTGGAATACTGAGGAGAGTACCTGAACGAAACGCAGCTACTGAGGACAGAGGTGAGAGAGGAGTCAGGGAGCGGGGAGGACTGAGACAGGAGGGGGACTTCAGACAGAAGGGAGAACGCGTCTTCCTGTGTGACTGCAGATAAGGCGCCACGTGTAGACAGGCGCAATGCTTATTAGGGTCCGGTGGGCGGGTGACGAAGAGACAGGGGAACCTGAAGGGATTCCTGCCTGGCAGCTGCCACTTCAAAGTCAAGTGTACGCGGTGCGTCTAGGTACTGCAGCCTTCATTTTCCTTCCCTCACTGGTTCCAATTCTAAAATCTAACACTTATTACAAAATAAAAGAGAGAAAAGACTGCCTCTAATCTCACCAGTTGCAGTAACCACTGTCAACTTCTGAGCTACATATAGCTTTCCCATCTCTCTTCTGAATCCATGTTCGAGTGCACTTAAAAGAAGGAGCCTATATTACACATAATGGTTTGTGACTTGATTTATTTTCATACACAGCTACACGTTTGGATGTTTCTATGTTCTTCTTAATAAAACATAGTATTCTACTGTATAAGTGGGCCATAATGTATTTAACTATCTCTCATTAATGCTTTAGGTTGTTTCAAATCTTCAGTAATTGCAGATAAAATTTTCTGTAGCCGGGGCAGTTAAGTCGGTTAAGCGTCTGACTTCGGCTCAGGTCATGATCTCACAGGCCATGAGTTCAAGCCTCATGTTGGGCTCTGTGCTGACAGCTCAGAGCCTGGAGCCTGCTTTGGATTCTGTGTCTCCCCCTCTCTATGCCCCTCCCCCACTCACACTCTGTCTCAAAAATAAACAAACATTTAAAAATATCTTTTTAATTTTCTGTAGTCGACCAATTATTTCTGTGGTATGAACTTCTTAAAGTCTTTCTAGTTTCAAAGTTGTGAAAAATGTCAAGGCTCTTTGACACTTCTTGCCAAACTGTCCTCAAAAAGGACCCCATCGATGTCGGTCAGGGGTCATTCGCCAAAAGCCTTACACAGATCACCATCCGACTTTGCCAAAGTGGTGCATGAAATATTATAACTACACTGCATTTTATTCTTCCTCAATGCCTAGGCGCCCTGGACATCTAGCCATACGTTCCTGAGCCATTTACAGTGAACTCCCCAATCATATCCTTTCTACTATTCTCTATGGAGTGAAGTCAGGAGAAAAAGGGCAGGTGAGGAGGTCAGAGCAAGACCAGAGCTCTTGTGGACCACAGTGGGGACACTGTGTCATCCATGACACATGACTACAAGACACCAATGGGTCATCCGTGACGCCTGATAGAAAGACACCACTGGGTTTGAGCAGAGGAATAACATGATCGAGGTCACTCTGGCTGCCAAGTACAGAAGCATGGAACCAGCGCAGAGGCGACAGACTAAGTGCCATGGGCTTGGAAAGTAAAGGCGGTGACAAATGACTGGATTTGGCATCTATCTCAAAGGTGGATCTGTGGATAGACTGCATGCGGGTGACAACGGAGAGGAAAAAAAGGGGTTACGTGCCACTCCGAATTCCTTGGCTGGGCACTTGGTAGAACAGTTTTACTAGTACTGAATGGGAAAGCAGGAGAGAAGCAGGCTTAGGGAAGGAGAGGACTCAAGAGTTACATTTTGGATGCGTTACATTTGAGAAGCCCATTGGAGAGCTAATGGAAATGCTAAACTAAGTGTTTAGATTCAAGCGTGCAACTCGGGGGAGAGGTCCAGGCCAAAGATACAATTCTGTGAGTCAGTAGGTTACAGATGGCAGTTAGAGTCACGGGCCTGGATGAGAACTTTCTGAGAATACAGGGCACATCAACATTTACAGGCTGGCAAGAGAAGAAAGACTGAGAAGAGCTATCAATGAAGCAGGATGGGAACCAAGAGGCCGAGTAAAGAAAGCATTTCCAGAAGAACCTAGTAGACAACTGCCTCAGAAGGTCAGGTGCCATCACTGATAAAGCCAAGACCCCGGGTGCAAGTCCCTCGCCACGCGGTTTCCGTGGAGAGGTAACATGAAGGGGAGGTGTGGGGAACACGGGATGGAAAGTGATCTCGGGGACGTTTGCTATGAAGGGGAACAGAGGAAAAAAGACAGTAGGCTAGTGAGTCAGGAAGGCTGTTCCGTCAGGATAAGATGTACTATGGCAAGCTCCGTGCAGGTAAGAGCGGACAAGTGTGGCTGCGGTGTCCTCCAGGGGCCAGAGAGGGGGCTGGATGGAGTGCACAGACAGAGGGGTGGGCCTTCCGGGGACACAGAGTCACCCTCTGCAACAGGAGAGGGCAGAGTGTGCATGTTCAGAGGCAAAGGGGTTTTCATTGCCTGTCTCTCCTTATGTGTAAGGCAAAATCCAAACTCTTGGCTTTCAAGACGGTCTGTCCGCAATCCAGTCCTCAACCCACCATTCGGATCACCTCTCCTAGGACTTCATAAATGTTGCATGCAAAGTCACTCAAATTCAGATCTTCTGAAGACAGTGACCCATTCCCCCTCTGCCCTTCAGAAACAGCCTTCCCTTTCCTGGAGGCCCATTCAAACCCTCTGGCCCCCTCGGCCAGCTCACCTCTCGGCCCCTTGGTGGCCTTCCTGACCTCTCTCTCCCTTACCCACATCCCACACAGCTACTGGAGCAAACCGCTGGAGACACACATTTCAATATGTCACTTCCCTGCCTAAAACCCATCTGGGGGTTCTCTGTACCTTCAAAGGCTAAGGTCTGTGGACCTGGCTACCTTGCCAATCCCAACCTCCCTCCACACCCTTCCAGAACTACGAGCTGGCAGTCACTTAGAAGGTCACGCTGCTTTGTACCACACCCATGCTCTGCTCTGCTGCTCGTACGCTGGGTGAATTCCCCCTGTGCATCCTCTAAATAACCTACTTAGGGATTATTTCTTCTGTGAAGTCTTCCTTGGCGTCTCCCAAACCCAGCCAATTCCCCTAAGAAACAGGGATGCTCAAATCCCTGCTTCCTGTGCCTGAGATGCTACTCGACTTCTCTTCCACGTATCACACACAACTTTAATTTTTAATTTCACCCCGTCCTCCACCGACCTCTTTCAAGGCTGGACTGTACCTTATCGCTCTTGCCCTATTCACAGAGCCTCAGGAGGCACAGCGCTGACATCGGAACTGGAAGCGCCTTGCACTTAGTGTTAATTACATACCTCCTTGTGATTCCTCTAAGACCCAACTAGCTGCAGCGCTTAAAAGATTTATGCATTTGGGGTGTCTGGGTGGCTCAGTCAGTTAAGCATCCGACTTTAGCTCAGGTCATGATCCCGTGGTCTGTGGGTTCGAGCCCTGCGTCGGGCTCTGTGCTGACAGGTCAGAGCCTGGAGCCTGCTTCAGATTCTATGTCTTGCTCTTTCTCTGCCCTTCCCCTGCCCCTGCTCTCAAAAATAAACATTAAAAAAATTAAAATATTTACGCTTTCTTTTTCTACTCAACTGGAGGCACCTCCAGGGCAAGAATTATATCATTTGTTCTCCGCCAGAGCAAATGTTGTGCAACTTGGTAAATGTTTATAGAATTAAAAAATGGTACACAAAGAAGAACAAACATGATTAAAAGTTAAACATCCCCAGAGTACGAATGAATGGCCTATTCTAAGTAGTTTCAGAAATGACATTACTCCTGTAATATGCAAATGCCCAGACAAACCAAAGACTGAAAATGATAAACAGGAAAGATTGATAACTTAAATAGGTTAAAAAAAAATCTATAGGCTAACAGGTCTCCAATAAGATAAATTAGCTTTTCTACAGAATAGAAAGGTACTAAAATTACGTATAAATTATAACCCAAGAAAGTTGCTTTTCCTTTTTTTTTTTTAAGTAGGCCCCACGCTCAGTACAGAGCCCAAAGTGGGGCTCAAATGCATGAGATCGAGACGTGAGCTGAGATCAAGAGTCAGACACTTAACTGACTGAGCCACCCAGGTGCCCCTAAAGTTGTTTTCAAAAAAAAGAAATTCACTAAAGAAATATGTAACATCATCAGCATATGTATTAAATAAATAAAGGCCTAATATTCACTCTGAGAAGTCTTAAAACCTTCCACCAGGATATATTTTAAAAAAGGTGTTTCGTAGGTATTTTACTTTCTTCATCTGCTCCTGTTAGCTCCGGATATGGTATGCGCCCACAAAATTGGGCACTCCCATTCCGTTTGCATGAGTATCACCCCCAGTTATAGAGGGTTAAGTCGTAAGAAGAAAATCCGCTTACCCACGCCACCCCCACGCTCTCCTAGAAAATGGTCTTTTACACGGGCAGGTAGCCTTCCCCCGAAGTTTGGAATACTGTGGGTCATAAATTCTAAAGTCCTTACTGAGAATTTCATATCTAGGGCATGAGGGATCTCCTCTGGTCTCACTACATCCAAGAAAATACAAGTAAACGGGTACTCAGACGAGCACAGCATAGGAAACTCTGACTACATATGTCTGAAAATATCAAGAAAAACAATTTCCGACTACTAAGCCATCCAAGTTTCTACAAGTCGGAATGGAGTGGTTTGGGGGAAATATTTAAACACAGAGTACGAATTTAGACCAGAGGTTGGCAGACTGCTCCTGTGAAGGGCCAGACAGGACATATTTTAAGCTTCGCGGGCCATCAAGTCTGTTGCAGCTACTGAACTGTGCCTTGCAGTCCAAAAGCAGCCACGGTGGTACAGAAATGAGCGGGTGTGGCTGTGTTTCAATAAATTATTTACCAAAACAGGTGGCCAGCCTGTGAACCCTCGTCTGCCAACCCTGATTTAGACCACTGTCTCACACTCTTACAGAAAACAGAGCCAAGTCAATAATTGAGAACCAAACCTATTTAACACAGTAGGTAATCAATCTAGAAAAAAACAAGTGACTATAAAAAGCAAGGAGAAGGTTTCTTTTTCACAGGACGTGCTGGGAACATGTCCTGAGAGCCACCAGCAACACGGTACTGTGTCTTGATGACTGAGGTTACGGCTTTGAGATGCACGGTGTTTCTAAGGACAAGTATATGCTAGTTGCTATGTTTGCTTAAAACGACAACAAACAGAGCCAGTCTTCTAACTTTCTGGCTTTAAGACTAACCGGTTTGCTGAGGACGTTGTACGGCTGCAAAAGTGAGACACAGAACTGTAATCAAGGCAGAACGAGGAGAGGCCAAGCCCCGAGCAGATGAGGAATGCATCCCCCCACGGTTTCTGTGCCCAGAGCCATGTCGGGCACTCAGGCAGTGGGAACGGAAGTGCTGAGCCAAAGGCCGACACTGTGACAAAGCTGCCACCTCCATGGCAACGGAATTCAAAAACGCCTGCTGGGGTGTCGTGGGGTGACCACGGGCACATGTCAGCCTGGGACATCCGTATCTACCTCCACTGACCGGTGGCGACACACGGCAGAGCTCTGCTTACGAACCCTAAACGGACCCCGTCCTCTTCCCTTTGAGAAGACTCGGGCTCCCACCCTGCCACGCCCATTTCCCTAAAGGTCCTCTCGCGGGAAATCCTCTTACTTGTGCTCACGCTGAGAAAAACAGCACTGACAGGTGCCCTCAGCTGAGCACTGCCACAACTCACCCACCCGCAGACGTTCAGGAATCAAAGACCTGAGTACGAAAACGATCTTTGCTGCCAGTTTCTCCCGGGCCTGGTCCAGCTTCGGTCCCCGTCTTCTACTTAAAAGAGCTTGTCCCACCTTCTAAGCCTCTCCGGTTCCGAACATGCGTGCCTATGCAGGGGCGGGGGGCGGGGGGACACCTGATTCCTCTGTTATTTCTCTTCTCAGGGAATCCGGTTCCTCAAGAGAAAACTTCTCCTTCTAATGGTATTTTTCTCTTCTAATGATATTTTTAATACAATCTTTTTGTCCTTTTTAATTAAAAAGCTGTCTAGGGGCGCCTGGGTGGCTCAGACAGTTAAGCATCCGACTCTTGGTTTCCGCTCAGGTCATGACTTCACGGTCTGTGAGATCAAGCCCCACGTCGGGACCTTTGCTGACAGCATGGAGCCTGTTTGCGATTCTTTCTCTTTCTCTCCCTGCCTCTCCCTCACGCATCTTCTCTCTCAAAATAAATAAACATTTTTTTTTCAAGCAATCTAAATAGATAAAAGGTCACTGTGAAAAATATTTTCCCCTACGACCGCTATTTTATAAAGTACAGATATTACTGCAGCAGAGAAAATTTAAATTATACCGTCTGAAGACTTCAGTAGAACCCTTCTAAGATTATTTATTTCCACAAATCAAAAGAGAAAAGAAACCAGGCGTTCCTTTTCAAGATAATCACTGTTTTTTAATCAGACGATCTCTTAGAAATCTGTAAACAAGTTGAAAAAGTAAGCAAGCGAGCACAGAGATCAAAGAAGCTGCCGTTAAAACTGCCTGATGACAGGCTATTTTCCGCCTGGCTCCAGTCCTACGTCATAGATTGATCTTGCCAGATGTCTAATTACAGCGTATTGATGAGGCCCCGCCGGTGGGTCGAGCAGCTGCTAAGCCTGAAGGTGTGAGGACCGCAGAGCCCCGGGAAGCCGCCCTGAGCCACGGCAGGAGGACGGACCAACGGGCAGCCACCGAAGTCTCTTCTGTGTGTGTCTCACTGCTGCTGGTTCTGGCTTTGCAATTCCTAGGCTCTGAGTGGCTATGAAGGTAAAAGGACTCTCTCTCTCCCCTGACAGCCCTTCCAAATTCTTCCTTGCAGTAGCGTGGGCCACACGCACTGGGCAGTAACGTGGACTTGCCGAATTCGGGAATGAAAGAACCAGACAGTGTCTTCCTCTCTGCTCCAGTCTGGCCCTGAGCTCTGGCTTCTCTTCTGCCAAACAAAAGTCTGTTCTCACTTGTAACCTGGAAACCCAGGGTCAGGAAACCCTGACCTTGAGGTGGAGGGAACAACTCCTAGATCCCAGGCCTTGGCACAAGGGTTAAAGTCTGAAAAACATTCCGCGATCCTTCCGGGTCTGAAGTTTTGTCTATAAGCTGAACTGAGTGGGAATTCGGGAGCTCTCAGTTACCTTCTGGTGCTATTTTATGATTCCTTATTAAGTCAATTATGGCGAGAATGGCTTTTTATTTCCTCTGCCGCCCTCACTTATGGCATGTAAAATTATTTCCTGGTTGCTCTGGGATTCAAGGTAGTATCAACTTATAGACAGGATATTATGCTTAATTCTTTAAAAAAAAAAATCTAAAAATCTGGTCTGCCCGTTGGATTTAGGGATGTGTTTTCCTGAAGAAAATTACAAAAAGATGTTGCATTCCCCAACAAGTACATAAAAGTCTCCCCACATAATTTAGCAGAACCACAATACTGTACCAATATTCTAAAGCCTAACGCCATAGTCATTCTAAAGCCATAGTCAGTACCAATCTGATAAGGAAACTTAACCCCAGGGCAAATCCGGGTACCTCAAGTCATGAAAGAAACTATTGTCTTTCCAGAAGAAGGGACTGAGCTTTGACAGATAATAAGAGGAGGGGTTTTGGGGGACATCAGTTTGGGCGGTGGAAGCAAAGAGAATGAAAATGGCTCATCTGGGGCACATAAAGGAAGTTAAGTCCCTGGCTGCAGGCCATGTTTTTCAGAAGAAATGTTCTTAAGCCAGCGAGGCCTGGTGACATTCACCCAGAGCAGATGGGCCCAAGCCTCATATTTCCCCCGTCTGGCAACACACCAGCCCAGCATCAAGGGAGCCTGTAACTCCTTGAGGGATAAACAGGAAAAGGCCGACGAGGAAGTGTCTTCTTCAGACTCCAAAATACAGCAGCCCTGGTGGGCAAGGCACCGCGAACGCCCGAGCGTCCGTGAGCATCTGAGTCACTGTGGTGCCGGCAGCACCAGCTTGGACCCCGTGCCGCTTGCGTGCCTTGCTGGCGACTGACTTTTAGAAGAGCACTGTACGAGCCATACTTCAAGTGCAAAGATGCAACTTGGTATCTGTAGGGCCTGTGCTTTCAGAGATTTTCCAACACCTATTTAGTGGGCCCACACTCTGGGCCAGTGGCTCCGGCCAGAGGCTTACATCTGCCAGGCGGCACTGGGAAACTAAAGGTGCAATCTATGGTCACCGAAGGGAGTGGGGGCAACTGGCCACACGGAAAGCCTCAACGACCAGCCCGCCATGGGAGGCTGTGGCACACTTTAATTCATTCCACGATACCGACCAGGCTCCTACTTTTACTCACTGGGACTTCCCTGCCCTTGAGGACATTACGGTGCGTTGAAGACAGAAAAAATAGAGGACTCCCCCGTAGCTGTCATGACCGTGGCAGTTGCAGCTGTGTGGGACAACACAGGGGAAGGAGGGACGGCAGGCTCGGGGCACTTGTGCAGGCCACGACTAGCTGAATCCGAACAGGAGCTAACCAGGCAACGAGGCAAGGAGTGGTTTCCCAGCAAAGAGAACAAAGGGGCAAAGGCGAGGAAGAAGACGGTGTGCGTGAGGAACCACGGGCAGCTGTGTGTGGCTGGAACCACAAGAAAAGACACGGCGGAGTGGGGTGTACGGAGAAGGCCGGGGCAAGGTGGCCAAGGGCTTCTCAGACTCCACCTTCAACACACAGGGAGGGCCCCCCCCCCCCGCCCCCGCCCAAGACAGACGGCGAGAGATCACCATGGCGGCTGCGTGGGCGTCTACCCTAAAGCTCCGTTATCTGCTGGTGGGTCTCATCTCCCAGGCTCTGATCACAGGGCAACTGGTTCTGTCAAGGACCCCACCCCACCAGGCCCCCCAGCAGCTCTGGCTTCCAGCTCCCCCCAAGCCCAAATCCTAACAGACTTTCAGAGGCAGGCCCAGCGGTCTAGTTACTGGGACTTGAGACATTTACACATCTGCCTCCTACTTTGTGCTAATTTTATTGTACACTCCTCGATTTGAGGTTTTACAGTTAATATCCAATAGAATGTATAATAACACTCCTTGTCACACAGAGTAATCAGAAAACGTGCACACCATGACAGTAAAAGAAGTTAACATGGGGCGCCTGGGTGGCTTAGTCAGTTAAGCCTTGGACTCTTGATTTCGGCTCAGGTCACGATCTCACAGGTTCATGAGTTCAAGCCTCACGCTGGCTCTTAGCTCGCAGTGCAGAGCCTGCTTGGGATTCTCTCTCTGTCTCTGCCCTTCCCCCACTCGTGCTGCCTCTGTCTCTTTTTATTTCTTTATGTATAAATAAAACTTAAAAAAAAAAAAAAGATTTACCTTGCAAAATCCCTCCCAGATTCCTGCCCTACGATCAAAGTCACTGATAGGAATGCTGAGGAAAATCTGATCCAAAAATGGGAGCTTTCTCCCCACACAGCAGTGAGCCTAGAGTCAGCTATGAAGTCAGTACTTTATCTGGGTCCTTTTGTGCTCTCCTACACAAAATAGCAATAAGCAGAGACTCTCAAAAGCTGCACGGAAACCCAGTTAGCCTCTCTCTGGCATTATTTTACCTACCACCAAGCACCCTGGGAACAAAAGGAAGTAAGATTTACCTGGAATCACCTGTCCTTAGTCTTTGTCAAATTCTTTTTCCTGGGGCTCAGAACCCAGCTACTCAACAATCTAGTCTCTAAAATGCTTGGGTTCGGTAAGGTAGAATGAACTTATCTGCCTGCAATTTTTCAGAATCTACCCAACTATCTCCTTTTAGACAAGCACACCCCATCTTCCATGATTAAAATGTATGTATCTGTATTAACACCTGCAAGTTCCTTCAGCCCCATGTAAAGGGTTGAAAAAGCGAATTTATTTACACTAGCTAGAGCCTTGCTCTCTCTCTCCTGGGCATCCATTTCTCGCTCGATGACACTGGTTCCATTTTCCCTAAAGAAGCAAAATAGGAGCCAAGTACTTGTGCCTTCTCTTGGTCAACTGTAAACATAATTTTCCAGAAAACAACGGGCTGTCTGTACCTGTCCTTTCCCTTCATATTCTAGAAAATGTCTCTTAAATACTCCCTCCAACAACTGGATATATTATACAAGCTCTGGCTTACTGTAATTCCAAGAGCACCTGATAAGAATCCATGAATTGCCAAGTACATTATCAGCTCATGCTTAGTAACTGAGAAGTCACCCTGAAGCTTCCTGCTTTTTTTCCACCCACCCTCTGTTTCCCCAATTATAGTTTCCCATGCTAAGTGATCATCAAAATACACAGAGGCAGTCTCTTGAAGACAGACGTTTCTCATTCTCAATAAAAGAAACCAGTCTCCTTGGAGAAATAAATGGTTGACTGCAGGGCTGGAGCGGGGAAACCACAAGATGATCCAGGAATATACAGACGGAAGCAAGGAAGTCTCAAAACATGGAGATGTATAGAAAGGACACAGGAGCCGACTTACAGGAGCTCCCAATGGCCAATTCTGAAATTACTTGGACAAAAAGTAAAGAATGACGGTAATTTAGCTCCTCCTCCCAATTCTAGACACAGACTGGAACTGGACCACATCTCCTCCTTGAAGGAATCTCCAAGTGTCTTGGAGACACTTGGAGGTAAGTTTCAATGGCGTCTGAGTTCCATCATTCAGTAAAAGCTCTTCCGCTTCTGCTCTATTTAAAAAGTTCCACGATGACCCCTCACTGTACAGGGGTAGCTGGCAGCGAATGAGAAAATGGCTACGATTATCACAGACCACCCTGTACTTTCCAAAGCACAGACAACCTTTACTTTTTCATTTACTGTTAGGTTACCTACGTGCAGAATGCACGGTCTGTGAAAATGGTGTTGGCTATGACCTCATTGAGGGGATCCTAATTTGAGGTTCCTGGAAGACCCCTAAAAGCGACCAAGAAAGAATGTCAAGAGATGTCTGAGCCTCTAAAATTGTACATAAAATTCTGTGTATTTTTATACACAGGGCTCGATGCTGAGAGGAGATCATCGGGTTAATAATATGCCTGATTTTCCTGTGTCGGTACTTGAGAGTACGGACACAGAGAAGACGAAGGGATTTCTGTGGTCAAGAACGATTTAAAGCCCAATCCTAGACTCGACTAACACAAAAGCCCTTTCCCAACGGGCAAGCGATGATCTGAGAACTTCTCTCATCAGTGACTCCAAAGACAACATGCAAGGCACAACATCACAAACCACGGAAACTACGGTAATAAACCGTTTTAGAACTTGTCCTCAAAGAACTTATGATATCAAGGGACAGCTAAAACCTGCCCATAACGAGACGATAATACGAACTTTAGAAAGTGATCCATTTTACACTGGTTTCTCTGTATGGAATTTCTGTTAACAGTCGTTTCTAAATGTGGCTGCTTTATTCTTTAAATGACAAAAATAAGGATTTGGCAAATTATTTTCTTACATCTCTATAAATTTTTATGGACTATCTGCCCCAAGTTTTTTTGATTATCTGACTTAATACCAGATCATAACAAAATACTAAAAAACAAATTCAAAAGCCCACTAAAAGTGGATATTGGATTAGTATTAGTAAAAAAAAAATTATATATGTGCATTAAAGAAATAAAGAAACTAGCTGCTAAATAAAGAACTAACAGAGCTGGAACCATGTTTTTGAATCTTAAAGACAAAGCTACGGAGTATCTTTACTTTGGCACGGAACTACGTACAAAACATTTTTTAGTAAAAATTTTTTGGATGGGAATTGAGGAGACAGAAAAGAAAAGAAACAATGATTGAAACCAAAAAAGGCCATCTTAAAAAGGAAGCAGTGAATTATCTTGACATAAATTTTTAATCTCTTCCACGTGGGCTTCCTCCTACCTTAAAAATCTTTTCTCCAAAATAATCATCGTACTAATAGCAATAAAACCCAACCAAACAGCCGTATGTGGTTGGCAGAATGTGTTTACGTTACTCTCAAAATGATTCTCTACACGCATATATTTATTTTTAAAAGCATGATTACGGTATCAGAGTCGAGCATTCCTTTGCGGTTCACTGGGTCAGAACGTTTACCTGCTGTCATACCACGGGAGTATATTTCGCTGGGGAACCCAGTAAAATCGGGTCTTTCCAATAACTTCTCGCCTGATGCTCTCCTGGGACATTTGGCCAGACACAATTTTCCAATCCCTTACAGTTTCCTACTTACATCTCACCTTAAATCCAAAAGGACTGGAGGCTGCTTATCGCCTGGCGTATAATTCCCTCTCTACACACCTACAAAATAGGACACTCTGTGGTCACTATAGTACGTATTACTCCCATTTTAAAGAAGAGAAAGTTAAGTCTTAGAGGGGTTAGATGACCACCAAGTCAGCACTCATTCTTGATCCATTTATTCGAGAAATATTTATTAGCCTACTATGAGCTAGGAACAGAAGCCTCAAGGTTTTTTGGATGCGAACTGAAGACAGGAAGAAAGCATACGGCATCTACTGTGAGAAAGAGGGAAGAGGCAGTCTTCACAGAGTGATACGAGACGTGGTAAGGGAAACTCAGGCTGCCATGGAAATGGGCGGGAAGAAGGGAGCAAAGAAGGTTTTCCAGATGAGATGATGTCCAAAGCTGAGACCCAAAGGACTAACAGAAGCTCGCCACCAGAAGGGTGCGTTCCTTCATGTTAAGACCACCACTCAAAAAGCCGCAGAGACGAATGGGCAAACAGTGTTTAAAGCCAATGGGGCAGCCACACTTGTCTAGCGTGCCCCATGTGAGACGCAGCTAGAGGCAGGGGGTCAGAGGACACGAGGGATGACTGAGGGCAGTGGGGACGCAACACTGCACAGTTGGAAAGCTCTCTCTGGCCATAGTGAGAATAATCAACAATCAGGGTCGCCTGAACAAAGATAAACGGGTGGGTCAGAAGGGATGAATGCATGGCTGAGGGAGGGGTCTGGGGAGAAAGGAAGGAATCACCAAGTCAGATCAGACACCAAGCTTCTGGTGGCAGGGGCTGGGGGGCTGGGGGCAGCTTGGGTTCCGAGATGGACAGGCTCAGAGTTTCTGTGAATTATCTAAGAAGCCGACACACTTGATAAGTAGCCGGATTTGGGGGACTGGAAAGCAGGTGAGAAACCGCAGCTGGAGATGGAGATTTGGAAGTTATGTGCACATATACACATATGAGGAGTGAAGCCACGAGACTAACTGAAATCTCCCAGAAAGAGAGTGGAATGTTTCCAAGACAGAAACCTGATGGGTGTTCTAGCAACTGGAAGAAAACCTAGGAGGGAGAGCAGTGGCCGACACTTAGGGTAGAAAATACTTTTAGGAAGCTCTGCCAAATGTGTGAAATACTGCAGAGGTTTGGGGGGGGGGGTGTCAATCGAGGAAAAGACCCAACAGTGTCCAACCGCCTCGACAGTTAAGGAGGTGGTTTTGGTGACGAGGTGGAGCTGAAACCCAAGCGTGGCCAAGGGGGAGGAAACAGGAGGGGACAGTGCAGCCAGCGAGGAGCCTGCCTGACCATCAGGAGGGAAGAGACAGAAAAGACAGAGGGCAGGAGATCTGAGGTTTGGGGTTCGTACGGAGAGAGGTGACGGGAGTGTTCGGACAGGAGGGAAGAAGAACAGAACGGGAGCACAGGCGCGAAGTCTGTAGGCGGGCCGTCGGGAGGTGCAGGGGTCTGGTCGGGTTCAGAATGTCGGAACGTGTGCACGGATTTCTGACGCACGGTCAGCGCTGGGTTCATGTCACCGGTTTGTGAGGACGTGTGCTTCCTTTCCCTTCCCCACCTCCCTGCAGTGCTCTCCAGAGAACTGGAAACGGCACTGAAAACGCAACCTAATCTGATGGGCCACATTCCAGGAGGCAGGGTCTCAACTTCTTCAAAGCTAATCCTAAAATCCTACTAAGCCCAACACTTCCTCTGGACAACGGCGGTCTGTAACGGGAGGTGCCCGCGCTGCGCCCGGCACGTCTGCACGCACAGCCAGCTTCCGGGCGGCGTTTATGCTACTGTCCTGGAGCAAACAGTCTGAGTAAGCGTTAAATTCCATCATCCCGCCACATCCTTCTCAGAGCTGTCTCTTCATCTTTTATTCTAGGCCCAGTAATTGTCAGACGTGCAAGATAAAGGTAGTTTAAAAAAAAACAAAAAACAAAAAATAAAAAAGGAGAAGAATTTTGAAATGTTCCAAGATGGTTACGAAAAGCTCAAATGTGTAAGAAATCAAAGCTCTGGGCTACTTAGATTGAGGTCTGCTCCTGTTTTGGCATTTGTGAAGTCAGTCCAGTTTGGGTGCCAAGAAAACAAAGATTCTTCCTAGAAATCACCACATCGGGCGTGGAAAGTTAACTACAGGTAGTGTATTTATACAGTAGATTAACCAAGTATTGCCCCTTAGGAACTACTCGGTATTTGCAATGAATATTGTTAAGATGCTACAGCCCACTTGGGGACCCTAAAGTTGGGATGATTATATAAGCAATGTGCTACTAAAGCCATATATATTCTGTAAGTAACTTTTTACATAAAGAGACATTGAATTAACTATAGTCGGACCAAATAAAAACATCTTTTTGCAGTGTGATCAATGCTCAGAGACAAGTTTGTACCATTTGGAGATGGCAGTGACGCTAAAACACGACAACCACATGAGCTGCTCAAATGAAACAGTATAAATGAGCCTACAAAGTAATGCTCAAAACACTTAATTTAACAAACTTTTCGAGGACCTAGTATATACTAATTACTAACCGATTCCTATGTACTTTTTCTACAGGTTCCCCGAGGAAAACTATTTGGGTTTATTGCCTTAAGTTAAAGCAGTGAAGACGGTTTCTTTAAAAGTACGCTGTACCTGAACCCCACGATGGGTCATAGTATCACTATGAGAAACAAACTCCCATTAGGTGGCGTGGGATTTGACACAAAAAGAATATAGCACCTATTCTTACCTAAAAATTCAATCTGGGTCTAATCGAATTTCTAAGAATTATAGGATAAAGAGAAGCAAATTAAACAACGTCAAAAGGAAGGAATTACCCAAATCCAGAAACGTGGGTGACAATATAAAGGACGTTTTTTAAGCAAACCGATCGCACATTAAAGAAATAAAATGGAGGGAAGACTACTATAGAGTAAGAGATTTAACTTATAAAACCCCAAATGTAATGCAGACTCTTTCTAGAACAATCCAACTTTGAGACCACCAGAATAATATTAAAATATAATCTTGCTAGATTTATTAGGTCTAATAAAGGGTATTTAAAAAAACTCTTATTAGTTGGAGACGTGTACTTACTATTTTAAAAAGAATACATATATTACAACTCAGATTTTTCAGTGATTGTGAGGTATAAATTCTCTCCTGGAGAGTTTAAGGAAGGGTGAGGTACCTCTCCCCCCCACCAAACTCTGGAAAGAACCACATTACATCATACAAATAACTCCAAAGAGGGGCACCGGGTGGCTCAGTTGGTTAACCGACTCTTGGTTTGGGCTCAGGTCATGATCTCATGGTTTGTGAGTTACAGCTCCACACAGGACTCTGTGCTCAAAGCGTGGAGCTTGCTTGGGATTTCTCTCTCCCCCACTCTTTCTGCCCCTCGGTTCGCTCGCACGGGTTCTCAATCTCTCTCGAAAAGTAAATAAACACTAAAAAACAAAACAAAACAAGTTAACACCTAACAGTTTTCAAAACATCGCTTTCTTTCTCCCCATCTTTCTTCCTTGTTCGTGAATTCCCGGCAGAGCCAAGCACCAAGGTGTTGGGGGTCTGCCGGTCCCGTGCCCTTCCTCACACTAACGGGGTAACCTCCGCTCTTACCTTCCCGTGCTCCTTTCTCACGTGGGAAATGTAAACATCTCTCTGCGTGAACAAGCGGTCACACTCCCAACACGTCCACCCGGGGCTGGCCACCTTCTTGGGTTCCATGGATTTTTTCACAGGTGATGGAGACTTCTTTTCCAATTTCTCTTTCCCGTTCATGGATCTGGTATCCTCTTTGTTTTGATTTGCTGAATTTTGAGTTGCAGGCTTAATGCTCAAAGGCAAGTTTATACCCAAGTTGGGAGGCCCTTCAATACTTTTCAATGTTCCATGCATAGACTATGTTACAAAAAGAAAAGAAATATCTATCACAAATCGTTACCTCTGAGAGAAAGCGCGTGTGGACTATCTTAACACATTATAGATATTCCAATATGACTTTATATTTATTCAGAAACATTTCTTAACACAGAAGAAGAAAACCGAAGCGAAATACACACTTGAAAAGAGACATGGGGAATTAACTTTTATGCTGCTCTAAAAGATGCATTTTTAGTTCCAAATAATTTCTGAAAGCTTATTTGCCTTTAAAAATTTGCCATTTTTAAATTATTAAGAAAAGACTTCTGTATGGAGTCCAATTATTCCTGGCTGTCGCTCTTCCCCCAGGGAACCAGTGAGTCCTCTCTGCAACAGACTCTTTCTGGGGAAGAAGATGTTACTTTCCCATCTGCCCAGAAACATGTGAAGAGGCTGACCATCGGGCAGGTATTCCAGACCCCCAGCCCATCACCTTTACCAAACACCTGAGCCAAGAACAAAGCTTTCTCCCTCCCTTTCATACCTTCTGCATCCTGGGAATACTCGTTACAGTCTGGGTTTTTGTTGGGGTGTTTCGGGGCTACTTCCAATCTCCCTACACCCTACTGTGATCTATCCCTTCTTACTGAGACCACCCGGGCTTGCAGACTGTACACAGTAGATACTCCAAAAGCCTCTTACAATTGCTTAGGGGTTCATTATCGTTAACATAACAGCCACGAAGCTGTCTCAACTTAAACTCGCAGGATTCCAAATTCTACTGGGGTAAAATTAGTGCCATTTGGTTCTAAAGATCAGCTTGGTTTGGTCTTTGGAACAGGGCTTCTCGTGTTGTCAGGATTCGGGCTTGTAGCTAACCTCTGAGCCCTGAACCTATAGAACCTACCGAAAGACACAACATGACACACGTTTCCGAATGAGCTCGGGGTCTCCTACGTCCCACAGACTCGCACTGAACAGATCTCGGCTCCATAGTGTTCCAGTAAGAAGGCACTCCCTCAGGGGCTCTCCGTCATAGCTTCTCAGGAAAGCCTGCCTCTAAACAGTGCCAAGAATTCACCAACTTTCCTCAGTACTGTCTTACTCCAGAAGGAAAAAGAGGGTCTGGAATTTTCTCATGAGCGGGGGCTACCGGTCTACCCAAAGGATCCTTAAACTGTCTCTAAAAAGGGCCTGGCAGGAATGTCTAACGTCTTCTGGCAACACAAAATCCAGGACGCAACGTGATCTCTTCAACTGGCTTCTCTGCCCCCTCGTGAGGCAGACGCTCTGGCGTTTCAAACGGCCTTTTTCAAAACGGAAGCCAACGTTTTACCTTTTTAGCCATTTAAAACCCAAAGAAAGCAAACCCCAACATTTTCTAGTAGATTTTTCATAAGTTTCTAGGCAAATGCATGTTTGCCAACTGAAAGCTGAGGAGAGGGTAATGTATTAAAAGATTCCTCTGAAAAATCAATAAATAAACAAAATGAAATGCTCTTCTGTAAGTTGACCTTGCGGCGCTACGGAAGTTAAAGAAAAGCAGCCAAAAGTCCTGCCGTGACGAGAGAGCAATGAAATGTGTGCTGAAACGGGAATTTCTGATTTGCTCGTTTCCTTTTCACATCACAAGTAAAAATACATTGGTAAAAACAAATTATCTTTTTTAAATAAAAGAAATACAACTTAATTCTTAGACCTGCTCTTTCCTCAGGTCCTGTAACAACACGTAACTTGAATGACTGTAACTTGCAAGTTTGCTTCACATGCAAACGCCGACACGCCTACGGGGATCCTACGCAGTGAATAAACCTAAACTTCGGCAGAAGAAATCATACGAGTCGGATTAAATGAGGCGAATCAAGATCTACCT
Organism: Paguma larvata; assembly: GCA_030068075.1. Classification (NCBI taxonomy): domain Eukaryota; kingdom Metazoa; phylum Chordata; class Mammalia; order Carnivora; family Viverridae; genus Paguma; species Paguma larvata. The sequence goes on from CM057835.1 coordinate 16,161,141, forward strand.
TTCCATGAGTATGGATGTGAGGAAACGCCGTTCCTGTCCTTTCTCTTAATTCCTCCTCATGAAAAGCTGAACAGCGCAGCTATTAAGTGATATAAATAAACTCACAGGAACTGGTGTAGATGTTAAAGATAAAAAACAAAAATAGGGTGCCCCTGAAACTTTACCCTTATTCTTACCCATCCCCGAACACATACAGGCAGGGTTATTTTAAATGTATAGAACACACTTGAAATGAGAACACAAGTGAGCATTCCCACTGTTTTCATCTCCTGTAGTCTCGTAAAGGTTCGGAGGAATAAAAGCAATTCTTTCGTCCTTGTGGCCATGGGGCTTTGCCACTCCTCTTCAGTCTCTATTTCTTAGAACTCTATTCTCCAAATTCACTATTAACACAAGAAAGACCCTAACCACAAAGTCGATGGCCCCACTTTCCAGATGTGAAGATGAGTTCCAGAAAGCAAATACCTTAAAAGCCTTTAAGAAGCAACTTTTCTTTTTTCTCCGCCATATAAAGTATGCTAAAATACTGGGATCTAATTCCAATGCCACTACGCTTTTATTAGCAGTTTTTAGGGATTTTTCCTGATCATTCATGAAACAAATTTTTGTCAAGATGGTTTTGTAATTTTAGTGAAAACCTTCCAAGTATCTTAAGAGGATTCTACTGTACTTTGAGTGATAGCGAGGAAACACATCTCCCATGTGCTGGTTTGCCCTAGTAATGCCGCAGTGCCACCGCCTTCTCCCGGCCACCAACGAGCAGACCCTCTGAGACGTTAGGTTCCCTGCAGGAGGCAGGCACACTATGTGAGCGCACATTTGCTCCACGTGGGAAATCTCAAGGATTAACAGTCCATTCCTTTAACTAAAATGAGACTAGAGTAACTCAGAGACCTTCATTTGCTCTGGAAACGGACCTTTCTGGTATAATATATTAAAAAAGAGAAGAACTAAGAGAAAGAGAGATGGAGGTAATGATGCCGGCCTGTTACTTTGTCTTTTTAAAAAGTCAAGTTCCTCTAAGCTCTGAGAGCTGACGGATAGCACCTCCTAATCACACGGGAATGGGACTGCTTACCCCATCTCAGTGGGGAGTTAAGAGACTAGGCCTCAAGCTCTGTCCCCATGAGCTTAAAGGGCTGTAAAGAGATTTAGGCGCCCCTTCTGGGCATCAGGGGGTGGGTTATCCAAACTGGACATTTATTATTTCATTCGCTGACCGCTGTCCTGTATCCGGCACATTGCACCATCAATTTACATGCAACCTTGATAGAGAAAAAGACTAAAAGATCCAGGGGCATCAATTATAACGCAAATCTAACTCCTTAAATAACCTCAAGGGAAGACCCTTGTTTTCCTAAAGACACCAACATTTATAATGAATTAACACAATTCGTGAGAGTCCTCGTCTCTTTCTAAATCCTGTACAAAATGGACTTCTCATAGAAAAGGAAACTTCGTAGCCGTCACTTTCACAGGTAGGACAAAATAAAAGAACCCTAATACTTTATTCTTCTCTTAGAATCGGGGCATGCATCCGTTACTCTGTGCTGCTCTTGCACGGTGATCAGACCAGGACTCGGGGGTAAGACGCGTCAGTCAAGGGAACACCTGACGGCAGCGGTCGGTCCACTGCTCAGCGCCAGCCACCAGCGCCCATCCCTTCCCTGGACGGCATGCAGCTTCCTCTCATCTACAGCTCGGCCTTGACCTGAGACCAGCGAACGTGGGCCTGCGATTCACTTAAAGGACAGGAGAGATGCGCACACACCTTGATATGGTCCATCATGAGCTGCTTCTGTGCGTACAAAAGGGAACAGTCGGGACACTTGAAAACAGACACCTTCTGGTTGTCGATGTGTTGGTCAAAGTGGCGGTACAGCAGGGTTTGCAGGGTAAACACGGTGTCGCACATGGAACACTTATAAATTACTCTAAAACAGAAGAAGTGTGTGGACACGTCAGTCAGCCCTCATGTCTGAAGCCCAGGGAACCGTTACGTTACATCGCAAGGAGGCAGAGGCAGTGGGAACACGCAAACATGATACAAAGAACAAAAACAGTTTAGCTTTGAAACACACTTTTGAAGGCAACTTGGCATCACGCAGGCGCAGATCGGTCTTCCCGTTTTGAGGAAAGGTACATTCGACCGCCTCTGCGTTGAAGTCTAAATTAACTGCCGTTTTATTACTTACAGATCTACATCTGACACTTGGTTTTTACAAGATCTTCGCTTGTTACTTTAACACAGAGCAAAAGAACCCTTGAATTTTTTTTTCCCAAGTATTCTTTCAGATAAGACACGGGACACAGCTCGATGGTGGTCCCCCAACTTGATAAAGAATTTGTTAATGAAGTAAGCAGGGCTGTTCAGCTCTGATGCTTGCATAAACTGTGACTTGCCCTGAGTTTTCTTTTCGAGTCCGTAGCAATTTTCCAATTAAATTGCAGAATTTCCCTACATGTTCTTAATAAGGAAAGCCCTAGGCCGGAAGCAATTATACACCAAAAAAAAAAAAAAAAAAAAGAAAGAGAAAAGAAAATCCACACCACTGTTGCTTCAATACTTGAATGTCTCTTGGGCTTAAAATGGTTTAAAACACTCTACTAGAAACCATTTCCGGACCTGATATTACTGCCAAGCAACCTCCTTGAACTAATTCATTACACCCTCCGTCAACACCTTCCACTGAAGCTCAGGCAGGAGGGAAAACACTCGACTCCCCTGATACCAACCTCCGCCTCCGGGGGCTTTGCTGACGGCTCATGAACCTGTATGTCCAGGATGGGTCACCTTTCTTCAATGCCTGTTCCAGGTCTTCCTGGTCCTCAGGGGAGACCCTAGGGACACCTGTACCACCTTGGAAGAAGGACTGCGAGAAGCAGCACAAAGAATCCTTGGAGCTTAGGAAAATGGCAGAGAAACCCCGGCTGAAGGGACAAGTCAGAGAGGAAAAAAGCCAAGCTGAGCTTCTGTCTGCTATTTCTACGGCAAAGCCAAAGAAAGGCAGGCCTCATTGAACCACAGGTCTTTCCTCTCAGGGTCTTCTCAAGAAAGCACTTCTCGCTTTGTGGTTCTGTCAAAAGCTTAGAGATTTAACTTGTTTCTCCTTTTTCCACATAAAATTTATGAATTTAATTGGCATGGGTTTTTACAAGGTCTTGGCATATTAGTAACTTAGCGCAGGTCACAGCACGCTTGACTGGGGAGGCGGGAGGTGTTTCTGTTTGTTTGTTTTAGAACTTCATGACTTCACCACACACCTCACTCTTAAAAATCGCTTAGAATTGAAAATAGCCAAAACATCCAGTAATATGAGTACTTAAGTCAGAGCTAACTATGTGATTTTTAAAAAAGTATGCTCTAGATGTATACCGATGAATGGAAAGACTGTCATGGAAATGAAAACAGGTAACAAGACCGTCAGTATGATACGACCGCATTGTTTTCAGGGCGTAGAAAAGAAACAGAAGGTTACATAACTGTCATCGTCTCTGCAGGATGACACTATAGGTATCCTTACTGTTTTGCTTGTCTGTTCTTCTCGATTTTTCTGCAATCAGCACAGAGCAAGACGAAGAAAAGAACGGCCTCAGGAAAAGAATGAAAATTTCCTAGCTGGCTCAGGTTTTCCCAGGATTCTAGTCTTACGTATCCGGAAATAACTACTTCATGAAAAACAGCATGGCCCTTTTTATGCACGCCACATTCCTTTGGGGAGGGGTTTTGTTTGCTTTGAATTTTTTTGCTTTCTGCTGAATAGCAAAGAAAAGTATAGAAGAGGAGATAAACTATTTACTTAGGCATTCTTCTGAGGGACGGTTTGCTGGTAGAATTGCGGACCGCCGCCTCGCAAACTGCTAGCTACTAGAAAGGGGAGGAGACGGCTTCAGCGAGGAGAGACCTGACGGCCGCCCGCGTGGCTGGATGACGGAGGTCGGAACTGCCACGGGAAACACAGACCGGCAGCTCGTGCCTCTGACGTCACACAACGAGGAGCTTCCTGCCGAGAGTACGTGTCCCGCGCCCAGCTATGAGAAAGCGGTGACAGACGGGGGTCATCCCAAGAACGAAGGGCCAGTGTCCTCTTTCGGACGATCAAAGACAGGAGAGGCAGGGAAAGACCGAGCGATTGTTCCAGATGGGAGAACACGGACGAGACAGGACAATGAAATGCTGAACGTGCTTCTGGATAGGATTTTGAACCCAAAACAAACAAACAAAAAGACATTTTCTTATCTACTAGAGAAATTGTAATGGGGTCTGAGCGCTGAGCGGTAAGGTACCCAACACCGCTTTCTGACTGGGAGGGCTAAATGGTGGGGACACGCACGGATGTCCGCTCTGGGAGGAGAGGCAGGACGCCGATATTTATGTCATGCTGCCCCTTATTCCTGACCACGAGAAGAGGAGACTCAGGGAGAATGAAACCATGGAGTAAAATTAAATATCGTGAATGCTGAAGGGATGTCAGAGTCTCTGTAGAGTCCCTCCAACTTTTCTGTAGGAACGAAACTATTTTTAAAAATGTTAAAATGGTGCTCGCGTTAAAAAAACAAAGCCCAAATCTAAATGAGCTTCACAGACACAGAGTCAGAATGTGAAAATGGACCAAATTCTCCAACTGACAATGCAAGAAAACCTCAGAGGACAGCCGGGCGGGGGAGGGAAGGTGCTCGGGCAAGTGCATGGTCCCGTGTGGTGAGGGAACAGAGGGACACCGTGTGTGTGGCTGGGTTCCCGGGCGGCGGGAACGGCGGGGGAGGTCCTGCTGTGCCGGAATGGGCGCAGAAAGCCAAACCTCTAATTCTGACTGAATCCTACCCTAGTCGCAGGGCTGAGGGAATGGTCGGATATGATAACCAGGTTGGGCGAAGGGGGCGTGGGGGGAGGGTGTGGAACTGAGGAGAAGTAGAAGTGGGGAGGGCAGGGGAAGGGGTGGGGGGCGCCGAACTGAAGTGAGAAGGGCAGGGGAAAGGGTTAAAAAGAGGAACTAGAAAGCTAAAACCAAATACCCACGCTCAGGTCCAACCTACAGCCTGCTACCCTTGAAACCACGTGATACCCTGGAAACAAATGTAACTGCAATGGAATGAAAGATCCTAAGCTCTGAAATCATCCACTAACCTCCTCCTTGACTGCCACTGACGGAACCCGGCTAAGCGCCAAGCACTGTCTTAAGCAACACCCAACAATGTCCACGCACGCCTTCCACGGGCGAACCACCTCATAGATGGACTCGGAGAAACTGGGGGTCTGCCCGGTGCCGCACAAATCCTGGGGCCACGGTTCAAATTCAGCTCCGCCGGGCCCCAAAGTCCCCCGCCGTGTGGCTATTACAACTTTGCACGTGCTTTGTTTCGCAGGGACCTGTTCAGACACTCTCTTTCTCTTATATAATTCTCGACTTTGGCGTTCTCCTATCCCCATTTACATACATTTAGGGTGGCAAATAAAAGGCAGGCACAAAATAGCAAAACCCCTGCCGTTCATCAGACGTCAAGGAAAATACAAAAATAGACACAAAACTCTATCGCCATGAAATCCAGAAATGGACGTTCAAAATGGTCTGGCATCCCCCGGAAAAGATGATCCGGTGCTCACAGGTTTCAGGTAACAGCAGGGCACAAGCCTGACCACACACTAAAAAGCAAGAAACGAACACAGGAACTGTAAGTACCCGGCACGTGAGAAATACTACGTAAATGTTACACAAAAATTTTTTAAAAATAAATAAAATCTTGCATTGTCCTTCCCGACGTGAGGCGCTGGGACCGTGGGGTGCATTTCAGACCTCCACGTGTTCTCCAAAGGAAATGGGGGGTGGAGCATTTTTATACTGATCTTTTAAGCTAATGCACATCATTTGCATAACTGCCCGTGACCCAAAAACTGCTAAGGGATTTCAATGCCTGAGTTCCCAATGCTGTCAGGGCGACTGACTCTGGGGGGCTCCGCAGAGACGCAGAGCAGAGTGGAGTTAATGTCGGAAGGAAGCTTCTGAGTCAAGTGTAGGCCAGACGGTGTTGCAGCAGGCCGCGGGAAGGAAGGTTTTCCAAGAGCCTGAACTGGGGGAGGCGGCAGGGAGGAGCGATCTCAAGGCACGCTGTGGCCCTGCGGTGACAGAGATACAAAGAGCCCGAGAGGCAGCACCTGGTGCCGCAGGGGAGGACGCGCTCCAGCCGAGCACCAGCGTCACCTTGAACCAACGGAGTTAAGTTAAAGTTCACCGCTTTGGCAGTTTTGTTGTATTTCGCCTGTAATGTTTTTTTTTAACTTTATAGTTTAAAATATAGTAGTCGATGCCTATCTTTAGGCTTGGTACCCATTAAGGAACCACTGTAGTGAGAACAATTTTAGGAAAATAGTGGAATAACTTTTTCCTACGCGTCAATCAAATTTGAAAAATGCCATTTTAGCTTATGTTGATAATTGGCTAAAAATTTAATTAATTAATAAAAATAAATAAATAAAAATAAAAATATAATTGGCTGCCCTGTGTGCCCAGGAAACAACTGCTATTCCAGATTTCAGTGAAGTTTGACTTATTTGACTAAAGAACCAAATTAAAAACTCTATTAACTGGGGGCAAGATACCACTTTAGTGTCCAGAAGACTTAGTACCATGAATGCTGACGACTGTTTACCAAGAATTCACTGGCGGGCGTCTTCAGGGTCGAGACGCCAAGTCCTATATGGATCGCCTAATCTGCACTCTGAGGATCCACAGAGATCAGAGTCCAGGTCCTACTAGAACAGAATCCCATTTTATCTGAGATTTTTAGGAAACAGGGTCACTCCTATAACATCCAGTCACTAACATCTCCCCAAACTAAAGGTTACAATACAAGCCAGACATCGATAACATAGAATGCCCACACCTTCTCTCTAAGATTTCCCGCACTGTGGCTTGGGGCAAAACCCACCAGCAGATCTGGGCAGCAAATCAGGCTCCCAGAACGATCAGATTCCACGCTGCCATAAATAATACGGGAATCAAGAGCAGCTAATCCGGTGCTGTGCACACGACAAAGAGGAAATGAGGAAAAGGACCCAAGCTGCCTAGCCCCCTCTATGCTCCAGACAGAGGGACCGTGTGCCACGCATTTTAAATGTCGCCTCCTCTCTGCCTCACACGAACTCTGGGGCAGAAGCGCTATCCTCCTCACTTTCCGAGGGAGAAAATGGAAGTTGAAACAGAGCCCGCTATGGTCCCAGATCTCAGAGCTGGGGGTGGGGGGGCAGGACTCTGCGTCCAAGGCCCACATGCCCTCCTCTTTGTCGAGCTGCCTGTAATGCAGGCAGCAGCCCTCGTCTGCCGAAGCAGACACCTCATCCTTGGAGACTCAACAGAGCAAAAACTACCAAATGAAGAGCAAAATTAAAAGGCAAAAATGAAGTTTATTTGTACTAATCAAGGACTCAGGCTGCCTATGAGGTTAAATTCAGCAACCGGGGTCTAAACCTGACTTCGTATCATGAACGTTATGACGAAAAGCGCGTCCCTGTGAGGAAGCAGATAAAAACGGAGAGACCGCGTTCCACAGTTCTCCAAGAAGTTATTTGCTAAACTCGTCGTAAGAAAAAGAACAAAACTTGATAAATATTCACCTGCTTCGTAAAAAAACTGAAGACAAGAGCATAAATAGTAAGTGACGTTTTTCTTTTCCTGGACAGAGGCTTCACCTGGGAAGAGCTGACCGGGTTGGGTAAGTGAGGACCTACGAGCTGTACCTCGCGGAGCACCGGGATCTGCGCGGTGGCCTAAGTCTTCATCTCTTGAGTTTTCTTCCACAGAACTACTCCTTCCCCTAAGTCACTAGGTAAAGCAGTGGCATAAAAGTCAGAAGGCGGCAGGACTTACTTTGGCTCTCCTATCTTGACGCCAGGATGCTGTGTGTAGGCATGGGAATGTGTGCTGGGGGCAGACTTAAACGCCATGGGACAAATAGGACACTTGTAGAAGACTTCACAGTGAGAGCCCTGGATGTGAGACTTCAGAGCGGCCACGTCAGAGTACACGACATTGCAATGGACACACCTGCCAGGAAAACAAACACGCGGTCGTCAGCACGGGACCCTCGCACGCGCGCCCCTGCACTGTACAAGTCAGGTAAAATGAGCATGGCTTAACGGCCTTGTTCGGGGTTCTGATGGCTTTCTGGAAGCAGGTCTTGGCTTTTTTCTATTTATAACAGATCAAATTCTGTTTATATATTTAAGAAAGAAGATCGTGAAGAAGAAAAATAAAACTCAAACGGTCTGATTCTTGGGCAGCTTTAAAATTTTCGGGAGTAAATACCCGAACACCAGACTGTGAAGAGACCAACGGACCACGGGGGCTGGATCAGGGCCAACGGACCTGGCAAGACCTCACGACCTGTGACTCTGGAGAGCACTCCCACGTGCCAGATCCTCACGCCGGGCCCTGCGGTTCCTAACCAAAGGCATTTCCAATGGAAGAAATCTTCGCTGCCTCAACCTACATGCCATCGACAGGGGGGCAGAGAGAATAGACCAGTACTGGCTGCAAAGGCATGGCCACTGCCTCCGGGTGCACGCTGATGTGGTCAATGTGTCTGGAGGTTAAGGGGGCCTGTGGGGTGGAGAAAATTAACCACCTAGGTTGTTGATCTCCTGGAAAATAAGTTCAAGAACACTTACATTCGTTTAAGAAATAACATGAATTATAAACTTCCGAAAAAATCAACATCGCTAAATAAATTCCTTTCCAGTTAACTTCTTTACCTCTTGAGTGTGGAATGATGGGACTGGCTCGTGAACTGATCACATCTGGTCCTACAGAAACCAGCTCTGACGCTCAGATCCGTTTCTCCCCAACCTCGTCTTTCTCCCCAACCTCGTCTTTCTCGTGCAGGGACTCTCGGCAACACTTACGACACATCCATTTGGTGACCTAATCGTCCTTTGTTCGCACCTGAAAACTACCTGAGGGTGGTCTCTGCAGATGCTCAAGAATCTATGGAGGTAAGCCTGTGAGGCACCTGAGCGGACGTGCTCCTGGCCGTGAAGGTGGGAGCACACCCGAGGAAGGAGGACTGTGGGCAGGCCCTGCCTTCCAGCGGGCAGGGCTTCATCACTTCTGCGTTAGTCTAAGGTACTTCCATTCTTGGAACCTTCCTCCCGAATTCACGGGGATGCCTGCAAAGTCACACAGGAGCGGCCTTCTCTGAAGCATGTGGGTTCTATAAAGGGTGCCGTGTTACGCTTTGCAAGCATTTCATACAAATGATAATTAATACATTAGCATTTTAAATGACTTAAGGCATAATGTTTGGCAACCTTTACATCGAAGACACTAAATAATAATAGGAGAATAATTACAAAAGCTCCCCTATCTTATCTACTTGAACTACTATTTTCGGCCGGAAAGCCACGCAAGCATATACTGCAAATAATTGGGTTAGCCTGAGCTTGTGTGGTCTTGAACAGGTGACTGATCTTCTCTGGGCGAATGTCTCATTTGTAACATGAAAAGAACTGAACTCAAGCACTTCCTCCCCAACCCTGGAAGCCTAGGATTCCTACGAAAGAGGAAGAGCACAGAAAACAAAAATAGGTCACTAATGAAGCCGGAGGGTCCTCTACACCAGCATCATAAACAGAAAAGTTCTCTCGTCAAGGGTAGAAAGGCGGTGTTCAAAAAGAAAAGACCCAGGAAGGAGAAAAAGAAACAAATTCTTGACATTTCCTCAAGTCGCTTGGACAGGAAGATTAAATCTTGAAGAAAATAAGCAGGAAGTTAAAGAATCTAGACAACAGTTGAAGGAGAAGTAGCCAATGCGTGGCCCAAAAATCATCATAGATCCCAGGGAAAAACCTTCCTTAATGTGAGGAAAGAAAGCAGAGAATTTAAAAACAAAGTAAGAGGAAGAGTTGTAAGATACCTGCTGACAGGTGGAAGAAAAGGTTCAGGGGCAACACAGGCCAACGGGAATGGAAATGAGACAAGCGAACAGAAAACAGAATTTGTAGGGTTCATACAGCATCTTAATGCTACTAAAAATCCAGCCTATAAATAAACATTTCATATACCTGAGGTCCTCCGTGTTCTAGGTACCAATCAAGTTTCTCTTTATGTAAAAAAAAAAAAAAATTATTTTTTGTTTTGTTTGTTTATTTTTGAGAGAGAAAGACACACAGAGTGTAAGTAGGGGAGGGGCAGAGAGAGAGGGAGACACAGAATCTGAAGCAGGCTCCAGGCTCTGAGCTGTCAGCACAGAGCCTGACACGGTGCTGGAACTCACAAACCGTGAGATCATGGCCTGAGCCGAAGTCGGACACTTAACCGACTGAGCCACCCAGGCGACTCCCCAAAAAATTTTTTTTGATGTTTATAGTATACAGTCCTACAAATCCCCTTTCTAAATGTAGGTCCATCGGATCCGGAAGTAGGAAAATTCATAGGAACATTTGACCAAATCGACCGGGAGCTGGGAGTGACTCACTCAATACCTGGGTGACACGATTTGCCTAATAACAAGGCGTGCTGAATCACAGAGATGAGTAAGCCAGGGGAGCTGTGTTAGACTTCTCTGGCCAAAGAAAAATCAAATGGAAGCATAGAGCCAAAAAGGAGGGGGGAACCCTAATAAGCCAAAAAGGAGGGGGGGAAGCATAGAGCCAAAAAGGAGGAGGGAACCCTAATAAGCCCAAGAGGCTGCTGAGTCCCTATCAAGTATTAGGCTGGACTGTTCTTTGAAACAGCAGGGGGAAAAAAAAAATCAAGGTCAATTTTTTTTCTCCCACCTAAAGAGGTAAACATGAACTAAGCAGAGTACGCACATGGTCGTATCTTTACAGCTCTTCTGAGCCTCAAGTCTAAGAAAAAAACCTATCTTAAACATAAAAGTCTTAAAAATTCCAAGTGCCAAATTTAAGTAACTGTGAATGGGGGGAGGGAGGAGGAATAAAAGCAAGGGATGGGCTTTTCCAATGAGCTGAGTACTTTTAGCCTGACTGCACAGCTTGTTTTAATTTAGGAAAGACACCAGGAATAGCGAGACGTGCAGAAGTCTTACTTCCTCGATTCATTCCAGTCTAAGTTTACTTTCGTTATGCTCGAAAAGTAAACAGTGGAGGAAAGTTTGGCATCTTTTTGAGAGACTAACACGGAGACAATGTGGCAGGACTGCTTTCCATTATTACACAAAGAACCCGGCAATAATCGTTTGGAAACACGAGGTAAGAACTAAAGCATCGCTGTGTGTGGGTTTTGTGGAATCGAGGGCACCTCCGACGTGTGGCTTGCCTCCTAAGCTCTGAGAGCGTGCACTCGGATTAGCTTGCTCTACTCGGTCCTGCCTCGGTGGAGACGGGCCATGCAGCACACTGACTTTAGAGACAGAGGCACCATGGTATGGAAAGAATACATGAATTACCATAAAATTAGTGGCAAAACTGGCACCAAAAAAACTCTGGTTCCTTAATTTCCAAACCAAACGTTTCCTACTAGGGTAGATCCCAGGACATTAAGCACGGGTGCTTCGCAGGTCTGGAGGCAGGAGGCAAAAATGTGCACCGAGTCTCCGTTAGCATCAGAAAAATGGGACAGCGCCACCGAGGAACCGATGATGCTATACCCTAAGTGTCACTGAAATGAAGCCATCGAATTATACCAACTAGACTTTATTTTTATAAAATATCATAGCTGCATTATAACTGGAAGATATCACTGTGTATTAACAGTCTAACATTAACGTGACAGGCAACCAAACACTTAAACACACAGTACAGTAATACCTCTATTAACAAAGACACTGTTTTATCAGTGACCTGTTCTCTGGGCTGACCTTTGTTGGGTCAAAATATAAAAGGCACAGGAATGCGTTTCAGAAGGTCACAGAGTGGAAGATAAAGTTCAAGTTCATCGTCACTCAATACCAGCTAAATGAACATGAGATTTGCCAGATGTTGTAAAAGACTAGTCTGAGAGTCTCAGTGGAAAGGGCCATAGCTAAGATGTACACAGAGGAGGGAAATGGCCCAGACTTGGGGAACGGGGAAGAAGGGGAGAGAGGAAGGTTATTCGGGGTCTGGGGTGGAAGGTTCTTCCACAAAGAGCGATGTGAGGAAAGGACAAATACCCAATCCTTGGACATGATGAAAGACAAGTAAGGGACCATGCACCCTTTCTGTTTTGATCAGAGGAGACGTATTAAGAGGTAGAGAAATGCATGGGGCTCTTACAGGGGTTAAAATGCAGAGAGCATGACCACAGAGGGATGCTGGAAAGGGCGCAGGAAGAAAAAGCTCGAACAGTTCATCAAAGCCGAATGTGGCCCCATGCACAGGTTTGGCTAGAAGGATAGGCTCCGTTTACCCTCAGCTTTGTGGGGACCGGAGGGCCGATACCAGAAGGATTCAAAAGGATCACCTCGACCACAAACTGGGCTCCTGGAGGATCTGTTAATTGAGGTATCACTGTGTGACCCCGAAACCCGTGTGTACAGACCACTCGCAACGCTGTGCGGTTACAGGTGAACAAAGCTTTAGTTGCGCGGAAGCAAACGATATACTGACCGAAAACCAACTCTCCGCGTGTAGTGCAGACAGTTCTTGGTGACGTGGCTCTGGAAGTGCACCGACCTGCAGATGGCCCCACACTCGGGGCAGGTGTAGGGAGATTTGTGCTGATGGATTCTCTGGTGTGACGCATAACTGCACTGGTTAGGAAGCAGCATCTGGCAGACAGTGCAAGTCTTCTAGATAAACCAAAGGGGGAGACAGGGTTGGTCCTACGAAGTATTTTCTAATATGCAAAGAAGCTCGGTTACACCCCCAAAACAACCGCACATGGCTCATTTCAAATACTGCTATAATGGATTCCAAGTACGAGGAGACCACACACTTACAAGTTAAGCCTTTAATGTAAAATCCCTTACCCTGTGCGATCAAAATGATACGGGCTGCGCGGTCAGGGTCGTCCCGAAGCATGAGGTTAAGAGAACGTCAGCTTCGGGTCGACTTCCAAATTTGTTACTTTTGCATTTTGTTTATTTAGTACAGAGGAAGGGTATTAGAGGAGACATTCTTGCCAATTCCCGTAGCAAATCAACTTTAATGTGTAATTACAAGCTTACAGGCATCTATCTCTACAGTAGCCAGTTCCCACGACTCATAAAAACTTTCTCCAGAATACTAAAAAATTAATTAGAGACTAATCCTGTTTTTTTCCTTCCTTTCTTCCCCCGCCCCCCGTCACTTCTGTTATCTGAAATCTAAAATACAGAAATGCAAAAGAATGACCACCGCAGTTAGTTGTTCTATTTCCACTTGAATTGGTGTTTTCGGTGGATGAGCTGGACGTTATAGGATTTATCATTCAAACCAATGAACTCAAATTCAGAGACATAAATTTAGATATTAAACTGAAACTTTATAGAGCTTAAAATCGAATCACATATAACATCAAGACAGAAACGCTCTTTGGAAAAGGCCCCACATTTAACTAACCAGGAGAAACTGAAACACGCTATTTTCCATCCCGTTACATGTAAGCGATAAATGTGGCATATTTTCAAAACACCAAAACAGAAAACTTAAGGTAAACAGAAAGGGAGGACTTATTGCGTCCACTCCGAAAATAAACCTACCACAGCAGGAGATAAAATGTGTTGAAATTCTAGTTAGCCATTCACGCAACAAGTACCTGCGACCTTCCAAAATGTCCAATTGGTACTAAAGTCCGTGAAAGCAAGCCTCACAATACAGACTCTAGCTAAGACTCAAAATGATCTTTTCAACTGACAACAGAGTTATAAACTTTTAAGAAGACTTTTTCTTTTAGCCTTTGAGTCTAGCCCCCCAAAATTAAGGTTTAAACTACTAAGTGATTGAAACTACAAAAAACCAAAAAACTCACTTGAACATTCTGTCTGGGTCTCCTCCTGAAAGGACTAAAATACAAACTTTATCCCACAAAATGTTTATTATAATCACAAAATAAGAACATTACAGGCAGCTTTGAGGAGGTTAGTGTCATTGAAAAATAGTGTTCCTTTTCTAATAACACATAGAGCAAAGGCGAAAACAAGCCACAACAAGGGAAAGCAATTCACGGCTTCATGCATTAGAAGATCCTGGTGCCGTCTACATTATCAGAGGTAATCACTGGTTTCTTTGAACTCAAGTCTTCTATTTGCCTTCGCCACATGGTCATTAATCCCGGGCAGTGAATTACACCATCTGCTTTTCCACAGGCTCCTTAGATATGGACCCCATTCCGCTAGAGGCCGAGTGGTGAACTAAGCACTTTACATACATTTAAATACAACATCCCGTTTAATTCTCATCATGATCTGGGAAGTAGGTAAATTAGATCACTGGGAGGCTGTGTACATTTTTGGACCTGAGAGCTTATTATTTCGTCTATCAGAACTGCCTGACAATTATGCTGGGACATGAGGTGACACCCTCTCCATGGCTTTTCTTTGATCTAAAAGCAGCGTGGTCATGCTATTTTTATAAGAGGGGAAAAACAGCAACACAAATAAAAGAACATCTAAAAAGGAAACAAAGTCTGCGTTCCATAAATGCTCAAAATAACTTTCACATGATCTCGTGTCAAGATAGATCAACACATATCCTCCACGATACATAAGAAAATTCACAATGAAGTATTCACTCTTCCCTCTTGGACATTTATAGATTTATAATACATACAGAACTATATAAACAGTCACGGAAATACTGGTGAGTGAAAAGGTTTTGTTGCTGGCAGGTTACCTAAGTATCGAAATGATTCAAATTCAAGAAGAGACTTTATGAACTACTGAGTGTTCTTTACAACAGAAATCTTGAACTGCAAAGACTACGAAAAATGCGTTAGCGTAACGGATACCAACGACAGATACCAGCATTTCCGACCTTGCTCGTACCCACTCCCTGGGGAGGGGAAGCGTTCCCTCCGTGATACACCACGCGACGGGGCAGCAGTGGGGCCCGTGGGGCTCTGTGAGGGCTGCTGATGGCCAGGGCACCCCCCACCTCCCACCCCAGTCCCTGGCTAGCTCCAGGTACTTGCCCTCACCCATTTCCCCCGGGGTGAGGTTGCCCATCCACTTTAGACACAGAAGCTCAAGGAGAAAGTAGGAGCAAGTAGCACTACTGCCCAAAATCAAAATGCTTCCGTATTTTGCAATTACTGAAATAGAACTCAGTCACTGGGGAAGCACACTGGAATGTTTACTCTTGCATTTGTCTCTGGGTTCTTGCTTCCACTCCTTGCCTTCAGTCCACTCGGAGAAAAATGATGGTATTTTGGTTGTTGACATTCTCCTCCATGATGCCTGTGTGGTATCGACAGTTTTAAACTCACATGACTGGTACCTAACTGGACTCCCTATGATTTTTGTTTTGTTTCACTCCCCCCTGCTTTAGATAATGCTATCGTACCCCTTGCTTCCCGAGATGGTGGCGCAGGTTCACAGCGCTACAGAGAGTTCCCATTAGCTTCTCTGGGATGCTCTGCGTTCATGACAATGGCACCCATTCTCTGGATTGGGGGACAATATTAGCAGGGGCAGGCCAGGATTTCTTTGTAGTCTAAAAGAATAGGACTTTCTTCCTTTTTTTTTGATTAAAGCAACTAAAATAGTAGGTCTTAAAACTCTATTTCTCTACTATATAAGCTGAGGCTATTTACAAGAGGATGAAGCAGTTTAATGTGACAACATCCATGTCTTGGTTAGAAGAAAGCACACAGCTGACCTTGAACGTGGTCTGAACCTCGCAGGGCCACCTACATGGAGATTTTTTTACAGTATAGCGTTGCAGTGCATTTCCTCTTCCTTGTGATTTTCTTAACGTTTTATTTTCTCTAGCCTACTTTATTATAAGGACACATACTATGTACAGAACACGTGTTAATCAAAAACAAGTCTTTATGTGATCGGTTGGGCTCCCGGCAACAGCAGGCTATTAGTAGTCAAGTTTAGGGAGGGGGCGCCGAAAGTTACATGTGGATTTTTGACCATGTAACCCCCCACGTTGTTCAAGGGTCAACTACCGTAATGGAACACACTGAAATGATTTCATGTGTCTTCTGACGTTTTATTTCTATCATCTGAAAAAAGATAAATATTTTCAGTACTAAGTTACTAAACATTTAATTTCTACTCTGGGGCAGACTGATTTGCTCAGAGAACTGCTACTTTTTAAAGATATGACTTTTCAATGGTCAAGAAACACGAGCAAGCTATGGGAAGATAAAGCCGAACAGGGATCGCACTCCATATGTGACAATTATTCGTCCTGTGCCCTCTCTGCCCGGTCCGGGAACCACCCTCAGCGGCCAGCGGGCAGACGCAGGCTGAGCCGAGGGGCCGGGGCGCGTCCGGCCCTACTGAGGAATCGGGGCTGCCTGGGCTCGGCATCCTCCTTGCATCTGAGTGATCGGGAAAACAACTCTGTGTGTTTCGACTCCTGTTTTAAGGAGGGAAACTGCCTTGGGAAAGAGGAGAAAAGCCGGAGAAACAGGAGTAAATATACAGGTCTTGTGCTTCCATTTCAAACAGACCGAAGCCAGCAGCAGCCTGCGACAGTGGGCCTGAAGGTCACAGCACGGCCGATTTAACAGTCCGCCCTTGTGCTGTGTAAACGGTTCTTGCCTCACAGACAGCACTTTTGTGGCCCCCTGCCTACAGCAGAGCCCCTCCCCCCCATATTACAGGAATAACAGAGTACACCAGTTTGTTTTCTGGCTTTCGCTTTCATCCAATTTCACGATGAGAACGCGGACAAAGCATTTCATCTGCGATCTCCCTTAAACTAGCAATGACACGATGAAAGATTGCTAGCAGAAATGACTATACATAACCTTTAGTTTCCAAAGCTAGTGGGTTGTTTTGTCCTCAAATCATTCTGCTCCACTAAAAACTCCTAGTAAGAGCTGACAGTTAAACGAGCAAGTTTACGGAAAGCGGGAGGGTCAGCACATGCAATCTACTGAAAGAATAATTGTGGGAGAAAGGGTTGGTAACGCTAAAACGCAAACTGGGACAGGACTAGTCCGACCGGAACTGACATTAAGCGCTTAGAAGAGCAGGACCAAGCAAGAGTCAGGAGTCTGGAGCTAGGAATGTGTCGGGAGGGTGAGGCACTGAGCGGGCTCTACGGTTTCCAGAAGCGGCTGCCTGAGCAGAGCTTGTCTAGAAACGAGGGCTGGCCGGGGCTGGCTCAGGAAAATTTAATATACCTGGTGTGTTGTGCTAATGATGCCCAGAAACTAAACTGAATCAGCGAGCCCTTGAAAATGAGGGTCACTGCAGAAAAGTCGCCTCTATCTGCTGGCCTGGCTAGAAGCCAAGAGTCCATCCTCCTATAATTCTTATGGTCCCTGCCACCGTCAAACGCTTCTGTAGCTTCGGTTATCAGTGTGACAAAGCAGAGAGAACGATGAGCCAGTTAGAAAGAAAACTTGCCTGGAGTCCTCATCCTGCCACTCACCGGGCATTTGTTTCCCCAACTTTAAGACAAAAGGGCTGACCATGGAACCCAGAACATTCTCGGATTCTAATGCCGGTGTCCATCCTACAGGAAGAAAGCGGATTCTCCCAATGAAGAGGTTACTACAGTACGTACTTCCCATCTGCGCTTGGCTAAATTCAGCCACAGTTTTACTGAGAGGTGAAGCAAGGACATTCCAATACATTTTAATATCAATTATTAAACGTACAGTAGTCAGCTCTTAAATACTTCATGGAGCACAGGGAAGCTTCTCAACCCCTCCGCCTACTTCTTTTTTTCAATGTGCCCCAAGCAGGGATTTTCATAATCAGACAGGTGGGAATAAAAACCTCCAGCCAGGGCAGAGTCGCCGGTGTTAGAGTCACGGGTGTGCGCGGCTCCATTTCCACTGCACTGCTTGGTTCCACGTGGCTGGGCAGGGAAGGATCCACCTAAGATTCTCTGCCATCCTACCCTCTCCCGCGGGAGCTTACTCCTCTGGGTGATGAGCAGACACGGGCAGAGCGAGCTGGGCCAAGCGTGCCTGGGGTCCTGCTGCTATCACGTGTCAGAGTGTGACGGAATTCCATGACGTGGATTCTGCTTTGGGGAATGTGGGGCCGTGGGCCATGGGCTAAACCATACCTTCCAACCCAGCTCTTAGCAGGGACGGTACCAGCGGGCGTGCTGAGCATGAGGCCGGTTCATAATACAGAGGCGCTCTTGATTCTCTGTGGCAATCAGTACATTTGTACAGACTGTCTGCAGAACCTCCGCAGGAGGGGAGTAACTGGGAAGGCGGAACTCAGCCCATGCCAGCAAAACCTTGCTTCGTCCCACTGCACTCTCCAAAGGTTTCAAAGGCTAAACACGCATGTGTGGGAAGGCGCTGGAAGGAGACTCGGCACATGTGGCCACGACTGGCATTAACAGAGAGAGAGACCCTTTGCTGGGCTCCAACAAGCACGCTCGGAAAACTCCCAGAAGGAGCCATTCGAACAGCAACAGGGGTCAACATCTAAATGGGGAGAAACTGAGAGATGAAAGGGTAATTGGTGGCTGCACTCAGTCAAGAAAAAGGTAGTTCCCAGGAGCAAGGCTGGGGTCTTCCGAGGCTGGGCTCCACAGATGACAGAGAGAAAAGATGAGAATCACCACCTCCTTCCTAACGGCCTTCGGCCTTCGCAGGCGGCTAAGGACGAGGATACGTGCTCTGGGCAGGGGTGAGGTCTGAGATGCAGAGAAGGGAGGAACCCGGAGAGTCAAATGGGTTGCTGCACTCCCAGGACACCTAGTTCCAAAACTCAACCAAGAATCACAGGCTGGAAGCCTCAGGCTGAGCCTAATGATGGAATTACGGAATCTAGCCTTGAAGACAGAGCGACTGCACAGCGTGTTTAAGAGTGAAACTTCCACTTCCAGGAAAACGAAACAGAAGTACCTTCCTCTAGTCCTTCTGCTAAGCGCAACTGAAACTCCTGAGCACTCCTGACAAAACAAACATTCAAAGACTCTAAGAGGCAGAGAGGAGAAAGCAGGCTGGCTAGAGAATCTCAGGACCCCAGCAATGACGGACACGGCGATGAGTTCTCTGGGTTTCTTTTTACCCCGCGTATTCCACATTTGGAGCTGAAGAAAGTGGCCACTCAGAAACACCAATGGGTACAGACAAAAAAAGAAAAAAATCCCCAACATAGAAAAAGCCCACTATTTCTAGCCAAGGGACCAGGAAAGGGCAGGCTAACAAAATAGAAAACTTTTAGACAATTACTACTGTACTCCAGCCAGGCACAAGAAATACTGTGGCCCCACACCGGCCAGGCCAAGTGCACGGACAGCCCAGACATCCACCCTCTCATGCCTGTAACAAGTCCCAAGACCCTTGCCCAGATGGTGGCAGAGAAAGCCAGTAGGGAAGTGGGGCCTTCATCCCTACCAAGTGATGGACTCCCTAACCAACCCAGATGTTAAAAAACAAAACAAAACAAAACAAAACTCCAGGCCCAGAGGGTTTCACTGAAGAATTTGACCAAATATATATTTTTTTAAATGAACACTAATTGTTCAGTCTCTTCCAGAAAATAGAAGAGAATTCTTATCGGGGCATTATTAAAACTAAAATTAACCTGTCCAATCGGAGACAGTAAACAAAACAAAACAAAAAACTACATGAATTCACATGCAAAACTCTAACACAAAATATTAGCAGATAAAATTCACAATACATAAAAAGAGTTACACAGCCTGACCAAGGGGATTTCATTCCAGGGCTGGTTCAATACTTGAAAAATCACCCAAAATACTGACTCCAATAAATGAGTTCAACGAAGCCATGAGGTACATGACAAATATAGAAAAATTAACTGTATTTCAATATATCAGCAATGAACACGTGAACACTGAAAAGTACAACACCATTTACGGTTGTTAGAAAGGAAGGAAGGAAAGAAAGAGTAAAACAACATTTAGAGGACTTGTATGATGAAAATCACAAAATGAGAACAGAAATCGAAGAACTAAATAAATGGAGAGACATTCTGTATTCATGAACTAAAAGATGTAACACAGTAAAGGTATCAATTCTCCCCAAACTGATATACGGGTTTAATGTAATTTATCAAAATCCCACCAAGATTGTTTAAAGACATGGACAAGACTATTCTAAATCCAGCGCCTTAGACCGCTCAGCCACGCTACCAAATTCACTGGACAAGACTATTCTAAAATGTATATGGCACGGCAGAAGAACTAGAATAGTTAAAAAGCATGTCAACTATCCTATTTAAATAAAAAAAACTATTTTGAGAAAAAAAGAATAAAAACTGCAGGTATCCGTGTGCTGAATTTCGAGATACTTTAGAGTCACCACAATCAAGACTGCGGTATTGGTGGAGGGACAGACATGATAATCAACATGAGAACAGAACACAGAAGCCAGAAATAAACACACACAAATCTGCCCAACTGAGGCACGCCTCGCTGGCTCAGTAAGTAGAGCGTACAACTCTTGATCTTGGGGCTGTGAGTTCGAGTCCCACACTGAGCACAGAGTTTACTTTAAAAATATGATATGCCCAACTGATACTTGACTAAGGTGCCAAGGCACCTGAATGGAGGAAAGACAGTCTTCTGGACAAATGGTATCAGGAAAAGACAACGCGCATGGGGGAAACAGACAACAGCAGAGAACTCGGTGTAAGTCTCATACCTCAAACAAAAACTAACCCAAATGGATCAAGGGTTTAAACGTGAAACCTAAAACCATATAACTTTTAGGGAAAAAACACAGCAAAAAAATCTTTCAGAGTCTAGAGCAAACAACAGGCTCAACACCAAAAGCACAAGCTCTATAAGAGACAACTGGACACTGGACACCATCAAAGCTGAACCGTCTGCTCTGCTGAAGACCTGCTTAAAGATGCAAAGGCTCAACTGTACTTCCGTAAAAACATTTAAAAAGATGGAAAGACAAGCCGTGGCTGGGAGAAAAGACTTGCAGTCACATACCCAACAAAGGACTACTGTCTAAAACACAACAAGAAGTCTTAAAATTCAACAGTTAGAACACACACGAGTGCGATCTAATTAGAAAATGGGTAAAAGTGACATTTCACCAAAAAAGGATATACAGAGGGCACATAAACACATGAAAAACGATGTTCTAGGGACGCCTGGGTGGCTCAGTCGGTTGAGTGGCCGACTTTAGCTCAGGGCATGATCCCACGGTCTGGTCCGTGAGTTCAAGCCCCCTGTCAGGCTCTGTGCTGACAGCTCGGAGCCTGGAGCCTGCTTTGGATTCCGTGTCTCCTCCCCCTCTCTCTCTGCCCCTCCTCTGCTCATGCTCTGTCTCTCACTCAAAAAAATAAACATTAAAAAGAACTTAAAAAACAAAAAAGATGTTCTAGATCATGAGCTACTGGAGAACTGCTAATAAAAACCACAAGCAGCTATCATACTTTTACCGAAATGGCTAATAATGGTGGGGGAAAAAAACCCCGCCAAGAGCTGGTGAGGATGCAGAGAAACTGGACCCCTCCTTCGCTGTCCATGGACTAGGGATAGATTCAGCCATTCCGGAAAAGAGTGTCTTAAAAACATCAACGTGCAACTACCAGACGCCCCAGCAATTGTACCTCTGGGCTTTTATCCCAGCAAACTCAAACTCGGGTCCCCACGAAAACTTGTACACGAATGTTTACGGCAGCTGTATTCAGAATTCACCCCACACTGGAAAGAATGCAGACATCCTGCAAAGACCGAAAGGTGAACACCGCGGGACCACCTCGGATGGAACACTACTCAGTGATTTGAAAGAACAAACTTGATACGCGCCAGAACCTGGATAATCTCCAGGGAGCGAGCCGGTCCCCAAAGGTTACTTATGGTGTGGCTCCATTTGTAAAGCATTCCTGAAATAAGAACACCGTAGCGATGGAGAAAAGATTAGTGGCTGCTGGGGGCTAAGCAGTGGGTAGGGGTGGCTCTGGAAATATTTGTAGACTCACTGCGTTGATGTCAATATCCCGGTGACGATGTCGTTCTACAGTTTTGCAAAGTGTGCGACTGGGGGGCGGGGGGGGGGTAGATAAAGGATACACAGGATCTCTGCATTATTTTACATGGATCTAAAATTATTTCAAAATAAAAAGTTTAATTTTATGGCGCCTGGATGGCTCAGTCCGTTAGGTGTCTGAGTTCAGCTCAGGTCACGATCTCATGGTGCCTGAGTTTGAGCCCCACATCAGGCTCTTTGCTGTCAGCACAGAGCCTGCTTTGTTCTCTGTCCCCCTCTCTCTCCACCACCACCACCCCCCCCCCCGCTAGTTCTCTCTCTCTCTCTGTCAAAATAAATAAACTAAAAAAAAAACAAAAACAAAAACAAAAAAAACCACGTTTGGGGCACCTGAGTGGCTCAATTGGTCAAGCATCCAACTTCGGCTCAGGTCATGATCTCAGAGCTTATGAGTTCGAGCCCCGCATCGGGCTCTGTGCTGACAGCTCAGAGCCTGGAGCCTGCTTCAGATTCTGTGTCTCCCTCTCTCTCTGCCCCTCCCCCACTCATGCTCTGTCTCTGTCTCAAAAATGAATAAACGTTAAAAAAAACTTAAAAAAAAAAAAAAAGAAAGACAGAAGGTTTAATTTTAAAACTTCAGTGATATGAAAGAAGACCAGAACGTGGGCACAGAGCGCTCCAGCGGTGTCCGGCAACATTTTGACATGATTATGATCATTGTAAGTACAGGCAGGGTGGGGGGGAGGCAGGGAGGCGGGCAGGAAGAACACTCCCGCTGCCCGGGAAGCAGCACACCTGTCTCTAGGCCTGGTGAAATCAAAAGCTGGCAGGCAACGAACGAGGGCTAGTGAGGCTGTTGGTCGTGCGAGAGCCCGCCGCCCCACCCTCGAACCGAAATCGGCGGCAGCGGCAGGGGCGGTGCGGGAATCGGCCATGCGGTTCCCTAACCAAAACCGCTCTGCGGGCGGGGGACCCTGCCCGGGGAAGGGCTCGGGAAAGCCAGCAGAGCAAGCAGGCCGCTTGCAGGCACAGGGCCAACCTCTCGCTGGATTCCCATTCCAGAAGGAAGAGCCAGGGCGGGAGGCCACACGGAGGTCCCTACAAAGGGGAGGGAGTCCGCTCTCTCGGTCCACCGAAGGATTACCGAGAACGTGGAGGTAACAGAGAAGCAGAAAGCACGAGTCTTAAATACCTGGCTGTGGTAGGCAAGAGAGAAAGATGGCGTTCGGGAGAGAGACTGGTACTTGAGGAGCCATTAGCTCAGCTTCGACGTTTTGTTCGAAGGCGTGTTTTAAGAGCCGTTCTCAGGGAGGGGCCGGTTCACACAGCTAGATTTTTTTTCCCAATTGAATTGAAGTCCACAAATTGTAAGCTGGCCCCGAGTCTCGTGAACGGCAAAGCGGAGAAGATAAAACGAAGAACTCTCCCTCTCCTCTCTGCTGTTCTTCCTGTCTTCGGGCCCCCAGCTCTACCACTGGCGTCACCTGACGCCACACCAGGCGACAGCTATGGGCGAGGACCCCTCCCAGCTTCCGCTGCATTTGGGGCTAGCACAGCAACAGCCGTACGGGTCCTACCGACGTCCTGGACTGTGCGAGAGACTCGGGGCTGGCTTAGCTAAACCGAGTGCTGAGGAAGAGGCGGCGTTCCCACAGACCACCGCGCAGGCTGGGCTGCTGGGCGAGAGACAAGGCTGCCCGCCCGGGTCTGTGGAGAACCCTCCCCTGGCCCAGTCGAAGGAAAGGGATTAAGAGGGGGGCGTTCTGGGCAAGGACTCCGGTAAGAGAAGGGGAAACGGGAAACAGGAGGAGTAGACCATGGACGCGTTTATGTTGCCAACCAGTCCCGCTGGGATGTGCAGGCAGCCGAGGCTTAGGCGTATCAACATGAGCTGAGTGGACATTTCGTGAGGCAGAGTGGGGGAAAGAAGACAATGGGGTGGGGGGAGTGGGGGGTAAGAGGAAAGTTCGGCTCACTGTATAGTTGGCCCTAGATTAATGTTATTCTGCCATGACTCAGTGCTAAGTATTCCAGGTGAAACACGTGAGCTACACTATACACTTGTCCAGCAAAACGCAAAAGTCGAGGCAAAGCAACCACCCGCACGCGCGCGCGCGTGCACACACACACACACACACACACACACACACACACGAGATGTTACTCTCCTTCCCGGAGGGAAATCTCCACCCCAGTTTGACCCTAGTTTGGCTGTTGAGCCTGAGCGGTCAATAGAGAACAAAAACTAGAGGAATACACGGAAGAAGGAAAAGTCCTACCTCTCAGCCCCACATCCTTTCCCCTTCCTAGAAAAGAAAGATCCCAAAGAGAACAGACAATGAGAGGGCAGCTCAAAATGCCAGATCCTGACCAGCACACACGAGCTACACGAGACGTGAGGAGGAAGAACTCCGGGAAGCCAGGACTCACTCTGCCGCCCCACGGACGTAGAAACAAGGCAAGAGAACAAACAGAATGAAAGAAATGGGTTTTTTTTAACTACATCCTATTAAGATAGGAAGAAATACGACCTTTCTGATGAAGCAGTGACACGGTCCGAGGGCACCCAGAAAGAACCCAAGCACTGTCACCAGAACACACTAGCAGGGCTACGTCAGTCACCGCCTTCCTGAACAAGTCAGCCACTCTACTGAGCGCTTCGCTCTCCGGGCCAAGGAAACCTAACATCCGACGCTGCAAGAGTGCTCTCAAAGCTCTCTAGCATTTCCTTCTCCACTGAACTGAAAATCCAAAGAAAACAAACTACTGAGGTATTCTTGATCTTTCGTTCCCCCAACCCAAACCCTACAAAGAACCTAACTCAGCAGTTGCCCTTGAGGGAACCGATCACGACATCTGGCCCACAGCATCAGCCTCCCAGTTAACAAGATGCAGAGGCAGAGAAAGGAGAGCGGATCACCACTGGGTCTTCACAAACAGAAGTCCGAGCCAGTATTAGCTCAAACTAGCACCCCCTTCCAACTTCATGAGTGTCCTGGTGTGGACCATAAACCATCCAGTTTCTCTGGCTTGAATTGGGTTCATTCAACATGCCCAGTTACTTCTAAGTAAGTATCAGATATCTGTAAAACATGCCGATCAGCTATCGGCCAAATGGTGGCTCACAGAGAGAAGACAACGACAGAAGACAAAAGGGCTCACTGATGTCCACTGGGACAAGCATTTCACCCACATCAACCTACGCCTCACCCAAACAAAGAACAGTAAAAATAGAAAAGCTACAAAGAAATGCGAAGACATTCCGTCCAAATGGAGATGGTTTTCCATTTGTAGGTAAATTCATCATACTGAGGACTATCACTGAACATACCTCTGGACCAACCTCCCTCGTAAGCAGGCACACCATGCAAGTGGGTACCGATAAAGTATGTTTAACTGTAAAAGAGGAATTATAAATAAAAGGAATTTTTTTTAAATCCCCAAATTGTCATTAATAACCAGGAACACTGGTGACGTAACCAGATTTGAACACCTGATACAATGGCATGATACTAGAATTGGCCATGTCTCAGGCTTCCCACATATATATCAACGACCCAACAATTAAGAACACACTCATCCCACACCTAAGGCGCCATAACTCAACAAGTACAGAGAGTTTCCGTCAGAAACAATCATTTCCAAAGACGTTGTTTATAAAACGAGACTCATTATTTCAACGTTGCTCAAGTGTCTGAAAACAATCCTTTCTCTCATGCACTCACGCACACACACACACGCCACACTCCCATTTAATTGAGTTCCCACCCCTAAAATCAAGGGCATCGTATAGAGCGCTCATGTCTACAGATTCGTCACCGAAACGCCAAAATGTAAGGGATACTCTACTTGTCCACTCGTATCTGCAGCCTGCTGGAAGTGTGTGGCCAGCGACGTCTCGTCCTGGAAAACTTCGTTACACTCCAAACATTTCAGACTATGCCTACAGAGCTTGGACGGGTCTTCGTCTAGAGGCATAGCCGGAATGACGGGGGTGCTGGAGGGAGCGGATATGACTGTCCCTGTGATGCCGGACTGGATCTTCGTTACAGTGTGCGTGGGGGCTCCCGCGGAGCTCGGAAGAGCAGAGGACGAAGTGGAAGGAGTATTGCTTGACGGAGAGACAATCATTTGATCAGCTGGGACTGGCTTTAAAATCAAGTGGGAGCACTGCATCACGACGCCCTTTTCCTTGTGCCCGCGGGCGTGGGAAAGGAGGCTGCACTTGTTGTAAAAAACGAGGTTCTTTGTACAGTGGTTACACGTCACTTCGATGCGCACGCTGCGTCGGTCGTAGTGCTGGGTCAGACTCTTCTCCAGGGCGAAGGAGTCGCCGCACTCCAAGCACTTGTACCCGCGGGTAGGCAGCGTGATGCCCGCGCTGGCAGGAGGGCTGAGGTTGGGGATGTAAACCGGGACTGGGTTGACGCTGCTCAGCACCTTGTTGAAAGCCTCCACCACGGAACTCTGCAAGGAGGACACCACCTGGACCCGAGACACCTTTTTGGGCGGTTGCGAGGCTGCCGCGTTGATTATTGCCTGCTTGATTTGCTGCTGAGGTTTGGTTAGCACTTGGCGGAGCTCGGAGGTGGCCTGGGCGCCCTGAGGCAGAAGGTTAAGGTTGGCGAGGTGCACAGTCTTTGGCACGAGTTTGGCGTTGGCCAGGCTGGATGCCGGCACCACGACGGTCTGCTGCTGGATGGCATTGGCGGCTTTGATGATGGCGCTGCTGGCGCTCTGAACGGAGGCAGCAGAGATGACCGTGGCTTTGACCGTCGTGTTGTTAGCGAGCTTCAGATTAATGACTTGAGACCCCGCCGTCTTCACGGCGGA